>CM053622.1:560255973-560280830 GCA_028646595.1 Phalanger gymnotis
CTGGGTGTGTTTTCGACCCCTGGCCATATTCCCCTCCAACTTAATTAACCTTTGAATTTTTCAACGGGGTGTGGCTGCTTATAAACTAAAGAGTTCTATGTTCCAAGCTTGGGCAGATGCGCTGCCTCACCAGCACTCCTCCTTCCCCAAGAACCCCCTACCTGGACTGGGCTTCAATCTTCAGCAGGCTCTTCACTCCTGCTCTGATCAGCCACTTGATTCCTCCCACCTGGTAGGCCTGGGGCCAGAAGCAACTGCAGCCTAGTTCTAAAGCTGCCCCAGGGGCAGTGGCCCAACTGCAAACTCAGTCACGCAGCTTTTCCCACTAACCTTCTCTGATGTCTTCGCTCTTTGTGGGTTGAGAGGTCTGGTGGCTGCCACAGCTCAGTAATTCAGCACGTTAGGGAACTCTCTGCTCGTCTCCTGGTCTGGTAGGTCCGCGTCTGGTCTGTTTGCGCCGTGTGCGTGCTGGGCTCAGCTCCGCTCCCCTCAGCTGGGGGCTGGGAGCTCCGTGTGGGACAGACCTTACCCAGAGACCCTCCAGGCTGTCCTGGGCTGGAGCCCTGCTTCCCTCTGCCACTTTGTGGGTTCTGCAGCTCTAGAATTGGTTCAGAGCCATTTTTTTATAGGTTTTTGGAGGGACTTGGTGGGGAGCTCACGCCAGTCACTGCTTCCCAGCCACCATCTTGGTCCGCCCCCTCCCAAAATATGGATTTTCAATAAAATAGAGGACTTTCAAGCTTTCTCAGTGAAAAGACCAGAGCTGAATAGAAAATTTGACTTTCAAACGCAAGAATCAAGACAAGCATGAAAAGGTAAACATGAAAGAGAAATCATAGGTTGAACTGTTTTGTTTACATTCCTACATGGAAAGATGATGTATGTAATTCATGAGACCTCAGTATTAGGGTAGCTGAAGGGAATATATACATACATATTTACATATACATATACAGACAGAGGGGACAGGGTGAGTTGAATATGAAGGGATGATATCTAAAAAAATCAAATTAAAGGATGAGCGAGGAATATATTGAGAGAGGGAGAAAGGGAAAGATAGAATGGAGTAAATTATCTCACATAAAAGTGACAAGAAAAAGCAGTTCTGTTGGAAGGGAAGAGGGGGCAGGTGAGGGGGAATGAGTGAATCTTGCTTCCATCGGATTTGACTTGAGGAGGGAATAACACACACTCAATTAGGTGTCTTACCCCACAGGAAAGAAGACGGTAGGGGATAAAAAAGGGGGGACGATAGAAGGGAGGGCAGATAGGGGGAGGAAGTAATCAAAAAGAAACACTTTTGAAAAGGGACAGGGTCAATGGAGAAAATTGGACTGGATAGGAGGGAGCAAAATATAGTTAGTTTTTCACAACATGAGCATTGTGGAAGGGTTTTACATAATGACACACCTGTGGCCTATGTTGATTTGCTTGCCTTCTAAGTGAGGGTGGGTGGGAAGGGAAGAGGGGAGAGAATTTGGAACTCAAAGTTTTAAAAGCAGATGTTAAAAAGTTGTTTTTGCATGCAACTGGGAAATAAGATATTCAGGCAATGGGGAATAGAAATCTATTTTGCCCTACAACAAAGTAAAGGAAAAGGGGATGGGAGGGGAATGGGGTGACAGAAGGGAGGGCTGACTGGGGAATGGGGCAATCAGAACATATGCCATCTTGGAGTAGGAGGAGGGTAGAAATGGGGAGAAAATTTGTAATTCAAAATCTTACAGAAATCAATGCTGAAAACTAAAAATATTAAATAAATAATAATAATTTTTAGAAAAGAACTAGAAATATTTTCATATGTCCTTAGTTAGCATTTGTTTTGCTTAGAACTAATTCCTTCCTTAGCCTTCCTTCCCTTTAATTCTTTCTTCCTTTTCCCCTTTCCCTTTCCTTCCTACTTCCTTGTTGAGTTGAAGGAAATGCATTTCTGGAACTAACTCTCTCTGCCTCTCTCTGTCTCTCACTGTCTCTCGTTTCTCTGTTTCTGTCTCTGTTTCTCTCCTTCCCTCCCTCACCCCCAAACCCCCCTCTCTTTCTCTCTCTCTCTCTCTCTCTCTCTCTCTCTCTCTCTCTTGCCCCCTTTCTCTCCCTCCCTCCTTCTCTCCCTCCCTCTCCATTTTTCCCTCTTTGACTGATATCTAATAAATTCTGTAAGCTGTTTATGAGTATAAAAATGCAACTCATCCCAAGTTAGAGGAACATTTTAACAGGCTCCTTCCAAGGCTCTCATGAAGCTATCCAGTTCAAGGCACACCCAAACATGATTGTTCTCTATGACATCCCTAACAAAAATCCCATACCCTTAATTTGATAACCTATATATGGATAGTTTTGGCATTTTTAGGTGGTCATTCTATGGTAAGGGAAGCTAATGGTCCTGCCCAGATTTAAAGCTATAGCCTTGGTACTTGACTTGGGGGCATGGTGGAAAAGTCAGGGAGATCCCAGAGGAGCTGTTTGAGCTGAGCTCCATCATTAAATGAAGGTTCTAGAGCTCATGGCCCCACTCTTCAACAGGACAGGACAGAGGGTAGTGATGAGGTAGAGAACTGAGGCTGTTGGGATCTTGCTCAGTGATGCAGTTTTCCCAATAATTCTGGGGCATGGTGGAAGAGTAAAAAATGTCCCAAAATAGGATAGCCAGTTGAGGAATGGCATGGTAAGAGCAGGACAGAGCACAGTGGCATTATCACCTACCTCATGGGCTAGAGAGCATCATGATAGGCCAAGTTAGGTTAGGGAAATACAACTAGAAAGAATAGTTTGGGGGGTTTAAAAGCCACATAGGCTGGGACTAGGTATACTTCTTTTAAAAAGACACAGTCTTGAGTCAGGAATATATGGGTTCAAATCCTGCCTCTGACTCAGACTGACTCTGTGCCCCTGGGAAAGTCACTTTACCTCTTAGAGTTTAATTCAACTCTCTAAGACAATAAGTTAAGGAAACAAGGAAACTGCCTTCCGTTTTGGTAAAGGGATTGTCCTCAGAAATCCTCTAGACCAGTGGAATCACAGGTTCAAACAAAAAAAAAATTGCCTTACTTTGGCTTAGCATTGATGAATTTTGTATTTTCTATCTCTCTTTTACCTTAGAAAATAAACTCATGTGGTAGAGACTGTAGAGATAGAGGTTAGAAGAGGAATAAAGAGTGGATGACAAAATTGGGCTTCCCTGAAGACAGTGAAAACTACTTAAAGATTGTTGGTAAAGACCCAGGGAGCTCAGCAGTATTAGAAAGCTCCTCTGCATTGGGAGTCAGTGATCAGGAAGGTTTAGAAAATAGTGGAAGGTAGAAGCCAAGGGCAAACTTTTCTTGGTAGGCTCTAGGGAAGAACCATGGTCCCTGGAAAATATATGGTCAATTAGGCCTAAAGCCCAAGGCTGACTCTTCTACTGTCAAACACAGTGCAGTGGAAAGGAAGCTGACCTTGGAGTCAGGGACCTAGAGTCTGAATCTCAAGTCATCACTGATTACTGCTGTGTGATGTTGGACATGGAATTTAACCTCTTTGGTTCCTGGTTTCCTCATCTATAAAATGAAGAGTTTGGCCCAGATAATCTCAGGATTTTATTTTCTTAAGTTTCTTTACAAAGAGGTCGAAAATATGGAAATTCATAACTGACAAACCAGGATAAGGCAATTTGTTTTTGTTGTTGTTGTTTGGACCTGTGATTTCATTGCTCTAAAAAGAATTCCTGGAAGGATGCTTCCTGTACCAAAACAGATAGCTAACTGTTTAATTTATTGTCTTGTCTCAGAGAGTTGCCTGAAGGCCTGAGAAGTTAAGTGAGTTGCCTGGGGGTACACACAGTCAATTGGACCTTCCTTGACCACACACACCTTCCTGACTTAGGACCGACTTTTTATCTAGGATCCTTAGTTCTGGAGACTTGAAGTTTGGGTGGGAGATGCCTAACTGTTTTTATTCCTTTTCTGAAGATGAGAGAAAGACCCCAGAAAGGTTGAGCCAACAGATTAAGATCACACAGCAAATAAGTGACTGAGCTGCTACTGTGAGGACTTCAGTGTTAAACACAACAGGAGGCCAGAAAAATGTTTTCTGACCTTGCCAGGAACTTATCATTTGTTCAATTTGCTTGCTGTGGGAGTAATTTTCCCTTTTGATTGTGGCTGATGCTGGGAGTCACACACCTGGAACGGGTCCAGTTCGTGCCTTAGATAACCTGGGCCATTTCAGCTGTTGCCAGCAGCTTGCATTTTTCTTCAAATACTCCTAATCAGCTCCTTCCAGCTTCTCCTAAACTTAAGGTCTATTGGGCATTCTTAGCTGTTGGCACTTTTAACCAGAAGGGCTTGGTTGGGGGTAGGAGGTGGGGGGGTACGGAAGGAGGGGGAACTCTTCTATTTTGTTTACTCAACCAAAGAACTGAATACTCAGGAATTCTATTTTTTGTTCTGAATCCAGGATGCAAACGGCTTAAGCTGAGCTTAATACTGCCCCCAAACATCCTGTACAGTAGAAAGCAGCAAACAATACTGACTCCATTCCAAATGCCCAAATGGCTTGATTGACTTTTGAAGGCTTTGCAGAATAGGGAAAGGAACCCTGGAGCTTCAAGGGAGTGGGAGGTGGCGCTTACATACATTTTTTTTTAAATAGGTGCCCTGGCTGGCTCTGGAAGAGAACTTGTTTAGTCTGCAGCAGATTTGTGGCGAGTGAGAATTGAGGCTTGGGAGCTGCTCTCAAGACAAAATTGTGTAGCAGGCAGAGTTTGTGTTCTGAGAACTGTATCCTCTCCCTCATTCTTCCTGTTGTCTGGGACCCAGAAACTTTCCCTTCCCGCTGAATTGACCTTCCTATGCTCTGTAATTTTCTTCCCTTCCCCTATGCAGACTGACTTAGTAGATTTAGAGTCTGAAAGACCCTGCCTCTATTGACTGGGTGATTGTGGGCAAGCCTCAGTGCCCCAGCCCATACATCACAGAGTAGTTCCTAGAAGGTGTTTCCTCATCGGAAATTCTCTTTACTAATGAAATCACAGTTTTCATCCCAAATCCTAAATCCTCTTTTTACCCTTAAACTTATAGGTTCAATCAATCAGTCAGTGATCATTTATTAATTGCTTTCTATGTGCCAGGTACTGTGTTAGGTGCTGGTTGTGTCCCATCCAATCAGGGCCAAACTCCTTGAAATGTGGCAATTGGCAATAATGAGTTAATGAGACGACAATACCTATGAATAACTTTATAATGCTTAATGCATACATTAATTCTTTTAGCTTTCACAAAAACCTTGGGATAACAGGATATTACCTCTTGGAATAGGGAAAGAAGGGACAGCTAGGTGGCACAGTGGATTGATTGCCAATTCCGGAGTAAGGAGGACCTGAATTCAAATCTAATCTCAGATACATATTAGCTGTGTGACCCTGGGCAAGTCACTAACCCTATTTGCCTCAGGTTCCTCATCTGCAAAATGAGCTGGACAAGGAAATGACAAACCATTCCAGTATCCTTGCCAAGAAAACTTCAAAGAGAGTCAGGAAGAGTCAGACACATCTAAAAATGAATAACAGAATAGGAAAAGAGTGCTAAATTTGGAGTCCAAGGAACTGGGTTAGGGTTCTGGCTCTGGATGGGAGGGAATTGGATCAAGTAAACTTGTAGAGAGAAGTTGAATGGACAAGGAAAAGGGCCACTTTATCAGAGAATGGAGTAAAGGAGGGAATGGAAAGATGAAATGAAGGGATTGTGAAATGAGGAGGAATAGAGAAGTGGAAGCTTCTCAATGCAAATGGCCTTATTTTCTCTGTACAATGTATTCCTGTGATTCTTGGGACTAAGATATGCTTGTTTATTAGAGTAAATTGTCTTTGGACCATGCTTCCTAGAAGCTTATTATGCAGGAGCTTCACAGTGTGTTAAGGTCACCTAGCAGTGGATTCCTACTGGTAACGCATACTGTTTGTTCTCAACATAAAAAGAGGCAGCTAGGTGGTTCAGTGGATAGGGCATTAAACCTGAAGTCAGGAAGACCTGAGTTCAAATGCAACCTTAGACTCTTAGTAGTTAAGAGACTATGGTAAAGTCACTTAACTGCTCTCTGCCTCAGTACCTTCATCTGTAAAATGAGAAAATAATACCTTCTTCTGAGGGTTGCTATAAGGATAAAATGAGGTAATACTTGTAAAGTACTTTGCAATCTTTAAAGTGCTACATAAATGCTAGCTCTTGTTTAAGAAAGAGAGAGAGAGAGAGAGAGAGAGAGAGAGAGAGAAGGAGAGAGAGAGAGAGACACACACACACAGAGAGAGAGAGAGAGAGAGAGAGAGAGAGAGAGAGAGAGAGAGGAGAGAGAAGATTAGGGTTGGTGAGACATGGGAATTGTTGTAGCTGGGGAGTGGAGATCAGAGAGGCTAGAAGTGATGACTTCAGACAATACTGAGAATACACACAAAGGCAGCAAAGCCATCAAGGGAAATGACTCCCTAGAGATGACAGAGACTGCGACATATGGGGCAAGAGATCTGCTGCCAGAGGTTTCCCCTCTGGTTCCTGAGAGGAGCCAAAAGGGTTTCCAAAGCTATTGCTCTTCCAAGAGAAAGAACATTCTCTAGTTGCTGTCCTGACAAACTAGCATTCCCCAGGCTGCTGCTGTGGCAATGTGGAAAGGAAAGAGACTAAGCAGAGCCTGCCATGCTCGATAATCTAACACTTCTCCACAAGTTAACTGTTGTGTCTCCTGCTGTGCTGAGGCTACAGAGGGATTAGACTAAAGTTCCCAGGAGATGGAGTTGGCAGCCATTTGGTGATGGGTGCCAAGGGTATTTAGTCCTTCATCCAATTCTTTCTTATTACCTCATCATTTGGTTTTAATTAAGTAGCTTTGTTTTGACATCATGTGTCATTTGGTTTGGTAGTGTGCAGAACCATATTGATCGGGGCTTGGAGCTATGAATTGAAATAGATGAAGATCCAAACAGTCCCATGAGCCTGCTGGTGAAGCTAACTCTGGTGCTGGGTGGCATACCGAGGGAGTGCCAGGCTCAGGGGTTTGCTGGGGCCAGCCAGCTCTACCCTGGTCTCCAGAACCAATTGTTACATTTTCAGTGTGAGCAATCACAACTCAGAAAATGCTACACATCAGATCCTGATTTACTGTTTTGTTGATTGTCTAGACTTAAGAAAGTAATGGAGAAAGTATTCATAATGAGGATTAAGCCTAACCATATGTCTCACATACATTTTCTGCTTTTAGATAGTCAGTTGTTAAACATTTGTCAACACATAATCCCTTCCCCGGCTTCACATAATATTCAATATTATAGAAAATATATCCAGGTAGGTTATCAGTATGGAGTTTTAAAAATCCTCCTTTTTAACAGCATTTTTAATCTCCAGAAGGCCAGGGGTTGTGTCTTCTGTCATATTTACCAAAGCACTGAGCATAGTAGTATGTGAATACTAAAGGATCTATGATTTACACATGGAAACTCAATGAGATTTGTAGTAGATATGTCCTAAGGGCTTTCCTGAAACACACAGAGATTAGTTGCCTCACTAGGTAACACAGCTACTGTCAGAAGTGGCACCCGAACTGAAAATCTTCCTATGCAAGGCCAAAACTCAGTTTCCCTTCCTTTACGCAGCTTCTGAGCACAACGATAAAGCTTTATAAAGACTTGTGAAATTGAACAAATGGATGTTAAAGGGGTCAGTGAACTAACTCTTTTTCCTGATGATGCCTTTGGCTATTTATGGAAAATCAGGGATTGATAGAGACTCCCCTGTCTGGTCTTCCCTCTCCTCCTCCTTTCTGAGTTTTCCCCATCTCTACCAAAGTTCACAGTGGAAAGACTAAAAGGTTGGGGACCTTCACCAAAGGGAAAGAGGGCTGGCCCTTAATCCAACCGAGTTAGTGGTTTTTTGATCATCTCCATGCCCTTCCTGGGTTTGCTCCCCATTTCATATCTACCTTAGTTCTTCATGAATGAATGAATATACGATAAAGCATAGATTAAACACTTTCTATGGGTCGGATACTGTACTGTCTACTAAGACAGATACTTCTTTCATGGTACAGTCTAGTATGTGTATGTGGGCACAACATATAAAGGAGAGCTGGAAAAGGAGTAGTACACAGCAGGTGGCACGACTTGGAAATGTCAGGAAAGTTATCAGAAGGCCTTGTTCCAGGTAACACAAGGTGAACGTTTATTTATCAGAGTCCAGGGTACCAGGGGCAGAGAACAAAGTTCCAGCAGGTGGTGGGGGCAGGGATGAGGAGGATGAGGGGAATGGTTGGATGGCATAGGCAGCTTGGTTTAGAAATGGCCAGAAAGTGTTATTCCCTGGCTATCCAGAGCCCCCACCTCGAGAGCTTAGCTGGGTCTGCCTTCTCAAGCAATGCTGCCATAAAGATCTTTTCTTTACAGGAATGTTGATCCAACAGAGTGTGGAGGGCGTATGATTAGTATGCAGTGATTGTAAAAGAATGTTCTGTCTCAGGTGGAGAGCTGGAGTGAGGCAAACTTTCTGTTAAAATACAGTTTTGTTTCCCTTGTAGGGGTTTTCCTGACCTGCTCTGTGCTGTCTAAGGTCTCCTTCAGCAGGGTTCCAACTTTACCCTTTTGATTTAGTTCCATGCCATCAGGCATGGTCCAATATGGCATTTCGTTTACCCTCTGGGATCATGGCTCAAACCATGCCCTTCCTACATGTGCATAAATGGTAGGTCAAGTGTGCCAGCACTCCTATCATCATATTCTATCCTACCCAGGAGTCATCTCTCCTAGAATATGAATTAGTTTATTCAGTGTCTGAGATGAGAGTACAGAAACAGGACTTTTGATAGGGGGGGGAAGTAAGTGTTAATTTCAGAACCTGGGTCGTTGTGTAGAAAAGGTATGTCTGTGTAGGGTAATGCAATGTGCAACACAAAGGCATTAGATAGAATATTTGACCTCCTTGGGTCTCAGTTTCTACATCTGTAAAATGAGGAGGGTGGTCTTGATGGCCTTTAAAGTCCTTCCAGGCCTGTCTATGATTCTATGAGAAGGCCATACGAGCTGCCCTTTTACTAATAGCAATAATAACAAGAGCTATCATTTATAGAGGACGTTAAAGTTTGTTAAGTACTTTATATATGTTGATTCATCTGATCCTAATAACAGTCTTGTGAAGCTGGTGCTATATTATCCTCCTTTTAAAGATGAAGAAACTGAGACACATAGAGATTAAGTGACTTTGTCCGGGGTCACACAGCTAGTAAGTTTCTGAGGCAGGATTCCAATTAAGATCTTCCAGACTTCAAGTACTGGCTTCACTCTATCCACTGCTGCCCCTGTGTATATCACATTGTCAGTCTTTCTAGGCCTTATTTCCTCATATGAAGAATGAAGGGTATTAGATTAGATGACCTCTGAGGTTCAGCTCTGTGACCTATGACCTTCTATCTCCTGCCTTCCTGCTTCTGCATGGGCTGTCTCACTGGTCTGGAATCTTGTCACCCATTCAAGGCTCAGCTCAAGTACTAATCTCTGTTTGAGGCTAACTCCTAGTTTGCTAGAAATCCTTGCCTATAACTAATCTGTATCTATTTTGCATTTGTTTTATGTTTAATTATTGGTATGATGCTTCTTAAGGGCAGGAAATATTTTTGCATCTCTAGAACCTAGTACAGTACTAGAACCTAGTACAGGAGAGGGAAGACCAGACAGGGGAGTCCCTAGTACATACAATAGGCACTTAATAAATGGTTATTGAATTGAAGGAGACATGTTGGATAGAGGGACAGATGGAAGATGGGATGAAGTATGGAGGGCACGCTATCTGAAGAGAGATTTATTTTAAGGGACCATATATTTAGAATTAGAAGAGGCCTCAGATGCCATCCAGTCAAACACCCTTGTTTTACTGAGGAAATTGAGTACCAGTGAGGTTAAGTGACTTGTCCAGAACCACACAGGCAGGATTTGAACCTAGGTCCTCTGACTCCACAGCCAGTGCCCTTCCCCCTGTACCATGATGCCCAGGGTGAGTTCTACATTGTTGTTGTTCAGTCATTTCAGTCACGTCCAACTCTTTGTAACCCCATTTGGGGTTTTCTTGGTGAAGATACGGGAGTGATTTGCTATTCCTTCTCCAGCTTATTTTACAGATGAGGAACAGAGACAAACAGGATTAAATGACTTTTCAAGGGTCATTAAACTAATAAGTGTTTGAGACTGGATTTGAACTCAGGTCTTCCTGACTCCAGGCCCTGGAGTGAGCCCTGGGCCACCTAGCTGCTCCTAGCTGTGAGTTCTGCATGGAGATACACAAACATCTACTTACCCAGTCACCAGCTCTTCTTTCTCTCAACCATAGTAACCACCACCCCAGCTCCTCCACCCCCCTGAGGTGGTGGAGAAAACCACGGAATCCCGGGCTATCGTCACCCACCAATCCCAACTTCACAAGCTTTTGAGGGAAATGCTCTCATTCTGCTTCAACTCATCATCCCTTCAGCTCCGGCCTCCTTCCTCTTTTGCTGACTCTGAAGCAACAGAGAGAATCCATGACATCACACCCCCAGGGTCCTGCCCGTAGGAGGAATGGGAGAAGTGAAAAGCCCAGCCACCTTGGAAGTACTTTTCATTAGCCATTCTGAGTGCCCCAGTTTCTTCAGGGATTTCTTAATTGCTGGTAGAGCCAAAGACCTCCTGGACCAGAGGCTAATCTTTATCCTCTTTCCTCAAACAGAACACCACCTTTGTAATTAATAACAGTTTCCCCTGACTGGCTGAGGTGACCTTGAAAGGGGACGGAGGAATCTTGAGAACAGCAAATATTTCTTATTGCTACAGTAATCACACTGTTCTTCTCTTACTCTAATCCTTCATGTTCATTAAAATGAGACAACGGTTATCCATCCTAATACACACACACACACACACACACGCACGCACACACACACACACACGCACACACTCATTCTGCTAGGAAGTGAAGTCTAAGGTAGTTGATAGGCTCATAGATCCAGATCTGAAAGAGACTTCAAAGGCCATTGAGCCTGATCCTCTGATTTGACAAATAAAGAACTGAGACTTGTTCAGTAACTTGCCCAAGGTCACTCAGCCAGGAAGAAGGAGAGCTGAGATTCAGACCCAGGTCCAGGTCTATTGAGTCTAAATTTAAAACTCTTTTCCTTGTACTATGCTACCTCCCAATGATGGTGATATACATCATGATCTAAACATTCAACCAAGGGTTTATCTTCGTATTCCAAGGTTCTCTGGAGCCATTGCTGCTCGTGCCATCCATGGGACTCCTCACTGAAAGTGTCTTCAGTGTCCCTGAATATCCTCAGTGGCTGTCACTCCTGGTCCTTTGGGGTAGACTTGAATTTTGGAAACAACCTAAACAATTTAAAGGCAAGTCTGGCAAACAAAAGTCATCTTAGGTAATGTGGCTTTTGTTGGAAAATAATGAGACTTTATAGTGTCGAGGCTGATTTTTTTCTTCCTAACTAATAATTTGGCTCTGAAGGAAATTCCTGGAGAGGCTTTCTCTGAGGGACTCCAAGGCAGCATCATGGCCTTCCAAAAATGGCCACTTTAATAACCAAATGGATGTATGGATAGATATATAGATAGGTGGCTAAATAGCATTTATTTATAAGAGCTTGCTATGTCCCAGACACTTTGAAGCAGGTGATATTCATTTGAATGGGATAAACTTTGGTGATTTTGTTTAGCAATTACACACACACACACACACACACACAGAGACACACAGACAGAGAGACAGACAGACAGACAGACAGACACACACACACACACACACACACACACACACACACACACACACACACACGATTTCCTTATCAATCTGTCCAGATCCCTTTAAGGAGGTTGTAATGTAATGTTTAGGTAGCTAGGTGTACAGTGGTTAAGAGCTATGGCCTCAGAGTTAAGAAGAACTGAGTTCAAAGCCTGCTGTGTAACCCTGGTCAGGACACTTAATAGCTCAGTCTCAGTTCCCTCATCTATAAAATGGGGATAATAATAGCACCTACCTCACACTGTTATTGTGAGGATTAAATGAGGTAAGACAGAAGATCTGTAGAGCACCTTGCAAACTCGGAGTGCTATGTGAATGAAATCTATGATCATTTATTATCATTTTAGGCTAACATCCAGAAGCCAAAAAGCTTCGCTGAGCTGAATCACTTCCCATTCGACAATGGACATCTTCTCGAGCTGTTCGCCTGATGGATGCTATCGGGTACCTTTGCTAAAGCCTGAGGCAGACGCTGACTCGGCTGCTCAAATCTGGCTAAATATTTAATGTGCCTCTAGTTCACTTTCTCTCCTTATATCGAGCTGATGCGTCCCCTTACTACAATCCAATTCTAGCCCCATCCCCTCCCCTTTAAAATATCTTTCCCGCAGTGCATTATCTCCAAACCCCTCAGAGAAATAAACCTGGAGCCAGAGAGTTGTGAGCCACTGGGGGCATAATGGAAAGCAGATCCCAGATGTAGTGGAAAGAGGACCTCGGGGGCCATCTAGCCCAACCTTGTTATTTAACTTATTAGAAAGCTGAGGTCCAGAGGAGTTAAATGGAGGTGATGGCAGATTCGAACCCAAGTCCTCGGTCTCTTTCCACTGTAGACGCCTCTTCCCTGTACAGGGGCTCAGGAACGTTAGAAGTATTACCTGGATCTGCCACGTGCTAGCTGTGTGATCTTGAACAGCTTGTCTGTCATTTCTGAACCTGTCAAATAAGAATAAGAACATCTGATCCACCTCCGTCTCAGGAGCGTTGTGAAGACAGCTTCTAGATGTGTAATGCTATGGCTTGTCAGGGATGGGATTGAGGCACTTTAACTCAAAAGACCTGGCCTAGAGTCCTCGCTCACCTTTTTCACTTCCAGTGCTCAGACACTTCCTAGCTGTGAGACCCTGGGCAAGTCACGTAACCCTGTTTGCCTCAGTTTCCTCATCTGTAAAATGAACTGGAGAAGGAAATGGCAAACTACACCAGTATCTGTGCCAAGAAAACCACAAATGGGGTCACAAAGAGTTAGACACAACTGAAACAACTGAACAGTAAAAACAAAAGTTTAAAAATAAAAACGACAAAATGATATAAAAACACTTGCAGTTTACACAATCAACTGTTAGCAAAACATTTTAGTTCTGAACTCATTTAAAAAGGGATTGATTTGCTGTGTTTTCTATTCAGCTGCATTTTGAAAGACAGGATTTCTACATTAGAGTAACCCAATGCTGTAGAAATTTAGGTCCAGTTGACCTGAGACAAGTCACTTTTACCTCTCGAACCTCAAATTAGTCATCTGTCAAATGGGGACAATATTTGGACTACTTTCCTCATAGAGAAGGTGCGAGGAAAGTACTCTATAAACTGTTCCTGAAAACTATTATTCATTATGGTTAATATATGGTTTTATATATATTTATTAATATATTAATTATATTACTATATTCTGTTAATTAATATAATTAATTATATATTAATATAGTATATACTAATATACTATTTTTAAATATATAATTAATATTTATATATTTTATATAATATAATTAGTAATAATACATTACATTAATATATTATATAATATATATTATATTACATATAATATATTAATATGTATATATTTATATATGTATAAAGATATGGTTAATATAACAAACATAGGAGAAGAAGGTATTGATGGAAGCACCAACTTATATATAGGAGATACTTAACAAAAGCTTATGGCACTGAG
Source organism: Phalanger gymnotis (assembly GCA_028646595.1). Classification (NCBI taxonomy): domain Eukaryota; kingdom Metazoa; phylum Chordata; class Mammalia; order Diprotodontia; family Phalangeridae; genus Phalanger; species Phalanger gymnotis. The sequence goes on from CM053622.1 coordinate 560,269,714, forward strand.
GTTTGAAAACTGGAATCAAAATTCTTTTGGTTACAATTGTAAGGTAATTGTAAGGTAGAGTACCAGGAGCCTCTATTCAAAACCAATAGCCAGCTATTCAGCCACTAGATATCAGTGGAGAGAACACTGGACAGACAGGAAGATCAGAATTCCAATTCTGATTCAAATGGTCACCAGCTGCATGACCCTGGGTAAGTCACTTAACCTCCACCTGCCTCATTTTCCTCTTTTGTAAAATGGGGACAATAATAGCAACTCCTTCTGAGGGTTGCTGTGAGACTCAAATGAGTAAAGAAATAAAATCTTTTGCAAACTTTAAAGCCCTAGATAAGTGCTAACATTGGTTATTAGCAATAAATGACTCATTTGGTTTAAAGAAAGGTCAAGGACAAGGGGAGCTATCATAATCACTATTTATTTAGGCACAGCAAGTCAATTTTGAGCAGGAGTGTAATTTTAAACTTCAAACCTCCAACAAGATTTTACAAAAGTCATCCTGCCCACCTCCTTTTGGGTGACAACTTATAAGAGCCTTCTCCACCATCTTCAATTGCCATTGTCCCTCAGTTGGAAGATGGAAGAAGGTAGGAGCTACTGTTATTAAATGAATCATGCTGGGTCATGGCGATGACTAGGAGAAACTCAGGTATCTTCCTTCTCATTATGGTAAATGTGTAAACTTGTCTTGTGGGCCAACTTTTTTCTTTAAACTTGGTTTCTAATTTTTTTTTCAGTTCAAGTAGTTGTGCTCATTGGAACTTGATAGGCATGTTGAAGGACTGAGACACAGGAAAACAAGTTGGGGATTATCTCCTAAGAGTCAGGGTTAGCACAAAATGCCATATTGTGGAAGCAGATTAAGAGTCACAGAATTTTTATTGTTGTGTTGTAGTTGTTCAGTTGTGTCTAAATCTTCATGACCCCATTTGGGGTTTTCTTGGTATAGATGCTGGAGTGGTTTGCCATTTCCTTCTCCAACTCATTTTACAGATGAGGAAACTGAGGCAAAGAGGGTTAAGTGAGTTGCCCAGGGTCACACAGCTAGAAAGTTTCTGAGGTCAGATTGGAATTCAGGTGTTCCTGATTCCCAGCCCAATGCTCTATCCACTGATCCACTTAACTGATTGTAATTTTTATATGTGAGTAAATTAATCAACAAGTAATATAAAATAAAGTGACCTACTATATGCCAGGCTTTGTGCTAGGTGAGCACTACGGATACAACGACAAAAAAAAAAACCACACTTCCTGTTCTTATGGTGTTGGCATTCTACTGGAGGAGCCATCATGAGTAAGAAGATGTAGGATGGTGCATAACGAGCAGTTAAAAATCAAAGTGGTTTGGGAGAAAGGGAACTAATTGTTGATCAGCAAAGGCTTCTCCTGGAAAGCAATACTTGAAGTGCATTTTGAAGGATGGAAGGGCTTCTAAGATGCAGAAGTGAGGAGGGAGGCAGTCAGCCAATAGACATTTGAATTACCTACTATGTAGCAGGAACTGTCCTAAGTACTACAGATACAAAAAGGGGGAAAAGACAGTCCTTGACCTCAAGAAGCTTGTACTCTAATAGGGGAAGATGACACAGAAAAAGAAGCTAAAAGGGAGAGGGGAAGAGGGAAAAGAGGAAGAGTACCCAGCAAAGGGATGGAGAGCATGTTGAGGTGGCTGCCCTAGACTCCTTCCTTAAGTGGAGGATCTAGGAGTGGTTTTCAGTGTTCACCCTCCACCCTCTCCGGTAGATGGATGGGCTCAAAAAGGCAGATGGCAGGGAGGCGGTAGGAGTTTCAGAGTCGATTTGATCTTGTAAGAAGACAAGTTTCTGCATAGAGTGACAAAGTCCATGTGAACCAAGTGTTAGTTTGGGAGAAATGGCTCCAGCAGTCGAGGGCATCAGGAAAGGTTTCTTGTGGAAGATTGTGCTAAGCTACATCCCGAAGGAGAAAAGGGATCTCAAGGGTAGAGATGAGGAGGGAGGGCATTCCAGGCATGTAGGACTGCTATACAAAGCCATGGAAAAAGGAGTTTGAGTGTTAGGATTCACATACAGAAAGAAGGCCATTTTGTTTAGACGGTACAACTTGGAAGGGGGAGTGATGAATAAAGAAACTGGAATTATAGTTTGATATCAGGTTGTAAAGGGCTTTAAAAACCAAGCAGAGGAATACACACACTTATACACATGCATGTATGTATATGTATGTATACATACATACACATATGCATATACATACACATACACACATAATACACACATTTACATATACATACACACATATATGTATATATGTATATATATATATAATATATATATGAAATAAGGAATCACTGCAGTTTATTGAGTAATGGAGTGATCTAGTCAGACCTGCATTTGAGAACAATCATATTGGCAGCTGTGTGGAGGATAAAATGGAGTGGGAAGTGACTTGAAGCAGGGAGACCAATTAGCAGCTCATTATAATAGTCTAGGTGAGAGGTGAGGAAGTCTTGAACTAAGGTGGTAGCTGTGTGAGTAGAGATAAAGGATCAAGTGTGAGAGATGGTGTGGATGTAGAAATGGCAAGATATGACAACAGATAGAAATTATGGGGTGAAGGAGAGTGTGGTGTTGAGGACAGTGCTGAGACTGTGAACCTGGACAACTAGAAGAATCGTAATACCTTCAACAGAGACAGGCAAATTCAATAGAGAAGAAGGTTTGGGAAGAGACAAAGATAATGAATTTTGTTTTGGATATTTTGAGTTTAAGATGTCTACTAAAAGCCCAGGTTTGAATTGTTTAAAAAGTTGGCGATGAATTACTGCAGTTCAACTGACAGACTAAGGGTAGATATGGAAGTTGATGATGTCTCTGAGAAAGAAGAGAAGAGAAGAGAGAGAGAAAGAGAGAGAGAGAGAGAGAGAGAGAGACAGACAGACAGACAGACAGACAGACAGACAGACAGACAGACAGACAGACAGGAGAGAGAGAGAGAGAGAGAGAGAGAGAGAGAGAATAGGAAAGGGCCAAGTGGTACACCCACAATTAAAGGGCATGGTGTTTGGGTGATGAACCAGCAAAGGATACTGAGAAGAGGCCATTAGACAGGTAGAAAGAGAGCCAGGAAACTAGTGTTTGGAAAATCCAGAGAAGGGAGGGTTATTTTGAAAAGAACAATTTCAGATAAGTGATGCAAAGCCAGATTGCAAATGACTGAAGAGAGTGAGAGGAAAGGAAGTAGAGGAAACAAAAATATGCAACTTATTTCAAGAATGCGGCTAAGAAAGGGGTAGAGAAGTACAGGATGGCCACCTGAGGGAATTGTAGGGTTCAGTCAGTCAATTTTTAAGGCATTAGGTGTGAGACTTGGTCATTTTTGAAGGTAACAGTAAAGGAATCACTACATAGGGAGACATGAAGATTACAGAGGAAGATGGGGAATTTGTTGAAGAGATGAGAGAATGAGATTGGGGATCATTGGGTGGGATCCTGGAGAAGTGACAGCAAGTAGAAGGTCCATCTCATTATGAGAGTCATTATAAGCCAAGGAGAAGAGTGTGAAGGAAGATGTCAAGGGCTTTGAGAGAAAGAGAAGGGAAAAAAGAAGTTGGCAACAAATGGTCTCAATTTTCTCAGTGTGCAGGAGTGCTTGAAGTGTTTCATTGAGAGGGTGAGGCAGGCTTAGGTGTGGGAGGCTTGGGGACAGAAGAAGTTTCAGGAGCAGTTTTAGGGCAAGTGGATTAGAGAATTAATTAGAAAAGAGTAAAAGGATTGCCTTCCCGCTGTGAGGTCAGATGACATAAATTTATAGTGTATATGGCCAGCTTGTTTGTATTACTTTAGCCAGCACCATTTAGCAGCACATGAGTAACAATGGAGATGGACGCTGGGAGGAATCCAAGGTTGAGTCTGGTAACAGGACAAGGGGGTGAAACATTCAAGAGCAGAATATAGTGTGGAACTGAACTGGTTTATTATAGGGTAAAGATTGGGAAGGGAGAAGAATTAACTCAGAGAAGGAGTAAGAAAAGTGGAGGGTTGGAAGTCATGCTAAGGGAAAAGAATAGACTTAGGAGAAGTAAGAAAGGGATGTTAATTCAAACTTATATTTTATAGATGAAGAAACTTAGACCCAGAAAGAAGTGATTTGCCTGAGCTCAAACACCTTGTTACAGCAAATCTGAGACATGGAACCTAGGTTTCTTGATTATTTGGATCCTTCCATTTTGTAGGTAAAATTCCTTAGAAGACACTGCATATTTTTTTGAGGCAATTGGGGTTAAGCGATTTGTTCAGGGTCACACAACTAGTAAATGTCTGAGGCCAGATTTGAACTCAGGTCGTTCTGAGTCCAGGGCCAGTGCTCTATCCATGTACCACCTAGCTGCCCTGAAGACACTGTGTTCTCAGAGAGATCATGTCCCTTTCTCATTGCAATCATGAACTTTAGCATGGACTGAAGTTCTTTCTCATGCTCTAGTCACTGAATCCTCATGACGCAGTCACTCTAAATCCAACGTACACAGTCTCACTGGCAGTGGAGTCCTGGAAACTTTCCCAAATGGGCACAGCACTGTATGCTTCCAAGCATTCTGGGAAACTTAGACCTTCGTAATAGTTCTCATTAGTGACTCAAGTATTTTCCCTATTTTTTTCTTTTAGTAGATGAAAAAGCCTGTCCTTAGGGAAAGGAAGTTCATGCTGTCACACAGCTAGTACATGGCCCCAAATCCTAGACTCTTCCTAATTCATCACTCTGCTCTCTCCATCATGGTGTGCTCCAGAGTGTCCTCAAATCGGCATCAGATTGGGCTTCTAGTTCCAACTCCAGCAGCGAATTACTATATGACAACAGAACAGTCACTTGTTTTCTTGGCCTCAGTTTCCCATATGTAAAAATAGGGTTCAACTAAATTGTTTCTGACATCTCTTCTAGCTGTAATGAGCGATATGTTTCCAGAGATAATACAAGCTGTGGGTAGTCTATCTTGAGATGCAAAAAGCCAGTTAACAGGACTCATTGAAATCATATTTGCTGTGGAATGGAGGAAAGGGTTAAATCTTGGTAGGCTAACTGGAAGCAGCTATAGTTTGAGCCAGGTCTCCAGGATATGATAGGTGTGGGCTGCTGTAGATTAGAGCATGAAGGAGGACCTTTTTGAGGGTTAAGGGAGGAGACAAATAGCACACATATATATATATGTATATATATGGAAGAGTTATTAAGCCATGGGTGGCACAAGAGCTACAGATGGGTGTGTGTGTGTGTGTGTGTGTGTGTGTGTGTGTGTGTGTACAAAGATGGAGACTTGTTTCTTCTCTTTAAAATGATTAATCACATGTAAAATACTACTTTATTTTTTCTTGTCAAGAAATTTCATCCCCATCTGAAAAGACTGTCATTTTTCTCCTCCCCTAAACCAAAACCTTATTTATTATGAACAGCTAAGATGCCTTTAAAAGAGCACCATGAAAAAAAAAATTAGGCCACACCTGTTTCCAAAGGAGAAAAATAATGTCCTGAGGCTCTGGGCTAATCACCAGCTCTCTGGTAATATTTTAAAATCAGGTAATTTGTTTAAAGCTGCAGCAGCTTCAAATGAAAGGGATCTATCATGCAGAGCCACTTGCCAAGCCCTGTAGAAACAATTGCTGTAAGAAAATCATTTGTCCTGTTATGGTCACATAGATGGGGGAGTGGGACAAGCATTACACATAGGCTGAGTAAGTAGACACCTACAAACTGACATATTTGAAGACAGGAGGAAGTCCTTTTGACCTTCCTTCCGCCGCCTAGTCCCCCTCCTTTGTATATCTCTCCCACTGGCCCTGCTAGCATTGAACTTGTCATTTAATAAATGGATAAAATTATAGCAATCATTCATTTCTTTGGGTTAAGGCATTGTTCTCTGCTAAAATGTAAATCCCTATGGGAGGGGAAATGCATTAATCTTCTATCAAGCATAAACATTGCAATTTGAACTAATTGACCAAGTCTTTTCCAAAGTGACTGCTAGCTCAGAGCTGGTCTTTACCAAGTGAGACACATAATGGCTCAATTTGAAGTGAGGGAGGATGGAAAGAGAGGTCTTTAGATTTAGGGACTGATACATGACTGGAGACTAGATTACCACAATCAAGGAAGCAGGGCAGGTGTGCTGTTGGCAAGGGAAGTCAGCAGCTAATGGTGCTATTGAAGACATAGGTCCCTTAATTTGAGACTTTCAGTGGGCAGCTTATAAAAGTAGGAAAATAACAGGTCGATTGGGATGAATTAGAATCAGACCAATCCTAAACTGGTCAACACACCTTTCTGTAGAGCTGAGTGTATTGACAGGAGGAGGAGCAAGAGTGTCAACTGAGAACTCATTTCGTCAAAGTCTGTACCCCTGAGGAATCTAGTTACCTGGGTGGCTTTCCTTACTGTCTCTATGTCTGTGTTTGTGCTCCCCTATGCTGTGTTTAACTCATGGAAAGTTTTATGTAGTCACCTGTGCTATAAGGCTTTGAAAGTGGAACTTCACGAAGTAGACACTCTAATAAGGTCAGTGGTAGCCATATCCTTGTAATCAGCCATCCTGGGACATTGATACAGTAGATAGTACCAAGTGGGATGGAACCTGGCTGCCAAACAATCAACAAGTATTTATTAAGCACCTACTATGTATTAGGAATCAGGATGGAGGGCAAGAAAAAGGTTTAAGATGCCCAATGGGGAAGGGGAAGAAAGGAGAAAAAAGAAGTGATGTGTGGAGCCACTTGAAACACAATTTGCCTCCTTTATCCAGTGAATCATTAAGGCAGTTATCAATACTGAGTGAAAGACACTGTGCTCTTGGGGGGAATCTCAGTTTATCTGAAGGAACTTTGGTTCAGATCCTTAAAAATTCCTTTCCATTATACATTTGGCCTTTGGCCAAAGAACCTAAGGTCCTTTCTAATAGTGGTGACCAGCACTGGCTTATAATCAGCATTTCTGAATATTGAACTCAAGTGATGCCCCCTCTGTAACTTATTTGTCTTTCTTCCCCCACTTACCCTTGCTTAATATGCTTTTGAACTCTGTGCCATGCATGGGCAGTCCCTATATTCTTCCATTTCTTGAAATTGCATTGTAAAACAGATTGTTGTAAAGCAGATCTCATTTTCCCATAGGAACAGTTTTATAACAATTTTATAATTGAGCATTGCATTCCTGACCAATGACTTGACATCAAATAAATCATAGATATGGGCAACAATATGATATAAAAGAAACTATTAACTTCTATAATCTATTATAATGGTAAAATTATTATGTCAGTCATCAAATGTTCGACCTAGAGGGGACCTGAGGGACTATCTAGTTCAACCACCTTATTGAGAGTGGAAGGAATTCAGGTCTAGAATGGGGAAGTAACTTTTGAAGGTCACAGAGCTAGTAAATGGCACAGCTGGGATTAGAACCCAGGTCTCCTAACATCCAGTTCAGTTCTTATTCCACTATACTGTCTCCTTTATAAAGTACTTTTAAAATGACCATAAATGCACTTTGCTCATTGATTATATAAGGGACCCCAATGCGTTATAAAGTATGCACCTAGCACAGAAAAAGACAAGTCTCCTTTGTCGTAAATTTGACCTAAAACTAATATGCCAGCTACAGCAAACATTAAGAACATTTAATTAATATTAATCTTGTTGGCCTTCTTCCAGTTTGAGGGACTTTGTTTGTGTGTGGTGTGTGTGTGTGCTGATTTGGATAGCCCAAGCCTCTTTTAAAAAGCTGTCCAGGGAGGATTGAATGGACTCCTCACTGTGATCAATTTCTCTGTAGCAAGCAGAGGTGGGCAGAATGAATCTGCTGATGGTTCTTTTCAAAAAGAGTTGGTGCAGCATCTTGTAGTGGGAATCAGAAGCCTCGGGTCCTAAAGCCAGTTTTGGCACTGACTGACTTTATAGTTGTAGGCAAGTCACTTCACAGAATTATGGACTGTTAGATTTGGAAGGGGTGGCCCTCAGGCATCACCTGGTCCAACCCCTTTTACAAATGAGAGAATTTAATCATCTCACAGACGCCATGATTGACCCAAATCATAAATAGTTCTCTGACTCTCATTCCCTTAGTGTCCTTTCCCTTGTGTGGCTTTGGAAAAATCATTCAATTTACCTGGACCTCAGTTCCCTCACCTGCAAAATGAAGGAGTGGGACCCTCTGATTCTATGAAGTCACTTCTACTTCCATCTAGCGTTTGCAGAACAAGAATCTCATGGTAGTCCTCTATTTCTTTGCTCCTGACACCCACGTTCCCTCTCTTCCTTCTTCCTCCTCTATCTCATCAACCTCCATCATCCAAAGCAGCTTTTGAAAGGCAAAATATGTCACAAAATGCAGCATTAGGGCTATGTTTGGAGGTTGGGAGATTCATACTTCTCTGGCTTCTGTAAGTGGAAGGGCGTGTGTGTGTGTGTGTGTGTGTGTGTGTGTGTGTGTGTGTGTGACTGCATTTTCTTTAGAGTGAAGGTAGATGTTATCTTTAAAGGTAGTAATAAAGAGAAAAGAAGCACTGACAGCACAGACAACACCAAATAGATGAGAACAAGTGAAATGCATGTTGGGAGAAACAAACACATACACACATAAACACACACACAAAACGGCTTTTATAAAAGAGTAAAGCATCAGTGCGTTTTGCAAAGAACATTCAACTACAATTTAAGAATCTGAGACCTTAGGTAACTTCTGAATCTTTGTTTCCGCATCTGTAACATGGAAAAAATATGTACCTTCTTTAACCAGCAGTGGTTTGCTGAGAATCAGACTGGATAATGGAAAAGAGTATTTTGAAGATGATGAAGTAGCATAGAAATGGAAACATTATCATTAAGGATAAAATCATGTTTTTACTCTAATGCCATTTTATACTTAACAGAAATGCCAGTATTGCAGAAAGAATTGAATGTTGCTTCGGACTTTTTTGTAGATGGGGGAGTATTTTTGTGTATTCTAATGAATGAGAGGAAAACATGGTAGAAAGAGCATTAGAATTAGTTTCAGGAACCTTGAATTCAAGATTCTGATATTTGCTAGTTCTGTGACTGTGGACCTATTAGGATCATAGATTTAGAGCTAGAAAGGATCTCAAAGGCCACCTAGCCAAATAATTTCTTTTAATAGATGAAGAAAATTGGGTCTAAGAATATTAAGGGATTTGCCCAAGGTCATACAGCTAGCAAGCATCAGAAATGAGATTTGAACCCAAATGTTCTGATTCTATTTGGTCAATTGTTTTTTCAGTCACGTTCATTTCTTCATGACCCCATTTGGGGTTTTCTTGACAGAAATATTGGCGTGGTTTGCCATTTCCTTCTCCAGCTAACTTTACAAATGAGGAAACTGAGGTAAATAGGGTATAGTGACTTTCCCAGGGTCACATAGCTAGGAAGTACCTGAGGTCAGATTTGAGCTCAGGAAGAAAAGTCTTTCCTGCAGTGCTTCTCTTTATATTGTATCCTGCTGCCCAAAGCTAGTGCTCTTTCTACTGCATCGTCAGTCAAGTTTTTGAATTTCTCCTAGTTTCCTTTTCTATAATATAGGGATATTTTTACTCTCTAGATCTCAGGGTTATGGTGAGTAAGTTATTGGTTAAAATGCTGTACTCCGATGGCGGCTGGAAAGCAGGGACTAGCGTGAGCTCCCCACCAAAGCCCTCCAAAAACCTATAAAAATGGCTCTGAACCAATTCTAGAACTGCAGAACCCACAAAATAGCAGAGGGAAACAGGGCTCCAGCCCAGGACATCCTGGATGGTTGCTGGGTAAGGTCTATCATGCATGGATCTGGGAGCCGAGCGGAGCAGAGCCCAGTGTTGGCCGCGTGGACCAACTAGACCAGGAGCAGGGCGGAGTGGGCCCTAGCTCCCTGAATCAGTGAGCTCTGGCAGTTGCCAGACTTCTCAACCCACAAACACCAAAGACAACAGAGAAGAACTGCAGAACCCATGAAATAGCGGAGGGAAGTAGGGCTTCAATCCAGAACAGCCTTGATGGTCTCTGGGTGAGGTCTATCACGCATGGAGCTGGGAGTGGAGTGGAACAGAGTGCAGCGCGGGTGGCGGCAGGAACAACCAGACCAGGAGCCGGCTGGAGTGCGCCCTAGCACCCTGAATCAGTGAGCAGCAGCAGTTACCAGACTTCTCAACCCATAAACACCAAAGACAACAGAGAAGGTTAGTGGGAAAAGCTGCTGGGGACAGAGTGAAAGAAGGAGTTTGAGGTTCGGCCACCACTGGGGAGGCAGTGGAAGTGGAGCAGCTACAGAACTACAGCTGCAGTTGCTTCCAGCCCCAGGCACACCTGGTGGGAGGAATTAAGTGTCAGATCAGAGCAGGAGTGCAGAGCCTGTTTAAGATTTGCATCAGGTCAGGTTGGATGTTCTTGGGGAAGGAGGAGTGCTGGTGTGGCAGAGCTGGCTATAATAGCTCTGGAAACAACAGAATAACCCCTCAAGTTTGAAACATAGTACTCTTTACTCTACAAGCAGTCATACCCCACTGAAAAACTCAAGGGTCAAGTAGTTGTCTGAGAATATGGCCAGGCAGTGAAAATACACCCAGATTCAGTCTTAGACTTTGGAATCTTTCTTTGGTGACAAAGAAGACCAAAATATTCAGCCAGAAGAAGTCAACAAAGCCAAAAAGCCTACAACAAAATCCTCCAAGAAAAACATGAACTGGTCTCAGGCCATGGAAGAGCTCAAAAAGGATTTGGAAAAGAAAGTTAGAGAAGTAGAGGAAAAATTGGGACCAGAAATGAGAATGATGCGAGAAAACCATGAGAAACAAATCAATGACTTGCTAAAAGAGACCCAAAAAATACTGAAGAAAACAACACCTTAAAAAATAGACTAACTCAAATGGCAAAAGAGCTCCAAAAAGCCATTGAGAAGAATGCCTTGAAAGGTAGAATTAGCCAAATGGAAAAGGAGGTCCAAAAGACCACTGAAGAAAATACTACCTTAAAAATTAGATTGGAGCAATTGGAAGCTAGTGACTTGATGAGAAATCAAGATATTATAAAACAGAACCAAAGGAATGAAAAAGTAGAAGACAACGTCAAATATCTCATTAGAAAAACCACTGACCTGGAAAATAGATCCAG
>CM053622.1:560281330-560306808 GCA_028646595.1 Phalanger gymnotis
GGAGAAAATTCAATAAAGGAGGATAGGTTAGGAAGGAGCAAAATATAGCTAGTCTTTCATAACATGAGAATTGTGGAAGGGTTTTACATAATGATACACATGTGACCTATGTTGAATTCCTTGACTTGTTAGGGAGGGTGAGTGGGAAGGGAAGAGGGGAGGGAATTTGGAACTCAAAGTTTTAAAAAGAGATGTTCAAAAACAACAAAAAAAGTTTTTGCATGCAACTAGAAAATAAGATACACAGGCAATGGGGCATAGAAATTTATCTTGCCCTACAAGAAAGGAAGGGAAAAGGGGATGGAAGGGGAGTGGGGTGACAGAAGGGAGGGTTGACTGGGGAATGGAGCAACCAGAACACATGCCATCTTGGAGTGGGTGGGAGGGTAGAAATGGGGAGAAAATTTGTAATTCAAACTCTTGTGAAAATCAATGCTGAAAACTAAATATATTAAATAAATTAAATTTAAAATGCTGTATTCCCATATCGATGTGAATTCTTACTATAATAAGCATGTTTGACAAGTGGGCAATTAGCAGGGGTGGCTCTTCTTCCTCTTCCTTTTGTGCTCCTTTTCCCCAAAAGTCACAGGGGGGATGCTAGACAGTGCATGTTCTATTAGGAAAGGACTTGGTTTCCCATAATGCCATGGGCCAGAGATACATGGGCAATTAAGAGAAAAAAGTACATTGATTTCCGGAGGAGGAACCACAAAGACATAAAATTTTGAGAGATGGAGTACTGAGGAATGTGGGTAGGCATTAGGACTTAGAGACAGTGACTGCCTGGCTAACTGGGAGGAACATCTGAAATATGGGAGGAAAGCTCTGAATATAGGCTATGCTGAAAAAAGAATGGTTGGAAAACAGGTGGAACAGCTGGGAACTGGAATATAGATAGTCAGGCCATCGACATAGACTGAAGGGCAAAGGGAGCATTCGACCCCAGAGCAGAGGGGAACATGGGAGCTTGTATTGGACTTCTTCCCAAATCTATTGTGGCACTACATTCAGGCTACTAGCTTAGCACCATGAGTCTTTTTTAAATAATATTTTATTTTTCCTAATTCCGTGTAAAGGAAATTTTAATATTCATTTAAAATATTTTGAGTTCCAAATTTTTTCCCTCCCTTCCTTACCTCCCTTGCTCCTTGAGACAGTATGCAATTTGATATAGGTTATACATGTCCAGTCATGTAAAACATATGTCCCTGTTAGTCATGTTGTGAAAGAAAACCCAAAGGAAAATAAAACACACAAAAAATACAGAAAGTGAAAAATACTACATGTCAATCTGCGTTCAGACTCCATCAGTTCTTTCTTTGGAGGCAGATACCATGTTTCATCATGAGTCCTTTGGAATTATCTTGGATCATTGTATTGCTGAAAATAGCTAAGTCATTCACAATTGATTATCATACAATATTGTCGTTACTGTGTACAATGTTCTCTTGGTTCTGCTCATTTCACTTTGATTCAGTTCATATAAGTCTTCCCAGGTTTTTCTGAAATCTGCCTGCTCATAATTTCTTACATCACAGTAATATTCCATTACAATTATATACCACAACTTGTTTAGCCATTCCCCAATTGATGGACGCCCCCTCACTTTCCGTTCTTTGCCACCACAAAAAGAGCTGCTATAAATATTTTTGTACAAATAGGTCCTCCCCCATTCCCCTACCTTTTAAAAATATCTTTGGGATATAGACCTAGGAGTGGTAATTTCTGGATAAAAGGGCATCCACACTTGTATAGCCCTTTGGGCATAGTTCCAAACTGCTCTCCAGAATGGTTGAATCAGATCACAACTCCACCAACAGTGAGTGCATTAGTAGCACCATGAGTCTTTTGCAGAGACTTAGACTGAACCATTCAGAGGCAATAAAGTTCAGAGTAGCTCTTTTTGTAATTAGACTTGAGAACAAGACCTTTTTCTTTTTCATATATCAGAATAAATTTTTTAAATTCAGTTTCACTAATAGCATCAGCTGTTTGCAGGAGGGCATTTAAATGCCTGAAGGAAAACTAAAATGAGACTGAGTCTAATTTTTCCAGAGACACTTCTGGGTGGGACCAAATATAAACCCTAGAGAAGGACTTTGGGAATCCAGAACTTTGGTTCTAGGTCATAGGTTATAAGGGGAAAAAGGCGCTAACCAGATGTAATTCCTAGAATCACACAAATAAAATAGAATTTTGCAACCCAGAATTTTGAGGGCAATCTGCCAATTTCATTTTTCCCAAAAGCCTTTCTTTGATGTCCTTTGTCTTGACCCCAAACAATAGAATTTTAAGAGGCATTTTGGTATGGTGGAAAGAACTCTGGATTAGGAGTCAGGAGATCTGTTTCCTCCACACATAGTAACATCTTGCATTTATATAGTTCTTACTATGGGCCAGTCACTGTGCTAACCATTTTGCAAATATTATCATATTTTGATCCTCAAACAGCTGTGGGAGTAGGTGCTATCATTATCTCTGTTTTATAGTTGAGGAAACTGAGACATGCAGAGGTTAAGTGACTTGCCCAGGGTCACACTGGTCACATTTGAGCTCAAGTCTTCTTGACTTTAGGGCCAGGGCTGTATCTACTGTAGCACCCAGCTGCCACTAAGGAAGTCCTTTACTCTCCAGGCCTCAGTGTCCTTGTCTGTAAAATGAAGGAGTTGGTTCCTTCCAACTCTGACTTTAATTTACTATGCCTTCATCTCTATTTATTTAACATTATTATTTTAGTGCTTTGGAGGTAGGTAGGGACTGTCACTAAAACTCTATGTGCAACATGCCTCCCGTAGCACTTTACACTCTAATATAATGATATCTTCCTTTTCTTTTTCTCAATAAAATTTTCTTTTTTCAATGAGTATAAATAAATTTTCTCTCCCTCTCAACCACTCCCCACAATTGAAAAACAAAAACAAAATCTGTGGAACAAATATGCAGAGTTAAATAAAATCCTGACATGGCTGTATCCAAAGTGTGTCTCATTCTGCAGTCTGTGTCTACCACCTCCCTTTCAGGAAGTGGGTATCATGTTTTATCATTATTCCTCTGGAATGGAGGTTGGCCATTGTGTGGCTCAGAGTTCAGAGTTGTTTGTTTTAACAGTATTGTGTTACTATATACATTTTTCTCCTGGTTCTACTCACTTCACTCTGCATCAGTCCCCATCATCTTTTTTTATGGTACAATAGTATTCTATAACATTTAAATACTACAATTTGTCTGTCTATTTCTCAGCTGATGACTGTTCCCTTAATTTCCACTTCTTCGTTACCACAATAAGAACTTGCATGTAGGTCCTTTTTCTCTTTCTTTGATGTCTCTGGGCTGTAGACCTCATAGTGCACATTTACTTTTCAAAGGAGTACTTATTTAACTGTCTAAATCATTGGTTCTCAAACAGTTTTGGACTCAGGGCCCCTTTGCACTTGAGGAACCCCAAATAACTTTTGTTGAGTTATGAGTTGTATGAGTTGTAGCTATTAATATTTACCATATTAGAAATTAAAACACCTTAGTATTATTATGAAAATAGTTTTGACCTCACAGACTCCCCGAAAAGGTTTCTGGCTGGGGTTCCTCAGGTTGTACTTTAAAAATCATTAGTTTAGACCAGTAGTGTGAAACTCAAACAGAAATGAATCCCTGCTGCCAGCATATTGACTTAGAAAACCACAAATTAACATTATCTATGTTGTAGTGTATTTTTATTCATTTTGTTAAATATTTCCCAATTATATTTTAATCTGGTTCAGGCCTGACTGACTGGGAGTTTTTCAGATGTAAGTTTGAGATCTCTGGTCTAGGCCATCTAGAACACAGATGAGAACCAGGTGATCAGACAATGAGGGCCTTTGAGCCTCCAAAAAGGGACCAAAAAGCTCACATAATTAGATATTTTAATGGTAGAGGTAAATTAAATTTAAAAGGGCTGCTACTGTTTCCTGGATCATACCCTAAGGCTGTCTGGTAACTGCCTTTCTTCCAGGAATATTGTAGGGAGAAGAACATGTCCAACCCTAGAATGGCCTTGTCCTTGGCCCTAGAAGAAGTTCCCATGGTGGGGGTGGTGTTGGTGGTGGGGAGGAGCTGATGAAATTACAAGTAATGTTTTTTTGCATGTCTGTATTTGTTTTACTTACCTTATCATCTTGGATCTTCACAAGAAACAAGTGAAGTATATAGCACAAGTATAAACATCTCTGGAGAAACTAAAGCAGGTCTAGAGGATGCTGGGACTTGGCCAAGGTCAAACCACCAATAAGTGAAGCAGCTGGGATTCCATCCAGGTATTTGGATTTCAAGTCCAATTCCCTTTCATTCCATTCTACCACACCCCAGCTCATTCTTTCTTGTTGATTTTCTTCCTAATATAAGAGAATTTGGGTGGAACAAATAGAGCTTTCTGAATATGAGTCAAAAGACAAGAATTATATTTTTGGCTCTTCCACTAACTGTATTGAAATCAGGAATTGTAGTTGATTTATGATTTCTAGGGGGCAGCTCAGCGGCACAGTTGATAGAGTGCCAGGCCTGGAGTCAGGAAGACTGATCTTTCTGAGTTCAAATCTGGCCTCAGATACTAGCTGAGTGACCTTGGACAAGTTACTTAACCCTGTTTGCCTCAGTTTCTTCATCTGTAAAATGAGCTAGAGAAGGAAATGGCAAATCACTCCAGTGTCTTTGCCAAGAAAACCCCAAATGGAGTCATGAGGAATAAGACACCCCTGAAATGACTAAACAACAACAGCAAATGATTTCTTTAGCAGAGGGAACTTATAGGTGAGGAAACTTCATCCATCAAAGCAGGTTGGCATTTTTTATTCAACTTAGATTGTTAGAGATTTGTTGGAGCATTTACTCTGTTTTACATAGCCAGCATGTGTAAGAGGCAGGACTTGAACCCAGGACTTCTTGATATCTAGGCAAGATCTGTATCCATTACTCTATGTCATCTCTATGATTAGGGGAAAATCAGTTCATTTCTCTGGTCCTTAGTTTCTTCTTGTATAAGTGAGGGGATTGGGCTGTATGATATCTAGGGTGTTTTGAAGATCTTGCATCCTATGACCTAATCAATAGAATTAAAGGAACATTAAAAAGTATAGAATGTTGCAAGGAAACACTATTATCCCAGGCATTTGTGTTGGGAACAATCGCCAATTTCTGTATTTTGGGGGTTTCTTAAAATGGAGCCCCTGAGAAATAAGAAGGGTGTCCTTTATTTCTTTTCATTGTTAATTATCATTTCACATGTGGTTATTCATATCTTCCTGACTATCATAGTGACCATAAAATTCCATGAAAATGTGAGTTATTTTTATTAAAATCTCTATTAGGAGTCTTAGACCATCCTGTAACTTCTGATTGTTTCTTTCTAAGAAAGTCTAATACCTTCTATTTTTTAACATGGAGATTTTGCTTCCTGATTTAAAGGGCTCAGGGGTTTTTGAGGCAGCAGCCAACACAAGGCACCAGATAGGGATATGATTGAAGCTGGGGCTTAGAACAGTTAAAACCAGGATGGATGATCATGGCAAATTTTGAAAAACTGCTAGCCTTGTATCGACCAGACCATGGCTGTGGGATCCCTGGCTACTTTTCCTTCCTGATGTTAGAGTGCTGTTTCAGGCATTCTACCATTCAGATTTGTAGCTTGTGAATTCTCACCTGATATCACTGCACTGCTAGATTTTTGCTATTATTGTTTAGTTGTTTTAGTTGTGTATGATTCTCCATAACCCCATTTGGGGTTTTCTTGGCAATGATACTGCATTGTTTTGCCATTTCCTTCTCCAGCTCATTTTATAGATGAAGAAACTGAGGCAAACAGGGTTAAGTAACTTGTCCAGGGTCACACAGCTAGTAAGTGTCTGATCAGTCTTCCTGACTTCAGGCCTGGCACTCTATCCATTGTGCCACCCACCTGCCCTCATGCTGCTAGACACATCGCTTTTATAAAGTGTTCAATTATATCACAAGGCAAGGAAAACAACCAAGAAAGTGAATTAGATAGATAACGTGCATAATGTCCTGCTAAATGTAGCAAAGAATCTGGCATGTGGTAATTGCTTAATAAATGCTAATTGACTGACTCACTATTTATGTCTAGGTAAGTTCTATCTCCTCATTCCACCAAAAGCTGCCAGTGATCCACTATGATACAATCCCCAGATGTTTGAACCTCTCAGGAGATGGACTCAGGTCATCAGAACTCATGATTAAATATTATGGGTCTAGAGAAAAGGATCTGCAAACAGTCTTTTTATCTGTCACCTTTTTCATTTTAGAATTTTCCAATAAAAGAAAAAATTATTAAATACCAAAGAAGTAAACTGATATACTCATAATCACACTGGTAGCTGGTGGTGAAACCAAGACTATTACCTTTATCTCTTGACTCCATTTCAGAAGGACATTTGCCTTCTACCACAATACTTCTCCTACACAAAAGCCTTCTGATTGGTTTCTTTGCCTTGAGTATTTCCCCACACCTATCATCTTCTACTTAGCCAGAATGATTTTCTTGAAGCAGAGGTCCGACTATGTCTCTCTCTGGCTCTCTCTAGTACCTTCAAGATCAAATATCCTCTCTTTTGGTGTGTAAAGCCCTTTACAACCTGTCCCCTTCCTACCTCTATGCTCTTTAATCCAACGAGAGCAGTCTATTTTCTGTTTCTCACACGATTGATACCTCATCTCCCAACTCTGTGCCTTGGCATTGGCTGTCCCCAATGCCTGGAATGCTCTTCCTTTTCACCTCCACTTTTTTGCCTCCACTTTTTAGCTTCCTGGGCTTCCTTCAGGACTCAGCTCAAACCCCACCTTCCACAGGAGGTCGACTCTTCTTCCTTTCTTCTGAGATTGCCTCCCATTCACACTGTATAAATGTCACAAACACATGGTCATTTGCATGTTGTCTCTCCCATTAGAATGTAAGCACCTTCAGGATAGGGACAAATGCCTTTCTTTGTATACTTAGAACAGTGTCTGACACACAGCTAATAAAATATTTGTAAATTAACAGGGAAAAATCAATAAGAAAGGATAAGTTGGAATATGATAGAGTAGAAAGAGAGGACACGGGACTTGTACTCAGACTTGTACCTGGGGATAAAGTACCGTCCCTGCCCTCATGAAGTTTATATTCTACTAGGGGGATACATCACTTAAACAAATACTTATGGATGCTAATTTGGGGAGGAGGGAGAGAAGGCTAACAACTAATGGAATTTAAGGAATCAGGAAGGGCTTCCTGGAGTAGGGCTGACCTTTGAATGGAGCTAGAATTTCTAAGAAGTGAGAGGGAGTATATAACAGGCAGGGAGGACAGTCTATACAAAGGCACAGGGCTAATAATAATAATAATGAAAATTGTCAGCTATAATAATAAAGTAATTATAATGTGTAATATGTAATATAATAATGATAATAATGATGGATAACATTTATATAACACTTTGAGATTTACAAAACTCATTATTATTATCTCATTTGATTTTTATAATTCTGAGAGATAGGTGCTATTATTATCCCCACTTTACAGATGAGAAAACTGAGGTGGGGGTTAAGAAACTTGCCCAGGATCACACAACTAGTAAGTATCTGAGATTATATTTGAATCCAGATCTTTCTGACACCGTGTCCAGCACTCCGTCCACTGTATCACCTACAGATGGAATGCCAGCTTCAGGGGAAAAAGCAAACAGCATACGCTGTCCCTCAGAGGCACTGAAGCTCAAGCATTCATGGCCAGTTGTGTTTTGACCTACATGTCAAGTAATGGGGTTCTTTTGCATCTTCGCTAACCAGATCCTCAACCTAATACCTACTCTTATTAAAGAGGTTGCGATATGGTAAAATCCAGGATTTTATAGCTGGAAGAAACCTGAGAGATCATCTAGTCTATACCTTCCCTTTTTTTCTTTCAAACAAAACAAATTAGCATAATGGCTATTCCCAAAAATGTATAAACACTTTATTCCATGCCTGTACTACCTTTAAGCCAAGAGTCAGGCAGCATGCTTCACCCTCAGTCCTTGGAAGTTGCTGTTGGAGGCTACATTGGTCAGAATTCTTGAGTTATTCAATGTTCTTTTCCTTTATGTTGTTATGTTCATGGTGTCATTTGTTTTCTTGTCTCTGCTAACTTTATTCTGTATCATTTCATATAAGTCTCTGCAAGTTCTTCTGAAATCATCCTATGTTTAATTTCTTATGACATTATAATATTCCATTACATTTATATACTGAGATTTCTTTAGAAATTCAAAACCAATGTATGGTGGCTTTCCTTCTATTTCTTTGTTACTACCACAAAAATAGTTGTTATAAATATTTTTTCCTCTCTTTGATCTCCCTGAGGGTATATCCTTAGCAATGGTATTATTGAGTCAAAAAGAATATAGATCTTAGTAAATTGTTCTAGTATAATTTCAAACTGTTTTACAGAATGAATGGCCTAGCCATTCTGGAACAACTTCTCTAACACTGTGTTACTGAGGCAGTTTTCCCACAGGGCCTCCAACATTTATCATTTTCATCTTTTGTCATCTTTGTCAATCTGATAAGTGCCCTCTTTCTTTTATGTATGAAGAAACTGAGGCTGAGAAGTTTCAAAGACCATAAATGTAAGTGGAGTCAGGTTTTAAATTCAGGTCTTCTATCTCTAAAATCAGTGTGTTTTCTAAGTTGGACATCATCTTATCCAACTAATCATTTTATACATGAGAAAATTAAAACCCAGAGAAGGAAAGAGATACATCTAAATAAAACAAACAAGTTAATGTCAGAACTAAAACTCAGAGCTTCTGACTCTTTGCCAAGATCTCTTTCTATTCTCCAATACAACTCTTATGACTGTCTTAGCTGTCTATGACCAAAACACTGGCAGTTTGTGATTGCCATCCACCGTATTCTATTCAGTTCTGAAGACACTTGCAAATGGATATTTGAGAAACAGTGAATATGGGGTTGTAAAAATGATAGAACTTTTTCCCCCTGCTCCCCAGCCCTCCACAGCTTACCAATCCACATTTTTATTGAGATTGTCTATATTAAGAAATGACAGCTAATTAAGAGAGAGGAAGCCTTCGTAATCAGGAAAACAGGCAGGCAAGAGAGGTATAGACAACTTGATTCCAGTTATTTATTCATCAGTGAAAAAAAATAAAATGCATAATTAAGTATTTACTTAGCATTAGCAGCTCTCCATTACTACACTTGCTTTAGTGCAGCAGTAATCAAGGGTGTATTAGTTAATGCAGTAGTGAGAATGGGGAGTAGGGGGCAAGCGGTCATACAGGCAGGGATGCAGATATGGGAGGACATAACCTGATTTACACTACTAACATTTTAGGTTACCATAGAGTTTCACATCTAGAGGGCACTTTATAGATTATCCAGCCCACCTCTCCTTCTTCTTCATTTTATATATCATGAAACTTGGCTCTAGAAATGCGGTGATTTGCCCTAAGGTAACATAGCTAGGTGTCAGGGACAGTGCTCTTTTCTGTCATGTTGATTTATTTAGGGTGAAAATTCAGTCAGTAGGTATTTTCTGAAGTAACTTCCATGGGTATAGTCTTTATCTGGAATGAATGGCTGAGCCATTTCAAGAAAGGAGGACAGATATAGGCATCCCAGAAGAACATCATGTCTCCTTTAAGAGATCTGCCTAGTTGGTGGATCCAAACTCTATTTAAAAGGTCCACTGCTAGCGTATGTGCTGAACATAGCAGGGCCGTCAATATGTTATGTCGTTGTACATTAGGGCTGGCTTATCTTTAGCTACCATGACCCCTTGGTCTGTTTTGATAATTCTCTTTTCTACTTCTTGCCTTTAGATCTGCTTTATTAGACTGATCTGGACTTCATTCAAAGGTACCTTCCATCAGGATGCTTTCAATCTTGATTCTTAGTTTGTTTCTACTTTGCATGTTACTGCTTCCCATGGTGTGTCCTCTAATACCCTTTTGCTTTTAGTTCCCTCTGTGACATCTGGTTCCCCAATATTCTGGAGCCCCAGTAGCTAACTCTAGTCTGCTGGAAATCAGCTGCTTGGACACAACTGATGTGAGTTTTCCTTCTCAGGGTACATTAGCTAACGCTTTACCCAGTTTAGCTTCAAATTTCATCGAATCAGGCTTTCTCTTTTCTCCCCTTGAAAGATTATGGCACACTACAATGAGGATGGATGACAAATTCTGTTCTAATAAATGTTTGTTCGATTGAATCGATCTTTTTTGACTGATGTATGTGTTCTATTTTAAAATCATTTTTTTTGCTTTTGAAAAGCCAAAAAAGTATTTTCACATTAATTATATGTTTTTGAACTCAAAACAGGCCTATGATATTCATAGGACAGATATTATTATCCCCATGAGGATAGGGATTATGTCTTAATTGTCTTTTTATCTTCTCAGCACTGCGCATATTACTTTGCACATGGTAGGTACTGGATGCATGAATGTATAGTGAAAGGGGTGCTCTTTGATCTGGGTCCTATTTAGCTATCTCTGGTTCTAATAGTTTATGGGTCAGAATCCTCTCTAGATAATAGCTCAAGAAACTCCATATGATGTATTTACTTTTCCTAGTCAACCAGAAGACTTAGTTTGCAACAAAGACATCTAATAAAATAGCATAGTAATAAAATATCAGAATATTCCCCTTATTAATCTTAAGCTTACTTTCTCGAAATATGCATACACTTAAGGGAAAGAGTGGACATACACAGGAATTCTGCCTGGACCATACACACGTGGAGAACATATGTGACCAGAGCACACATATGAGAGGGCAACTCATTCCTCCAACACTACAAAGCTATCAATGTCTTCTGGTAATGCTGTTAATCTGTTCTTTATTGGAACTTCTTTCCCAGGGCAGTGCTCTATCAGGTATTGTGGTTTGGTTGCTCCCTATTGGGCATCTCTCATCTCTTCTTTAGCTGGTATCTAGCTATTCAAATATCTTCAGGGTAATTGGATTCCCTGTTTAACACTTATTAGGAATGCTGTGGTTAGCAAGCCTCTCCCCTGCAAGGAGTGCTACAGCTCTGTTAAATAGCCTTTCACTGAATTCTGCCATCCACTAGGGAGTGCTATGGCTAGAAAGCCTCTTAGGTCTACCTCCTCCACCTCCTTTTTGTCTGCAGAGGAGAATGAGAGCTCTTTCAGTCTAACCTTTTAGCCTTTTATTGTACCTCAGTTATAGCCTTCAAATGAAACATTATTTTCAAGGTTACATACTCTATCTACTTGAGAAGAATGCTACCCTCAGAGAAGGGTTACAATTTTCATTAGCCAGTCCTTTCATCAAGGTTCCACCAAAATGTCAGAGAAGCAAGTTTAAGATTAGGTTTGATCTTTGATTCCTAGAATGCTTTTGTTTAACATTTCTCTGAAATCTTTTTGACTGTCCTCTTCCTTGAATCTCTCAGACCAACTGCCTCTAGCTTATGGTCAGAAACTTCAGTTCTTAGGTTTTTTAGCATACATTACCTAGCATGGCAAATATTCCTAGAACTTGACTTCTTTAAACTAAAAAGAAGCTGTGATACTGTGGTAAGGAAATTGTTTGTAAACTTTCCATTCGCCCTCTCCTTCCTAAGCATTTGAATACTCAGATATGGTAAAAGAAAGAAGTGGGATGATGGGAGCTAAATTCATTTGATGTAGCTCTACAGTGAAAGAGGCATGGATTACCCCTCTATTTGTGTGCCTTGTTCACAGGTATTTCCTATGTATATGTCTCTCCATATGTACTTCCTGTGCACCCACTCTTTTCACTGATCCTGTGTACATATGTGGCAGAGTACACTACTGGCTCATGGGGGAAATACTTTGTTGATAGAAACTATTGCTATTTTTTTACTATAACATTCCAATAAATCCCTTTGTTATATACTGTGTCTTCCTGCTGACTATTAAAAGAAAATATTGTTTGTCTCATGAAAGACAGTTTTAGGGGATTTGACTCACCTGTTCACCACTTCCCTATATATATTATTGTTCCCACTAGAATGCAATAAGCTCGTTGAGGGTGCAGACTGTCTCATTTTATTTTTATATCCCCAGTGCTTAGCCAATGAACAAACATTTTTTACATGCTTACTATGCGCCAGAAGCTGTGTTAGGTACTTGGGATTCAAAGAAGAAAAAAACAGTCTCTGATCTAATGGAGCTCATATTAAATTAAGGAGAAGATAAGTACAGAAATAAGTGAAAATGAAATATACATACAACATAAATACAAGGTAATTTTTTGGGGGGAGACATTAGCAAATAGGGAATAATGTAGAAATTATCATTTGAGCTGAGTTTTGATGAAAGACAGAATTCTAAGAAGTAGAGTTGAGGATGGAGGGAGTGAATTCCAGGCATGGGGAAACTGTCTCATGAGGAACAGTAAGAAAGACAGTCTGGATGGATTACAAAGCGTAGGAATGGGAGTAATCTACAATGAGAACGGGTCCAAGTTGTGAAAGGAAGTAGCAGGCAAACATGGGAGTTTATGCTCTATCCTAAAGTCCATTGGGGTTACAATAAAGAAAGACATGGTCAGATCTGCATTTTTAGAGTGACACTTTAGTAGACCTTTGGAGGATGGATTGGGATGGGGAGAGACTTGAGGCAGGGATTAGAAAGCTATTGCAATATTCTGGGCAGGAGGTAATGATGGCCTGAACTCCAGTGATGTCTGAGTACAAAGAAAAGATGCAAAATGATATTAAGATTGACTATGGAGTAAGTGAGAGTAAAATGTCTAGGGTGGAGAGACCACATCAAGGTTGTGAACCATGTGATTCAGTCTGTTAGCTCACCTTCCCAGCTTCAAGTTTTTGTATCCGTAAATTTGACAAGCGTGTAATTTATGTCTTTATCCAAGTAATCGATAAAATTATTAAGCATCCTGTAGCCAAGCACAGATCTTTTTAAAACTGACAATGGATCATTAACAACTAACCTTTTGGTCATTATGGTCATTCAGCCAGTTCAGAATTCTAGGTGACATCATTCAGTAAACATCTCTCATAATAAACATTTATCACCCCTAGATATCATCACTAGATAAACATTTATTACCACTAGAAGAGTATGAGGGATTTTATTAAATGCTTTGTTTGTTTAGGCATACCCTATCCACATCATTCCCTTCCTCTGGTTGTCAGTCCTGTCAATAAAAGAAATTAGGCCTGGCTGGCAGGACCTGTTATTGATGAATACATAACAGATCTTTCTGATTACTGTATCCTTTTCTAGATATTCGCTAACCATCCCTTTAATGGCATATTGTTGAGTTTTGTGAGTAATTTTGTGAGTAATAAGTCATGTTCATCAGTATGTTGTTTGCAGCTTTAATTCACTTCCTTTCCTTTGAAAATTGAGACAATTGTTCTTCTTGAGTCTCATAGTACCTCTCCCATTGTCCATGATCTTTCAAATAGCAGGGACTCATTGGTAACAGCAATCCATTCTTTTAAGACCTCTAGATTTAGCTTTCCTGGCTTAGAGGGCTTGAACTTATCAAGGGCAGCTAAGTTCTCTTTTACTATCACTGACTTGTTTATCAACTCCCCACTAGTCACTTTTGTTATTTCCTTTCCAACCTAGAGCTCATTTTCCTTGGGATGGGCAACAGAAACAATACAAGAAATTGAGCAGCTCTGATTTCTTCAGGTATAATGATGATGAAGACGATGATGTCAGAGGATGTCAAAGATGGCTGACATTTATGTGGTGATTCAGATTTTCAAAGCATTTTATGTACATTTTCTTCTTGATCCTCACAATAGCTGCATGAGGTATATGCTAGTATTATCAACCTCATTTTATGGATGTGGAAACTAAGATTTGGGGGTAAAGTGATTTGTCTAAGGTCACACTGCTAGTAAGTGTCTGAGGCAGAATTTGACTCCAGCTTTTCCTGTGTCCAAGTCCAGCACCCTATCTAGGTTGCCTTTCAATTAACTTTACCCCGTCCACTCTACCAACAGCCTTAGCCCTTTTAAGATTCCCACAATATAGATAAAAGAACAGCCAAACAGAAAACCTTTTATTATCCTTAGCTGTCCTTATTAGCCTCACTTCATTCTGAACATTAGCACTCTTGATACTATTTTTGTAATAATTTACTTTTGTATTCATTCTTTGTTCCCTGCCCTTGCTTCCATCTTCTGTATATCTTTTTAAAATCTAAGTTTGTCGATGAGTCTCTCTAAACAATTTCCCCCTTTCCTCTTCGTCACAATTACTTCTCTTTGTGTCTTCGGAATTCCATTCTTAAGAGCTTCCCCTTCCTCCTGGTCTGAGTGCTCTGCAAAATTTTTATCTATGGAATCCTACCTATTCTTCCTCTGGACTCTAGGAAACCTGTTCCCCTAACCTGGTCCAAATACCCTCTTTACTTCTTATTCCTTGTATGACTACAGGCAATCGCTTTGCCTTGTTTTCTTCATCTTTAAAGTGAAGAGGTGGGGTTAAATGATGCCTGAGGCTTGCTCCAGTCCAAGATGGATCAGTTGATCGATCTATCTATCTATCTATCTATCTATCTATCTATCTATCTATCTATTTCTCTCTTTATATATATATATGTATCTATCTATCTATCTATCCATCTATCTATCTATCTATCTATCTATCTATCTATCTATCTATCTATCTATCTATCTACCTCTCTGTCTCTTTATATATATATACATGTATATATATATATATATATATATATATATATTATAATGGGCAAACTTAGCAGATTCCATTGCTGAAGAGATTGAGAGATGGAAAAAATCTTATAGAGATCAGTTGGTCCAAGAGTTCCTAACCTGGGTCTGTGAACTTGTGTTTTTTTTTAAATGATAACTAAATTTCAAAATATTTGTTTTTGTTTGTCATCTTGTGTATTTTATTTTATTCATTTAAATACATTATTCTGAGGAGTCCAGAGGATTACGAGATTACCCAAAGGAGCCCATGTTGCAAAAATTATGACCCTCTGTTCTAGTCATTTTACAGATGAAGAAACTGAGGCTTACAGTAATTAAAGAAGGGCTCATGCTGAGTTTCTGCAGGCTACAGGATACAGTGTAAATTTCTCTTGATTGGTATAGTGGGTGATAGCCATGGGTATACTGGAGTTAGCTTATATCAGCTTGTGAGAGCTATCATTTAATTTTCAGGGTGAGTATCTGCAAATCAAGGGCATTGACATGGCACAATGGATACAGTACAGGGCCTGAAGTCAGAAAGTCTCATCTACTTGAGTAAAAATCTGGCCTCAGATACTTCCTAGTTACGTGACCCTGGGCAAGTCACTCAACCCTGTTTGCTTCAGTTTCCTAATCTATAAAATGACATCAACCTGAGTTCAAATCTGGCCTCAGACACTTCCTAGCTGTGTGACCCTGGGCAAGCCACTTAATGCTGTTTGCTTCAGTTTCTTAATCTGTAAAATGAGCTGGAGAAGATAAGGGCAAACAACTTTGCTTTTTCTTTGTTCAGATTTTTTTTTTGTATGTTCAGAATCTTTGCCAAGAAAACTCCAGATAGAGTCATAAAGAGATGGACATGACTGAAAAAAAAAAAACAAACTGAAGAGCAACATCTACAAATCAGACCTTCATTTATGGCTTTGTTGATTGTCTAGACTTAAGAAAGTGATGCAGAAAATGTTAACAATGCAAATTAACCTTAAAAGTGTATTGTGCCTACAGTTTTTTTTTCTCGAGATACAGTTGTTAAAAATTTACCAGCACACCTCTGATTATAGCCCTGATAAAAGTTATTTTAGATCCAGTGCCTGATTTCCCTTTTGGAACACCTGGATTTTTGGACTTGTAGCTTTTGTTCCCTGGATACAGCTACCTGTGGTTAGAGAATGTGCTGTGGACTGTTAGGTACCATGCACTCTCCTTTGTCAAAGCTTGAAGTAGATCTGACCTATTTAATAGCTTATCTAGAATCCATAGGCAGAGTGACCCTCTCCCCTTTCACTTTCCTTCCTTATAACAGGTTGTTTCTGCCATGAGGGTTCCCTGTGACACTGATGCTTAGCTGCCAGACTGAGTTCCATCACCTATCTGATTTGTTGCTTGCCTCAGCCACTCACCACCTCCTTTTGCTATCACCTGAAATACCTTTTCTGCCTCATACTATTATTGTGGGTGATTTTCCCCACAAACCCGACTCTAAATTCTATTTGTTCAAATTGATTCTCCTGGGGTCTTCTTGATTTTCCCCCGGTTCCCTTTAACCTTTTCTCATCAAACGCCTCCCACTGAAATGTTAGCTTTGGCTTTTGTTTACAGACCAGCCCCCTTCCAGATCATTAATGGCAAGGCTTGCGGTATTGTAGATAGACTAGACCTAGATGGTGTGATTTCAGGGACACTAAGGTAGACCCCCTTACCAGTTCCTCCCCACAAAATCCCTCCCATTAATGGGTTCTAGAGACTTAAATGACTTTCATCTGGGACAAAAGCTTTCATTCCATGCTCTGGGAAAAAAGGCTTGGAATGTGATTCTCTAGCAGAGGAGATACAGATTCACACTCAATTATCATGGTATCGCAGATCTAGAATTGCAGTGGACCTTGGGAATCAGTTTTGTTCCAACCTTCTCATTTTACAGCTGAGGAAACTGAGGCCCAAGGAGCACTTGCCTAGGATCATAATGTGATATAAAAGTCAATGCTAATGACAAAAGATGCTCATGTTTTTGGATAGAGGGAAGAGAGAGAGAGAGAGTGTGTGTGTGTGTGTGTGTGTGTGTGACGCACAATGGCTTTGGGCTTCCAAAGAAGGGAAGGAGCTCACTACTGGTTTGAAGGTGGGGAAGGGAAGACTATATACACATATAGAAAGGGGAACTAGAAGCAGTGAAGACATTTTGCATATTCCACATATTTTTTTTATGAGTGCCAGTCCTCATTAATGGACTCATTAGCTCAAAATAGAGCTTTGTGCTAATCCCTGTGTTGGCCTTTGAGGCCTTTCCTCCAATTAACTTCATGGTTCTTTTTTATCCTTTTGTTTGCCATTTTTCATTCAGTTTTAATCTGTGTGACTGTGTGCAAAACCAAGACAATTTACATGGAAAAAAATTGTGTGAAATGCTGTATCAAATCCTTTACAGGAAAAAATCCATTGGGCTTATTGAAAGATGAGAAAAAACACACAAGGAAATGTTTTCTTATTAGCCATCAGATTAACTGGACGTGTTTGTAATCAGCCACCTGCCTTAGGCTTCCCTGCACTAACAGAGCCAGGTAACACTCACACATAAAGTTCAATTTCAACTCCTAGAAACAAAGACCAACATGTAAATTTAGTACCAATGCATTTGGTCTGTGTGCACGTGCATGTGTGTATATACATATATTTAAGCACACATATTTATGTGTGCATGTATGTGTGTGCTGATGCAGGCATGTGTATTTCTGAATACATGCTAGGGAATATTAGTGAAGGGGTGAGGCTTGGGATTCGCAGGCTATTGTCCTTGGAAGGCGGAGCTGGGAGGAGAAAGAAAAGCTAGGATTAGGCTGGGGGCCTTCCCAAGGTAGGGCTGGGAGCTGTACACAGTGTTAACAGCTGGGGGAAGTTCAGCAGCTGGATTCATGCTGCAAGGCATGAATGGAAATGCAGTTCCCTATGAGACATTCAGGGAAGGTCAGGGAAATTCTTATTGACTTACTGAGGATGGAAACTTTACTGAAGAGGAAACAAAAGCCACTGGCTTGATAATTGTTTATAGAACTTACCCTGATTCCATTTCAAAATAGGCTAAATTCTTAGCTAGGAATCTCTGTGACTCTTCTATGTGTTTTCTAATGTGCCTGAGTCCGTCTTCAGAGACTCAACTTCTTTCACCTTATCTCTCTCTCTCTCTCTCACTGTCTTTTCCCTTTTTTCCCTCTATTTTTCTTTCCCCTTTCTCTCCTTACCCTTATTTTTTCCCCTCTCTCTCCCCCTCCCTTTCTTGTCTATCCCATCTCTTTCCTTTCTCTCTCTTTCATATTCTCCCTCTCTTCCTCTCTCTTTTCTTCCTACTTGAATGTAGGTATATATTATAAATATAGCTATGCATATATGTGTATGAATATTTATATGTGCATGTATTTATGCATGTGTGTATATATAACTCCACTGAAATTCTACTTTGATGTCTTATTGTGGCATGGAGGGGACCCACACTTGAAAGTCATGCTAGCTGAGTGCTAGCTCTGATTGGTCCTCTCATACTGGGAAGGCCTTAAAGAGACTAGATTGAGTCATATGGAAGACCAGTCTGCCTAAGTCTGATATTGGTCATCAGCCATTAAAAAGACAAACAAACCCCAAACCAAAAAAGCAGTTTTAATTTTTGGCCACAATAGCTCCTGAAGATTACCTTCTAAGATGGGGAGGGAATAAGAGCTGCATTGGGTGGTAACACCCACACTGATGAAATGATATCTTAGTACTTAGACCCTAGAGATCATGAAGCCTGATCTCTTCATTTTGTGAGGGCACTGAGACTCAGAGAGGAAGCCAACCAAGGTCACCTGACAAGTTAGTGGCAGTCTTGAACTCAGGTCTCCCATGCTCCTTCTACTACTTCACAATTTGTGGATCTTTGTAGCAGTAGCAGCAACAATCATGGTCTTTCATCCATATGAATATATAAAGCATTCTAAAATTTGCCAAGCCTTTTACATAATTTAATCCTCAAAATAACTGCATGAGAAAGGTATTATTATCCCCATTTCACAGATGAGGAATCTAAGGCTCGGAAAGGTTAAATAACTTGCTCGTGCCATGGTCATGTGGTTAGTAATTGTTAGAAGCAGGATTCAAACCCAAGTTTGCCTGACTACAGCAAGTCCAGTACTTAGGCTCCTGGGCCACGCTGCTTTACAAAAATATCCACTACTGTGCTATCCTTATTGAGAATAGAGCTTAGCTGCAAAGGATCAGATATTCAGGGTCAAATTCAGAAAACATAGTATCCTCTCAGATCCTTTCTTATATTAATCCTGTATCTTGGCTCTCAAGGAATTGAGTTATAGACCATATCAGACCCTCAGAGCATCACAGGTAGGTTCTATAAGTTTCTGACTGACAGCTCAGCACAAGGCCACAGGGCAGCTGTTAGGGCCATCACAGCCCTGGGGACATCAGGAGGAGAAAAGCCTAGACAAAAGCAGGTCATTTCAAACTTCTCTGAGCTTTACTCACTATCTTCTTTCCAGCTCTTGCATGTACCACACTGTAAGTCGCATAAAGGTTGGCATGTTCTGGTGACAGTATAGTCACCACTGAAGGCAGTTCAAACCTGTCTCTGACCTACTGGATAGGATAATCTTCAATGCTCAGCCTCCGTTGAGGTCCTCCATCCCCCTGTTTATTACTAGCAGCCTCAGCAGAAGCAGCAACAACATTTTGGCCAAATAATAACTCAAATAAGAGCTTTGGTCAATAACAGCTCATGCTATGTGTACAAATATGTAAACGTGTATACATGCTTATATAGAAGAGCTCACATGTTTGTGACCATGTACATACATGTGCATGAAATAGTTTTTATTAACACATACACAGAAGTTATATGTGTGTGTGTGTGTGCGTGTGTATGCACATAGATGATAGATGGATAGATAGGAAGACAGACTGAAAGACAGAGGTAGATAGCTGAATAGATAGAAACATAGACTGATAGATATAGATAGGTTATAGATGATATATGGACAGATGATAACAATCTATTTATCATTGTTGTTCAGTCATTTTCAATTGTAACCAACTCTTTATGACCCCATTTGGGGTTTTCTTGGCAAATGCTGGAGTGGTTTGCCATTTCCTCCTCTAGCTCATTTTACAGATGAGGAAACTGAGGCAAATAGGGTTAATTATCTTGCCCAGAGCCTCACAGCTAGAAAAAGTCACAGGTCAGATTTGAACTCAGAAAGATGAGTCTTCCTGACTCCAGGCCGGGCACTCTATCCATCGTACCACTTAGCTACCTGGCTCTATATCCTACCATAAATTTCTGACTTTGCAGGTCCAGTTGTACCAACATTGATGATGCCATCTCTGATCCTTGAGGCAAAGAGCAGCGTGACTACTTTAGGCATCAATATGCTTGGTGTATGTACATTGTGGTCATAAGGACCTGTCAGCTACCAATGTCACGGTAGCCCTTCTGAGGAAGAAATCACTAAAGTGTTGGAGCCTTTATAAACTATGTGGGTTAAGAAATGGAGGATGGGGAAGTACTGTAAAAAAGAAGGTTATCATTAGGAGAATGGTCCCAGGGGAAGAGTTTAAGGTGTAATAAATGATTCCCTAATGATGCTGTCAGAATTTCCTGACACTGTCAAAATCTTTCGTTTCACTTTGTGGCAAAGACTAAAATTTCAACAATTAGAGGTTTCACTTAACAAGTCTCCTTTCAAGCAACCGCAAGGGCCACCAGAGAGGTTTAATAGCCTGACTGCCTGGTCATTCTCATATTGTTTTGAATTAGTTCAGTAACACTGTTCTCCTTAACATCTGCCTGCACAGAGGGAGTGGAAGCATTGCTGAAGTGGGCTGGGTGTTTAAAAGAGGTAGCACTTTGGGGAGGTTTACAGGCCTGAATGAGGAACTTAGGAGACCCTGAAGACACTGGGGGCCTGAGGAAAGAGGGCTGAAGAGGCATATAGAAAGGGAGGGAGCAGAATGCCATAGAAATTTGAGTAACTCTGACTTTTAACCACCAGCTTCCCTTGTGTCCAGGGAGTGCAGATGAAACAGTTTTTTCCCCCTAGAGTGCCAAATTCTTCCCCTTCCCTCCATCTTTTATACCAGAATCCAGAAATCAGGCTAGTACCAACACTTTTAGAGTTCAGCTATTTTGAGAATCAATCAATCAACAAGTCTTTTATTAAGCACCTACTATGTGCCAGGCACTGTGCTAAAATGAAAGTAAACAATCCCTTGCCCTCACAGAACTTGCATACTACTAGGGAAGACAGCATGTATGTAGACATATAAACATATATGCAGATATAATAAGATATATAAAAAATAAACACTATAATTGTGAAGGTGAGGTAATGAGGAAGCACGAGCCACTGGGGGATTGAGAAAGGCTTCATAGAGAGACTTGTGCTTGACCTGAGGCTTGAAGGAATCTGGGAATTCTAAAAGAATGAAGCGAAGGGCACTCCAGGAATGGGAGACGGCCTGTGAAAACATATGGAGAGGTCTGGACCATAGAATACTGGAAAAAGAGCAATGCATAATAAGGCAGGAAAGGTAGGTTGAGGCTAGGTTGTTAAGAGTTTTAAATGACAAGCAGAGGACCTTGTATTTGACCCAAGAAATGATAGGGAGCCTAGTACTTCAGTGAGCCCTGATTCTGTGGTGTGAGAAGTCTTTGCCCTCAGTTGTGGGTTCTCTCTTTGTTGTTGTTCAGTTTTCAGTCATGTTCAACTCTTCACGACCTCATTTGGAGTTTTCTTGGCAAAGATATTGGAGTGGTTTGCCATTACCTTCTCCAGCTCATTTTACAGATGAGGAAACTGAGCCAAACAGGGTTAAATGACTTGTCCAAGGTCACACAGCTAGTGTCTGAAACCAGATTAGAACTCAGGAAGATGAGTCTGACTTCAGGCCCTGCATGCTGTCCACTGTGCCACCTAGCTCTCTTCCCATCACTGAAATTAATTTACCTTTACTTGATATGTTAGGTATATACTTCTCTTCAAGCCTCTTGTTTCCCAGAAGGACAACATAATAAATTCCTGGAGGGCAGGTGACTATCTTAGCACTGGATCTGGTATGTAGGCATTCAATAAATGCTTGTGGAGTTGAATCAATTGTGTATCATAAACTGTCCATTGCTTTCCAAACAATCTTTCTGAATTGTTATTAGAAAAAATATAATCACCCGGTTGCCTAATTTGTGAGAAGCTTCTCCAAACTTATGTAAGCTGGTGGTCAGATGATAAATACCTGATATCTTACCAGGCCAGCACCAAAAACTTTGGCAGGAGCTGCTAGTGCTTGCTTACACCCACTTGGAATGGCGTTTGAGATCCCCAGCTCAGCTGAATGCCAATGTGTGTCATTAGCAAAGGCCTTTGGTAGAGGATGTTTCCACCACAGAATTAAGTAGGTTTTTATGGGTTGATCTGGAAAACTACCTTTCACTTGTAACATAGTTTCTATGGAGAAATGAATTGGAAGTTCCAAACAACTGATTTCCAATTTAAGGTTTTAGAACAAAACTCCTCTGCATTCCCAGCTACTTGCAAGGCACCTCCATGCTCTTGGATGACCTACCAGAATCTCAAACTCCAAACTGAATTTATTTTTTTTCCTTTGTAAACCTGTCCAACCTCCCAATGCACATATTTCTATGGGTGGTACCACCGTTTCTGCAGCATTTTTGGTTCTTCCTCGTCCTTTAACTTATCCCATCAAAATAGTTGCCAAATCCTGTTAACTTTACCTCTGCAAGATCACTCTTCTTTCTACTTTCAAGTACTTCTACTTTCTACTTTTCAAGATCTACTTTCTGCCCACGCACACTGCCATCACATCTGACCCTCATCATCTCTCAGCTGCACGTAGCAATTATAGTCTTTTGATGGATTTCCCTTCAAATGTCTCCTCTCTCAATTCCATCTTCCACAAATGTGGACATCATTTTTTCGAAGGTCAGTCTGATTATTACTCTCTTGCCTCAAAACCTTCAGTAGGTCCCTATTGCCTATAGGATAATACATAAATTTGTATATTTATATAATACGTGCAACTCAAGGCTTTCTGTGATATGGAACTTGTTTTCCATACATATTTCCTCTTACTTTATTTTATGCACTCTATGTTATAGCTGGAGGTATGCTAGAATCCATTGGCCTGTGAGAGCTGATTGTTAAATTTTCAGTGTTAGCATTTATACATTAGAAATAGGAAAATGCTACAAATCAGGCCTTAATTTATTATCTTGTTGATAATCTAGACTTAAGAAAGTGATGACGGCAACGTTGCAGACTAAACTTAAAAGTGTGTCCTGCACACATTTTTCCCTTCTGAAGTGCTGGTTAAACATTTACCGGCATACCCTTGTTACAACCAAACCAGAATGTTAGATGTTCTTTGACCTCGGGATATTATCTCTTGTCTTTACATTTCCTCTTGGCTTTTCTTGTACCTGGAACACAAACCCTCCTCACCTCCATTTTACAGAATCTTCCTTCATCCTTCAATGCTCAACTCAGATGCCGCCTCTTTTCGTGAAACCTTCCCTGATTCACCCAGCTGAACGTGTTCTCCCTTCCTTCAAACGATCTCTTTAAGCACATTGTATGTTGCATTATATTTATCAGTCTCTCTCTCCTCCTCCTCCTAAATGGAGGTAGTGACCTTGGAATGCTGGAGGAGGAAGAGAGGGCAGAGGGAGAGCTTTAATTTTGCTAAATAGGTATTCTCCTCCCTTTTTCCTTCCCTGTTGAAAGAATACAAGTACTGTCAGCACCCTCTAAATTTAGCATATTGGGGCAAAACCTGGGTCACCCCATCCTAGTTGTAATTTTGGTCTCAATTGATATATGATGGGCTGAGGGGAGAGTTTCTAGCTATGGAATTTCAGGTCCCAAGGCAAGATCAGCTTGCTTAAGCTGGTATTATCCTGCTGGTATGGCAAAATGCAGTCTGCTCGTATGTTATTTTATTGCTTCGAATCCTAAATCCTTGGTGCAGGTTGTTGCTTTTAAATAAGCATTCCACTAGCATTTAACTCTGGTCATTTCATTGTGATTATAGCTGGAGGCTGGTGTAGTGGGAGGTATGACTTTAGAAAAGAAATACAACAGCAGCACAAAATCATGAAGTTTGGTTGGATATTCTGCATCCTCATTCCCTGTCCCTATCACTCCTCAAATCTTCCATCCCTAGGACTAATCCCTTCCCCCTTCGTGAGTCCCATCTATCCTCAGGATCTCTTCTCTTCCCTGTGATTTTTGGCTTTTGAGATGGAACAAATTCCCCCCAGACTTTAGAGCTGGAAGAAATGCTAAAGATCAATGCCTTTTATTTTACAGGTGGGGGAAATTGAGGCTCAGAGAGTTAAAGTAGCACATCTTCTAGCTAGCAGTCAGTGGCAAAACCTGATCCTAGATGTTCTGACTGACTCTCAGTTTAACACTTTTCAGAAGGAAAAACAAATCAGAAAACTTAGATTCTAGTCAGAGCCATAACAGGCTAATGTGAATAGAGTCTTATCCCAGGGCATTGATATTTGGTATGTGGGTGGGGGCATACTTCTTCCTCAGTAGGGTACCCCATCTCCCAATGGCAACCACTTCTTTCATTCCCTTGCCTCATGTCTATTGGTCTGTGCCCCCCTTGACTGCTACCCCAAGGATCTCATCACAGTGATTTCCCTTTTCCAGGCTGCCTCCCCCCATATGTGTTGTTCTCTCCTTAAGGGCAGACTGTCTCTCCCTTTTATGTATATATCCCTAATACTGACACATAGCAAGAACTTAATAAATACTCTAAAAAATGTAAGTCCCCTGAGGATGTAGGCGATGACTTTTTAGGAGGTAGAGTGTTCCCTTTCTCACCACGACTACATTTGTGCTTGGACTGGCACTGTGTCTTAGGGCTACTGTCCTTCCTAAACTGCATCCACCTCAGGCACAAAAATTCCTAACTGTGACTCCAGTTCTCTTCTGGCTTCTGCCACCTATAAGCTGTGCCTAGTAAACTGTAAGCCCTAAAGAAGGTGCACACTCATTACTGAGGGACATAGCCAGAAAATGTCAGTCTTGGAAATCAACACTAACCAGTGAATGGAGGGCGTGTGTCAATGACAGAAGGAACCTTCATTTAAAGGTAACTTTTAAATATGGCATTAAAGAAGACCAGGGGCTTTCTGAATCCCAGAAAGGGGCCTGGAGAGCCTCCGTATAAAGGAAGGCATTAATTTAAAATGTTACTAATAGAAAAATAGAATGTAAACTTGGAATGTGTTACACTTCTGTATGGAGTGTCATTTCTCAAATTAGTTTTAAAATGTTACTAATAGAAAAATAGAATGTAAACTTGGAATGTGTTACACTTCTGTATGGAGTGTCATTTCTCAAATTAGTTTAGTCCTGGAACACTTTGGGGTGAGTTTTAATGTGGAGAAGAAAACTAATGCAAATGTGAGGGGTGGGGAGACTTGATAGCTGCCTTTAGGAATTCCACTTACTCCCCTTGGACCCAGGGTGCAGAACTAGTAAAAATGGGTGGATAAAAGCTCTAGAGCTCAAAGGGAGGCTCAGAGGCAAGCTAGTTTAACTTTTTCATTTCACGAATGAGGAAATTGAAGCTCAGGGAAATTAAATGACTTGTGCAAGGTCACACAGGTACTGTCAGAGGCAGAGTGTGAGTCCATATTACAAAGAATGTATTTGGACTTAAGGAAATGTCCTTAGTATCAGATCTATCC
>CM053622.1:560324952-560416464 GCA_028646595.1 Phalanger gymnotis
GGGCAGACTGGGGAACGGGGCAACCAGAGTGTACGCCATCTTGGAGTGGGGGGGTGGAAATGGGGAGAAAATTTGTAATTCAAACGCATGTGAAAATTAATGCTGAAAACTAAAGATGTTAATAAAAAAAAAATTAAAATTAAAAAAAAAAGATTACCTGAATACAAGTCTAGTCTCATATGCTTACTAGCTGTGTGACCTTGGGCAAATCACTTACCTTTCCTGTGTTTTCATAAAATGGAGATAATAACAGAATCTACTTCGCAGTGTTGTGATGAGACTAAAATGAGATCATATTTGTAAAATGCTTTGCAACTATTAAGTGCTATATAAATGCTAGCCAGCAACAGCAGTAGTAGCACCAGTAGTAGTAGTAGAAGCAGTAGTAGTCGCAGGAGCAACAGCAGAAGCAGTACCACCAGCAGCAGTAGTAGTAGTAGCAGCAATAGCAGCAGCAGTATTAACAGCAGCAATGGCATCAGTAGTTGTTGTTCTTCGTCCTTCTTTCTCTAAGAGGACCATGACATCAGGAAGGTGCTACCATGACTTGCAAGTGAATAAAGTGAGGGAGGGCTGTGCAGAGTTACCAGCCTCACTTTCTCCTCCAGAGCCATCTGGGTCCAGTGGCCAGATATAAATCAGAATGACTGGAGATGGCCCTAGATGCAGTGAGAGACCTTGGCCTTTTTAAGCTGAAGTCTTTCCAAGGTCTCTCTTTGGTGAGCTAACACCCGTTCAGTGATTAAGGCTAGGTAAGAAATGAGAGAAAGAATGGCTTCTTGTGCCTAGTCGAAAAAGAAAATCTGGAAGGGAAGACCCTCAGGGTTTCTGGCCAAAATAAACAATTGCTATTTATACTTACTCTGAGCCACTGGGTCTCAAGTGAGGCTTAGGCTTCAATCTACTGTTGGCCAGTCAATAAGAGCCAGAGTTGTTTATGTTTAAGGCATGGTCCTTAAGAAAGAAATCTAACCTTCAAGCCCCAAGATATCTTGCAAGATTTCAGCAATGAAAATTCACATTCCTTTGATCAGAGCACTGGTTGGTAAGGGTACAATACCTTATGTGGACAGAGAGAGAAGAGGGAGAGAGAGGAGAGAGGGAGAAAAGGAGGGAGGGAAGAAGAGAGGGAAGGAAGGAAGGAAGGAAGGAAGGAAGGAAGGAAGGAAGGAAGGAAGGAAGGAAGGAAGGAGAGAGTTGTATTGCCCAATTGGAACTGGCCAGCTGGGTCCCTACTGGGGTAGCTACTATTACTCACAGGTTGTTGTTTGTCCTTCATTTTAGGAGAGGACTATAATATCAGGAAAGTGATGCTATGACTTTCAAGTGAATTGGATTACAGTGAGGGAGGGCTATGAAAAGTCACTAGCCTCACTTTCTTCTCCAGAACCATCTGGGTCCAGTGGCCAGATATAAATCAGAATGACTGGAGATGGCCCCAGCA
This sequence comes from Phalanger gymnotis, assembly GCA_028646595.1. Classification (NCBI taxonomy): domain Eukaryota; kingdom Metazoa; phylum Chordata; class Mammalia; order Diprotodontia; family Phalangeridae; genus Phalanger; species Phalanger gymnotis. Next base: position 560,326,397 of record CM053622.1, read on the forward strand.
GCAGTAGTAGTAGTTGCAGTAATAGCAGCAGCAAGAAGCAGTCATCACACCAACACTACCATTCCCAGTGAGTACTTATACCCTATTATTCCAATAACCATTCTGACTCTCCCATTTAAAACACTTCTCCCTAAGTACCACTAGCCTGTTTGTTGTCATCCCCTATTGGGATATAAGGACCATTAGTTTCTTGATGAAGCTTCTCTGACCTTGACAAAGCTTCCTTCCCTCATGCAATGTGATTGGCCCCAGCTTTCCAGATGCAGCTTCTTGGTCTGGGGCCATAAAAGTTCCCAGGCTCGTTTAGTCTCTACTTTTCAGACTTAGTGGGTACCTGAGAACATGTGAGTTGCTCTATCCTGATGACTGACTGACCCCATCCAGAGAGGCTGATTGCCCCTGAATACTTATCACATATCCTTGCTATGTTAGGGCAAATTAAACCTCTTCCTTTGTTAAATGTTCAGTGATGTTCGATGCCTCATTTTGCTCCAGCATCAAACTTCAACTAAAAGGTAGTGGCTTCAAAGCCTGCTTACAATATTCAGAGAGAGCAGGAACTATCTTGCTTATGTATTTATTCCCTTCATTTAACACAGTGCTAGAACATAAAAAAGCTCTTAATAAATGCTTTTAAATTCATTTATTCATTCACTCACTACTAGGCTCCTTAACTTAGCATTCAAAGCTCTCTACAATATGACCTCAGTGTCTCAATCTAGGCTCAAAACTCATTTGCATGAATCCTTCACTCTAGCCAGTTGGGTCTACTCTTTGATCATTCCTGCCAATGCACCTTTGCTTCTACTGTGCCTGCTGCATGGAATACCTTCTCCTTTCCTTACTGCCTATCCAAATATCCTTCATGGTCCAGCCTATATCATTTACCCTCTGGAAAAATATTCCCAACTACCCCATTGTGAGATATCCTAGAGTCTCCGGGTTGAAAGGGATCTCAGGGGTCATCTAGTTCAGCTTGTGCCTGAAACATCTTCTCTGCCCTTATTTGAATGCCTATGGTATTTGTTGTTTATATTATTCATTTAGCCCTTGGTATAAATTTGCATTGTTTAACTTTTCATGTGTGACAGTCTGGTCTCCAATATAAGAATTGTTTTTTCTTTGTATTCCCATAGTGCAGATTACAGTGCTGGGCACATAGAAATAGATATTCTTTGAATATTTATTGAATGGATGAATGAATATGAACACTGAATAGCATGCAGTAAAGGGCCCATTTTTCCCAAAGAAATATTAATATCTCCTTGAAATGAATGTCCCTATAGTCAACTCTTGATCATTTTTGGCTGCATTATTGGCTTATCTGGAGAAAAACTTGTTTGAAACTTTATTAATAGCTTCTACCTAATATCTTGCTGTTGTTTGAAATCTCTTCCTATTTACTCTTAATTGGTGCCTTCATAGGGAAGGCTTTAAAACTCAAGAACTTAACTGAATCTTTTTTCTGGCGGAGGGATTGCTGAGCTTTGAGAGACAAAGCTGTCAAGTTCCAGCATGGAGGGGGTTAAAAGGAGGAGCTGAACAGTAGAGACAGACAAAAAATTCCAAAGGCATCTAAGGCTAAGTTTTCACTAGGTGGCTTCATTGCTTATTTCATTTAAAGGAGTTCTCAGATTAGATACATTCTGATCAAATTCAAGTACACACAGTAATTTCAAAGGTGCTTTGGGGAAATTCTGCCAATTGTGTAGAGCAATGCCTTTTGGCTAAAACTTGGGTCTTGGAAGGGTTACACTTTATATGAAGCTATCAACTCCCTCTCCCCAAGTCACATCAAGTCTTTTGCCAAGTCAGGTCAAGCATTTATTAAGCACCTAATATGTGCCAGCCACTTTTCTAGCACTGGAGACACAAAGACAGGTACAAAGAGTACCAAGCCCCGGGCTTTGGGATGAACATGTCTGTTTACATTTACTACCATCTACCCTAACAATACCTGAGACTTACCATCAATCTTGCTAGGCTTTCACATCCTCGCTTCATCTTATGTCCCATCTTCCCCTCCTCTTTATGTTTTCTTTTTTAGTCATAATGTGATCTCTTTGTGAATGGGGACTGTTTTATAATTTGAATCCTCAGCTCTTAGTGTGGTGCTTGGCATATAATAAGTGTTTAGTTAATGCTTTTCCAGCCCGTGCCATTCCATGAATAATAAGTGATATATGAGCTGCACAGAAAATAAGAGTCTGAAAATTCAGAGAAGGGAGAAATCACTCTGGGCTGATATTGTCAGGGAAGGCTTCAGGGAGAAGATGGAACTTCAGCTGGGCCTAGAAAAGTTCTTGGATTTGGAAATAAGGAGAAGAACGGAAAGGACATTCCAGGTTTGGGAATGCCATGAGCAAATTGGTAGTGGGCAGGGGCAGGGGGGGATGTGTAACACCTGTTTAAAGGCAAATTAGGGCACTGTCCCTAATTAGGAGCAAAGATTTCTTTCTGCCAAGAGAGAAAAATAGAAAAGGAAAAGATGGCAAGAAGACAGCTCCTTACTACACCAGCTGATCTTCCATATCACTGGAGTTTAGTAAAAGTATACATTTTGGTAGCACTTCAATGTTTACAAGGTATTTTCCTTGCAATACTCCTAGGAGATGCATAGTGCAAATATGACTAGCTGTCTTTTAACAGATTAGGAAACCGGAGAACTGAGAGGTCACAGGACTTGTCAGTCACACAGTCAAGTAACCTCAGAGAGGAAATCCATATCTAGGTCTCCCCTGATCCTAGGACCAGCCCTTTTCCTACCACATATTTCAAACTCTTGAATTTTGTTTTTCCAGTTAGTGACTTCCTTCAGACAAGATGTAAGCTGCAGTTTCCAATAAATACGATTTACATTTGCCATTCAGTCTGCTTTTCAACTTGAGTCATATGAAATCTTCCAGAGGCTGGAGTTGAAGTAGCCCTTTATTTAGTAAACACAACTCTAATTTGTAAAGACCACTCTCTTTTTTGAGGTCCACTTCCCTCACTCCACCCAAAGTATCAGGACAATCTTTATGCTAAGATACCATTAAAATATGGGAAGTTTATATTCCATGACATAGAGATCCAGCATCTGGTAGCCCCTCTATATGGCAGCCCCTCTATAAGGACCATATTTCTGCTGAGGAAATCTCTCAGACTTAACTGTCGAATTAAGTCAATTAGCATTTATTAAACACCTACTATATGCTAGACACTGTGCCAAGCTCTGGGGATCAGAAAAGGGATGAAAAATAGTCCCCGCTATGAAGTCCACAGTCTAATGGAGAGGCAATATACAAACAACTATGTATTATCAACCATATATGCAGGAAAAATTGGTAATGATCTCAGAGGGAAGGCACTAAGATTAAGGAAGACTGGGAAAGTTAAGAGTTAAAAGTCAATAGTTAATAAACATTTATAAAGCGACAATTGTGTGCCAGGCACTGTGCTAAGTGCTGGGGATACAAATACAAAAAGAGAAAGACAGTCCCTTAGTTCAGCTCCATCCTCCAATCAGAGAGGCAGAGGATAGTGATGAGTTAGAGCACCAAGGCGCGTGAGATCTTGCAGGATGATAAGGTTATCCTGATAGGAGCTTCCTGGGGCGTGCAGAGAAGTCAGGTAGTGAAATTCCAAAGGGGTGACTGAGATTTGAAGAGAAACAGGGAAGCCAGGATGTGGAACTGAGGAGAGAGAGACAGAGAGAGAGACAGAGAGAGAGAGAGAGAGAGAGAGAGAGAGAGAGAGAGAGAGAGACAGAGACAGAGACACAGCGAGACAGAGATAGATAGAGACAGAGAGAGAGACAGAGAGAAAGAGAGAGAAAGAGAGACAGAGAGAGAGGGAGACAGAGAGAGAGAGACAGAGACAGAGAGAGACAGAGACAGAGACAGAGAGAGACAGAGACAGAGAGACAGAGATAGAGACAGAGAGAGAGACAGAGACAGAGAGAGACAGAGAAGAGAGAGACAGAGATACAGAGAGAGATAGAGAAGAGAGAGATAGAGATACAGAGAGAGACACAGAGACAGAGACACAGATACAGAGACACAGAGACAGAGAGGGAGAGAGAGACAGAGACAGACAGACAGACAGACAGACAGACACACACACACACACTCCAAGAGAGAGACAGAAAGATGCAGACAGAGACAGAGAGAAACAGACACAGAGAGAGAGAGAGAAACAGGGAGACAGAGAGAAAGAAACAGAGAGACAGAGAGAAAGAAACAGAGACAGCGACAGAGAGACGGAGACAGCGAGATAGAGACAGAGAGTTAGAGAGATAGAGATAGATAGATAGAGAGAGGGAGAGAGAGAGAGACAGAGACAGAGACACAGAGACAGAGACAGAGAGAGAGAGAGAGAGAGAGAGAGAGAGAGAGAGAGAGAGAGAGAGAGAGTGTTAGTTAGTTCCAGGCATGAGAGACAACCAATGAAAAGGCATGGGGTTGGAAGATGGAGTGTGGTATATGAGGAATGCCAAGGAGGCCAGTGTCTCTGGACTCTAGCGTCTCTGGAGGGGTATAAGGTGTAAGAAAATTGGAAAGGTAAGATTAGACTAGGTTATAATGGGCTTTAAAAGCCAGAGGATTTTATATATGACCCTGGATGCAGCAGAGAGCTACTGGAGTTTGTTGAATAGGACTGTGACGGTCAGATTCGAACTTTAGGAAGGTCAATTTGACAAGTGGGTGGAGGATAGGCTGAAGTGGGGAGAACCTGGGAACCATTCACTTCTGTACAAGTCAATCAACCACAGGCATTTATCAAATGTCAACTATGACTGAGGCAACGTTCTAGGCTCTGGGGACATAAATTCAAAGAATAAAACAATTCCTATTCACGAAGGATTTACAATGTACTATCACTGTCCTTCCTATTTTCTCAGAGGATTCCAGGCACTGAAGCCTTCTGTGATTTGTCTAAGAATGGCTCAGGATTCTCGCATTCCTCCAACTCTTCTAGGAAGGCTAGCCCTCTGGAAAATTGAGCAGAATAACTAGAGCTTTGGCCCAAGGACCTGAATTTAGACAGTCCTATGCCCCATGGCTAAAAGTACTTGCAGTCCTTCTGCAGAGAGTTTGTACTTAGTGTAAAAAAAAAACACACACACACCCAAATATGAGTATGTGTGTAGTTAAAATAGTAATTCCCTAGGTGGCCCGATTCCTCCCCTGGTGACCATATCCCAGGTGAGTGCTGCCTCTCTACCTGTTCCCACTACACTTCCCTGTAGCAATGTTTCGTGTCACTTGTGTCCGGATGAAGTTTGTGGTGCCCTAGGAGCAAAAAGTACTGGTTATAGATGGCACTGGATCATAGAATTTAGCACTGGAAGGGACCCTATCCTCTGCCCTCAGGGGAGTTTCTCCAAGACATGCCTTTCTCTGTCTTTTGTCCCTCCTTTCCCTCCACTCCACTCCTTCAGGTACCTAGTGCTCTTCTGTTATGACATGTTTTCCCTCAAAGCAACAACAATGTCAGTAGCAGTAGTAGCAGCAGCAACAACTCTACTTATTTCCAAGGAAAGATCTGTAATCAGTCCCTTACTCCTTAGTGCAATTTAGCCATTTGTGTTTCTCCTAGGGACATTCAACTTAAATCCTTATAACAGCTTGTGGAATGAAGGACCTGTCTTTTGGTGAAGGAGTTTCAGTCTTTGGTGATCATCTGGGCTGGGGAGGTATTTAGGAGACTAGGAGCCTCACGAGGGTCTCCTCAGATCACACCATATAGAATGCTATGAGCTTCAGCTCGGTAAGGATGGCTCTGCTTTGTGAGCCAGGAGCTGTGCTCCGTTCCCAGATGTTGAAAGTCAGTAGCATTTCCCTCTATGCTAAGTTGAGGATATTCTTAATGAAGTCATTAATCCACACTTCCAGATCCTTTTGGGGTTCATTCTGTCAGTGGGAAAAAAGTGTTCTCCTCAGAATGAGTTAAGGGCCGTTTTTGTCTCTTAATTACCAAATTAGACTGTCAGATCTACTGCATTTGAGAGATAAAGTGAAAACCAAAGATGTCTCTGGGCTTCAGGTTTTTTCAAGTAGCATTAGGCATTTTCCAGTCCCTCTCTTCTGTAAAAGCTCAGCTCTTTATTGGTTGAGTGGTCTACTCTTTCTTGCCTGCTAGTACCTCCTGGGAACTAGGAAAAAATAGCCACTCAGAGATCCCGGTGAATAGTAACTGTTGGTGCTGGCTTCTGGCAGAATGATGAAGGAATGTATGTTTGTCTTTGGAAACTCATCCTCCTTGCATGCAGTCTCCTGTCTTATACTATCTCTTGCTGCCCAGTGCTCTTTGGTGTGGTTGCCCCAATAAGGTCTTCCTTCCCCTGAGCAGTGCCTTAAGTGGGAGAGACTACAGCTTTATTCTAGGATGTCAACATTTAAGGGGGCCCATTAGCATGTACAATTCTTCTGCAGCTTAGAAACGAATACCTAGCTTAGTAGCTAGTTAGTAAGAATAATTAAACTAACAAGCTACCAGATGGTGTGTTTCTTTTTTCCCTTACAAACCAGACTCCAGGTGAGTTCCTCTCTGGCCTCCCTCACCCTTAACCCCCTACCTCCTGTAAAAGAGCTGTCCCCCCGCAATAGTAACCTAATGTTTTCCTGGGATCCCTTTCTTCTCCAACCTCAACTAAATTGCCCTGGGCAACAAAATGCTGGGTTCAGACGTAGCAGAGACAACCATAGATCTTTCCTGGCCACTTATTGCCGTAAAATACATTTGTCCAAAATCTCATCTTCTTAAAGTCTAACATCTCATCTTCTTAAAGACTAACTTAAAGTCTAACTCCAAGCTCTTAGCTTGGAGTTAATTGAACAAATCCATGCTATGGTGTTAGTGGAAGTGAATTAACTTCTTGGGTTATTCCCTAGAGGCCTTTGGAAATAGTTTCTTGTTGCTCAGTTGTTTTAGTCATGTCCAAAGATACTGGAGCGGTTTGCCATCTCCTTCTCCAGCTCATTTTACAGATGAGGAAACTGAGGCAAAAAGGGTTAAGTGATTTGCCCAGGGTCACACAGCTAGTAAGTGTCTGAGGCCAGATTTGAACTCAGGAGGATGGGTCTTCCTGACTCCAGGTCCAACACTGTGCCGCCTAGGTGCTCCGTCCAGAAATAATGCCTTAAAACTTAAAGGAATGATTCTTATGAGAAGGCAATACGACAGGCTATAGGAGAAGAAATTTAAGGCCATAAATTACATAACTCTTTTAAATACTCCGTGAAGGAAGATGCTCCCTACATTATTACATCAGACCTTGATGGTGGTATGTGTGAATTCCATGACATCACTTTCACACAAGGAATTGTTTGTAATTGTTTACTGGGATTTCTCTAATTAAGAATTGATCTCTATTTATAAACTACTCCCTTGGTGGTACAAGGTATAAGCCATGACAACAATCTGAGAGCAGAGAGGTAGAACAATTGATTGATCCACAATCATTTATTAAGTGGCAGGCACCATCGTATAGGTTCTGGTGATTCAAAGACAAAAATGGTACAGTCTCTTCCCTCTAGGACCTTACATTCTAAGGAAGCATATGGAGCAGAATTATCCACTGGTCATTGTCTCCAAAGTCTGTCTTTGGCTTCAGTTTGACCAATGAATGGGCTGGCAGCCAGCAGGAGCCCACCAGGACTCAAGTCATCACTAGAACAGAAGCTCAGGTTAAACTCAGAATGGTATCAGTGTAACAGAGTTTTAGTAGAGCATCATACTAACCTAGGCTGCCAGTCCGAGGCCATGTGACATTTACCAAGAAAGAATGGTGGCAGTCAGAAAACAGGTAGAATACAACATCGGATTTCTACTCTGTATTCACAGGACTGATTGTAGAGATATTGGGCACCTTCAGAAGCAGGGCACGGCTGGATCTGATGAGTTGTCTTCTGGCTTGATATGTCAAAGCATGTACCTCCTTCTGCAAGCATGTCATTTGGCAAGGACCATCATCAACAGTGTTCTAGGATCTGGAATTCCTTATCCTAACATCATCTCTTCCACCAGACTCCACTCAAACCAAGACTTTGTTTTTTTTTATTAACAACAAGGAACAGCAGCAACAATAATAAGCATTTATTAGAGCATTAAGGTTTGCAAAGCTTTACATGAGCCTGGATAAAGCATTCTTCCTCTATGTGGCACTTCCGTAAAAGTCACCTTGCTTCAAAGGAAGGTTGACACCTTGTAGAAGTTGCTTGATAAAGTCAAGGTAGGGGCATGATACATGCCTAGCCCGAAGGTGAGTGTGATCCTGCAGAAAGAGTTGTGGCCTGAGAATTGGAGTCCTAACTCTAATACCCAAAGTAGTAGAATATATGAGGAAGAGGGGGCACCATGCGAGTTAAGAAGGCCTGGATTCAAATCCTACTTCAGACATTTCTCTTTTTTTTTTTTTTGGAGGGGGAAGGCAGGGAAATTGGGTTTAAGTGACTTGCCCAAGGTCACACAGCTAAGTGTGTCAAGTGTCTGAGGCCGGATTTGAACTCAGGTCCTCCTGACTCCAGGGCCAGTGCTCTACTCACTGAGCCACTAGCTGCCCCTTACTTCAGACATTTACTAGCTCAGAGACACTAGGTAAATCACTTAAGTTCCCTGTGCCTTAGTTTCCTTATCTATACAACAAGCATTTCTTAGGTACCTACTATGTGCCAAGTACTGTGCTAAGTTCTTCAGTAGGGTTATTGGCAAACCCAGCTGCCTTCCACATCTTGCTCAGTGTCTAGTTTTCCCATCTTACTTCTAGGAAGGACCTTCCCCAACAACATCCCTTCCTCCTTCCCCAACTCTCAATATGTTTGAACTGAAGCAGGAAAGAACCAAGGTAGATAGACAGAAGTTAATAGAATCATGAGTGTTTAGAGCTTGAAAGGCCCTCAGAGGTTACCTAATCTAGTCCTCTCAGTTTATAGGTAAGGAAAATGAGGTCAAGAAAGGGAAAAAGACTTACCCAAAGTCACCTAGCTAGCAACTTAGAAATGTAATTTGCCCTGAGGCCTTCTGGCCCCTGAACCAATGTTTTCCAAGATGGCAAAGTATTATGATGAAAAGGGCGGTAGGGCAGAAGATGTGTGTTCTATTGCTGTTCCCTCATTGACTAGCTGTGTCACCTTGGGCAAGTAACTTTCTCTAGGCATGAGTTGCCTCTTCTGTACAAATGAGAGTATCAACATTTTTTTTTTCTGTCACAGACTTTTTTTTGCAATCTAGCGAATCCTATGGATCCATTCTCAGAAAAAAGTTTTTAAATGCATAAAATCTAAAAAAAAACCCCATAAAACTTCATAGGATTACAAGAGAAACCAAATGCTAATGAAAATAATGATGCATTATTTCCTCCATCTGATTTCATAGATCCCTTGGAATCTGTTTACAGATTCTTTGGGGGTCCATGGATTTCAGGTTAAGAAGTCTCCCTGACCTCCCCCCACCCCCAGCTAAACTTCCTGAGTTTGTCCTTTTCTGGATTTAGTGTATCTGCTTGGAGTTTCTACCACCTGTATTGTCAAGAATGAATGAAACTAGGGATATCACTGATCACCTAAGTTTTTCTCTAGAATTTTATATGCCCTGAGTGACTCATGGGATTTCAAGGGCCGTGAGGGTCACACTGTACCCCAGGAAGCCATGATTTATGAATAAACTGTGTGGGGTGAGATTACCAAAAATGCAGTTACCTTTGAGTTGGTAAAGAACAGGTTTGGGGACTGTTTATTTGGAAGACACTGAATTCTTTTTCTGTTCAGCATGAAGCACATAACAAAGTTCACCCAGAAGTTTCCTTCCCAATAGATCTAATAGGTTTCTGTGGAGCTTGGAGCAGAAAAGATTGATTATTTCTACTGGATCAAAGTTGCAGTCGGGAGATGGTGGGGCTCCAGTGCCCCAAAAGCCCTCTGTTAATGAGGAAAGGATGTTTCAATGAATTTTACAACCACCTTGAGATAGTCTAAAGTTCTTTGGAGAGCCCTCAGTCCTGTAAGCTCAAAGCAAAAGTAGCAGTCAGCAAAATTCTGAAGCTGAGAACTAGTGGATTCTTCGTATTTATGAGATAGGGTTAATTAATTTCCTAAAACAGACTTGCTTCTCTATAATACTGGTTTTGGGAGTGGACCATGCTCAAATACAGACCTTTCCTTCACCATTCGTCAGCTCCAAATTTCAGTCCTGGTATAGCAGGGATGGAGGAGGAGTAGCTGTCATGAACAAATATCACATTTGGAAGCAGTGATTGAATTTTTCATCCCTTTTCTAGGTTGAGCGTGGAGGTTATTTTTGGCTTAGTGGCTCCTTTGGGTGCCAAGGGGATGATGAAAAATATGTGTAGCCTGACTTCTTCAATAGAAAACCTATCTAGGAGGCAGTGGTAGTGAAGAGGTCTAAGTGGAGAGGGCTAATTTTCTTTGGTATCATAAAGGCTCAACCTGAGAGAGGGACCAGTCTCCCTGCAATCAGGTGATCAGCCAGCAAGTCTTTACCAAATCCCTACTATGTGTGAGGCACTGTGCCTATTGCTTTAGGGACTCTGTGGTAGAATAGGACATGACAGCTGCTCGCTATTGCTTCTAGGCTAAAATATAAACACTTTAGGATTCAATAATGTTGACAATCTGGTCCCAATCTCTCTGGCCAGGCTTTTCTTCCTCTAAATTTCAGCTAAATTTGACTCCTTGCTTTTCCCCAAACTCAACATTGTGTCTCCTGGGTCTGATCATTCACAGTGCCACTGACCCATGCTTTCCTTCTTCAACTAAATCTGCTGCTGAGTCCTTTTCTTTCTTAAAGGCTTAGCTCAGTTGACGCCTCCTTCAGAAAGCCTTCCATGATCCAATTCATTTACCAAATTGCTATTATTTATCTGTATACACGTCATATCCCCTCAGGAATGGAGAGAGAGAACAGTGTTTAATCTGTCAAGTCACTGACCAATATGATAAGTCTGATGAGAGTTGAGATGAAGGTGTCAGAGGAGACAAGCACATGCTACCTTTGCTACGGGGAATTGTTTTATAGGCATTGGCTGAAATAATCACTGTAACCTCTGTGGGCAGAGCAGCAAGTGACCAAATGACCTTACCTGGAAATTAAAGTGTATCTCTAGTAGGAGACCAAAAGAGCTAACTCGAAAGAGTTGTAGCCCTCCCATGTAAAAGGAAGGCTCACTAACAATACCATCCCCAATGGCTGGTGGACAAAGCATTAAGTATCTCTGAACACTTCTGTATAGCTAAGGACCAGTTGTAGAAGAGAAGTGATAGCAAACAGAGAACACTGTGAGCTCTGGACACATGTGTTTTTTTGCATATTCACATACCGCCAAATTAATAGTTCACTGTATTTGTGAAACAGCGAACTCTAGATTTATGAGGGGATGTTCTTATTATTTTTATTACATTAAAATGCTTTTGCCTTAAAATAAATATGCTCTCTGTGCCACGAGTGAAAGTCAGCACAATGGTGATTGCTTTTGAGATGTGGTTTAGAAAAGATTCTAATCGAAAAAGTACCTAGAACCTGGTTTAGGTCACTTTTGGGGTGGGGGGAAGGGAGGAGAAATCCTCAGCTTTACAGAAGTTCTTTGAGGGTCTACTTTTGTCTTTGCACCCTAGTTTCTTATACACAGGGATTGGGACTGTATCTGTGATATCGTTGGCCTTGCGGAATCCAGGTGAGGATACCCTCTACCAGTACAGGGGAATGACTTCTTTGTAGGTCAGTCTTAGCAATTCCATTGAATGACTTAACCAGACTCATACAACTAGTATATATATATATATGCCATGGGAAGATTTTACAGCTTTGACCAGAAGAAACAAAAACTCTGGCTTGTGTCTCTGAATAAGAATATTTGGAGATGAAAGGGACGGGCAGTCCCACCCTTTCATTTGACAAATGAGGAGTCTGTAGCAGACCACAGTGGTGTGACTTAATAACATCAAACAATGAGTTCATGAAAAAGCTATGATAAGAATCCAGGTCTCCTAGGACAGAGCTCTTTCCACTTACTAGATTATCACCCAAACCTGTAGCATCTGGCATCCCCAGGTGGCCTCCTATCTAAATTTAACCAGGACTAATTCTGCTGTACTTCCCAAATCATATGAGAGAGGGCACATGCTCAGTGCCACAGCTGTAGATGGGCCAAAAATAGCTTTCCATGTCTATCTGGCAACATCTGCATGCCTGTGGTTATGACTGCCGCCACAACCCTTTGCCTCCTTTTCCCAGAGATAGCTAATGTTTGTGAAAAGATTTCAATGGCGAAAGCCCCACATTTAGCTGATCTCCGGAGCTGCATTAAAAACAGTTCAGACCAGTGACACCAGTTGTTCTGTTTTGTTTTGTTTACACAGACATCTGTACACAGAAGCCAGGGACCAGGATAGGGAATAGGGAGAGATAAGGTACAATGTTTTGCTGGCTCTAGAAAATAAAGAAAAAGACCTAGGAAATCTCTGTATATACTCTCCATCAGTCCTTCCAATGAAGTCAGACTGGGGAAATGAGTGTTGCCAAACAAGCTTCTTTCCAAAACATTATCACATCGATGATCTCATTTATCCACAATATTTCCAATGAAGGTGGGATGAGTCATATTTATCATGGAAAGAGAACTGAGCTTAGCGTTAGAAGGTCAGAATTCAAATGCTGCCTCAACTACCACGTGACCTTGGGCAAATCACAGTCTCCCAGAGCCTCCATTTTCTCATTTGTAACGTGGGGGTATTTTTATTCAGTTGTTTTTTTTAGTTATATCTGACTCTTTATAACCCTATTTAGGATTTTCTTGGCAAAGACACTGGAGTGGTTTGCCATTTCCTTTACAGGCTCATTTTACAGATGAGGAGACTGAGGCAAACGGGGTTAGGTGATTTGCCCAGGGTTACACAAGCTAGTAAATTTGTGAGGCCAGATTTGAAATCAGAAAGATGAGTCTGAGTCAACGTAAAATGAACTGGAGAAGGAAATGGCAAATCACTCCAGTATATTTTTGCCAAGAAAACCCCAAATGAGGCCATGAAGAGTCAGATATGACTGAAATGACTGAACAACAACAGCAAAACAACTTGCCTTTGCATTGATCTCAAGTGCCTGGAGAATAGCCTGACCTCTCTCTCTCTTAGCTTTGCTGGCTTTTTTTCAAGACTCAGATCAAATCCTATCTTCTGCTGGAGACCTTTCCTACTCCATGCCCCACCTCCCCCCCCACTGCCTTGGTAGCGCCTTTTTTTCTTAGATGATCTTTCATCTACTCGCTATATATCTTGCATATACCTACTTATTTACATGTTGTCTCCCTCATTAGAATGTGAGCTCCTTGAGGGTGAGGACTGTTTTTGCCTTTCCTTGTATTCCCAGCATTTAGCACAGGGTCTGACACAGAGTAAGTACTTGATAAATGCTTGCTGCTTTGCTTTATAACCCCATAGTGCCTTGCACATACTATGCACTTCAAAAATGCTTGTGGACTGACTATGAATCTCCCTGAAATCTGTCTGGAACCCCTACATTCGTTCAAAGCCTGGGGGACCTTGACACCTACCGAAAAATACTCTCCTGGTGCCAACCTTCACCCCTGTCAAAGAAACTGATAGAAACAGGGCTCGCCAACTTGGCACCATGAAGAGAGGTATCAGAGAAACTCATATCGTGTGTGTATGAGAGGACACTCAGCGTCATAACACACACCCTTTATTTTGGATCAGTCTTAGTTCTAATCATTGTAGTCATTATGGATCAGCTTGCAAATACTGGCCAGGCAAAATGAATGAGTTAGTCTATTTCTGCAGTATTCTCCTTGAGAGGAAGGCCTTATCCTGTCTATAAAGCCAGTGCTCTTCCCACTGAACTGTAACCATTATTACCATCTCACAAACTCTCTTGTTTAGTCACTGAACAAATTAATGGCAGACCTGAGCCTAGAACTCAGGTCTCCTGACTCCCAGACCAATGTTGTTCTCTAGCCTCCTTAGATTGTTTTCCTATCCTATTCTGTCTCCTCTCCAAGAAAACCCAGCCAGTCCATTTTGCCCCAAGGTTACACTTGTTTTTTCCTATTAGATTGCATACTCTTTCAGAACAGGGATTAGGTTGTTTTTTTTTTTATCTCTGCCTCCCTAGTACTGAGCATTGCATCTTGTACATAATGGATGCTTAATATGGCTTTGATGGAATTGAATTATGTTCCCACAGGGAGTATATTTTATATGTGGGGAGATCATTGCAGCAAAAAATAGGTATTTTGCAAATTTTCTGAGAACATTTTTGAAGCAAAGCTAAAACCTGCCCAACACAGCTAACATCTAGCCAATCCATTTGTTTTGGTGGGAAATAGTACCAGACTAGCAATCGAAAGAACTTATCAGCTTTGTGACTTTGGGCAAATCACCCAATATCTCTGAGCTTCCCTTTCCTTCTCCGTCAAACAAATCCCTAAGGTCCCCTCTAGATGTAACACTTTAATTGAATTTTAAAGTGGATTCAACAGAGACTCAGAATGTCAGAATGACCCTATCAGAAATAAACTCCTCCTCCTCTCTCCTCCTCCTGTTCCTTCCTTCCTCTTCTTCCCTCCTTCATCTTCCTCTCTCCTTCCTCCTCCTCCTCTTCATCCTGTTCTTTTTTTCCTCCTTCCTCTTCTTCTTCTTCTTCTCTCCTCCCTTCTCCTCCTCTTTCTCCTCCTCTTTCTCCTCCTCTTTCTCCTCCTCCTCCTCCTCCTCCTCCTCCTCCTCCTCCTCCTTCTTCTTCTTCTTCTTCTTCTTCTTCTTCTTCTTCTTCTTCTTCTTCTTCTTCTTCTTCTTCTTCTTCTTTTTTCCTCTCTCTCCTTCTCCTTCTGCTTGAAGTTAGATCTTCAGAATATTTCCATGGTCAATTCTTCACTAAATGAGAGAAAACATTTAGGCCAAAGAAATCTCACGGAAAATTATGAATTCAATGATTTGTCTTTGGCATCTCATCCCCTTTCCATATTTCTTTCTTTATACCACTCCTTCACCCCACCCCACCCCAAGTACACAAAATTTGCACATCTTATATCCTGTTTCACAGTTTAGCACCTCCTAGCCTTGGGTACGCAGTGCTCTCACTTTGCCACAGGATCATTTCATATAGTGGGGTTGGGAATTTACTGCATCCCCTTCCCTTGGGCATTTATATTTTAAAGGAGGACCATGGAGAGATTAGTGCCTACCCTTAAAGTAGTTGCTTTCATGATGGAATGATATTATTTCAGCCATCAGTGGGATAGGTATTTGAATGGCAGAAGGACCTTTTCAACATCTATGAAATCTCAGAATATAGCTGTTTCTTTACCCTGCCATCTTTCTCATCCTAGGTTTTAACAGGACAATTGTGTATGTATTAAGGGAAAGGGGAGCTAATTCTGCATGACAAAATCAGTCCATCACACATACAAACTGAAGTGTTAAGAAAGTCTTGTGAGTGTGTCCCTCCACTATCCTTATGAGCCATACCCCTCATTGGGTGAGCAGCTGAGATTGTCACTCTTTGGGCATATGCCAGGGCAACTCTAGGTCCCATGGCAAATAGGTGGCCCAAGAGGTGGGTTCTCATTCTTCTTTGCAGAAAAGAGGATTCTCCTGTGTTTTCAGGATGAAAATTCTCTCTCTAGCTATGGAGAACTGGGCCCAACCATCGTGTTTGCTCAGAAATCTCTGTTTCTAACATTTTCTCTAGTCAACACAAACTAAATACATTTTTAATGAAAGAGCCAACAAAAACATCTTCCTGATATATCACGAGTTGAGGAGCAGTAATCTCCATGGGGACAGCTAAGTAGACGTGCTCTTTAGCGATATCATTGAATACAGATTTTTTTTCTAAGTACTTATTGACTTTTAAAAAAATCATTTCAGCTACTTTTAAAACAAACAACTCACTTCAGGTTCAGCCAGAAGTTAAAGACCTTGAGGCCCAGTGTGGGCTCTGGCTTCCAAGTTCTGTTAAGGTTGCAAGAATGATTGCTGATTAGAAGATGACCTCAGATTTGGAGCTTTTGTAATTCCCTTCTGCACAATTATTGTTGCACTGAGTTTGCTAATAAGAGTTCAGGATAAGAAATTCTGGCAGCTGTGGAACTCTTTTTTTTTCCATAACAATAAACCACTAAAAACAGACAACCAAGACTGCCTTGTAGGCTAAGACAGCCTCTTTCTTAGAAACCAACAATGAAAGATGATGGAAAACTGTTTTGCTTTATCCCCCTAAACTGGCTCATCAAGCAGAAGGCAAGCTTTGATTTCATGTTGAGAGGGTGGGCCCGTTGTTAAGGGAAATAATTGACCTATCCTGGTGCTTGGCTTTTGGCTCACAGGGTTCACATCCTGCTGGCCTAAAACTGTACATGTTACTAAGACGATAAATATCATTAAATAAAGGAATGAAGAACAAACTGCTATCGTCTCCTGTGGAGAAACATAAACAAGATAAAATCAACAGGAGATCTATCTGCATTAGGGGAAAAAAAACCCACAACCATTTACATAGTCCTTGGCAAGGATTCTGCAACCCTCTGCCATCCATTCTGCTGAATGGATGAGACCCATTTCTCACTCTGGAGGATGGGTTCAACTACTTAAATTCTAGACTAAACAGCAGGGGTGAGTGGAGCAGTGGGAACACTGTTAGGTTTTTGGAATTTCTTGAAGCTCTTGAGCTGTGGATCCAAACATAAAATCATAAAACATTAGAGCTGGAAGAGTCCTTTATCCTACTCCATGTCCTACTCATTTTATAGATGAGGAAAATGAGGCCCAGAGAAACGAATACCCCCATAATTTAGTAGCAGAATGCAGTGAGAGAGGACTGCCTTTGGAGTTAGAGAACAGGAGTTTGAATCTGAGCTCTGCCATTCACTGGCTAATGTGTCCTTCAGCAAGAGACTGTATTTGTGGGCCTCGGTTTCCTTATTTGTAAAATGAAAGAGTTGGATTATATGACTTCTAAAGTCCCTGAAAGTTCTAAGTCTACAGTCCTTTAATCTAGTTCTCTGGACTTTCAAGCTAGTGTTCTTTTTATAGAAGTCCCAATACTTGTAAACCATTTCTAGGAATTAAGAAGTTTTATTCTAAGAAAAAAAATTAACAATACAGAACAATACATACTTCACACTGTATCATACTTAATAAAATCCTCTACAACTATATAGGACCTTTACTTTCCAAAGTGCTTTGATAATGATTGTTACAGTCATTTTTATTTTTTCCCCTCTGTTAGCTAGTTAGGGTAGGTATTAATATTCTCCTTTGACAAGTAAACCAAAGCCTAGTGAGATTAAGTGACTTTCCCAAGATCACACAGCTAGTTAGCAACAAAGTAAGAACTAAGATCTCATTTTCTGGCTCAGTCTATTTTGACTCTTTGTCCACAGACCCAAGGACTTAAGAAGCCCTGGGTATCAGCATTTCTGTTTCTGAATCGCCTTAAGAGAGATATGAGGCCATGATCATGCCAGGCTCCATGGTGCTCTGACAGGCTTTGCCCTGTCAGTAAGAGAGGTGAAGGCAAAGATACTGGCTATGTGCAGGATAGAGTCAGCACAAAGGCACATTGAGTCATCTCTGCTGAGAGAGTACCTGTGGAGAGCTTGACAGGAATGATTTCTCCTGCTAAGCCATTGCTCTCTAGTAAGAGAAGACAGTCACATCTGGGATTTAGTCCTCTCTTTCATTCAAGGACTCTAGCCAAAATATTTCAGCAAAGATGGCCTTATACATAGGCAGAGTAGATGACTGCTTACTTTTATGATCTGATTAATTACCTATTCCAATCATTCAATGAATATTTATTAAGCACCTACTATGTGCTAAGTGCTGGGGACACAGAAAGAGGCAAAAGAGAGCCCCTGACTTCAAGGAGCTTACAATCTAACGGAGGAGACAACATGCAAACAAATGTACAAAGCAAGCTATATTAATGATAAACAAGGATTAACAGGGCAAAGGCACTGGAATTAAGAGAGGTTGAGGAAGGTTTCCTGTATGAGGTGGGATTTTACTTGGAACTTAAAGGAAGCCAGGGAGGTCAGTGGTCAGAGTGGAAGAGGGGCAGCATTCTAGGCATGGAGACAGCTAGAGAATGTCCAGAGCTGAGAAATGGAGTGTCTTACTTGTGGAATAGCCAGGAGGCCACTGTCACTGGATGGAAGAGTATGTATTTGGAAGTAAGGTTTAAGAAGACTGGAAAGTAAGAGGGGGATAGGCTACAAAGGGCTTTAAATACCGAACAGAACATTTTGTATTTGCGCCTCGGGGCAATAGAAAGCCATGGGTGTTTACTGAGACACAATCAAAATGCTGACATACTGTCTGAAGTGCCACCATTAGAGAGAGTCTTTCCTTTGGGTGAAACAGTACCTTTTAAAATGAAAACAAAACCCCAGTAAGGGGTGGATGCCATAGTACCCAGATTCCCTGAGAGTTAAGATGCCAGATTCCCATGCAGTTAAGAAATCCAACATTCCAAATGGATTGTCCAGGTTTTCATTAGTATTTTTCATCAGTCAATCAGTTGGAAACCTGCATTGTTTATGTATGCATCAGAAAATTCCCTGTGTTCACCATTCTACGAAGCAGAAAGGTGGTCGGCTCTTACTGTTCCCCATGTCCTTAACATGCTTCAGTGACTATTTACAGTGGATACCTGGCCTAGCCAAGGCAGAGAGGAACAAAAATAAATTGTTTCAGGGATATGTCTGAAAAATTATGGTCATTGGTATAACACAGAGGAGAAATTGGAATAAATGTTAAGTGGCTGCAATGTGTATGTGTGTGTGTGCACATGCGTGTGTGCGTGTGTACAACTAATGTAATTAGACTCTAGTAACTTTCATGTATAGGATCACAAGACCAAAGCACCATAAATCTTGAATTGAAAAGACCCCTAGAGGCCATTTAGTTCAACCCATACTTAGTACAGTGCCTAGCACATTGTGGGCACTTAATAAATATTTGATTGCCTGATTTTACAATTGAGGAAATTAAAGTCCAGGGAGTGACTTGCCCAGACTGAGGTTATAAAGATAGTGAGTGCCAGAGATAGGATGTGAACCCAGGTCTTCTGACTCCAGAACCAGTGCTTTTTGAATTCTTGGCATTCTGGGAGATAAGCTGGCATCATCTGGGCTACAGTTTGAAAGCCTTCACATTTCAATACCATAAAAGTATTTCCCAGACCTGCCCTCTCTAGAAATTGAACTCATTCCTACTCGACATCTCCTCCAAAGCACTGGCCATCATTAATCTTTCCGCTGAAACAAACTCATTCTTATCATGTCAACCACCACATAAACAGAAATAATATATTACATTTGTAGAGTATTTCATATTTTTATGAATGCTTTCACTTTTAAGGGCAATCTTCTCAGTGGACAGAGATTTCTATCTCTATTTAACTCATAAGAAAAATTGAGATGCAGAGAGTGATGGAGTGTATCTTTCAACAGAGGTGGATACTTTTGCTCTGAATGGAAAGATTTCCTTATGGCCCATAGAATCCCCAAGTAGGAGTTTTGCAAATAGTTAATTTCTGGTCTTTTTCTTCACATAGTTAATTCCTGATCAGATAGGTCACTTGAGAGCTAAATGCTGATTCTGTTAGTGTAGAAGCTCCTTGAGAGGAGAGATTATTTCATTTTTTGTATTCATTTCCCCAGCACACAGCACAGTGGCTGTGACCTACTAAGGACTTCATACATGCTTGTCCATGGTTTGATTCCTTTGGAATTGTTCCCCCCAAATACTACTGTCTATCGACATTTAAAAATCAATCTCTCATCACTCTTTGCCTCATCACAGGGAGTGTCAATGCTATCCCTCTTCCTGCAGACAGAGTGTTGACCTTGAGATCTGACCTGTGACTTCCAAGTCATCGTAGAAAAGGGCAAGGGATGATTGGAGGACAGACCAGCTCTGTGCAGTGCCCACATGGTTGTAGTGCTTTTAATCTTTACTTAAACATTGCCTGCCTCCATTCCCTCCAGCCCCTCTTGCTGCCTTCCCCCTGGACTAGAGGTACTCCACCCCTTCGAGGGTGTCTTCTAGAGTATCTGAGTAGCTTGCTCTGTCTCGGTGAGACTTTGTCGTTGTTGTGCTACTATCTACAGGCTTAAAGCAACTAGGGATTTAGAGAAGGTTAACACAAGATTCAATAGTCCAGGACCGCATACTCCAAGAGATGTGGGTGCTGGTAAAGTGCCCTGGGTTTCTTAGCAAATTTAACACTAAACTCATTAGAATGTATGGGCCTGACACATGAAGGTTTTTGCTAAAATATCTGTGTCTAGGTAGGAGCAAATTCACTGAGGAATACACAGCCATTACTCTTTTTTTTTGGAGGGGGGAAGGAAGGGCAATTGGAGTTAAGTGACTTGCCCAAGGTCACACAGCTAGTAAGTGTGTCAAGTGTCTGAGGTCAGATTTGAACTTGGGTCCTCCTGACTCCAGGGCTGGTGCTCTACTTACTGCGCCACCTAGCTGCTCCTTACATAGCCATTTCTTAATTAAGGAAACCTGGTTCCATACTCTCATCTACATCAAAAAAATTTCTTGGGTGTGTGGGCTTCAACAAGGTATGCTTTCATCTGTCTATTTATATACATATGGTATGTGTTCATATGTTTGTCCATTTGTAACTCCACACTTGACACAAGATACAACATATGTGTGTATAATTACACGGGTATGTGGTATTAAGCAAATTTTGCTTAATATTTTGCTATTATTTTAAGTATTTCATGCACCTGTTAATAATTTCTTCCAAAGCAGACTGTAGGCTCCCTAAGAACAAGAAAAATGTCCTTTTTCACATCTTGCATATTGGCAAAAACATGTAAAGCAGGGCTGGGTATACAATAAATGCTCAAAAAAGACTTGACTTGGAGTAGACTAGGTTGAACCGATTAAGCAGTTCTTATCACTGTCTCAGGGATGGGGAGAGTAGGGAAGGAGAGAGGGATAGAATTTGGAACTCAAAACTTAAAAATCCCAAATGTTAAAAATTATCTTAACATGTAATTGGGGAGAAAAATGATTTTTACAAAAGTGTATATGTATATACATAAAGATATAGATTTGTGTATGTAAAGGTCCATTTTTTCTTTTTCTCTCCTTCTTAGCATGGGACAAAAATCTAGCTAGCATGGTGCTTCCAGTTGATCCTATACCCAATGGCCTTCTGGGGAAATTGTTGAAAATGTTCTCATAGATTCAGAAGACCCCATCTGCAAGACTTTCTTGTCGATTTGGACAACTGCATCTGTTCTCAGTTGTGCATTCAGAACTCATTGGGAATGAACTGAAACTTCACAACATTCCTTTACAATGCTAGGAGGGAGCACAGAGAGAATTCAGGAGGGCAAGTCGATGGGAGTTTTGGGCTCTGTCACTTTATAGGCGTGGAAGCATAGAAAGGACTCAGGGGTCATTGGGGGATAAGGACCCACGGTGTCTCCTACTTAGTGCTGGAAACAGGAAGTCAGATTCAGAAGTTGCACCAGCTCTGGAGTAAGAGGACCCGGGGATTCAGATGCCATTTTGCATGCTTACTACCTGTTGTGAACTCAGGCGATTTATTTATCCTTTCCAGGTTTCCATTAGGGGCATCTAGGGGGCACCTGGGCCTGG
Source organism: Phalanger gymnotis (assembly GCA_028646595.1). Classification (NCBI taxonomy): domain Eukaryota; kingdom Metazoa; phylum Chordata; class Mammalia; order Diprotodontia; family Phalangeridae; genus Phalanger; species Phalanger gymnotis. Next base: position 560,348,041 of record CM053622.1, read on the forward strand.
AGTCAAGAAAACCCGAGTTCAAATATGGTCTTAGATACTTACTAGCTGTGTGACCCTGGGCAAGTTACTTTGTCCCTGTCAGCCTCCGTTTCCTCATCCGTAAAATGGGGTTAATGCAAAGCACTAGGCACAGTGTCTGGCATGCAGTAAGTGCTATAGAAAACGTTAGATGATGTTACTTATCCATTCTTTCATCTATAAGTAAGAGGGTTGGACTAGATGGCTTCTGATTTCTCTTCTAAGTGCTAGTTCAATGATTCTAGCATTTATATAGCTTAACCTCACTTCTCCCAATTTTCCACAGAGCCACATCACATTCTGTGTTTTAGAAAATGAAAAAAAACCAGGAAGAAAGCACACCATAGATCCAAGCAAAGGCTACGTTCTGAATGGGCTGGGCAGATTCCAGGCTAGATTAAAAAATAATGAAAATCAACAGATGGTGATGGGATGAAGAGAGGAATTTTTTAAGAACCTTGCCAGGGGCTCCTTTCCAATGAGATTTCTTACAACTTTGAGGAGAATACACTTTTTTTAAAAATGAACATCAGGAAATTTCCCTTCAGTGTCCTAAAACGCAACACCAAGCACCCATTTATAGAATCGTAGAACTTGTAAAGAGGGTGATTTGAGCTCATTTAGTCTCTAGGCACCTCATTTTGCAGATGAGAAAAGGGAAGCTTAAGGAAAAGGAAGTGAGTTGTTTAAACTGACACAGGGTCTCGGTGCTCTGACCTTTGTACCATGGTGTTGACCACTCTTGTCCCTATCACCCCTTCAACGTGCTCAATTTGTTTATCCCTGAGTGAGTTTATTCATCGCTGATTGGGTTTAAGCAAATAAGAAGACCGCTGTTGCTTCCTGTCTCTAACGGGAAGGAAAATTGACAGAGTTGTGAAGCCTGTGGAACAGAGACTCTGTCAGATCCAGAGAGTACCCTGGCAACTGGAGGCCACTAGATGGTGCAGCGGATAGAGCATTAGGCCTGCAGTCAGGAGGACCCGAGTTCAAATACTTCTCAGACCAGACTTACTAGCTGTGTAACCCTGAACAAGTCACTTAACCTCTATTTACCTTAGTTTCCTCAACTATAAAATATAAGAGCACCTATCACCCAGGGTTGTCGTGAGGATTAAATAATATTTGTAGAGCTCTTAGCACAGTGTCTGGCACTTAGTAGGCATTTAATGGATGCTTTTTTTTCTTTCCTTTCTTCTGGCTCCAGTGGCTTTTGAATGGCCAACTAAGAGACTCAGCAAGATCGAGAGTCATTGATAGATTGATTTCTTAACTTTGCTATGAATCTAAAACTATAGTTATTAATTTTCTTATTTAAAAACTATTGCTATGTTATTTCTTTCTAATTTTTTCTTTGTTAAAAAGGATGATTCACTAAGTAGGGGAAGAATATATTCAGAAATGAAGAAGATATAAAAACAAAAGATATTATAATTAAAAATGTATTGCTATAGATGTTTCTTAATTGATTCACATAAATTTCTACTGTATATGTGTACATACAAACCTACACATACATATGGAGAGAGAGAGAAAGAGAGCAAAACTCTTATTAATACAAAAAACTGAAGTTTGGCTTTAAGTACTGAATTGTTTGGGGCCAGGACAATTTACAAAATCTAGTTGCTAAGGCATAGGCATACAGAGTCTATGATCTTACACTGATGAAATCAGAGACCTTAGAAGTTCTGACATTGTACATTTGTGACAACATTTGAAAGGCTGTGTGGCATATGACATAAAGGTCCAGTCTCAGAGACAGCAAATCCTGACTCTGAGACATAGTAGCTGTGTTACCATAGGCAAATCACTCAACCCCTCATTGTTCTAGAAAACTCTTTATGACAATATGAAAGGGTTGGCGACCTATCTTAAAGAAGTGCACACCATGAGTGTTCTGCTTCTGATGAAATCACAGGCCTGGACAAAAAAAATCTTGTGTTTATCTGTTCTGTTCATATGTATACTCCTGTATATGCCATAGATATCATGAAAGGTCAAGTCTAACAGTTGCATTAAGGGATGACTTTAGGAACAGAAAGATGACAGAAACTGAGTCTATGTGGCACCAACACATTTACCATGAGATCACAGATTTGTAGCTAGAAGGGACCTCAGAGACCATCTCTGGTGTAACCCCCTCACTAAAATGTTCTACAAATCTTCATCTATAAAATAGGTGAAGAAACTGAGGCCTAGGTAGGTTAAGTGACATCCAATAAAAAGGTACAATCCAACCATTTAATGTCTCATATGTATAATGCTCCAAAAACTCCAATAACTGGTTGGGTCAACTGAATCACCTTAATTATGTTGTATCATGGATACCCAATGCTAATGTTAAACAAAGGAGTGAAAAGGGTCCTTGTGGTACTGGTGACCACAGTAAAAAAGACTCTGACCAGAGATCTTTCACTTCATTTGCATCCCAGTAGGGTAAGACATTTCAGATCTCGATTCCTGAGAATGTCACCCCTTTTCCATCCTTGGTGAATGCTCAACCAGGATTCAGATATATTCACTTTGGTGGTTTGTGACTCTGTTATATAGCAATAACTTCCTTCTCTCAAGAGTCCACATGAGTCCAGATAATCCCCCTATCCCACCCTACCCCACCCCACTCTCTTTTTTAGGGATCAATTTTTCTTAAATTTTTTTCCAGGTTGTTGGCAGAGTATACTAGGCTTTGTAAATATCTAAAATGGAAAGAGACCCACCCAATGTAGTAAATGTTAAAAATAAGAAACAAGCAACACAAGAGAGATGAGAAAAGTCCCGGCAGGGCACTGAGCCATGTTTTCTGTTTTCCATATAATCAAAATGTTATCTGGTTCAGAATGTTCTGTTACCATTTAAAATTTATTTCCAATAGCTCTGCTATATATCAACGGGACATGCGCATCCTCTGCTGTTAAGGTATCCTTTTTTTTGTGCATTAGCACCTGTTGTTTTCCCTAAATGTCAAGGACTGACATTTGATATCATTATGCCCTGTCAGTATATTAATGATTAAATTTCCTATTCCACTCCCTCCCCTACCCCATGCCCCTGCTCTCATGACATTGAATTTAATGGTGACCATCTGTATTGCAAATGAAATCAATAACCCCCAATCTGGCATTCAGTTCTCCCTGAAAAAGAAAATGGCCTCGAAATGGGGGCAGTGGCAGCTGCAGCTTCCCCTCAAAATAGCCATAACATTGTGACTCTCCTCTTCCCCAGATGTACTATTGCAAGGTGTATCTTCCAGGATGGGGAACACTAAGAAAATCTCTGTGCGGTGACTTTTTCGGTGGGGGAATCATTTCTTTTTCTCAAATGAAATATTCTTTTTTGTTCTCATCTCCGGGTTCCTGAAGGGTTGGGTCGTTTTTCAGGGCTTCTTCGGCACTCTCTGCGAACTCTGTTCCCTTGTCTTCGTTTGTGTGGTAGGTGCCCTTGTGCCGGAACATGTAATGCAGAATTACAAGCAGGAGGCAGATGAGGACAAAGGCCACAGCCGCAATCACAACTGCATGAAACAAAGGACCACAAATGAGCAAGCTAATGTGTACGATAACACTTGGCAAGCCTCAAAGTTCTATATGAATGTCACATATTATTTTATTTATTTTAATCTTTTTTGAATTTTATTTTAAAAAATTCTAAATTTAATAAAGACCTAAGAAAATCAGCACTTCTATATACTGAGTAGAGCATGAAAGGGAATTGTACATGAAAATACAAAGAGAGAGAGACGGATGGACAGACAGAGGCAGAGACAGAGACACAGAGACAGAGACAGAGGCAGAGACAGAGACTCATAGAAAGACAAAGACAGAGATAGAAACAAAGAGACAAAATTCCAAGGCCATTGCTTAGTGATCTCTGGAACTATATGACTGTATGATGATTATCAGGGTCAGTATGAGAAACTTGAGGGGAGATTATCTTTGTCGGTCAGGTAGGGATGAAGATAAGCACCAAAGATAGTAAGTACTGCTCTCCTAAGCCTGAGAGTCTAAGGCAGGCTTGGGGAACCTACTGCCTTGAGGCCACATGCAGCCCTCTAGGTACTCAAGTGTGGTCCTTTGACTGAATCCAAATTTCACAAAACAAATTCTCTTAATAAAAGGATTTGTTCTGTAAAGATTGGACTCAGCCAAAAGACCTCACACAAAGACCGAGAAGGCCACATGTGGCCTTAAGGCTGCAGGTTCCCCACCCCGGTCTAAAGTATAAGGTGATAGAAGTGACTATAGTTCCTGGAGGTCCAGAAAACCTGGAGCTAGATTCATCTAGAGGGTCCACAGAAAGGCTAACATGAAAAATTTCAAAAGCGGAATGGTAGGTGGTGCAGGGGGTGCCAAAGCCAAGCTGGAATTTTGTCCTGTCTAGGAGATAGATATGGGGAAAGGGTTGCTGAAGGCAAGGTTAAAGTTTCTGTTCTCAGAGAGCTTGCTCACCTGCAATGATGGTGATGTCATTCCCCAGACTGGTGTCTCCTGCTGTGGAGAGAGCACAAATGCCCCAAATGGATTAGATAAACATGGCTGAATAGAGAGAAATCATCAGTCCATCGGTTCTTTTCATCTTACAGCCATCAACTTCACCTCAAAACTAAGTATGGGGCTTCTCCTGCGATTATTAACAATACTTCCTCAATTGTCCTGCCCTGCCCTGTTCTGGGGTCTATAGCATTCTGTATAGAGGTGGGGGCAGCAAGAATAACACTACTAATGGGTGAAGCATCATCAGTCTTAGAAAGGATGTCGGTCTGGAAGTCAGAAGATCTGGTTTCTGGTCTCAGCATTGCCGCCAATTAGCTCATTAGCCATATTCTGTGTTTGTAAAATATGACTGTAAAAGGAATATACATGTATAAAACACTTCACATAAGTTATCTCATTTGAGCTTCCCAACAGCTCCTGCTGAGATAGAAACCAGAATTATTATGACCCTCCTTTTATAGATGAAGAAACTCAAGTTCAAGGAGTTGAAATGACTTGTTCAGAATCACACAGCCACTGAGTGTCAAAGACAGCATTTGAATGCAGAACTTCCTGACTCCAAGTCTAGTGTTCCTTCCACTAAACTATGTTGACTCTTATCCTACTGCTGCCTCTCAAGCCCTGCCTTTCCTAAAATTAACTTGATTTTCAGCCGAGGAACTGATATTCTTATTAAATTATGGCATAAGCGACTAATAAAGTATAACCTGTTGTACCTTACAAAGACAGCTGTATTTAAAGTATAGACTAAATATTTTTTCTTTATTTATATTTAGTTTACAACATTCAGTTCCACAAGCCTTTAAATTCCAAATTTTCTTCCCCTCCCCCCCATCTCTTCCCCATCCCGCCTCAAGACAGCATGCAATTCAGTATATAGAAGACTAAATCTTAAGTCAAGTTGTCAATCAATCAATAAAAATTAAATGTCTACTATGGCCAGGCGCTGTGCTAAGCGCTGGAAATACACCCCCCCCAAAAAAAGCGAAAGCGAGTCCCTGCCCTCAAAAAGCTTACTGTTTAATTGGGGAGACATGCAAACAGATATATAGATATAGATACATAGATATTGACATCAATATCTATACATATATGTCTAGATAGCTATATAGATTTCTATGTATGTATATATAATAGATATATTATTATATATGTATATATGTATGTATATGTATACATACATACATATGTATATATGTGTATATATATATATATATATGTATATATGTATGTATAGCGCAAGCTACATACTGGCCAAATGGAAATAATAGAGGGAAGGCACTAGAATTAAGAGGGTTTGGGAAAGGGGTGGGATTTTAGTTGGGATTTAAAATAAGCCAGGGAAGTCAATGGAGTAGAGGAGGGAGAGCATTTCAGGTGTAGTGACAGGCTAGAGAGAATTCCAGGAGCTGATTTGTTTGTAAAACAGCCAGGAGGCCAGTGTCACTGGATGAAAGAGTGTATGGTAGGGAGTAAGTGGCAAGAAGACTGGAAAGGTAGTATAGGGATAGGTTATAAAGGACTCCGAATGCCAAGCTGAGCATTTAACATTTGATCCTGGCGGTGATAGGAAGCCACTGGAGTTTATTGAGTAGGGGGGTGACATGGTCAGTAAAAAACGGATAACGTGGGGCAGGTAGACTCCCCCCCACCCACCCAGTACTCTACTGTGACAATCTAGGCATGAGTTGATGAGGGTCTATACTAGAGTGGTGGAAGCGTTAGAGGAGAGATGGGGGCATATTAAAGAAATGTTGCAGAAGTGAAATCAACAGGCCTTGCCAAGAGATAGTTGGCAACAGAGAGATAGTGAAGAATCCAGGATGACCCCTAGACTGATATTACCTAAGTGATAATGGCGGTATTTTAGTTATAAGTGAACACATGGGAAAAGGTGTTTGGGATCAGGAATTTGCCTGATACTCTTGAAATCAGGGGGAAAAAGGGAAGGGCATAAGCATTTATAGAACACCTACTATATGCCAGGAACTTTGTTAAGTGCTTTACAAATATTATATCCTTCGATCCTCATAACATCCCTGGGAGGTAAGTGGTGTTATTTACCCCCCATTTTGAAGTTGAGGAAATGAAAGCAGACATGAGCTTAAGTGACTAGTCCAAGGTCACATACCTAGTAAGTGTTTAAGGCTGGATTTGAACTCAGATCTTCAGGCCCATCATTCTAATCACTGAGACACCTACCTGCCAAAATCATACCACAAAGGTTGTTCTTTATTGTATTTAGTCCTAAAAGTCTTGCCAGGTAGGAGTAACTTCTACACAATCTCCAAAGACTATTTGGAGACCCTTCTAAACACTGTTATTTCTTCTGACAATTCATCTCTTTGCCTCCTTTGAACGAAACAATAACTTGTCTATCCTTAAGGGCTGGTGTTTAAGATCTTTCTTTTCTTTTGGGGGAATGGAGTCCATTAAAGTCTATCCCAGGCAGCTCCCCTTCCCTCTGCTGCTTCACCTTAGAATCCTTTGGGTTTTATCGGACTTAACGGAGTTTATCTAAGTCGCTGCGAGCTCTGAGAATTCACCTTCCTAATGAGAGCTCCACGATCCTAAAACTAATGGAATTGTGTGTGGTTGTCCTCAGTTATTAAGCAGACTTACAGACTCTCCTCTGGGAAACTGGAAAGAAGAATGATTTATTAGACAGTGGAAGAGGCATCAGTGTTAACATGCAATTCCCATGTTCCCATTACAAGGACTACACATATTAAAACAGAGAAGACTGCTTTCTAATAGACATTTCCACTCAAATAATCACTTTAATTATAGTGATATGAGGTCATTCTCCCCTGGGGTAATTGCCAGATGCTTCTTTCTGCTAAGAAGCAAGTTGCCAGCACTGGAACCATGGGTATTCAGTAGCAGGGAAATATACAAAAAGGGCAGGAAGTCAGGGTTAGAAAAACTGGGCAATTCACTAGGGTTAGGGGGTGGTAGTGTGCCTGTCTATGTCCAGGTTAGGGGTGTTGTCTAGGCCAGTAACAAGGCTCATATAAAAGAAAAAGATTAAATAATGGAATAGCCATCTACTGGGATACCAAAGCCTAGCCAGCGGAGGCATCTTGCTATCTGTCATTGCCTGACTCTCCACCACTAATAGTTACCCTCAGATGCAGCCTCCAGAGAATCTCTCAGCACTAACTGTACTCAGTTTTGGGTTGGCTCTGGGGCAGCACTCTCCTGCATAGGATGGTGAGCCAATCTTGATATCAGTCCTCTCTATCTAGCTGGCTCCAGATCAGACCATGCTTCTTACCATCTAGTGATCCACCAGGACACCAGAGCCTAATCATTACAGGCATCTTGCCATCTGTTACGTGGGTGCTCCTCTTTCCTCCACCCTGCTCCAGATGCCTTCCTCCTCCTGTATGGGCACAGGTGTGCATACAGGGTGCTTCCAGACACACCCTAAGATTTCCAAAAATGAGTGTTTTGTTTCTCATTTTTAAGTTTGTAGTTGAAAATATAGTTTGTAATCTTAAAAAGTAAGTTTAGTTGACTTTTAGTTTCTAGTTGTTTTTTTGAAATTTTTGATGAGTAAAAATAATGTCTTCTATGATTGAGTATTCAATAACTTTTCACCTTAAAAAAATTTTTGAGTGTACACCCTAAAGAAAGAAGCATGCTTGTGTGCTCAGGAATTAGGCTTAGAGATGGAATTAGAAATCACATCATTATTGATATTGCCATTAGAAGAAAGTAACAATGATGACATTGGCATTAATACTGGAAAGGAGTATTTACTTATTTTCATGTGACTCCATTTATGAGCCCCTAAAGTGTTTAGATCAAAGCTCCTTTCCCTGGCTACCACTCCCCATCCAGTTGTTGTTTTCTCACGCTAGAATATAATCTCCTTGAAGGCAGGTGCTGTCTTTATTTTGTATCTGTATTCCTAGGCAGTTCAGGGCACATAATAGGTGCTTAATAAATACTCATCGATTGACAGAATCCTGAAAGGCAATTAAGCAGAATACAAAGCATACAAGGGTACTGAAGGCCACATAAGGTAGGGGCTGCCTCAGGGACAAGACAAGGAAACAAACAAAAAGGGCTTTTGTACCAAAAAGGAATGAAAAAGGAACAGTAAAGAGGCTGAAGTATATGAGAGCCCTGGTTATATGTTGACATTCAGCTTTAAGCAGAGGGGGAAGGGCAGCACCCAGGCTTGACATAAAGGATAGAAGCACCATGATGATAACAAGCCTCCTGATGTCCCGGGCTTCTCTCATTTACATAAATCACAGGAGCATAAAATTAGAACTGGCCCTCATACGTCGTCTAATCCAACGGTACTCATTTTACAGACGAGGAAAGTTGAGAGGTTGAGAGTTTGTGACACGCTCTAGGTCACAAAGTGGCAGAGAGGGATTCAAACTGAGGTCTTTTGATTCCAAATCCAGATGTTTTCCTGTACGACAGGCATTCTCCTTTGTTTGCTCTGGTCTTTTTCCTGCCACTCATTAGATTCTGTGTCGGTTCCTTTCTAACCTTCTAGCTATGTCTGCTAATGGTCAGATTGAGTTATACTATTATTCTATTCTGTTGCCAACTCCTTCAAGGCCCTTGATACAATGAGAAGAAACAGTTAGCAACTAAGGAATCTGGAGGATCTCAAAGAACAGGACATCTTTGTTAGGTTTAGGTTTAGGAGTTATCGTGGTATAATGAAAAAACATATCTCTGAAGGACAAGACACCTGGGTTGTACTCCTGACCTTGCCACTGACCAGCTATGTAGCTTTGGGGAAGTTGCTTGACCTCTCTAGTGTTGCTTCCTAATTTATAAAATAAGCTTGTTGAGTTAGGCAATCTCTAAGGTGCCCTTTTTGCTTGAACATACTACGGCAAAATAAGAAGACGGAGGTGAGGCAATAGCACCAAGTTGACCTAATTCTGCAGCAAACCTCTGTATCGATCATAAGCAAGTTTTTGCCCAGTGTAGAATTTGTGCAAAGCAGGTAAGTGGTGGCACCTGATTGTTGTGAGCAGTGTGGTTTAACAAATTGGACAGTGTTCAGAGGAGGGTATCTGTCCAGATGATGAAGGAACTTGAGTTCATGTTGTATTAGGATCAGTTAAAGAAACTGGGATTTTTAGACAGGGAGGACACGCTCAAGTGTTTGAAAGGCTACCATGTGGAGCAGAGATTTTCTATGTTCTTTTTGGCTCCAGGAGCCATGGTTAAATGTTGCAAAAAGGAAAATTTAAACTTGACATCAGGAAATACCAGTAAGATCTTCAGGCAGCTAGGTGGTAAGATGTATAGAGCGTTGAGCCTGGAGTTAGTACAAGTTTAAATCCAGCCTGACACACTAGTTCTGTAACCTTGGTATATGACTTAACCTCTGTTTACCTCAGTTTCCTTATCTGTAATAAGAGGATAATAATAGCCTCTATCTCCTAGGTTTTATGAGGATTAAATGAGTTAATATTTATAAAAGACTGTGCAAACCTTAAAGAGCTATATACATTATTGTTATTGCTATTATGGTTATTACCTGTCCAAAAGTGAAATGGACTGACTCAAACGCTGGTGAGTTCTACCATTCTACCTTGGATGTCTTCAGGCAGGGCTTGGATGACCACTTTTCAGTTTGGTTGTAACGGGAATTCCTTTCATATATGGTTTGAACTAGAAGTTGGCTAAGGTCCTCCACAACTCTCAAATGTGGTAATTCTGTGAATAAGAGTAGATCGGGCACTGGTATCTTGCTTACAGTACTTATCATGAGAACACTTTCAGAATATAGAGCTGAGATGGCAGATATGCTCTTCCTTCCTTCCTTCTTTCCTTCCTTCCTTCCTTCCTTCCTTCCTTCCTTCCTTCCTTCCTTCCTTCCTTCCTTCCTTCCTTCCTTCCTTCCTTCCTTCCTTCCTTCCTTCCTTCCTTCCTTTCTTTTTGCTAACTGCTTTCAGGGACTAACAGTCATTTTACTGCTTGGCTCTTACTCAACAACTAGAGCTTCCCAGATCCTTCAAATCTTCCACATGCCCCTTTCCTTCTGGTCTTGGAACCTTGTCTTACAAGTCTGCTCTTCCTATACCTGTACTTAAATGCGTGAAGCCCTGGAATCTGAGCCCAGTTTAGAGAAAACTGATTTTTCCTTTAAAGTTGTTTTTTTTTGAGTACGTATTTAAAAAAATAAACATTTGCAAATAGACAAGGAGGCAAGCTCTGTAGTGGATAGAGAGCTGGCCCTGGTGCCATGAAGGGGGTACAAGTTCCATTTTGGCACTAGGCTGGGTGACCCTGGGAAAGTCACTTAAACTTTCAGGAGTTTCTAGGAAACTCTCTAAGAATGTAAGTTTCAGAGAAAGTGACAATTTTCATTAATGGAGAATTGGTTCACCTGGGAATTCCCTATGCCAATGAAATCATACCTCTAATTCCTAACCCTATCCTTATTTCTATACAAGCAAATTTTGTTGTTTGGACTTTAATGACCACTCAAATCACAGAGGAAAATAATTTTTTTCAGCTGAATGAAATAACCAATGAGTCAGTCACGATGTACTTGTTGTTTAACACCCCCTGCTTTATATATTGTGGATCATCCTGAAACAAGGGATTGGTCCAGTCAATTAAAACAATTCAATCAATTTGTGCTATATTTCTGGTTATCAGCCATCTTTTCTCCCTAGTAATACACATCCTCCAATGATGTTTTCCTGTTTATGATATGGAGGTAGCCCTAGGTTCTCACTGACTTCACGAGCTGGGCATACGCTCTGGTCTGTTCTACCAAGCTGGAAAGGCTTTGTGTACAGGCCCAGCAGTAGGCCAGTCCAATTAAGTTTGGAGGAGCTCACCCCTAGAGGGATGGCCACTGGAAGGTGAAATTTTATTTATTTATTTATTTGGCACAGCATTCACAAAGACTATTTACCAAGTGAGGAATGGATTTTGATCTGTGTTAGGAGGAGTAACCTTCCAGGAAAATCCTGGATCCTTGAAGAAAGAAGTGTTGGAGTATGTGCCTTTCACAAAGATGTGATGATGCTGATTATAGCTACTCTAAGGGCAATCAGAGTTAGAACTCTTGGAGTGCTCCTGGCTCACAGGCCAATGCTCCTTCCACCAGATCACATTTTCTCCCAAGATAAAACCATCCTACTTAAAGAATATCAGGTCTTTTTAAAATTGTATTTTTATTCATATATTCATTCATCTGTTTTCTTTCCTTGCTTCTTCTTCTTTCTTTCATTCATTTATCTTTACACATTTTGGCGATAGAAACAACATCTGTTATATTTAGTCTGTGATGGTCCTTTAAGGGGGTGGAAGGTTGTTTGGCTTCCTTATCATCCAAGGCCTAAAAAGGCCCAGCCAAGCGGAGTTAGTGTTGGAGGTTTTATCAAAATTCCTTGTTGCCCTGTGAGGGAAGGACTTCCTGATTTAATCTGGTTACCATGGTGACTGTGGAGGAGAAAGAAAGTAGTGTTTTATCTAGTCACTATCTTTTTTTTAACTTTAGAAATTATATTTTAAATATCTTATCAGCAAAATTTTTAATATTTTAGTTTATTTTCCATAAGTGCTTTACTGAACTCTAACTGCAAGCCTGGATCACTGGATTGGCCTAGGTTAGGTTTGGCCTAACTTCTATTTACTAACCTTGCTGGGTGCCTTTGTGAGTCACTGCCTAGCCTCCAGATCTACAACTATCCATCAGATATTTTAAGTGATCACACAATTCCTTTTCTTCCTTGATTCTTCTTTAGAATTTGGGGCCTTCCAGCTCATACAGGGTTTCCTAAAAGTCTAAATGCAGTATTAAACTCTTAAAGCTTATAGTTGCACTAAGACTTTTGGAAACCTTGTATTTTCAATAAATGCTTAACAAATTCAATTCAGGAAACATTTATGAAATAGCTAGTGTGTCCAAGGCTCTTTGCTAAGCGCTGTTTTCACTAGTTAGTCAAACAGTTGACATTTATTAAGCACAGCATATTCAAAGAGTCTGATGATTTGAGTGTGGACTTGCAATTGTATATTATTTGGGCATTTTGTTAATCAACTAACAAGTTGCTGAGCTCTGAATTTGGTGCCATGGGAGATAGCAGAAATATAAGACACAATCTCTTTCCTCACTGAATATAACAATCTAGATGGGAAATAGAACAATGGCATATAGCTTTGGATTTGGAATAAAAAGAACTGGGTTTGAAATGTAACTGCCACTCAGTACTTATGTGATTTTGGGGGAGTCACTGAGCCTTAATGAAACTCAGTTTCCTCATGTACAAAATAAAGGAGTTGAACTAAATGACCTTTAACCTTATTTTGAAATCTAACTTTATGATACAGCGACTGATACATGCCACTATTAGAGAATAACATAAGATAGGATACTGTGTGGTACAGACACAGTGAGGGTGTTAAGAAAACTGAGAGGAGGAAAAAAATTACTGTGAGATCTGGGTGTTTAGGGAAGGCTACATGGAACAGGTGGGATTCAAGCTCAAATCTAAACAGAAGCTATCTTTTTTTTTCTTTTCTTTTCTTTGAAGGAGCCTAGAAATATTTAGTTTGTGCATAGCTACACGTTAATTAGAGACACACTGAGAAAATAAGGGGAGGTGAAAGGAGAAGGATGTGTGTGTGTGTGTGTGCGGGGGCATCATGATTTTGATTTTACACTGCTTATTAGAGCTTATGAACCAAAATGACTCAGGAACGGCTTTTCTTCTGTGGCATTTGTCAATTGGGGGTACGGGCTGATAAACATCGGCTATATCTAATGAGTACAGCTAACACCTACACCACTTTGATCTTCACTTAAATGGGACAAGCAATGGGAGGCAGAAGCCCTTCATTTAATGTTAAATACATTTTTTTCTTTTATGCTCCAGCTAAGTGATTTCATGACACTAATGATGTCATGGGTTTGCATTGTAGCCTTGTTATTCATTGGACTGGTAGCATCAATTAATCAATTGAAAAGTATTTTATTAAGTGAAATCAAGCCAACAGGCAATTATTAAGTGCCTACTACATGCCAGGCATTTTTCTAAGTGCTGGAAACACAACAGAAAGCAAAAAAACAGTCCATGTTCTCAAGGAGTTCGCAGTCTAATTATTAAGCACCTACTATGTCAGGCACTGCAAATATAATGAATGCAACAATCCTTGTTTATAAGGAACTTATATTCCAATGAGGAACAACAGAGATCTCTCTCTTTCTCATCTATCTATCTATCTATCTATCTATCTGTCTGTCTGTCTGTCTGTCTGTCTGTCTGTCTGTCTGTCTACCTACCTATCTACTTACACATACTTGTATGTGTATGTACATACACAGGAAAAATATGTAGTGTCTCTTTGGGGGATACATGATGAAGGGATCTTCCTTCTCTCCCTTCCTAGCCACGTAATTCAAGGCAAGTACAAATATTCTCAGATTGTTTCCTATTGGTTGTAAGGACTAATTTGATTGAATGCTGAGCCACAACTCGGTCAATATACTAGGAAAATAATCTCCTACCTGTCAGGCTTCTTCTTGTCAGTCTTAAAGCATTAAGGACCACTCTATGAGCCCACGGCCAACAGGAAACATCCTAAGGATATCTGCGTTTGCTCTAAAATGGGGAGGGGAATGAGGAAGGGGCCTCCATCGCACACCCCCAAGGGAGATACAGTTCATTAAGAGAATAAATATAATTCCCTAGAAGTATATGGGGAGCACATACAAATCACACCTACTCATCAAAGATAAAGGACTTTCTATGGAGAAAATTCTCATTCCCTACTCCTCAAAGAAGCTGGTATTTTAAAAACAGACTCTTCTCTGACCCTTTACCCAACTCTTCCCCCACCCCTAACATCTAATGACTTTTCCAAATGCTCTGATAAAAAAATTTCCAACATCCTGTTCTGCTGCCTTCTATTTCTTCACCCCATTCATTCTGAAATGTCTTTGAGCTCAGCTTTGTCTCCAAGACATATGCAGAAGTAGAGTAGCTAACTCGGTTAAGTTCTTTTGTTATGGAATCTAGGACAAAGCCTGCGACCCAAACATTCTGGAAAGATTTAGAAGATGAGAAAGAAGGTGATTTAAAATCTCTAAAACTGGCCAGGCAGGGTTAGGACTTACTGAATCTTGAGGGAGAGACATGCAACTTATTTCTATTTCCCCCTCCTCCAATTTAACAAACTTTTATTAAGCAACACACATGTAATCAAGGCACAAACATTATAAAAATTCCCTCTGGTTGGATTGTGGGTATTCTGCATGAGAGAGTTCATTTGAAGGCTAAGAGCATTTGAAAGGAGTTAGGAGTTGGGAGCTCCTAGAGGGAACTTTAAGGGAACCTCTCAAAGTCACACATGTTATGAACAATAGACATTAGATGTGAACTGAGTCCTTTGACTCAGAGCCATTTACTATCTACTGCTCCATAGCTAATTCTTGGTCAGGTGTGGGGTAGGACAGAAGACCAGAGGCACGCTTCTCCTTTGCTCTCACTTTGCCCACCCCTACTTCAACCTAGGTCTGCCTAGAACCCATCCAGGTGGCTGGCCAGTTTGTACCACTTGGATAAGATGATATTCCTTCCAATGGCATGGAGGATCACCAGGCCTTACGATTAGCCCTGTCTCTCAATCCTAAGGCAATCCAGAAGAACTGGATTTTAGTCTGAGTTATCTGTCAATAATTTACATTGATATCTTAGGTAAACTACATCAACTCTCTAGGCCTTCCTTCCTTCCTTCTTTCCTTTCTTCTTTCCTTCCTTCTTTCCTTCCTTCTTTCCTTCCTTCCTTCCTTCCTTCCTTCCTTCCTTCCTTCCTTCCTTCCTTCCTTCCTTCCTTCTTTCCTTCCTTCCTTCTTTCCTTCCTTCCTTTCCTTCTTTCTTTTCTTCCCAAGACATCTTATCTCATCCAAGGTGGAAATACAGTAGCTACTCACAAACCTAATTCTACTGTTGGTCATCATGGAAGCTTTGATTGCTCCATTTTGCACTGGGACAGATTCGCCCCTTCTTGGGCAGCCTAGTTCCCATCCCCATGGACTCACCATATGGGTACCAGGTTTAGTGTGGACTCATAATTGATTTTAGCTCTCCTGTAGCTCAGAACTCCTGAGCTGAAGTGATCCTGCAGCCTCAGCTTGCCCAATAGCACCATATGTGTCACCGTACCCATCTGGCCTTGGTTTTCTAAAAATGAAGGGCTTGGACTAGATAGCCTTTAAAGTCCCTCACAGTTTCAACATTCATTAACACATGATCCCTAACTATATGTTTAATTAATATTAATATCATAGAATCATGTGCCATTTCAATAGGAAAGGGGCCATGAATGTTATTTTCTTCAACTAAAGACTCTATAGTCCACAAGAGACCTGCTAATTAACCTTGTGTTTGGTCTCTTTCAGTCATCTAAAAGGAGAAAGAGGACATTATCCCACTGCCTTTTTGTAGCTTTTGTGTTACAAGGCTTGGGTCTCAGAGTAAAAGCTGCCATTCTCCAGTTAGGGTTTTGTTTTGTCTGCTCGCAGAGTAAATATGGACCACTAGAGGCAGAAAGGATTACATTAAAAATAAGGGAGTTTTGCCTTCAAGCTTGCGAGAAGTAGAAAAACAAAAGACAATTTTGTACCACACAGAAGAAACTGTGATAGACTAAGACATATGTGTGGCTTCAAAAAAAGGTTTAGGTAAACTCTCGGATGGGTTATTAACAGTAACAATGAGTTAATAGAGAGACTGTAGTGGCACAGAGCACAGAGAGCTGTCCTCAGAATCTGAAGGACTTGGGTTAAATTTTACCCTCTGATACATACTATCTGTGGGATCCTAGGTTACTTAACATCTCAGTTGTTCCTTTGGCCCCTCCCCACCCTCTTCACCTCCCAGTAAGTAAGTTGCAGAGCACTTTAGGATCTGCATTGGTACAAAGAGTTTTCTCACCAGAGTTCCCCAAACTGAAGGAATCTCAAGTCTACACTATGTACCCTTAGGTCATTCAGTAAATATACATTTATTGGGCAGCAGCTATGCTTTTAGCTCTGTATTAATTAGTGCAGGAGATTAAAAGAATTATTAGGCACAATCCCTGACCACAGAGAATTTATAGTCTTGACTGGAAATCCAGCAACCCACACAAAAAGGTAAATAACAATGCAAGGGAGAAGATGTCAAGCAGGGTAATTTCCCCTGGCCACCACTCCACAATCCAAAACCTGGTACAGTGAGTGCTACAGGAATTCAGGGAATGAAGAGAGGGACACACACATACACACACACACACACACACGCTCACAGGCAAGAGAGAGACAGAGAGAGCTCAGTTGTGCACTGTAGGCCAGGGAGGCTTTTCATGGAGAAAGGGGGACTCAAAAGTCACAGAAAACCCTTTGATGTCATTAGAAAGCCTGCAGTAGTAAAAAGCACTAAAATTCAAGTGTTAGACTTAGAGTTATGGGAATTGAGTTCAATTTTTGTTTCTATCACTTGTGACCTGTGCAACCTCGGCTAAATCATTTAACCTCTTTGGACCTCAATTTTCTTATTTGCGAAATGAGAAGGTTGAACATCTTAGATTAAAAGCCTCTGAGGTCCCTTCCAGCACTAGGTCTGTGGATTCTATGATTTGATCCGAAGCTTTTGTTTTTTTTTCTTTCTCTCTGTACTTTGGCCTAAGGCTTAAAGTTCTATGGGCAACTGAAATCAGTTAGCAAATGGATTCCATTAACTGAATTGTTTTGGTTAAAACAAGGTCAAATTTACTTTCTTTTTTTTCCTCTTCCAGATTCCTTTAGACATTCCTTGAATTAATAAAGTACACATGCTTTGGGAAGCTGGGTAGACGTTATCAAAGTTAGTATCATATCATATCCGTTGACCCATTTACCCATCCATCTATTCATCCATCCATCCATCTATCAAGTATTTCATGGGAACTTAAATATACAGCCCTGAATTAAGTTCTGTCTGGGATAGAACTTACTACTCAGTCAAGCAGACAAGATATATGTACCTTGGACAATCAAAGAGGCAAAGAAGTATTTATTAAACACATACTATATAGTGTGCCAAATACCATGTTAGGTGCTGGGATTTACAATGACAAATGTGAAACAATACTTGCCTTCAAAGACTTTAAATTCTATGAAGTGAGATAGCACATTTATATGCAAGTATATACAGAGAACATACATACACATATATGAAACATATATGAATTAGCTACATGGTAACTTGGAAGGGGAAAGCACTAGCAGCTGGGGGGGGAATGACAATTGAAATATCGGGAAAGGTCTCATGCAGAAGGAAATTCTTTAACTGAATTTCTGAAAGAAACCAGGGATTTCAGGAGGTAGAGGTGGGAAGAGGGAGGCCTGGGGCGGGGCATCCTACACATAGATATGGAGAATGGGAGATGGAGTGTGGCATAGCATGAACAAGCTAAACAACGTTATGAGTCAGTAGGGGATGAGTTTGAAACAAGGGGCACAAACTGGAAGCGTTACAGGAGAGTGTAGAGGAAGGAGAGATCATTGTGGGCTACCGTGTTCAGGACATGATGAAACTTGATTGGGCTTTCCTCTAGCAATAAGCTAAGGAGCCATTTCCAATTCAAAAGAGAAATGTTTTAGGTAGAGGAAAGTCTACTGGTTCTGCTGCACCTGTCTTGATTTCCCTTTCCTTTATGTTTTGCCTCATGTCAATACTTTCCATTTGAGAAAAAAAATCATTATTCCATTATCCTGTACTTGCCGATTAAATACTTTGAAGTATGGCTGGAACAACATGAGAAGAGCCTAACTGAATTCAAAAACATTTTTTCTTATGAAAACATCAGAAATTAGTTTATAGTTATTTGTTTTGGTGAACTTAGTAATTTCTCACATTTGCTTTTCCAGTTGTTATGGTGGTATGGTTATTAACACCATTTTAAAGATGCTATCTACTATCTGCTCTTTAATCTGTTGCCAATCAATTTCACCTTTGCAACATCTCCTGAATATGCCCTCTTCTCTCCTCTGACACTGCCCCAAGTCTGGTGTAGGCCCTTATCACCTAACACCTGGACTGCTGCAATAGGCTGATGGTAGGTCTGCCTACCTCAAGTCTCTCCTGACTCCAATCTATACTCCATTAAGGTACTATATTGATTTTCCTAAAGCACGGGTCTGACCATATCACTGCCCTACTCAGTAAACTCCAGTGGCTCCCGATCACCTCTAGTATCAAATACAAAATGCTCAAACCCAGCCTCTTTCTACCTTTCTAGTTCCTTGATATGTATTCTTTGATCTAGTGAAACTGCCCTCATGTCTTGTTCCATGAATAGAACACTCCATGCCTCAGCTCCGGGCATTTCCTTTGGCTGCCCACCATGCCTGGAATGCTCTCTCTGCTTTAAGTCCCAACTAAAATCCTATCTTCTACAGGAAACCTATCCCAACTCCTCTTAAATCCAGTTCCTTCCCTCTGTTAATTATTTCCTATTTATCCTATATACAGCTTGCTTTGTATGTTCGTTCTCATGCTGTCTCTCCTATTAGATTGTGAGCTGATTGGGGGCAGGGATTATCTTTAAGTCCAAACCAAAATTATATCTTCTACAGGAAGCCTTTACTAGTTGTTGTTGCTGTTCAGTCCTGTCTGACTCTTTCATGGACAAGCCATGCCCTTCCATCCTCCACTAGGTCTCGAAATCCATCCAAGTTCATGTTCATTGTTTTCACGATGCAGCTATCCATCTTATCTTCTGCCATCTCCTTTTCCTTTTTTCTTTCAATTTTTTTCCATCATCAGGGTCTTTTCCAATGAGCCTCATATTCTCATTATGTGATCGAAGTATTAAATTTCAGCTTCAGTAGCTTGAATTAATTTCTTTAAATATTTACTGATTTGACCTCTTTGATATCTGAGGGACTCTCAAAAGTCTTCTTCAGCACCACAATTTGAAAGCATCGATTCTGCCACACAGCTTTTTTTATAGTCCAATTCTCATAATCATACAAACTATAGCTTTGATTACATGGACCTTTGTTGGCAAGGGGATATCTCTGCTTTTTAGTATGCTATCCAAATTTGCCATAGTTTTCCTTCCAAGGGGCAAATGTCTTTTAATTTCATGGCTGCAGTTGCCATCTACAGTGATCTTTTGCGACCAAGAATATAAAATCTGACACTACTTCCATTACTTCTCCCTCTATTTGCCAGAATGCGATGGGACCAGTTGCCAAGATCTTAGTTTTGTTTTGTTTTTTATGTTAAGCTTCAAGCCAGCTTTTACATTCTCCTCTTTCACCCTCATCAGAGCTTCTTAATTCCTTTTCATTTTCTGCCATCAGAGTGGTATTGCCTACATATCTGAGATTTTTGATATTTTTCCCAGCAACCTCAATTCCAGCTTTTGATTCATCTAGCCTGGCATTTTGCATGATGTTTTCTGTATGATCTGCTCCCTCTTTTAATTATTTCCATATATGTGTGTGTGCATGTGTGTGTGTGTGTGTGTGTGTGTGTGTTCATTTGTTGTCTTCCCATTTAGATTGTGATTTGTGGTCTCCTTGAGGGAAGGGACTGTCTTTTGTCACTTTTTGCATGACCAGCATTTATTGTAGTGCCTGGTACATAGAAGATACTTCAAAAATGTTTATTGGCTGACTGACTGGTGTCCAAAGGCCCATGAACTGCTAGTTGATCAGCCATTAAATACTAAAAGTAGTGCCACCCTCCTCCTCCACCCCCTTCCCTCATCTTAAATGAGTGCTACTCCCTATCAGAAACTGCATTAAATCTAAATTCCCCTGGCTCACTTCCTCTTTTATTTATTAAATTTATTGACATGCCTTTTAAACGCTTCCCAACAAGGACTCAAAAAATGTTCCTACAGAGTACAATCTCTGAAACATGTTAAGTCTATTGTAAACAGGAAGAAGGGATATGTCCTTTAACAATGCAGTATTAATGCCAAGTATTCTACCAGAATTTATTGCCTCGCTAGGTTGCTATTACACTGTTGAAATCATTGAATATTTTGTTCTTTCAGTTTTTTTTTTACTTTATATCACTTCATATAAGCTTTCTCATATT
Source organism: Phalanger gymnotis (assembly GCA_028646595.1). Classification (NCBI taxonomy): domain Eukaryota; kingdom Metazoa; phylum Chordata; class Mammalia; order Diprotodontia; family Phalangeridae; genus Phalanger; species Phalanger gymnotis. Next base: position 560,368,625 of record CM053622.1, read on the forward strand.
TCTCTGAATTCTTTATTTTTTTTCATTCCTTACAGTCTAGGAATATTCCATTACATTCACATGCCACCTCCCCTCCCCCCCAACTATTCCTGGTTGTTGGGTATGCGTTTTGTTTCCAATGTTTTTCTATTACAGATAATAATGATATGATTATTTTTGTATGTAATCCAAGTACTGGAATCCCTGAGTCAAAAGATATGAACAATTTAATTATGATGTGAACTTTTCTTACATAGCTTCACATCATTTTCCAGAAATCAGATGACCTAGATTTGACTTCCAGACCCTCTACTTCTCAGTAAATTATTTGGGACAAGTCATTTCACCTCTAAAAACTCAGTTTCCTTATCTATAAAACAGAAATGACAATATTTGTATAACCTATGTCACAGGGTTATTGTGAAGAAAGGACTTTGTAAACTTTGTGTGGGGGGGGTATGTGTGTGTATTTGTGTACACATACATATAAATGTCTTATTTTGGCTGTATTGTTTGCTGTTATTTTATTTTACATGCGTATAGCTTGTTTCCCAATCCAATTCAATTCAATCCAGTACACATGTATTAGGTGCCTAATCCACGAAGGCGCTGTGCTCATTGCTAGGGATACAAGAGCAAGATAAAATCATTCCCTGGCCACAAGGAGCTTACATTTCCCAAACAGACTGGATGTTCCTTGAAGACAAGTTTTGTACTTCATTAGTATTTTTTAACAGAGCTTAGCAGAGGGCAGGCACAATGGGTCTCTATGAATATTTGTCGACTGGATTCACTGACTGCTTATATTGTATGTAGCACTGCATTATGCAACATAAGGAATGGAGGTTGAGGTAAGGATACAAGAGAAGATGACCTAGGCCTCTACTTATATGCATAAGAAGTCTGGAATGAGCTTTGTGAAATATGATGTCAGTATAAAGAAATGAGAATTTCACAATCAACACAAATGAACTCATAAAAGACTTTGTCTACTTTGAATACTTAATGGTTCTTATTTTTTCGCAGGAAACAGGTGATGTGGATGGAAGATGAATATAGTTAAAAATACAGCCAATGTTATTTGACCTCCCCTCTTTCCCTATCCTTTCTCCCTCTTACCCTTCCAAAACACACCACATAAAATACATTGAAGCTCTAGAACGGTGATGAAATTGGTCATTGTTTGGAACGCATCAATCTGACATGCCGAACACAAAAACACTAGCACCCTTGAACAATAACCCATCAGGCTTCACATTCATCAGTCCTGCTCTTTCAAAAATTAAGCAATGGTTTCTCAGCTGTCAATCTGGACAGCAGACAGAATAATTTGGCTTCCATTTATATGCTAAATTATTTCAGTGAAACTAATGGGAGGAAAAACAACCACTGCTGATTCATTTAGGTAAATAACTGAACTCTGTTTAAGATGCAGCGGCAAAAGGTTTATAATTGCCTGGGCTATTTCCAAATGAAGACACCTAATGCTTCACATGTAAATAGTTCATCACAAAAGTGACATGGGAAGGAGATAACTATTTGCAAATTTCTTTGGAGGAAAACAGGGCATTTAGAAACAGTGAAGTGATGCTTAGCCTGATTTGTATCCTCCTTAATCTTTCCTGTTCTGACTTCTGCCTACATCTTTTATTGTTACATCAAATTTAGACATAGAATGTAAGCTCCTTGAAGACTGTGACTCTTTCATTTCTTGTATTGCGAATTCAGTTCCCAGCTTCATTCCTAGCATGAAGACATTTAATGAATGCTTATTGAATGGTCAATCAGACTGATGGAGAACTTCACCATTTGTCTCAGACCAGTGAAGTCCCTAAAGAAAATACACATTCAACATAAACTCTTTCCAAAAGCTTAGCCTCACTAAGGAAGAATGCCAGTGGCGTCTTCCTGTTTTTAAACAACAAATCAGAAAGATAATCTCAATTCCAGAGAGTCAACAGCCCAGGATTTGTGATAGATGTACTGATAGGAGGCAGGAAGGGAGTAGCATGGGAAATCATAGCCTTTTAGAACTAGAAAGAACTTTTGAGATCATCTAGTCTAAACAATTCATTTTACAGATGAGAACCCTTGCCTAAGGCCACACAGGGAGTCAGTGGCAAGGCAGAAACAAAACTCCAATCCTATAGAGCTTCCACTGCACCAGTGCCTAGAACTTCATATTTAAAGATTCTCCATCTTGTTTGGTTGCTGGACTATATTAACAGGCCTCACTTGGAAGAAAATCTAGTCTAATTCAGTAGTCTTACAAAATAGTTTAGGGGCAATTATTTCCTCTGTGAAATGACTGCATGGGGAAGAGAGTCTATTGAGGACTGGTAGAAGGCAAAAATTCTGGGTAAAGTGAATGAAGTCTCTAGACCAAGGCAAAGTTTACCTCTGGAAAGTTACCTGATTGAGCAAAGTTGAATTAGGGCAGGGTCCCTCACCGTTGCAGCACACTGACATCAAGCCGCCTGGTGTCAAATGATGCATTGGTAGAGAAGGACTGATGACAGTCCGTGTTAATTAGTACTCAACATAATGAAAAAGCGATATTTAATGTGCTAGACAGGAGCAAATACTGAAAAGCTTAAAACAAGTAACCAGAATAGAGTGTTAGCAAAAGCACAATTAGCACAATTAAATAATTAGGACAGGCTAATTGTTCTTATCTGCTGTTGACAAAGGGCCATAGGATCAGCTCTATTTTATTCTTTAGTCTATACTAAAGAATAATTATTTGAAGCTGGAGGGTACCGAGTAACAAGAAGGACTGCTTTGGTATCCCATCCAAGGGAGTTCAATGTAAGTACCCAAAGACCTCGTTATAAGGCAGTTTCACTTAGAAGACGATGCCATCATTTGGACTCTGGGGACTTGTTATACTGAGGTTCTAGAGTGTCTTTGAGTCTTGATGTCGCTCTAATTCTCCCTCTACCATCTGACGCTATCTCTCTTTCCCCCCACCTCTCCCCTTAAAAAATTCCAAAAAAAAACCCCAACAAAACATTGAAATGGACAAATATTAAATCCCACTAGGAAAGTGACAACTCTGGATATTTTCTATTTGGGGGATGCACATACGTGTACACATATGTTTTATACTTGTTACACATGTGTGTTTAAACAATACATGCATATATGCCTTATATGTATATATACACATACATATATTTACACACACATATATATCCACACACATACACACACACACCCCTATCTATCTAGGCTGAGTGGTGCAGTGTATTAGGGTGCTGGGCCTGGAGTCAGGAAGACCCATCTTCCTGAGTTCAAATCTGGCTTCAGACACTTACTGGCTGTATAACCTCAGGCAAATCATTTAACCCTGTTTACCTCACTTTCCTCATCTGTAAAATGAGCTGGCGAAGGAAAAGACAAACCACTCCAGTATCTTTTCCAAGAAAACTCCAAATGTAGTCACAGTCAAACATGACTGAAAGTGATGCAACGACATCCATCTTTTATCTGTCTGTCTGTATATAGAATGACTAGGAATTACATGTGTGATTTCATTGGAATAGGGGAATCCTCAGTGATGAAACTCCCTCTTCCAAACCAAGGCAGGTTGACACCTTTTCAGCAACTTATCATCTTAGTTACTAGGGTACTCAAACGTGAAATGACTTACCCAGGGTCTCAAAGCCAGGATGTGCCAAAGGTTTAACTTGAATGCAGGTTTTCTTGGCTTTGAGGCTTGTTCACTATCTACTGTGGCACACTGCCTCATCCATCTGTCAGCCTATTTGTCTCTATCTATCCACATTAATGCATTTCACTAATCCAAATTCAGAGCAGCCACATTATTAGTGCATTTTAATATTTTGTGCTACAGTTCAGTATTTGTGAACTGCTCCTTGAAGCAGATTACGCTAAGATACAGTCTCCTGACTTATTTGCTCCTCAATGTTTCTCCTATAGATTATTCTCCTTATGTAGGGAGTATGTGATATACTGGTAATACTTTTTCCTTTTGAATGTTATATGTCTGGAAATAAATTTCCACCCCAATTTTCAAAACATTAGTTCATACGTGTTTACTTGAATAAGTCATAGAAAATAATCAGTTCTAAATAGAGCTCCTATCTTGGGGCCAATTTTGGAAAAAGAAGCTGTCATGGTAATGTAAATTTGAAGATCTTCCCCATTCATTAAGAGGCCCATGTGACCTGCTTACATCACAGGAAGCCTAAGTCACATGTGGTGGGAGGGTCTTGCTGAAAGAGAAACAGGGAAGGGTGGAGCAGAAAATACTTGGAGCAGTTACAGCTGAGGGAGAGAGTGGAGGCAGGCAAGCTAGTTGTGCTGTGAGTGCTTTTGTGGGAAGGCCCTGGGCAGCAGGGTAGAAGGTTATTGGATGGCAAGGCTCCATGCAGTGACATTGTGTTTTAAATTCTTTGCTGTTAGGATAAAGTGGCCTTACTGGTTTGGAGAGTTGCTTGCTGCTTGGATGCTTTGGATTTATTGGTTATGGGATTTGGTCCTCTGGTGTCTGAATAAATGTTTTACTTCTTCTACCTTCTATATAGAGAGTCTCTTAAATTCCGCTGTGCAGAACTGTATAGGCACATTCACAATTATTGTCGATGCTGTGTTTATTGCCTTGCTGATATAGAAGCCCAAGAATTTGCTAAACTATGCTAGCCCCCTCATTTTATAAATGAAGAAATTGGATCCTGGGAAGGTCGCATGATTTACTTAAGATCACATCAGTGGGATTTAAACCCAAACACTTGAACTCCCACACCAGTGTTCTTTCCACTGTATCCTGATGCTTCCAAGATTTAAGAAATGCCAAGAAGAGAAGGAAAGAACACAAACGGGAGGTGAGGGGTCCTCCAAACCACATTTCAGTGACTTGTCCTCCCACTGTTGTCTGGAGGCTTTAGGATGGTATCACTTACGCAGAAACTAAGATAATAGTATTACAGCTACAATTCAAAGCCCATTTCAGACATTAGCCCAGGCCTACTTTGGAGGGGAGGAGTAGGTAGGAAGCATTCTGCTGGAGTAAGCCTCTGTCCTTTCTTTCTTTGATGAATCCATTTCTTTGAATTGCCCTTCTCTTAGTCTTCCTTAAAGTCTTGGGTAGAACAGAAGTTCATGTAGGGCCTTAATAAAGGCTATGTCCTAAGGACAACCCTGGACATCTGGCTGGTTTTAATACATTATTGAAGGAGAAATGTCATCTCCCCCACACCCCAATGAAGGAGGACTGTGAGGAGGGTCAGAGCTTGTGAAAGGGCCCCTCCCCCAACTCATGGCAGCCAAGTCTGAGTGCCCCTTTTGTTCCCAGCTCCCACTCCTTGGTCTGTTTGGACCGGCTGCCCCATTAGGTCTGGGCACTGGTCCTTTTTTTCTTTCTCACCATCATCTTCACTCAGAACAACTGACTTCTTTTGCTCTTTCCCCTCTCAGCCTCAGTTTGCTGGTTTGAAGTGATATCTAAGAGCCTTTTCTTTTCTGGAGCCAGTGATTTTATTATTTTTGCTTTTCACAGCACAGGACTATCATGAAGCCACCCAGTCAAAGTGGTGGAGGCAGCCCTGAGGTCTGAATGTCAGAGACCTCATGGCTAGTGCTGCTGCCCTTTCTTTCTCTCTGTTCTTTCATTCCCTCCACTTGCCCCTCCCCTCAGCCCTCACTTAATTAGAAAATATATGTGAGCTTTAGGCTATGTTCAGCCATTCATTCTTTTGGGGCCTTGAGTTCAGAGAAAAACTTACTATGCTGGGGACAGAGGGTCCTAAGGAGAGACAGGGTATAGAGAGCTCAGGAGGCCCATCCTCCAACCTCTTGGACAGATAGCCTCTAAAACCCATCTTGTCGAGATGTCCATTCACTTTTTTAGACATCTGAGTCTTCCGTAGGACTTAGGACTTCTGTAATCTGACCCTAACCTATATATTCAACCTAAAGCCTCTGTATTTGGAGGTGGTAGAGCTGTATTTTAACCCTGGGCTATTCCATCTAGTACCTGCATGATTCTCTCAGCCTCAATTTCCCCATCTGTAAGATAAGATCCCTTCTAACCCTAAAACTATGGTAGTGACCCAGATTTTTTTGTTATTATTTTCTTATTAACCTTCAAAAATGTCCCACCTCCTTGTTTTTATTCCTACAATGCAAACTCCCCTCTCTTCTCCGCCTCTCTACAGCCTCATCATCTTTCACAATACTAGCTCCTTGTTTCTTCTGTGAAGCTTATTTTATTTATTTTTTTGCTTTTTTTAAGGAAGGGAAGCAGGGCAATTGGGGTTAAGTGACTTGCCCAAAGTCACACAGCTAGTGAGTGTGTCAAGTGTCTGAGGTCGTATTTGAACTCAGGTCCTCCTGACTCCAGGGCTGGTGCTCTACTCACTTCGCCACCCAGTTGCCCCTTGTGAAGCTTATTTTAAACCATCCTAGCAAACAGTTTTCTCTCTTCCTCTTCCTAGCATTTCCATTTTTCTTCTTTTTGAAGCAATGTGGTATCACAGTATAGACAATGAGGTACTTTGAGTCAGAAGACCTGAGCGCAGATCCAGGTGACTTACTAGCTGTGTGACCCTGGGTGAGTAATATAATCACTCTGAGCCTGTTTTCTTATGTGTAATTGGGTATGGATATTTGCACTTACTTGGGTTGTTGTGAGGATAAAACAGGATGACAAAGGCTAAGCATTTCACCAACCTCAAAGCACTGTGTAAAGTGCTTGCTAATATATTATTAATCATCATCTTCTGTATGTAATTCACTAGGCACTCAATATACATTGCCCTATGTTTTAGACAGCACGTGTTATTGCTCTGTATTGTCATTTAACCCTTACATTGCTTAACTTTGGAATGAATTCATCTCATTTTCCTAAATAATTTTACAAGTTCACGTAGCGCAGAAACCTTGGGTATGAGGCTCATCTCTCAATAAGTTTACAATTTTTTAATAACATACTTCTGAATCTCCCTCTCCCTCCCTCCTTCACCTTCTCTCTCCTCTCTTTCTCTCTCTATTTCAGTGTCTCTGTCTCTCTCTGTGTCTCTTTCTCTGTCTCCTTTCACACGCACATAGATACACACACACATGACTCCATCTTGTTTCCTATTCCAGTGTTGGGTACACAGGAGGAATTTATTACATGTTTGTTGGAAGAATTAATGAACCCTTTGTTAGACCATTTTAAAAAATGTTCTCTCTTTCTGAAGTTCTATCTGTCATTCTCCAAGATAACTCAATTCATTTCAAATCAAAAAGCATTTTAAGAGCTGATTATGTGCCAGAGGAAAGGTAGCCTCGTCTGTACTGGCCTCTGAATCAGGAAGACTTGGATTCCAGTCCTATTTCTGACATATACTGGTTGTTTAAATCTGGGCAGTGTCCCACCATCTCAGTCGTCCCAGGCAGCCTTCGAATTGCAAAGCAGTGGCCAATCCACTTTGGTGGAGGTTCCTCCCTGGGAGCTCCTAAACTCATGAAGTCCCAGGTCCAATGAAAAAAAATTGAAAGGCATTGTGCTAGACCAAGGAGACGTGGAGACAAAAAACTGGTTCACACCTTATTGGGAAAAGGGGATATAACATTTAAACAGGAAAACAAATGCAGCAGAATGTGAGGATGGAGAAAACACTCAGAATTGGGACAATGAGGAAAGGTGGAGTATGTGGTCAGTCATCTGTATTGAACCTTAAAGGATTCTAGGAGGTGGAGGTGAAGAAGTATGAAGACATTGGAAATGGCAAGGAGCTAGGCAGTGGAATGCCCATTTTGGGGAACAGAAAGTAGAGCACTTGGGCTGGCATAAAGAATTTGGGAAGGAGAGTAATGGGGAAGACTGGAAGGACAGGGTGCATCCTGCACTTAACATACTTGCTCCCAACTCAGGGCAGTGGAGCGGGCTGTCCCCTAGGCCTAGAATGTATTACCTTTTGGAAATCTCTTACTCTAAGGCTCAACTCATGCAGCCATTACAGCACCGAAGCTTCTGTGATCCCTCTAGATTAGAGTGCTCAAGATCTTGCCTCTTAGAGTTTCCAAGGTAATTTGGGTGCATTTATCACTCCTCTCCCTCATCACATTTTTTACATATCTACGTTCATGATTTAGCTGTATCTCTCCAAAACACACACACACATAAGATCCATAAGGGCACAGCATGTGTTATGTGTTATTTTTTATATTCTCATTGCCTGGAACAGTGCTATACAGGTGTTTAAAAAGCCTCCCCTTTGAGACTTTCTCCAATTTGTCATTTTCATAGCTTGTTTGTTCACAGTTATTTTCATGTTTTCCCTCATTAGACTGTGAGCTCCTTGAGAGAGGGACAATCTTTTTGCCTTCCCTTGTTTTCCTAGCACTTAGCTCAGTACCTGACACATAGTAGGTGCTTAATAAATGCTTGTTGACTTGACTTACAAAAGACCTAGGCAGATTTTGCTCCCTGTACTCCCCCACATCACCCTTGTTCTTCCCTCCCCAACCTTCAAAGCTTAGGAATCAGGCAGGCATTAGAAATTCAGCGAAACATAATAAGGATGAGGCAGGTTAACATAACAGTTAATTAATGCAATTATCAGCATTATGTAAGACAACCTCCTCCTTCCACATCACTGAAACAATAGCAATCAGTTTCTTTATCAATTCTATACCTGAAAGCACAAGCATATGATTAAACTTGAGAATCATCGATTTTAAAGTTGGAAAGGACCTCAGAGGTCGCCCAGTACAGCCCCCTCGCTTTACAAATAAGAAAATAGGCCCGAAGGGTGATTACTTGCTCAGGGTATCACAGGTAGTAAGCGGTAGTGTCGATCTCTAGTGAAAACCCAAAGTCCAAGTACATAAAAGTCTTCGTATATGTGGGAGGAGAATCCTTTACATTGCTATTTACCTTCCTTCCTGTTGCCTGATGGAGATTGCCCTGGACATTGGCATTGGCAACAAATTAAATAAGCATATAATCATCTCATCTGTTAAAGAATCTACTGAACTGGAAAATCCCAAAGGATCTTTCCAGCTCTTAACTTTGATGAATAAGCTTGAGGCCATTTTGAGAAATGGATTAAAATTTTGAAACATAACACCCATCATTTAGACGTGACCGCCACTGACGAGCTGTGGGACTCAAGACTTTTTTCATCCTTCTGGACCTCACTTTCCTTAACTGTAAAAGGAAGGTATTGGACTAGATGGGGGAAGGGACTTCAGAAGTCATAGAGTCCTGCCTCCTCACCCTCCCTCCCCATTTTATAGATTGAGATTCAGAGGGGTTTAATGACTTGTCTAATAGATAGTAGATATAGACCTGGGATTCAAACCTACATCGTCTAGCTCCAAAGCCAGCATTCTTTCCACTGTATTCTATGAATCAACGACTTTACGTAGGTAGAGATTATCTACTGGGGGGTGCCGTATACAATTCCACACCTGCTGGGCATGGTGAATGAATGTTTCTGGACAGTGTTAAACAGAACTAAGGTCTAGGGGCAAGAAAGGTACACGCCCAGAAATGGAACTTTTAATGCATTTCCAAAAAGGAGGCATCTAGTCGAGAGACTTTCAAAACTGGAAGAGAACTGGTAGATCAATCTGTAATGAAATGTCTAGGCAAGAAGGGAATCTAGTTTCATGGATGGTCCAATTCTATTCCTTGTGAGTCTTTTCTTTTTGTCTGTCCTGGTCCCGCCTGTCTCTCCCTAGGCCCCACAGCTCCAAGTGATAGCTTCTGCTACCATCACACCTGACTGCTAGAGTTTCACTTACTTCTTTGCTGTATTGACTCACTTGAAGAAACACCTGTGGCTTACCATTATCGAACTCACCAGTGTCCTGAAGATCTAAAAGTGTAGTTGTTGTAAGAAATGAAGGTAAACAAACTAAACCCAAAAAGGAAAAAAAAACATTCCATGAGACCCAGTAAGTTACAAAACAAGGAAGGGTTATGGAGTACAGATTTTTGAATTGGTCTGGATCCTGGCTAAAGCTATTTTCTGCTTCTAGTATCATTTGGTGCTGCTTTCAGAATTATGTAAGAGAATCAGAGTCAAGAGGCAGAGGGGGAAGAAGACTGGTTTCTGAGGGAGACAGCATGGGTTTGAATCCAGATTTCTACTAATTGGTATCTTCAAGATCTCTGTGAGCCTCAGTTTCCTTATCTGTGAAAGGAGAGAGTTGAATGAAATGATCTTTTTGGTTTCTCCCAGGGCAAGATCCTTTTATTCTATGATTGCACAAAGGCAGGGAAAGGAGCACATGCAGCCAATGGAGGGAAAGAGGAGAAGGAAGAGCAGGTGCAATTGATAGGAATATTTAAGGTAAAGAGAAATAGCACGTCAAAGAAGCAACTCCAAGATAGGATGACTCGGGGTTAAGTCCCGCCTAATCTGGGCAAGTCAATTAACTTTTTGGTGTTCCAAGAGTATATTATAATCTCTAACAGTATCAGGGACATAACAGTTGATAATCTGCACTGATAAAGGGAGTTTCCTCACTGGTGAGCTCCCCATACTGATGGTATAAAGGCATGGGTAGAGACAAAATTAACATGACATGACGTGATTATGTTTCACTAGTATTTGTTTATACATTTGCTCAACCATGGGGAGGTAGGGTGGTATAGTAGAGAGCAATGGATTCAAGTCATCGGACCTGGGTATGAATCTTCGCCCTGCTATTTACTACCAACTCCAATTTTTCCATCTGTTTAGATGGACCATTTGGATCACTAAATTCTCTTCCAAATTTAAAATCCTAGGTTGTTCTTCTATGGACGCAGGACAAATGGTTGAATGGGAGTGAGGAAAGGCAATATAATATAATGAGATGAGATGTACTTGATAAGGCGGGAGACCCTTTTGCAAATCCATCTCTTCCTTCCGGTGCTAATCCTGGACTACTGGACATGTCCAGGAAGCAGTTTCTTAACTGCTCTCTAGGTAAAGTCTTTTCTGTCCATGTGTGCTTTGGCAAATGGCTTCTGGCATGTGAAGACTACTTAGGATGTGGTCAGTAGTGAGCCTGATACCCATAGCCACAGCTGTTTGCTGTATGTCTGATACATTTTTAATCAGGCCAATTCTCCTTCCGTAAGGGCACACCTGCCACAGAGATAGTTGCTTCCGACCGTTGACTCTAGCGGAATCCTTGCTGTTGTTCAGTTCAACTCTTTATGACCGTTTGGGGTTTTCTTGGCAAAGATAATGGAGTGGTTTGCCATTTCCTTCTCTAGCTCATTTTTTTAGATGAGGAAACTGAGGGGAACAGGGTTAAGCAATTTAATCAGGGTCACACAGCTAGTAAGTGTCTGAGGTTGGATTTGAATTCAGGCCTTCCAGACTCCAGGCCTTACCCTTCTATGTACTGCAGCATCTAGCTGCTCTGACAGAATCCTTAGTCACTTGCAGAACCCATTTCCTGGTTCTATCCATGAGTCAGGACTCCTGGATTGTCTCTTCTGTCCCCAGGTTGTGAGGTACTTCCTCTCTGGAACTCTCCCTGATCCTCTAGCCACATTCAGCTGGAGAAGGAACCAACAGAACACTTTGGGTATCTTTAAATTGTACAAGGATGGAGATGACAAGGTAAAGTAACATAGGATCCAAGGTCACTGTCAGGGTAACAAGACAAAAGACAAAGAGCAGGAATCTTGTTCTAGGAGCAAGACCTGGGACACTGTGAAAACAAATCTGCTCAACACACAGGAATGAAAGCCAAGAGAAGAAGCCAAACTGAGGAATTGTTGAAGAAGCTGGAGTGAAGCAAAGAAACAGGAAGCCGACTGACAGCTGAATGATGGTTTGATACAGTCAATGCACACCCCGGGCACAGTGCCTTTTTCTGCTGAGTTTGTATGTATGTCTCCTAAACCCTTCTGTTCTTTAAAGGAGAAATGCTGTCGAATGCTGGGACTCATCTACCTCTTGGTTTCTACTCTGGTTCCTGGCCTGTGCATAAGGAACATACTTTTTAAGCTGTATCCCAAACATTCTTTATCTGGGCTTCAGGTCCCATCAGGCAGATAGTCAACAAGTGTTTATTAAGTTCTCACTATGTGCCAGGCATTATGTAAATTTCCTTTAATGTAACTTCTTCAACCCTCTTGAGGTTTCAATCTCTTTAAATTTTACCTTCATGCTCAACCTCTTCCCATTGTCCAAAGTATATGTGCTAGCTGGTTGTTAAAGGTGACTCTACCTTTCCATGAGATTTTGCTTATTCATTTGACTTCACTTCAGCTCACTTCACTTCAACCCTAAGCTTCTCTAATTTTATGAGTCTGTTTTCCAAGCCCTTGGTATGTTCGTTTGCTTTTTTCTGAGGCCTTTTGTACACACCGGGGGGCCCTGAGCCCTTCAGGTCTAAGTGCCCCGTGCTTGGCTTGCTCTCTGGCGAGATAACAACCCTCCAATCTTTAGCACTTCTCAGGAGGACCTAATTTTGTTTTTAAAAAAATCATATAATTGCATTTTCAGCATAATTAGGCACCTAATTACATGCCCAAACTGCCTCCATCCAGCTGCATGTGTAAATAATGATGATTCAGTTAGCGATGCTTTGTTTCCCATTTCCTAGAAGCCACTTCAATTGGTGAACAGAATGTTGAAAGTACTTTTCTCTTTTTCTCATCCTGCTTCTCTCCCCCTCCTCTATTCTATTTCCCAATGCTTTTGAAAGGACATAAAAACAGAGACAACAGGCCCGAAGTGCTCCACATCAGGAGAACAAATTAAAGACGAAATAATGGGCGAGAGTCTGACAATATGCAGCAGAACTTAAAACTTCAGAGTAACCCGCTCTGAGATTACATGCAAAGGATTGTTATTTGCTTATTTTTCAAGTAAGAACCAGCCCAGAATTCAAATTATATTTTACAGAACAAGTAATTATTGCAGGAAAAAGAAACATGGTGTGTCTAGAGAGATGCTCATAATCTCCTGTGGTCGTCATAAGTGCTGGAAATGAAAAGAAAAAATAAATGTGGTCTGTGAAGATGGAAAGGAGTTTTATAGAGAGAAGGTGGGAGGCAAAGAAATTTAGATGGGGGAAGGGAGAATGTAGTAGGGAAAAGAATTAGAAACACATAGAATCCTAGAGCTCGAATGGGCCTTGTGCATTAATGCACTTTATACAAGCCCTAAAAAGTAGTCTAATATCTTCCAGTTACCTCTAGTGTTGGGGAACTCACTAATCCATTAAGGATACATTTAATCATTTGGAAATTCTTCCTCATATCGAGATAAAATATCCCTCATTACTACTATTGTTATAATTATTAACAGGTTTATTTAAGACTCTAAGGTTCACAAAACATTTACTTCACAACATATGTGTGAAATAAATCATACAAATGTTATTATTCCCATTTTAGAGATGTGAAAACTGAGGCAAAGAGGGATTATGTGGCTTGCTAAGGATCATAGAGTTAGTAATTATCAAATACAGGAATAACAATATTATTTCCATTGTATTATACTGTTTTTCATGTACTTCTTCTCATTGACTTGAGACCCTTTGGGGTCTAGCACAGTTAAGTCCTCGTTCTACATAACAGCCTTTCAAATACAGATGGCAGGTGATTAGCCTAGTTGTCAAGGGTGAGATCAGACTGTGGAGGCATCAAATACCAAACTATAGAGTTTAGACTTCATCCAGCAAGGCTCTATCTACTCTTCTGTTCTCAGAAGTCACTTCAGTTGGGAAGATGCTAAAAGTAGTCTTCTTTACTCAGTCTGTGGAATTACCCTCCCCCTATTGTGCACTGCCATCCCTAACACAGTTGTGTCCAGTTGCCTCCCATCCACAAGCGGATGTAGGTATATTGTAGAATCACAAAATTTAGGTCTGGAAGGGACATTAGAACTCATCAAATCCAACCAATGCCTTCTTATAGAAGGGGAAACTGAGGAACAGAGGAGTAAAATGGCTAGCTAAAGGTAACAAGGTAACACAAACTTTGAAATGGCAAAGCAGGCATTTGGAATCTAGTTCTTATTTTATAACTCCAAATTCATTGCTCTTTCCACTGCTGCAAGATGACCCTCATGAGGCTTCAGGATATGTAATGAAAGACTGTGGCCTGCACCATACTTTGCCTCTGTGTTTTTTCACAAGTGATCCCCCATGCCTGGAATGTGTCCTCTTCTCCCATCTACCTTGAAGAATCTCTTAGCGTCTTTCAAAGGGCAGCTCAGGTACTACTTTCTACATGAGACTTCACCTCACTGAATAAAATGGAATACCAGAACACTGCCTCATTGCCCTGGATCTTTGTGATTGTAGGAGAAAAAAAAACTCCCTGCTTCAGTCCCCAATCTGTAAAGCAAGAACTGTTCCCCGCCTCCCCTCCCCTAGAATGAGTGATTGTTAACTTGGATTCATGGATGCCCAGGTTCTGTGAATGCATTTCAGGAGGACCTTGAATTTGGATGGGAAAAACACATCTTTATTTTCACTAACATCTAAATCTAATTTAGCATTTTCTTCAATTATGAATTTTAAATAAAATCATGATTCTGAGATGGTGTATCGGTAATGCAATAAACACAACATCAACAATAATCATGAATATGCCTATGTAGTTCTGTATCACAAAGTATGAGAGACTCTCCATATACAAGGTAAAAGAAGTATATAACATTTATTCAGACATCAGAGAATCATATCCCATAACCAAATATTCAGCTCCCACAGCCAGTTAGCCCACTTTATCATAACAGCAAGGAACTTAAAACACCATATCACAGCATGGAGCCTCACCATACCAAAACCTCTCTGACCCCCTGCTGGGGTCTTCCCCAAAACAAACTCAGAGTACAGCTAAGTCAGCCTGTTCAGCTCTAACCATCATATCATAACGGTGGCCATCAGCAGCCATTAGCTGCCATAACTGCTCTCTCTCTCTTTCTCTCTCTCTCTCTGTCTCTTTCTCTCTCCCTCTCACAGCATTTCCTGTGGCATAACTTCCTTTTCCTGCCAGGAAGCTCCTCCTACCACATGTGACTTAGGCTTCCTGTGACATAAGCAGGTCACATGACCTATTAATGGGTGGGAAAGACCTTCAAACCTAAATTGCTACTACAGATGGGGTCAATGAACTTCACCAAACTATCAAAGGGGTCTATGGCACAAAAAAAGGTTCAGACTCTTGTCATAGATATTAGTCATTCAATATATCATGGACTATAGGAGAGCTGTTTCTACTGGAGTTGCAAAAGGTGGGGGGAGAAGCTTACATCTCCCCAAGGGAATGTAGGAGTCAATGTGGAATAGTGGAAAAAAACACTGGATGAGGATGCAGGATACCTGGGTTTTGCTACTAAGAATCTTTGTCCCTGGACAAGTCCCTTCTTTTCTCTGGATTTCTGTTTTCTCATCTATAAAATAATTTTAAAATTTATAATTTTAAAAGTTTCTTCCAAAATCTATGAAGCATTGAAAAAAAAACTCATGAAGAAATTTATTAGGGTGGTTTATAAGGTAGGGTGATTTTACATGTGGGATGAATTAGGGATGAGAAAGTAAAGAAGGAAAAGAAGAAGGTGATAGAGAAGGAAGAGGAAGGGAAAAGTGTGAGAAAGAAGAGAAGGAAATAACTGTCTAGAGCAGAATGTCAAACATGTGGTCATAGTACTCCTGAGTACCCAAAGCAGATTAAAATGTAATTGGGAAATATTTAACAAATAAAAATAGCACATAGATAATATTAATATGTGATATTCTAAGTCAAATTGCAAGCCTCACGGATCCTTATGTAGAGTTTAATGGCCCTGTCTCTATTTGAATTTGATACCACTGACCTAGAGCCCTGAGAAGTTAAGTGACTTGCACAGCCAGTATGTCTCAGACATGGGACTCGAACACAGTTCTTCCTCTTGCTTAGGAATTTGATAAAGCTCAGTGATAGGGATGCCATAATTGATTCTTTGATTGACTACCTCTTTGTAATAGAAAGTATATTTCACCATATTCCACACTTTAGAAAGGTGAAATGGACCTGCATCCTATAACATCATTTGCCAAGGTCTAAAGGGTTCCCAGAAAGGTCGGCAGTGTGATATGATGACCCACTAGGACAGCTGGAAGTTGGATATTTTGGGCACAGCTATGAATATCAATCAAGAACCAAGACGTCTCTCCAATCTCACTCAGATTATAGCCAGTGAATGTTGATGGAGAGAAGTATCCATCTATCCCATCTACCCTCTATGCCCCCCACCCCCTACTCAATATATTCTAGTGGTTACCTATCATTTATAGTATGAAATGAAAAATCCTCTGTCTGGTATTCAAAATCTGTCATGACCTAGACTTTTCTTAACTTTCCACTCTTCTTATACTTTATACCTTGCCACATACTGTTCAATTCAGTGACAGAGGCCCTCCTGGCAAGTCCACAGACAAGACACTACATATCTCCACTTTATAACACTCCCCTTCCTCATCTTCCTGGATAAGATGGTATTTAACTTCTTTTAAGTTTCTGTTAAATACTATCTTATCCAGGAAGTCTTTCTCAACTCCTCTTAATTCTACAGCCTTCCCTCTCTTAATTTTTTGCTATTTTTCCTGTAAATAGCTTATTTGTACATACTTATTTGCTTATTGTCTCTTCCATCTGATTATGAGCTACTTGAGGTCAGGTAATGTCTTTTAATTCTCTCTCTCTCTCTCTCTCTCTCTCTCTCTCTCTCTCTCTCTCTCTCTCTCTCTTTCTCTCTTTCTGTCTCTCTGCCTCTCTCTTAGCACAGTGCCAGGCAGATAGTAGGTACTTAATAAATAATTGATAAATTAACTACACAAAGTTGGGTTCTTTCTCTCTCTGCTTTGCAGCTTGCCCTTGAAAGCCTGAATCTGGCTTGTGAAGATCTGGACAATTTACAACTCTCAACAGATGTACTACTCAAGATATTTAAATCTACAGGATGTTGCTGCTATAGGGTGCTGTTTGAAAAAGTTTCCAGGAAAGACAGAGCAAGGGTCTGCTTTACATTGATACACCATCAAGAGAAAGAAGGAGAGGGTGAGAACAACAAATCTGTCTAGCTTATAAAATCAACTTGCCAAATGGAACAGTTTTAGACTGAGATAAACTGTTTTGCTAAACTTGCGAAGGGAAATAATTCCCAGTGGATTGCAACACTTTTAAGGTAAGCAAAGAGGCTGTGGACAAATTAGCTTTAGGCATCATTTTAAGAACTTAAGAATTCTTTGCATTTGCATAGCTCATCATATTTTCTCAAATAATTTTCAGATTGATTATCTTATTTGGATTCTCACAACAGCTTTATGATACAGATAGGAACTATTGTTCTCCCCATTTTATAGATGAGGAAACTGAAGCCCATAAAGGCAAAGTCAAAAAGCATTTATTAAGCAACACTTTATGCCCAGGTACCATGCTAGCAAGGGGGATACACTGAAAGGCACAAAACACTCCTTCCTCACAAGAAGTTCACACTTCAATAGGGGAGACAATGCATAAACGAGTACATACGAACAATCCACATACAGGACAAACTGGACATAATCAGTGGAGGAAAGGAATTGGTATGAAAGGGTATTGAAAGGCTTCCTGTAGAAGGTGGAGTTTTAGCAGAGACTTGAAGGAAGGCTGAGAAGCCAAGAGGCAGAGATGATGCAGAGAACATTTCAGGCATAGGGGACAGCAAAAATGCCCAGAGTTGGGGGATTGAGTGTCTTGTTCTAGGAACAACAAGGAGGGTGGTGTCACTGTATCATAGAGTATGTTTTCAAGGTGGGGTAAGGCATAAGAAGATTAGCAAGGCAAGGGGGGGTGGTGGTTATGAAGGACTTTGAATGACAGAGGCCTTATATTTGATCCTGGAGGTGATAGGGAGTCACTGAGTTTATTGAATAAGGAAATGACATTGTCAGACCTTTACTTTAAGAAGATCTCACATGAACTGATGCAAAGTGAAGTGAGGAGAACCAGGAGAATGTTGCACACAGTAACAGCAATATTATATATGATGAAGAATTGTGAATGACTTAGCTGTTCTCAGCAATACAATGATCCAAGACAATCCCAAAGGACTAACGATGAAGCATGCTAATCCCTTCCAGAGAAAGAACTGATAATGTCTGAATATAGAATGAAGCATGCTATTTTCACTTTCTTTTTTTAAAAATTCAAGTCCTCTTGTAGAAAATGATTGATATGGAAATGCTTTAACTGATTGCACGTGTATAAACTATATCAGATTGCTTACTGTCTTAGGGAGGAATGAAAGGAAGGAAGGAGGGATGAAGGGAGGGAGGAAAGAAGTGAGGGATAGGATTTAGAACTCAAAACTTTAAAAAAAAGTTTAAAAGTATTTTAACATGTAATTAGGAGAAATAAAATATTAAATTAATAACTTTTTTTTTAAAAAAAAGAATGTTAAGGCAAAAAATTCTTATTAAAAAAGAAGATCCATTTGACACCTAAGTGGAGTAGAGAGAGACTTGTGGCTGAGAGACCGAACCGCAGACATTAGGTAATGAGAGCCTGCACCAAGGTGGTGACAGTGTTAGAGGAGACAAGGGGATATATTTGAGAAATGTTACTTAAGTGAAGTCAACAGTTCTTGGAATATTGGATATAGATAATGAGAGAGAAGAATTGAGAATGATGTCTAGGTTGTGAGCCTAGGGGACTGGGAAG
Organism: Phalanger gymnotis; assembly: GCA_028646595.1. Classification (NCBI taxonomy): domain Eukaryota; kingdom Metazoa; phylum Chordata; class Mammalia; order Diprotodontia; family Phalangeridae; genus Phalanger; species Phalanger gymnotis. Next base: position 560,387,262 of record CM053622.1, read on the forward strand.
ATGATGGTATCCTCTCTAGTAACAGGAAAGTTAGGAAGAGGGGAGGGCCCTGAGAGGAATGATAATAAATTCACTTTTCAATATGTTGAGTTTAAGATGTCTAAAGGCCATCCAGTTGGAGATGTCCACTAGTCCATCAGAGATGGGAGATTGGAGGGCTTCGTATTGATAAGACGGAAAAATCTAATCATTATGTCTGGGATCCATCATGGTGTGGTGGAAAGGGTACTGAATTTGTAATCAAAGGACCTAAGTTTGAATCCTGGCTCTGCTAATTATTAATTAATTAATTATTGGCCTTAGTCAAGTTACTTAACCTCTCTGAGCCTCAGTTTTCTCATCTATAAAATGAGGAGGTTGGACCTCTAAGTTTTCTTTCAGCTCTAGATCTATGATTCTATGCCTGATGATAGGGAAGAGTGATGGAGGGAATCCAGACACCATCCTGTGGCCATTTCTTCATGTCCAACCCTCTGCTGTTGTCTCTAATCTTTCTATAAACCAGCCGTGTTTGGTAACCATGTCAGGGATGTTCTAGTTGGTCCCTGCTTTCCTGTTCCCCTCCCTCTCCTTTCGCTGAACCTATAACTGTATCAACAGACAAACCCAGGGGGTGTCGAAAATGAACCAGTTCCCAAATGCCCACCCTTTCCTCAGCTCCGAATATCATCCTATAACCTCTTAATCTAGGTCTATTCAACATTTGTCTGTAGAGCCTTCATAGTGAAGCCCTTTTGGAGCAAACATTTGATATTAGTGGCTCAAATTCTTTGCTGCTGACAACACGGAAAAATCCTGGAGATTCAGAAAGCAGAAACCATCTTACAACAAACAGACTGGTCCCTGCTGAGCTGGAGCCACAGTCAGCCACCATGGAGTTGCTGTCAACCAAGTATGATACTTATGGCTGAGAACCTAAAAGGAGGATACAGGCATGATTGAGACTAGTTGGATATGTGATTCAGCTGTACTGCTTTCTTAGCAGCTGTACTCATGGGAAGCAGTTAGTTTCACCAGTGTATCCTCTAACATTGATGATATGATTGCCTCCATGTTTCAGTTTTTAAGGGAAAGATCACTGTTGAGTGGGGACACACTGTGACTGCAAATAGGATGTTCACTTAAGGCCTTGCACTCTGAGAAGCTATGTCTCCGTGGGGCCTGGGGTTCCCTCCTCAACTTGGTTCTTTGTGTGAGTTTATGTGTCTTCTCCTTAGGCTTTGACATAAGAGAGAGGAATCGAATGTAAATGTTCTCAGAAAAGCAGGGAAAGGGGACAGCAAAAGCCTCTGTTTAACTATGAGAAGAAGAGGTCAGGGAACTGCACTGATTTTTTAGCGGAGGGTGGTGGTTCATCAGAGGGTAGATTGCTAGGAATGTTGGTGTAGCAGGAGCAGAATTGTAACTCAAATGAGAGATGGGTGCTCTCCAGAACTGTTGAACTTCTGGTTCTGTTCTGAATAAAGTAGAGACAAGGATGTGAGTCCTTAGTCCAACAAAGGAGAATCTGAAAACTGAGAGTCAGGAAATGCTGAAGTAGATGCAAAAATGGAGAAGAAAATCAAAGCAGTAAAGTAGGAATGAGATTAGGGAACCTGGTCAAGGGGAAATGCAAGGGCTGGAGAGTTAGGAAGTAAATCTGGGAAATCACTGATAGTCATGGTTAAGAAGCAGGCTTTGGCATTGCTGGAGATGACTACTTATTGGTCCTTCTTATAGGCAAACATTGACCTCACCTTCCAGGTCTTCAGAAATTCATCCCATTCAATGAAATGTGGACAAAAGTAGACTGATTATACTTTCACTGGGGACTGACTCTGAGGCTTCCACAAAGGGTGGAAGAGAACGTTATTCTTTCAACTTGAAAGGACTTTGGAAAATCAAATATGCCCATCTTGTGTATTTGGTACCATGAAGATCCCTAGGAAGGCTCCTTTACCTAAAAATCTCTCCCCATTCCATTCTTCTCCAAATCACCATTAGAGATCCATTCTTTTTTGTTGAAAGTTTGTAGATGCTTTAAAACTGTCTTCTTTTTACAATACCTCTCTTTGGCCTCAGAGCACTAGGCTATAAAATGAAGGGGTTGGACTAAGATGATTTTAAGGTTTCTAGCTCTAACACCTGTCAATGGTCGGGCTGGTATTAGAGGTCTCTGAGCGTAGTCCTTTTGCTGTTTCCTCGGCTGCTTCATTTCTCCCCAAACTCTAAACCTCTGGGTAGGGGATAGAGGAACCATTAAATTTTGATCATCCCTTCTCCCAACCTCATCATTTTCTCAGCAGATTGAGATTCAGCCTAATAGATCTCAATCCATCAAGCTGACAGTTTCCCTCTCCCCCCTCCTCCCAAGTCCTGGTCCTGTGATTTATGTTTCCCTGGCATAAATCTTTAAAAGCAAAGAAGTCGTAAACACACACATAACTTTGGTTCCCGTCAGTTGAAATCCCGTGACACAAATCAACTGCCATCTAAATTAAACGTTTCTTTCATGGAAAGTGAAATATACTAACTGCAGTAATCAAAAGAAACTAACTCAGACTTCATCCCCCTTGGCATTTTGTGGCTAAAGTTAATTGACGGGCCAATGCCACTCCATGATCTGATCTGATCTGTCAACTGTGATTAGCCAATGAGTAGACTGTCATTGTATTGACTTCAGTGGCCAAGATTCCTTGGTTAATTTATTTACCCTGCCTCTTAGGAAAAGAAGAGTGAGAAGGAGCAGCTCAAGAAGTAGGAGAAGAATCATTATTATCCAGCACACCGGAAGCCAAGAGAAAAAAGAGATTAAAAAAGATGGGCACCATTGACTGTTGAATATTTTATAACCACTGCTTATGGTAGCACGGTAGATCTCACTGAAGAAAATCAGACCAACAGATCTAGGAATATTCTGGAAGTAAATCACATGGTTGACCTCTTCTCCAAGCTGGAGGCTATAGACACAAGCCAGTTTGAGAAAATAAAAACGTGCATAACAGGATAAATTTCTATAGTAGCACTCAAAATTATAAGATGCTTTTTCCCTCCGAATATGTTTCCATTTATTATCTCATTTGATTTTCACAACAACTTAGGTAGAAAAGATACACAAAAACTATTATTTGAAAGATAAACAGCTAGTAACCAATTAATATGTTGAAATATATTCATTGAGGACCTTAGTATGTCCTTAGCATTATACAGGGTGTTCCTAATGTCTGGACACATAGGCAAAAATGAATGAAATTTTCAACATTTTATTTAATTGGAATATTAACAGACCTCAGCCCCCCAACTTCTTTTTCTAGGGTATGCTAAAGGAGAAGGTGTACTCAATTAAAATCACAGATGCAACACACTTGACTGGACGCACAAAGAGTGAATGTGCTAAAACTGACGGTAATGTGGAGTTATTGCATCGAGTTCACGTGAATCTTGCAAAGTGTACCAACCTTTGCATCACAAGTGATGGAAATCACATTGAAGATGGTATTTGTCACTATTCTAATTAAATAAAATGTTATTGAAAATTTCATTCTTTTCATTTCTTGAAAATATGCATTTTTGCCTATGTGTCCAGACTTTAAATACCCTGTAGTACAGAGTGATAAAAATAGTTCGTATTTTTGGATATACTTTTTGCAAATAACTTTTATACATGTTCAGTCAATGTGTCTAACAGGTTACAGTCTGATGGCACCCAATGAACTGTTTCCAAAATAAAAAAGTAGTGTTATAAATCATGGAATCAGGGAATCTTATGGCCAGATGAAACATTTTTTCTCAATTCTGTTCAATAAATATTAAGTGTCTATGATAAATGAGGTGTTGTGTTAGGCACTTGGGATTTGAAGACAGTCATAACAGACCTTTTTCTTAATAGAGAGGGAATGATTCATGTATAAGCAGCTATGATGTGAGGGAGAGTGTGATTAGTGAAAAAGATATGGAAAGAATAAAAGGCAAGGTTTCATAGAGGAGGTAAGTCCAGCCTTAGAAGGAAGGGATTTCAATAAACAGAGATGGGAGAAGAGTGCTTTCTAGGCACGTAGGGCAGTATGTGAAAAGTCATGAAAATAATAGTAAAAGAAGAATAGTCTAATATGGCTAGAATGGAGAATTCCTCAAGGGACATAGTATGAGAAAAGGTTGGAAAGCCAGGTTGGAAATAAACTGTGTGGACTTTGAGTGTCAGGATCAACTATTTCTGCTTTGCTAGGAAATAGGAAGCCATTGAAGGTCTTTGAGTCGGGTGATTTGGGTGGTGTGTTAGAAAGCTCCATAAAAATGATTTTGGATAGACTAGAATCAAGAAGACCATTTAGGAAATGGTTACCATGGTATAGATGAGAAGAAAATAGCAAGCTATATTAGGTTATACATGAGAAAGAGATGTGTGATGGAGTGAAGTCAGAGAAGAGATGAGAAGGATGAAAGTTTAGATGCGGTAAGGAAAAGAGCCGCCTATTCTGAGACTGGAGGGATGGAGAAGATAGACAATGGCATAAAAGTTCTAAGGAATGGACGAGGGTTGTTGAGGGATTTCATGAGGTATAGTCTCGATTTGATAGAATTATACTATAATACCACCACCTCTGTGGTTATTTCCCCAACTCTCACTAGCAATGGCAGGTTGAGTCTCCAGGGGGGCATGGACTTTTCTTCTCTCAGGGTTCTAGGGGTAATTCTGAGGAGCCAGGTTTTTCCTGATGCTGTTGCTCATGAGACCCCATCTGGTGTGTCCCCTCCCCCCCATCAATTATCAGCCAGAACTAATTAGCATTTAGAGAGGGGTATTAACTGCCTTAAAAATATATCAAAAACAGTTGGTACAATATATTCCCTTCCCCTCCTCTACCCCCCCAGCCTGGGGCACATTCTTCAACAAGCACCCACATAGTCCATGGGAAACGTGGGCTTAAGTTTAGAGTAATAGTCATAAGGCACATGTGTATGGAAGACGTATATGGCCAAAGAGTAAACTGATAACTCCTAGTTACTAGAAATCCTTTCTTAAGTTCATAGCCAGCATTCTTTTCTGATTCAAGAGGCCACATGCCTTGAATCTGCTATCCCCCTCAGGTATGTATCTTTTAACATTTGTTGGTGTCTGTGCTTGTCATTGTCCTTGGTTTGTTCTGGCTAGGGATGACTTGTTTTCTATTGTTCTCTTTTTTTCTGATAACGTTGTCAGTAGTGCTGTTGGGGGAGAGAAGCCAGAGGAAGAAACTCTCTCCTCCTTCTAAGAATTGTTCTCTCTCAGGGGCTTGGTTTGAACTGAAATCCTTTACTCCAGAACTGAAATTTTCTACCTTTGGCCTGGACCACTCTGGATGGAACTCACTAATGGTCTGATTGCTATGATAACGGTGTTGTAAAAAGTCTTCTGGGAAACCCTATGTGTGTTCATATATGTGTATGTGTTTATATCTATCTTTACATAAATAGTTAATATATATATATATATATATGAATATACACATACATAAACACACACATGTACATGTACATGGACACCCTTAATGGGCACAACTGATTCTCTTCACCAATTCCATATTGCTTTCTTTCTTGAGATTCATCCTTCATAAGAACAGACCATCTTACATACACATTTAAAGCATTAGCACATCTACTGATTGACTGATAGGTATGAAGGAGGAACTCCCTCACCCCTTACAATAGGATTATAGAATTTACAGTAAGAAAGGACCTTAAAGATCATTTAGTCCACTCCCTTCACATTTTAAATAGAGAGACTGAGGCACATAGATGTGAAGTCTTTTGCTTCTCAGTAAAATGGAAGGAAAAGTTGATTTCCAAGGCAGAAACAGTAGAAGAGTTGGGGACTCTAGGGGACAAGGAAAGGTCTGGATCAATTTTTGTGGGGAATGTGAAAGATGGACAATAACAGCTGAAAGACCACTGTGAGGAAGTTGGGGTTAGAGGGTGTAAATTTGTAGAAGACCTAGTCATCAAATCCTGTGATCCCCATCTACATTGTGCTCCTTCCCTCTTCTCTTCTCCCTGTCTCTTCTGCTCTTTTCCCCCTGCAGATTTAATTCTACGGTGAAAAGCTTAATTTCAGAGCCAGAATAGGATCACTTTCATAGCTTCTGTTCTGAGATTCGAGAATCAGGAGTTTGTTTCCTGTGGCAACCCTTTTCTTTCATTTTGGAGAGACTTTGATGTATACTTCATTTGCATTCAGGAGCCTACTTTTGCTAGATAAGAGAGGTTGCTATTCTCTGCTTCATCTAAGATATAGACGTATCTTATTTGACAACAAACAACCACCAACCACTCAGGACCCCCACCATAGCTCTTTCCTTTGTGCTCACAAAGTACTCTGAGTCACCTCCATCATAAAAGTTAGATGGTAATGAGGTAGCAGGAAGAGATCTCTATCCAAAATCAAATGCCCTTCCCACTCCTATGGGGCAGCTAGGTGGCCCAGTGAAAACAGCACCAGTCCTGGAGTCAGGAAGACCTGAGTTCAAATTTGGCCTCAGACACTTAACACTTCCTAGCTCTGTGACCTTGGGCAAGTCACTTAATCCCAATTGCCTTGCTTCCCACCCCCTCCAAAAAAAACCCAAACAAACATATCTCTTTCTTCCCTACAAAAGGAAGAGAGAAAGGGAGGGCAATAAGTATTTAGGGGCTTACTCTGTGTCAGTCTCTATGCCAAACACTTTACAAATATTATCTCATTTGATCCTCACAACAAACTTGTGAACTAAGTACAATTGATTGTCATTATGCCCATTTTACAGACGAAGAAACTGAGACACAGAGATTAAGCTTCTTGGGGCCTAGACATTTATGATTACCAGATGCTAGAAGCAAACCTGGGGCTTAAGCTTCTGTTTCTGATTCCAGCGTGATTTCTTCTCTATGACATTCCAAGTAGAAGAGATCAGGGTGGACTGAATGAGAATTAGATTCCATCCTAAGAGAAATGGGGCTCTCTTTGAGTTCTCTTTTTCTGGTCCATAAGTCTAACAGAAATGCTTCTCTGGCAGCCCCATGACAACTCCAGCATAGGATTCCATCTCCAATGGGGGCTCTGAGGTACAGTGAATGAGGATGTATATGGGCGGGAGTAGGGATGGGGAAAGGCGGCTAGATAATGAGGATCACTGTGCCTATCTGGACTTCAATATCCTCATCTGTAAAGTGAGCTATTAGGTCTCAAAGGTCCTTTCCATCTTTCAATATTGTGATCCCATGGTTAGACCCGAGGAATTTTGTTTCTTTAATATACCTAATCTAAGTAGGAATGTCCTAAGTGTGTCTGAACGTTACTATTTTTAAGTTTCAAATAACTTTTTTCTGACTCTGTCTATAACAGTTTTGCCTATTGTCCATATCAATCAGTTGATTCAATTAAACAGACTGAAGCCAAAACATTTGTACATAAGACTCTTCTACCTACACAGAATATAAATTCCAGTAATGCAGGAAGAAGAGAAACAGGCACCTATTATGTTCCAGGACTGTGCTAAGAGTTACAAGTAGTCTCTCGCTTGCCCCTCACGACAACCCTCGTGACAACCCCTCATGACAATCCTCATTTTATAGTTGAGGAAACTGAGGCAGAGGTGAAGTGACTTGCCCAGGGTCATACAGCTAGGAAGCATCTGAGGCAGGATAAAAATTCAATTCTTCCTGATTTCAGGACCAGAACTATATCCTCTGTGGAATCCTACTGCCTTTAAAGGGACTATGTCTTAAATATAACACCTAACATGGGGCTGGACATAGTGAAGAAAGCCATCAAATATTTGTGTATCGATTGATTGGTTATGTATGGCAGGCAGCTCTATGGCAAGGTGGATAGACCACTAGACCTGGAGTCCAGAAGACCTGATTTCAAATCTGGCCTCGGACCCTTAACAGCTGACTCTGGACAAATCACTTAACCTCTCTTTGTCTCAGTTTCCTCATCTGTAAAATAGGGATAATAATACCTGCCTTCCAGGAGTGTTGTGAAGGTCAAATGAGATAATTATAAAAGGACCTAGCATACAGCGTGGCATATAGTAAGCACTGTAGAAAGTAGCTATTTATTATTATTATTTCAGCTCCCCCTCCTCATCCATCATTTTTTTACCTCTTCTGCCTCCTTCTCCCTGCAGAGGGCATTGTGGGTTTCAGGCATGCCTGGTAGAATGTTAATACAGTCAGTTTCCCATTACCCCTCCATTATTCTCTCCGTGTGTTGGGTTTGCCTTCTGACTAAGAATATATTTGCACGTCTACCATGTCAGATCCTCAGCTATAACCCCCACCTACTAGTACCTACTATTTCAATTCTTTTACTGCCTCACTGAACCTACTTACTAAGGCTGTTACTTCTATAAGGCATTTAATCAAAAGAACCCTAAACATGGCAACATCAGGAACCTGACATACTTTCCTTAGACCAAGTGTCCTTCATCTTACCCTTTGAGCAGCAGGGAGGGCAAAATGTTGCCAATTCATTTCTCAGGTGCTATTTGCTAGGAGCGGAGCATAAAGGTTTGTACTTGTGAATTGGATAGTTGTTCAGACTGTGCTGATAAATGCAGGGACCGCAGGGTGCCTGGTGTCTGTCTGAATGTCACCTACGCTGGCAGAAGCCAGGAGGCAGCCAGAATCAATTTCACTTTCTTTGGTCCTATCAGGAGTTTCATCTTCTCCCAGCTCTACACTGGCCAATTAGTCCCAACTACAGAGTTCTCTGGAAAAAAATCACCTCCAACATTCTTTCACTGTCAGTTTTCTGGGAATAATTCTTTACTTGAGATGTGGCAAAATGTAGTAAGTGCTGGCTTATACTCAGCAAGAACTGGGTTTAAATTCTGATGGACGCTAGCTGTGTGACAACCAGAAAGTCACTTAACTCCTTGGATCCTCAGTTTCCTCACCTGTAAAATGAGAATTATAATACCTTTATTTCCTACTTCAGAGTGTGATTGTGAGGCTCAAATCAAATAATGCTGGTAAAGTGCTTTATAAATATTAATGTAGTAAATAAATGCTATTTATGATCATTACCTGAACTGAGCCATCTTCTCAATAAAATATGTATCTTGCAATCACAATATGCCCAACGCTGGGTTAGATGACTTATAGGATCACAGATTAGAGTTGGAAGGGTCCTCCCTTCCCTGACCACCCCTGGCCATATTGAGTCTTGCCCATTCAAAATTGTTTTGGTTGAGTCAAGTTTCAAATCCAGGTCCTTCAACGTACTTTTTGTAATATCCTATACTGTTTCCTCTGCCATGAGCTACAAAGAAATATAGGACACACTCTAAGCCCTAAAGGAGCTCAGTCTAATTGGAGATGACAAGATAATATACAAGAAAAAATATAACTAAAATATGGACCTATAAGTCAATGAAGCATTCTCCACTGGGGGAAGAGGGTTGAATTTTCAGTCGAAGGATTTGGGCTCAACATCTTTTTGTTGAATTGTTTTAGTCATGTCTGCCCCTTTGTGACCCCAACTGGGGTTTTCTTAGCAAGGGTACTAGAGTGGTTTGCTACTTCCTTCTCTAGCTCGTTTGACAGAAGTGGAAACTGAGGCAAACAGGGTTAAATGACTTGCCTAGGGTCACAGAGCTAGTAAGTACCTGAAGCCCGATTTGAACTCATGAAGATGAGTCTTCTGACTCCAAGCCCAGTGATCTATCCACTGTACTACCTAGTCTGCTCTATTATGTGCTAGGCACCATGCTAAATGCTGGATTACTGATAACTGACAGATCTCACACTAGGTCCCACTGACTTCTGCACCAGATGGGCAGCTGAATGTCCTTCTATCTAGCCAATCTTTTTTTTTTGAACTAATTGTTTGACATCTGTTCATTGTTTGCATTTACAAAACTATTCTTATGAAAAGTAAAACTGGGAAATCTAGTCTCCAGTATCCCCTTTTCTTGACCTTTCTTCCCCTGTGAAGTATCTCCAGGTACCCAAAGTCTTTACTGTCTCATCTCTTCTCTCTGTCTCTGTCTCTCTCTGTCTCTCTCTCTCTCTGTGTCTCTCTGTGTCTCTCTCTCTCTCTCTCTGTCTCTCTCTCTCTCTCTCTGTCTCTGTCTCTCTTTGAAAACCTGTTTCTACTAAAACAGGGATTCTTAATTCTTTTTGCATCATTTACCCCTTCTCAGAATAATGTTTTTCATGCATAAAATAAAACAGAGGATTATGATGGAAACCAATTATATTGAAATGCTGTTATCAAAATATTAAAAGTTCCAATTTTAGATTCCCTGAAATAAATTCATGGATTCCCAGATTAAGAATCCCTGAATTTAAAAAGTATAAGACCACAGACTTAGAGCAGGGACCTTGGAGATCACTGAGTTCAAACTTCTCATTTTAAAGGTAGCAAAACTGAGGCCCAGAGAGAAGTGATTTGCCCAGGGTCATGTAGCTCATATGAGTCTGAGGAGGGATGTGAACCCAGGTTGGGGGCAGAACCAGTGTCGCCCTGGCACAGTTTATTTTCTTCCGTCCACAAAATAGGAAGTCATTGACTAAAAGAAGACAAAGTTACTCCAGGGTTCTAATTGGCCTGGCTCCTCTCACCTAGCTTCCTGGTCATCTGAGGGCATAAAAAATCCTAGCCACATGGAGTCTTGGTCTTTCAGGGTTGATGGATTCTGAAGACCAACAAGTCTCCATGTCCTTCAATGATGTCCTCTCCTGGTGACCAAATATCTTTCCACATGGAGACTATTGGAGCCATGTGCAAGATGGTAAGTGACACTGTATTCTTTTAGTATCTTTGCTGTGTTGAAGCAAAGTAAACCTGCTCCTTTGTTAATCATTCAGTGATCCACAAGTGTCTCATTTGGCTCCTGACCTAAGAGACGACTGGAATTGGAGCTGCGTCTAACAGATTTTCCTCATTTTAAAAGTCCAGTGCTGGAACCATGATCCCACACAGTCTCATAAAACAATTCATATTAAGTGCCAATGATTAGTAAGACTGAATAAATCATCCTTTCCAGGGATATTTTACTTGCAACAGAGAAAAAGCTTTTCAGCATGGATTTTAGGGCTTGAAATATGTTGATAGAACCTACATGTATGGTTCTGGGGAGTTTTGATCATTCTTAGAATAAAAAGAGGTTGGAGAAATTATGGAGGAAAATAGAGGGAATTAATTAAATTTTTTCTTGCTCAAAAATTGTTGCACAGAATAAGTGTTACTTAATAAATACATCAATTTGTATTTGATATTCTAGATACAAAATATAACCAGCATCAACATTTCCTCACGGAATCTTTATTCAAACAATACTTTGGGAAATGTTATCCAAAGTCAAAGGAGTAAAAATATTTAATGGTGGAATTTCAAGCACAGGGAAATTATGTCAGGGAAATTGAACATTTTTGTCATCCCTGCATTTACATAATTTAACACACAATTTTTTTAACTTTTTCAAATAACAACCCCCCCCCCCCGGTTGAAATTTTCCTGAAGGGGCATTAGAGAGGTGGATCTGGGCTAACAGACATAAGTCTGTGGAGAGAAGAGGAGGTAGCTGTCAGATTTCTATGCTAATTTTAATTTTGTTAACCAAAGTATATTCAAAAAGATTATAATCTTATTGAGAACAGGGATGTATTTCTTCTCTTATGTCCCCAGAGTAACTACAATAAGGCTTAATGCAAAGTCTCTGGATACTGTTTTCCACACTCAGGGATGCCCAGTTCACTTGTACTTTTCCCATTAACCCATCTATTGAAATATGCTCTCAGGGAATGATCTGAACTCATTTCCATTCAGAAATCTTGATAGTAGACAGTTTAAAGTGTTTAAAGAGTAATTTAAAAGTGTTATCCTTCCCATCTGGCTTTGAATCATCATCATCATCAGATAAATACTAGCATTTATATAGCACTTTAATGTGTACAAAGTACTTTACAAATATGATCTCATTTACTTTTCATAACCACAATGGGAAGTAGGTGCTGTTATCATCACTATTTTACAAATGAGAAAATCGAGGCACAATGACTTGCCCAGGGGCACACAGTTAAGTAAGTGTTTGAGGCTGGATTTGAACTCAGGTCTTCCTGTCTCCAGATCCAGAACTCTACCCATTATGTCATCTAGCTGCTTCCTCCAACCCCCAAATCATACCCTGGGGCTAAAGAGAAGGACCAAAAAAGTAGAATTTCAAGCATTGGCAAGTCCGAGAAGGAGTTATCTTATGGAATGAGAAGGCTTCTTGAATCACTGACATCTGAACCCCATGGGTGACCCCTATTCTGCTTATGCACAAGGCTAACCCTGGCAATCCAACAGATAGTCAGGGCTTATATTGAAATGAATAGGATCTCCACCATTCTTTGTCCTAAAATAAGTGAGATCTCATTCTGATCTAACTCCAGTATTACTGCCTTTCTCTTTAGGCCTTCTAGTGTTTCCAAAGAATGAAGGAAAACCAGGTAGCCATTAAAAGAAACAACAGCAGCAAAACCCCCAAACCAACCAACCAAACAAACCTAACCTTGGTCTTAGTGATACGGAATGCTTTCCTAGGGTTATTTGTATGGATTTTTTTTGCATTACTTAATATAGTACCTTTCCAGGTATATGTGAGATCTACTATAATATTGGCAAGTGTTGGCAAGTGAACATCATATAGACTAAGCCCAACCCTGGAGGGCATTGCACACTAAAGTAAAAAATCAATGGGGCAGCATACTTTGAGACATTCTGTGTATGCAGGTGCTATAACATGGAAATACAGGGTGTCCCAAAAGTCATAGTGCAATGTTAAGCTTCATAAGCTTATGCCTCTAACAAGTCAGTCATTCAGGAAACATTTATCAAGGGCCCAATATGTACCAGGTTGTGTATTAGGTAGTGGGGATACAGAGACAGAAATGAATACTCCGTGCCTTCCTGGAGCCTACATTCAAGAGGGGGAGATAACATTATATACGCAAACAAGTCCTTGTTCTCACAAATACTTAAAGCTCACAGACTTAAAGCTTTACTACTTCATCTACAAATACATGCACATGGATATCCAGACACATGCACACAGTATAGAGCAGGAGGAAGTGTGCTACATTTGCAGTCAGAAGGCCTAGATTAGAATCCAACTTCTTCTGTTTACCATCTGGGTGACCTTTGGATGCCAGGTTTCTTCCTCCTTTGTCAAGTGATAAGGTTGAACTAGATGACTTTGGGAGGAGAGGGTCCTCTCCAGCTCTAGCTCTATGATCCTATATGTACATACAATCACATGCAGAGATTTACCCCTTCAAACTTAAAAAAAAGTACATGTATAATGCCCCCATATAAATATACACATAGGCTTACCTCTCCATACATATATACATACTCATTCATATATATGCCTACATATACTCACCCACATATGTACAGGATCTTTCTTCCACATGTATGCATGGACACATCCATATACATACATATGTATGCATGGGTGTATGCATGTATAAATACGTATATATATATATACATATATATAAATAATCTGTCTTTGTATGTATCTATTTCTATCTTTGTATGTGTGTATATATTTCTGTCTATGAATTTGTCTTTGTATCTTCATCATCTCATTATACATACATTACATAGACACAGATAATATATACACACTTGTTTGTATACGTGGATGTATGTGTGTATATATGGGTGTGTGCGTGTGTATATGTCTATACATGTGTGTGCATATATATGTATATATATATATAGATATATAGATATAGTCTGTGTAAGTCTGTATGCATCTATATATGTATGTATATATACCTACACAGACTTACACAGGCTGACTCTCCCCTGTACCTTCAACCCAAATGTACCCAAACACCCATACAACCATGTCCACAATAGAAACACATGCACAGAGGGCATCTACAGACTCACTGCCTGATTCTAGATCAGAGAGCCTCCACTGAACCAACCTTCTTCCTCTAACTTGCTGCCAAATACTCTCTATTTAAATTCAGTGACTGTATCAAATCCTATTAAAGGTCAGCACCATAAGCCTCTATCTTCTTGTTCAAAAGGAAAGAATGCCTCCATTTATGGCCTGGGTACTGCAGCTCAGGTGCCATGCCCACGGATTACTATACCTAGATGAAGTACCCCATGAAATGGGGAGGGCATAGGGGTGCGGAGGGAGGCTTCAGGCTGCCATTTATCAGTTGCTGGCGGCTGCCTAGGGTGTGTGTACCAGACCACCTTCTGCAGCCTCTTGATAAAAGGCTTAGCTTCAGCTTGTTCTGTTGCCTGGGAGGCTTATCAGAGACTCTGAAGAACCAGGATGGGGGTGGGGGGTGTAGACTGTTTTCCATCTGCTTAAAAAAAAGATGGGGGAAGAAAAAAAAAGCAAGCAAGAAAATAATACCCCCGACCCTCTAATGCTGCCAAGTGAGCTGAGCATTCTGCGAGTTTGAACTTTTCTTCTTGCTTCAGAGGGGAAGGGACAATTGGGGGAAATAGGTGGCCGAGACAAGGGACATTTCAGAGGTTGGCTTCTCTCAAACGTCAGGTTAATTAAAAGAAAATCAGTGAATCAGGTGTGGAGGCTAGGAAGCTCAGTAAAGGTTTGTACTGAGGTGAATTATGTTTGACATGTTGTATCTAGATTTACTTGCCTCGGCAAATTGAAATGAGATTTCTGTTTGGCTGATTTGTAGATCAGTCTTGGGCTGGGAGTGGAAGTCGAGTCTGGAAGAACTGGCTTATTATCTATAGGGAACTGTTATTAGCTATAGGTACCTTTAGAGACTCCCTTTGTCCGAAAGCCTGATGCCAAACAATACCTCTACCGCTTAACAGCCCTTCAAATACTTGAAGACAAGTTATCTTGTTCCCCCTGAGGCTTCCTGTCCACAGAATTAATAACCCTGGTTATTCCAATCCATTGTTCTCATGTTTTGTTCTTCATAGAAGCTCTGTGAGGTAGCTAGGGCAGGGATTATTTCCATTTTACAGAAGAGAAACCCAAAACCCAGTGAAGTAGCATGATTATGTAGGAAAAATGGGCATCAAGATTAAGGACCCCTACTTGCTCTCAGCCTTGCATTTAGAATTTCTAAATCTAAGCTTTCCTTCTGCAAAATATTCTTTAGCCCCAGCCAGATTTTTTAAACTCAAGGCTCTGTTCCACTCACCACAGAGATATCTCACTCTTGTCTTTATCCTTCTACATTTGATGTAGTGTTTAGGGTGTACAGAATCAGGATGGACCTCAGTTCAAATTCTGCTCCTATTGCTTACTAGCTATGTGCCCATAGGTAAGTCACAGCCTCTCTAAGCCTTGTTTTCTTCCTTCATTAAACGGAGAGGAGAGATACCTTGGCACAGTGGAGAGTTGGCCTGGGATTCAGGAAAACTGGATTCCAATTCCACCTCTGATACATATATTCTGTGTGACCCTGGGCAAATTGCTTGAATTCTCAGTGTGCCCCCACAGCTCTGTTAAGACTAAATAGCAGAGCTGGTGAAGATCTGCACTGGTAGAGGAAGCTCCTTAAGGGAAGCTCCTTGTACCAATGAAATTACAGGTCTGGTAAAAAATAAAATAAAATAGAATAAAATGAGGATAACAGTACATGGAAAAAGGAAATCACTGGTCCAGTTCCTATCTCTATTCCCATCCCTAATAATCTCTTATAGTAGTGACCTCACAGAAATGTTGTGAGGCTCAAATGAGATAATGCATATGAAGTATTTCACAAACACTAAAGCCACTCTAACTGTCAGATATTATAATTCCTAGGGCCCACAAGCCCTATAAAAGGCTGCTTTGTCAGGCATGCTCCCCCGGCTGCCATGTGAACTCACAGCACAGTGCTCTGCAAAGAGTAGGAACTTAATAAATGCTTGTTCTAGTCTAAACACGACCACCAATAATAATAATCCTTTGTGTTTAGAGAGTACTTTTTATACCCTTCAAAAAAGAGTTAAAGGATCATGAGTTCATTTAGTTCTTAGACGCATCCATTTTAACAAGTCTGCCATCAGGATTGTCAGGAAATATCCCTGTTCAACAGATGGGGAAACCAGAGCCCAGAAAAATGACAACCAAAGGCACACAGCTTGTCAGTGGGAGATCTGTATAGTGAGGCCCTCTTACTCCCTACCAGTTCCATGTAATAGTAATAACTCTTGTTTATAGAAGGATGTTCAGTTTACAAAGCGTTTTCCTCATGATGACATCCTGAGTTACAACAGAAAAGCACTGAATTCAGAGTGAGAAGGCCCAGGTTTGACTCCTGTTTCTGCTCTTTTCTCCCTACAAGAAGATGAATAAGACATCTCACATCTGCAAAGCTCCGTTTTCTCATCTGTATAAGGGGAAGGTTGGATTAAATGTTTCTAAAGCTATGATTGGGGGAATAGTCCAGGTATTATTGTCAACATAATAACGAAACAAAGTCATTTCTACCAAAGTCTTCCTTCTTTATCCTGTCATGGAGGTGAACCTTTGTTTCCAAAATCTATCCCAGAAAAACACTGTTCTAGTAGGTTCTGCTAAACTATAAGTCCTTTGAGGACCAATCTCAGGGGCAGATTGCATGGCTATTGTCAGAAAGGCAGCCTGTCTAAATTTTATATCTCTTCAGCATTTGGAACAGTGTTCTGCACTCAACACTCCTTAATACATATTTGTTGAGTTGAATGGAATCACCACCGCTTGACTCCAACCTAATTTTCCAGTCTCACTGGACATTATTTCCTCTTCCACATTCTGTGATCCAGTCAAATTGGTCTTTCCTTTGCTCCTCAAACATCTATTTCCCCTCTCTGTGCTTTCGCATTCCCTGTCTACCATTTTTAGAATGAACTCTCTTACCTCAGATTCACAGTTTCTCTGTTCCACTAATGGGCAGCTTAAGCATCACCTTCTGCAGGAAGCCTTTCCTGATTCACCCTCCTCCCACCCCAAATCTCTCCTAAACCACCTGATATTAAATTAGTTTATATATTTAAATTTTGCATTAGTGTTGTTTATATTTTTACATGTACTTATCTCCCCCATTAAAATGTAAATTTCTTGAGAACAGGGATTATTTCATTCTTTGTACTTGTATCCCCAGTGACTAGCTCATAGTAAGTGCTTAATAAACACTTTTTTTATTGATAGCCTCTTTGCACCAAAGAATTTCATAATAAGGTTCCTCATCACTGGAGGGGTTCAGGCAGAGAGGGGCCATGTGGCAGGTAGAAGGTGAGATGAGATCACTATTAAGATTCCTTATGACTCTGGGATTCTCCTGTCTTCAGAAAATTCACACTGGAGTCCATGAGGATAAAGGCCTAGGACCTGGCAGAGTGAAGAAGTAATTCTTAAAGGTGGTGCTGATAGGGATGGGACAACAGGACAAAGTAGCTGGGCCTTGAGGTCTCCTCAACCACCCTGGAATGGTACTCAACTGGTACAGAGAAATTTATTTCATAGAAGACCCTGTGAAGGAAGGAGGAGAATGGGTAGAGGAAGGGCTTGGCTAGAGGTCAGAAACTGATGAGATGTTAATATTTCCCCTCCCAAACATATCTTCTACTACCTCCCAATATGCTTTTCTTAGACATTCAGAATAATTATTTTATTGTCCTCACACATGCTATACTAATTCCTAATGTGAAACCTTTAGTTACACCCTGACACACAGGGTCACTGTGACTAGTGTTTCGTAAACCTTAAAGGATATACAAATATACACACGTGAATATTGCACATATATATAAGTATATATGTACATATATACATAGACACATATAGGCATACATAACACATACACACATATGTTTATATGTATATATCTATGTTCTATCATTATTGTTATCCTTTATTCAGTGGAGTTGAAGTATAGAAACCTTCAGGTATTGGAACAAGTGCCTCTCACAATTATCATCATTTTATGTTTAATATTCAGTAAACTGCACAGCTTGATAAAATGATTGCTTTTTTGTAATTCAGTAAAAGTATTGGGCTATAGACTTGTCTTTTGTGTACTCAATAAAAGCATCTAACAGAAGACCGGACAACAGAGATGATACCTACTTTTCTCACATAGTTTTGATTTTTCCATTAGGTCTCTATGTTTTGAGAGCTTTTCATTCAGCATAATTTGGAGGTTATAAGTATTCAATGTAGATTCAAAACTCTACTGAGGCTTTGTTCTTAAATGTTTATGAGTCAAGGTTATCTCTATGCGATTTGTTTGTGATGATGCTCTGACTCTAGTGAGTTTATTTGTCAAAAGCTCAAGAATACATTAAGGTTAGTGTTTGTAGTACAGAGATATGTTTCTATAAGTTTATAAAGAATAATGAGCTGCTAGTGTAGAATTCTAGAAAATCAACTATGTCTTTCCAGGATTTTAATAGGTCCTAAATTTTCACGATTTGGAGTGTTCATAGTTTCCTTTCAAAATCTTCACCGATCAGTAAGTTTGGGTTCCTTAAGAACAGACCTTGTGTCATTTCTAGTGGTAAAAACCTGGTCTTTTATTGCAATCATAAATCCTTTTGTTTCTGTTTTTTAAAAAAGGCTCATGATTCAGCGATTTGTCCAATAATTCTTTGTGGACATATACTGGTAGATGAGTTTATGTGGGTGTCACCCATAAAGGATCTATTTATAATTATTGTTATGTTTATTATTTTATTTTATTTTATTCATATTTTATTATGTATACTTATTATTATTGTTTTTGTTACTGTACTATTATTATTACTGTTCCTTCTACCTGGAATAACCTGCCCTCTACTCTCTGTCTACCTAATTTTATTCATCATAAAAATCTACTTCATATCTCACTTTCTCCATGTGGTCTTGTTTGATTACTCTAGGGCACAATAACCTTTCTTCTTTTGGAGGGTCCCGTGCTACAATTGGCATATTGTCAATGCCTTGTATCTTGTCACTTCAGAGAGATTGCATGACATGACGGGTTCAGCCTTGAACATGAAGTCAGGAAAACTGGAATTCATATTCTACCTCTGACACTCTATGACTATAGACAAGTCTCAATTTATTGGAGTTGTAGTTTCCTTATCTGTAAACTAAGGATAATTACACCTGCGGTAGACACCTCATATGAGATAATGAAAATAAAGTACAATACAAAATTTAAAGCACTATATAAGTGTTATTTGCTGTTATTTTATTTTTAATGTCTATTTTTTCCTTAATAGACTCTAAGTTTCTAATGAAGTAGCAAGATTGCTGGACCAGAAGTCAAATCTATGTTCTTAGTCTTTGCTCTCTCAATAACTGGTTACATCACCTTAGACAAATCATTTCCCTTTTCTCACTTTCAGTTTCCTCCTGTCTGAGATGATTATCTCTCATCTGTTTTAGGTTTAAATTTTTTGATTGTTTTAATTCTCCATAGCACCAGCATAAGACTGAACACAACAAAGGTAGGTGTTCATGAAATCTGCTAAAATGAATTGAAATGCATAGCAAAGGTGGTGATGAGGATGCTACCTTTCAAGGGAGATCAAAACAGCTACAAAGAGAGTAGTTTTTTAGGGGAGTCAAGTACTCAAGAGATTACCATAAGCATGAATCAGTATATAGACAACAGGATAGAGCTTTGTGCATTGTGCTATAAGTTATTTCACAGAGGGGTTCCTCAAAAATTGAAGGAAATAGTAAAGTAAGCATTTAAGGGAAAGAATCTTTATTCTAAGGGAATGCAGGATTCCTTGAACAGCAGGTGGCTTCCATATCTAGGGTAATATAGAGTTAGAACTGCAGGAGGTAAGGATGGATGTTGTATGAACCACATACCTTCCCCTAAAACTGGACTAATCTTACATTTAGAAGCAGTTTTTAACGTTGTAAAAATGGACCACTTTCTGGTCTACCTGACCAGAAGCCACAACAATTATTTTGTATCTTGGGCAAGCAAGCACCCATACCTTTGAACTAGGTCAGTTTGGGTGGGGGCACCAGATACCCAGGACACTGTAAGGCTGCTGCTGGAGAGTTCATCAGGCACAGGGAGAAGCAGAGAGGGCTCCCCTGAGATGTGGTTGAAAGGAAGAGGTAAAACTGCTATCTGGTAGCTTCCAATTTTAGCCAATTATTCTTGCTAACTAAGGGCTGAGATCAATTGCTTGTATACTAGTGAAGGACTGAAAATGCTATCAGCAACCCTTTGAATTTTGGTACCACACCACCTTAGTTATGGCTTCGCTGCTTACTGTCCTCTGTTCTTGTCTTGGCTACTTTCCATCTTCCCACCTTTGCCCATGTGGTCCCTTATGTCCATAATAGACATTCCAGTCTTTCATTTTTGCCTTCAAGGTTTGAATCAAGGGCCAGTTTTTTTCCCATGAAACCCTGCCTGACCCACCCATCTCTCATTTCTCTTTTCCAGCCAGAACTTATCTCTTTCATCAAATTTTTCCTAAAACTCTCTATCATCCTGTTCTTTGTGATGACCTCACCCTGCCTTGTATCTTAACTGTTTCTGTTGTTGCTCCTATATTAGTAATTTCCTTGAACACAAACATCATTTTGTTTTTCACATTTGGAACCACGTTTCCTCAGGCACACATACACACCCCTAGCCCAGAGTAAACACTCATCTGGTATTTGCTGAATTGAATTTAGTCTTTGGTTTGATCAGTACATAGATTAACTGCTAATCTATCATAAAAAGAGAGAAAGTTATTAATGCTTTAATTTTTGCTTTACTTCTTTATTCAAATACTAAATTGTATAACTGACATTATCACTTAGGCCTCTTGATACATCTGAGAGCCTCTAGGGTCCTCAGTCCCGAAATCTTTTGCCCTTTGGTTGCACAAATTAGCATTAAGTTCTCTCTAAGAGGTTATGGATGTACGTCCTATCTGATTGGAAGCTCCTTGCTGACAGACATCATGTCTCCAGTCTTACCTGAATATTCCATAAATACTTTAAATTCAATATATACAAAACAGAGCGCTTCCTCTTTCCCCTTAAATTCATCATTTCTCCAATGGATGGATCGATTTTTGTTAAGGAAACCATTATCCTTAAGGTAAGTCAGTCTTATAACCTTAGAAACATCCTTGGCTCTTCCTTCTTCTTCAACCTACATGTCCAATCAGTTCCATAGTCTTGCCGATTCTATTTTTCATCTTCCTGGTCTCTCCATTCACATGGCCGCTACTCTAGTTGAGATTCTCATCACCTCTTACCCCTACTCTTTTGATAGCTTCCTAAATGGTTTCCCTGCTTCCTCTCCCTTTCCAAACTCTCCCTCTACACTTTCCAATCTAGCCTCTAAGCAGCTACCAAAATAATCTTACTAAGGCATATGACTAAGGTGTTCATTCCTTTGAATAAAGTCAACAAGCATATATTAAGTGCTTACTATATGCCAAGCACTGGCATTCAAATAAAAGCAAGACAGTCCCTGCTCTCAAGAAGCTCCATATTGCCTCTCAATACAAGAAATAAAAACTTCTTAGCCTGGTATTTAAAGCCCTTTGTTTAGCAAGCACTTAGTAAATGTCTATGAATAGAATGGAATTCAATTAATAGAGAGTTTTGAGAGACCAGAAAAGCTTTGGAACCCAAAGGACTGAGCCCATAATGGTGTAATACTGGGCGACATGACAGACTGTCAGGAAACTTTGGAGACAGGACTTTGATCTCAGAACCCATAAATATCGCACTACATAGGAGTCCTCTTCTGCCTATGTATACATGTGTAAGGCCAGTCCTGATTAGATAAATCTTATTTATTAAAGTGGCCCAGCCAGATTGGAATATAGTTTTTCTCTTTGTTTTTTTGCTAAGTCTTTAGCAACGGTGAACATTACATTGTAGATTTTCTTAAATGGTCATAATTACGAGAAAAGAATTGGAATTTTTAAGGAGGCTTTGTAAAAAGAATGGCTTTTTTCAGATCATAAGTCCCAATTTTGAGTTAGAAAAATGTAGTGCCTGCAGCAATACTCCATGAGTAATAAGGGGCTATGTTTTAATACTTTTTCTTAAGCCATACATGATACAGTTAAGGCATTCTGAAAACAAAACAAAACAAAACAAAGCCTTGTACTGGTACCAAACTGAAGCAACATGGTAAAGTGTAACATTACTAAAGTTGGTGTTTAGAGACCTGGATTTCAATCACAGCTTCATTGCTTATTTGGTATTTGACCAAACGAGTTGGTTAACATCTCTGAGCCTTGATTCCCTCAGCTGTGTAATGGGGGTAATTATATTTGTTTGGAACTATCTCCCTTGTAGAGATGTTGTGAAGAAAGTACTTTGGAAATGTAAGCTATCTGATATTTTTGTTTTATTCATTTTGGCAAAAGGCTGATTTATCATGAGTCTCAAAAAGATGCCAAATTCACAGAGAAAGACATGCCAGATGGTGCCAGTCTTCATATTAGTAGAAGGGCAGAAACCTCACAAGAATCTTAGGGACTCTTCCTTGGGGGAAACTTCTATGATAGATAACAGAGGTAAGATAGTCTTGTAAGTAAATTTTTTGTAAGGGCAAGGGAAATTTTTGTTTCAGGGCCCCCAAAAACATAACCCGCTATGTCTGTTTAGATTCAGAATGCAGCACTCTTTGGGAGCTGTCGCACTTGTGTCTGTCATCAGAAGCCTAATTCCACAGACTGGTAGAGTTATTTTAAGGGAGGTATAGCAGTCAGTTAGTTACAAGGGCGGATTTCATTGGCCCAAAGGAATTCCTGCCTTTAATTTCCACACTACAGACTCATATGCCATAGTTTACAGAGTACTGGTCTCAGATTCTGAAAGATTTGGGTTCAAATTCTGCTCTAGTTACCTATAAGTTGTGTGATCAATGTTAAGTCACCTAACCTTTCTAAGACTCAGTTTCCTTATCTGTGAAATAGGAATAATTAGCCACCTCACAGATTTGCTGTGAGGCTCAAATAAGGTAATGTAGTTAAATGTGTATATGTGTGTATACATATCTTTATACTTACACTAATATATATGTATATATATACATATACATATACCCTATGTATATATACACTATAATATTATACTATGTAATATATGTTATGAATGTCTAAACAGTAACTCCATGTTGTTATATAAGTTAATGAACTACGTCTCCAAAAAGACCCCTCCAGAAAGTGACTTCTTCTGTACTCCCATAGTACTCATTACCTCTGCCATCCACATAGCATGTACTAGTTATCGCCTTGTCTTATTGTTGTTTGTGAAGAGGTACTATTTCTTCTTCTTTTGTTCCTAAGGATCTGGGATCCCATCAGTCTAGGCATTCCCTTTATTGGGACAGCCTGTCTCTGAACTCTTACTCTACAAAACTCTTGCTCATGTCTTCCCACAAATCAAATGAGTCAACAAAGCAAAATGCCATCTTAACCTGCTCCAAGGAGCTGCCTACCATGCATCTGTGTGTTATAAGTTACCTCTCTCTGACTCAGCTTGGGAAGGCAAGGCAATAAGCATTTTTGAAGCCCTTGCTATATGTCAGGCACTGTTACCTCTGTGCTAAGAGTAACAAAATAGTAATTCAGGAAGATATAACAGTTATGCTTGGGCCTAGAGAAGCCCAACCTTCAACAAAAATGGCCAGAGTTATAATGGCACCTTCGTTCTTTCGTGCTGACAACTTTGCAAAACTCTCTTCCTTAAAACAATTTCACGTGCAAGTCAAGGCATCACCCTGTGATGTCATCAGTCCTCTTCAAAAACAAAGGATGAACAACATCAGAGAAGTGGGGGACTATGGGTGAAAAATGATGTGTACTCTATCAGACAAGGTCACTGTGTCAGTTCATTTTGCTTGCCTGTTTTTCTTCATTATAGAGAGGACTTATTGAGTAAAGTCAGGGGAGAGGCATGTCTTATTTTTTTCCTTAAGAGTGTTTTATTTTTTCCCCAATTATATGTAAAGATAGTTTTCAACATTCAACATTTTTGTAAAATTTTGAGTTCTAAACTTTTCTCCCTCCATCTCTCCCCTTTTCCCTTCCCAAGACCGCAAGCAATCTGATATAGGTTATACATGTACAATCATGTTAAATATATCTCCACATTAGTCATCTTGTGAAAGAAGAATCAGAATAAAGGGGAAAAACTATGAGAAAGAAAAAAACAACAACAAAAGTGAAAACAGTATGCTTTGATAGGCATTCAGATACCATATTTTTTTTCCACTGGATGTATATAGTATTTTCTATCACAAGTCTTTTGGAACTATCTTGGATCATTGTTTTGCTAAGAGCTAAGTCTAACATAGTTAATCATCATACAATGTTGCTGTTGCTGGTTCTGCTCACTTCACTAAGTATCAGTTCATATATGTCTTTCCAGGTTTTTCTGAAATCTGCCTGCTCATCATTTCTTATAGAACAATAGCATTCCATTGCATTCATATACTACAACTTGTTGAACCATTTTCCAGTTGACAGGCATCCCCTCAATTTCCAATTCTTTGCTACCACAAAAAGAGTTGCTATAAATATTTTTGCACAGGTGGGTCCTTTCCCCTTTTTATGATATCTTTGGGATACAGACCTAGTAGTGGCATTGCTAGATCAAAGGGTATGCCCAGTTTTATAGCCTTTTGGGCATAGTTTCAAATTACCCTCCAGAATGGTTGGATCAGTTCACAATTCTACCAGCAATGCATTAGTGTCCCAATTTTCCCACATCTTCTCCAACATTATCATTTTCCTTTTCTGTCATATTAGCCAATCCAAAGGATGTGAGGTGGTACCTCAGATTTGTTTTAATTTGCATTTCTCTAATCATTAGTGATTTAGAGTATTTTTTCCATATGATTATAGATAGTTCTAATTTCTTCATCTGAAAACTGCTTGTTCATATCCTTTGATCATTTACCAATTGGGGAATGACTTGTATTCTTATAAATTTGACCCAATTCTCTATATATTTTAGAAATGAGTCTTTTATCAGAAAAGCTGCCTGTAAAAATTGTTTTCCAGCTTTCTGCTTTCATCCTAATCTTGGTTGCATTGGTTTTGTTTGTATAAAACCTTTTTAATTTAATATAATCAAAATTATCCATTTTGCATTTCATAATATTCTCTATTCTTCCTTTCTCCATAGACCTGACAGGTAAACTATTCATTGTTCTCCTAATTTGCTTATGGTATCATCCCTTATGTCTAAATTGTGCACCCATTTCAACCTTATCTTGGTATAGGGTGTGGGGCCTATGCCTAATTTCTGCCATACCACTTTCCAGTTTTCCCAGTAGTGTTTGTCAAATAGTGAGTTCTCATGCCAGAAGCTGGAGTCTTTGTGTTTATCAACCAGTAAATTACTATGGTCATTTACTACTGTGTCTTACGTACCTAACCTATTCCACTGATGCATCACTCTATTTCTTAGCCAGTCCCAATAAGTTTTGATGACTACCACTTTATAATACAGTTTTAGATCTGGTACAGGTAGGCCTGTAGGTAGGTACAGGTTTGTTTGCATTTTTTCCTATTAATTCCTTTGATATTCTTGAGGGGAGAGGTATATCTAAAAATGACTGTGATATTAAAAAATATACATTGATAAAACTTATTGAAGAACAAAACAAAGAAAAGATCACCGGGTCACTAAAAGGTCTTTGGTGGTGGTAATAATGAGTGGGTGGGGGTAGATTGAGGGAGGAATCAGGGAAAGGCAAAGAGCTTGAGAGAGCACTGAAGCCCATGAATGAGCATTGTCCATAAAGGAGGGAAAATGTGGGGGCCCTCCTCTCTTCTGCTCCTTGTACCACCAGCATTGCCCCATACAGTATGGGGAGCTCTGGGGAAAATCAAAGGGAAGCTCTGAGAGGCAAGGGAGCAAGGCAGACAGAAACAGGCCTTTTATCTAGGAGACAGTCAGGCTTCTGTTCCCATGGCTCTTCGAGAAAGAAAGGGAGACTTTTTCAGGAAACCAGATAATTGGGTGGGTGCCTCTCCGGGACAATCCATAATCAGAAATTGCTTTAGGGGAGAGGGGAAAAAGTTCTGGAAACAGGAAAAAAAGGAGAAAGCAACAGCTTCAGAAACCAATTTTTTTGAAAGAATAAAAAGGACAGAAAAATAGTGGAATAAGTAATGGCTGCAAACATTGGCAAGCTGTTAAGGCAACTGAACTTTACCAATACAAACATTGATTTCAGCTGCATTTTGATTGTACTGTCCTAGAAGTATGGAGTCTCTTGAACATTACCAGAACACTGTGAGTATTCAATGAACATTAAATATAGTTTCATTGTGGATGATTGCTTAAAAATAGCTCAGCTCCCAAAGAGACCTTTCAAAAATCCTGCATTGCTAAGATTAGAAATGACCTTAGGATAATTGGCAAGTAATGACCAAAGACTTAGGAAAATACATAGCATGTAGATAATTCATGTGAACAATGTACAGCTTGGGTCTCAAGGACTACTTTAGGAGCCTTCTCCCTTTCTTCCTAACCACCACCATCGTTAGCCTGATTTCTTTTCTTCCATCCTGTTTAACCCCCATTGCACAAAATTTGTTTGTTCTCACCTCTGTGCCTTTGCATAGATCATTCCCCACAATTGTAATGTTTTCACTCTCTCTGGCAATCTGTGGCCATGAGCCATTTTCAAACACTAGATTTCAGTTAAAGCCAATTAACCAGGCAGGGTACAACTAAGCTGTGATTGATAACCACTGAAGATTAGTGAAAACGTGCCAAATCAAAGCATTTCTAATCATTTAATCATATTCTAAACTGCATATCTATCTAAATATAATGAATTGCAGTAAATGTTATACTTGGCTGTATTTTAGTTTGAGTGGAAAAATTGTATCCTCATTTGCTTGGGATAATCCTGCTTATGGGAAGCCTAGTCCTTCAGACTGAGAAGCCAATAGCCCAAGCAGTACTATTTACCTGGCAATTTCCCTGGGGGTATGAAGGAAATAATAGCATTGGGAGTACTAGCTTTGCAAACCAAACTCACAGTGACAGATTATTAGATCTTCTCACTCTTTCCAACCTGACTCTCATTCATAGTTCTCGTCCCAGTTTTTGCAAACCTGTTCCTCTCTTCTCAAACCTTGAGATGTCAACCCACCCCAACTCTTCTATCACAAGACTTTACCTCATGCCTTCCTGAGAACTGTAAGACAATCTGCTTAGCTATCTCGTCTCTTCTATGTCATACCTTTAAAACCCTCTACGCCTTTACCCATATTCTCTTTTATTTCTCTCTCTCAGTAAAAGATGCTTATTCTTCTTGGCCTTCAACATTGTTTCCTCTGGAAGTTTCTCTCTCTCTTCTCTCCTCTCTCTTTCCCTCCCTTTCCCTCCAGCTATCTTCCTGTATCTCTCTTCCTATTAACTGCTACATTCTTATTTAGAATCTTCTACACCTGTTTCTCCTCACTTCCTCACCATCCATTCACTTCTCAGTCTCTGGTTAACCTGGCTTCCAAGCCTACAAGCCTACTCAAATTTCTCCGTCAAAGGTTACCAATGATACTGTAGTGGAAAGCCAGAGGACAGGGTATTATATCCTGACACTGACACTTATTACGTGCGTGACCTTAAGTAAGTCATTTATTCTTGCTCAACCTCAGTTTTTCATCTATAAAATTAAGGACTTAGATTAAATGGCATCAAAGTTCTCTTTTAACTCTGTGTATTATCCTCTGATTCTAAGTGCCACAGATCATGTGGCAAGGCAAAATATTATGAGACTAGATCAAAAAGGAAAAGGCAGCAAATCCTTTGAACCAACTCCAGTAATAATGACATTTAATGAGGAAATTCACTCTTGTGAGAATTGGCTGTGAAATAAGACCTGAGCATACTGAGCCAATAAAACACAGATATGTAAATGTAAGACTCACAAAAACACTAGATGGCCAGTTTGGTATCAGAAACGACCATGAAATACCAAATGTCTTCAAAACCTTAGAACATATGGGCTACTATCCAACTATGGCATCATATGTTGAACACTGGAATGACATACCTACCTAGGTGGAGAACTGGGAGGAGCAATCAACTATAAAAACAGACCAAACACTCCTGACATTGCCACTGAAGCAGAAAGAGGATGGGAGCTTCTCGGCAATGGCAGCTGTATTGATGCCTGCTCAAGAAGATAACCGGACAGTTTCAAAACTGGAGTGGATACCGCTACAGAAACTTCAAACAACTCAGGCAACAGCTCATACACAGACGAACCACCCAAAACAGAAGATCCAGGAAAAGGAACTAGTCTGCCTCAACAGACCCAGAACTTTGCTTGGGACTTTGATGACTGGTGGATCGACCAAGAAATGGAGCATGCCTTCATATAAATGCCAAACATCAACAAACCCAGACAAGGTAAGCCACTTAGCTATATTTCTCAACACAAACTAACCAACCAAACAACAAATAATACTGATGAAATGTAACTCTCTGGCTTACAGGTTATACATTACCTGGATACAAATACCTTGGACTGGGGAAAACTCTTGACCAGGGACAACCAACCAACCAACCCAAGTGATAAAGCTGCCAAAGAACATGACGAACGTTATCATCTCATACAACAAGTGGGATGTAACCCTTACTTCTATTTCAACAAAGAGGACTCTAAATTTATCCAACAAACTAACCACGCAACCAACTGGGGTGGCTGGCTCAGAAACAATACTTTCAAAATCAAAAGAGGAATAGCTCCTGAACTGGCTCCTCCAGAAAAAAAAAAAAAACAAAAAACAAGAAACCAACCAACTGTTAGTACAAAACGACCTGCACCAAAGCACATCTTCATAAATCAAGCAAAAAAAAAGAAGCAAAACAAGACATGACTGACCATCAAGAATCAATGGAAGACAAGCCAACACAACTATCAGGAGAACCTTCTAAACCAACTATAGCAGTTGGTGGAGGTGGAGCAGGAAAAGAAACAGGAAACTACAATAACACAACAGAATGGTATTTGAAGGGGACTGGGCATACATTGCATGCAATGCATCTAGACATATAATACTAAAAGAAGCAGAAAACAGTGAATACACAATGCAAATTACTAAAGACCACACCACAGCAGGACAAACAAAATACAACAGCATGCTAGGCAACTCCTGTGCACAAATATTAACACCGTGGTTTCTACTTGACCACAATGCATGGGAAGTATGGATGTCACCAGTCAACTTCACTCATATGTCAGTGATCTGCAAAGAAATAATACTAGAAGATTTAGAACAAGAAATATTCAATATATA
>CM053622.1:560416964-560449926 GCA_028646595.1 Phalanger gymnotis
CAAGTTTTTGCTGCGGTGGGGCCTAAATAAATTTCTTGTTGTTTTCTCCTTAGAGAATCTCTCACACCTTGCGATTTCGGACCATTCAAACATATACATGATTATATTTGAGATCATAAATTCGGCCTTCCTACTACACCATGGCAAACAAACCAACTACCACAATTTGGATACTATTACAACTCTTATCAAACATTTGTAGTTGCACCACATACAGGAAACTCAGGATACCGAAACAAAACTGCCCTGCCAGACTAGGGAAACATATTTCTTACATTCGAAAATCCTATTCCAATAAGAATGTTAAGAACAGGAGATAGTTGGTATAGTGGCAAATACAAATTCAACTGCAACAAAGTTAGTCTATGATGAAACGCACAAGACAGCAGAAAAATTGGCAGAGCACCAAGAATCAAACCAAACTTCGATATAGAAAAACAAGCTTAAGCAACAGAAAGCAAAAAAACAAACAAACGAACAAACAAACAAACTGGGGCATCACAGCAGGAAGCCCAGACACACTGTACAGTGAAGAAATAAGAAAATGAAATCGCCAAGTAGGACATCTATTTCCAGAATATGTCTTTGAAACAGGAAAAGGAGGACCTGCAATATGCAGCGGACCAAAAGGAGCCCAAAAAATCTACATAAACACAGACTCAGGAACAATGACAACATGGACAGGAGATGACAGCGGCACCATTAGAAGAATATACGACTACACATATGGCAGATTAACACCAAACACAGATGGTCAAGTAAATGCCAGAGGAAAACACAGCAATGAATTTTTTTGGATGGATGGACAAGCAACAGACACAAGAAACGGTTGGTGGCCAAAAAGCATAGGTAGTGGACCCAATGAAGCAATTTGGGTCAATCCACCTCAAAGACAAGAAGACTACAAAATAAACCCACAAAGCTGCAACATATATAATGATTTTTGTGCTGTAGATACTCAAAGACCAGTATATCCATTTGGTCCAATATTTGACAAAAGAGGACAATATGACAGACCACCAAATCTAAAACCTTTAGCACCATTTACATGTGAAAATAATCCACCAGGACAATTATTCCTAAGACTCACACCACAATATACAGACCAGTTTGATGACAACCTATTGCAAAATCCAAGAATAACAACATTTGCATCATTCTACTGGAGAGGTAAGCTCACCATAAAAGGAAGACTGAGAGCTCTACACACATTCGATCCAATACTACCTACTTTTGAAATGATTAAATATAAAGAATGGAGACCAAATGAAAAAGGAGAACTATCATTCCCAATCATACCTGCAAGACAAGTACCTTTCTTTGCATATTAATAAACTTAGTTACTTAAGAAAAGCTAGAATTCATGTACTCAATAAATCTTCTCTAAGCAAATTGAAAAAATGTGTCGTGTCATTATTTCATGGATAGAAAGTAAAAACACTGTCTATAGGAAAACCAACCAAGCAACATATCTGTGATCTTGAGATCATGCTCAAACCCAGGTCTGCCTGACTTGAATATGCCCTGTGCTTCCCTCATAC
This sequence comes from Phalanger gymnotis, assembly GCA_028646595.1. Lineage (NCBI taxonomy): Eukaryota > Metazoa > Chordata > Mammalia > Diprotodontia > Phalangeridae > Phalanger > Phalanger gymnotis. Next base: position 560,418,506 of record CM053622.1, read on the forward strand.
TCAATTATTTTAATTGATTGATATTATAAAATATAAATTTTCCCATTCTCTTTCCTCAATTCATCATACCAGGCTCCAGAATAAAGTCAGAAAGAGTAGATAATTTTGAGAAAAAAAAAACACTTCTCATAGAATAACAGGCAAGATTCAAATAGTCTTGATGGCTGTGGACAAACATTTGACTCTAATGAAGACATTTTATTGCTCACACTCTATTTCTCCCATCGAGCAACCTGGCACTTCTTCTAAATTAAAAGGATTCACTCAATTCTAGGCTCCAAGGTATTAACTTTTATGGCAGGTAGAAACAGAGCAGTATTCATTTAAAACACCATTTTAAGTGCCTAGGAAGTATGGGAGCAATGCAGATGTTACACCAATTTTTATTTTCCCTGTTTGACTGGGATAGGTCCCAGATTTGAGTCCAACTCATAAAATTCAGGGAAATGGTCCCTGATCCCAGGTGAGCAACACTTTTGGACACATTCATTTAAAGAGATTCGCGGAATGATTTTAGTGGCTGGTAACCACTGAACAATGAGCGACTGTCCCCCTCAGTTGTAGCATTTAGTTATAGCCTATCTGGTATTGTTATTTGATTATTATAGTATATAGGATTTTTCTTCTTCCCCCAGGTGGAGCAAAGATCTTTGGAGTCATAGACTATGTCCTAGACTTCTGTGTCTTCTCTAGTGACTACAGCAGAGCTGGGTGTATAAAAGGCAGTTAATATAGTTTCCTGAAAAGAGTATTCAACTTTGTATCAGAAAATGTGTTTTCAAGTTCAACTTTATATCTCTGTTATCAGATAAATCTTAGCTCTCTCACTTATGGTCCCTGTGGCTTTGGATAAGTGATTTCAACTTTCTAAGCCCCCTTATCTGGAAACAGGGAAGAACACAGGGTTGATGTGAAACTCAGATTAGATAATCCATCAGTCAACAAGCATTTATTAAGCACTTATTATGTGCCAGGCACTAAGCACTTTACAAATGAAAACTGTACAATTTCAAGGGGTGGTTTTATTGGGGCTCAACAAAGAGGCATGTACTGATTGGTTATCTTTCCTTTCTGATGGAATTTTTGTAGAGCTGAAATTACAAAACACGTATGGAAGTAAAAACAGCTCAAAAGCAGGTTCCTATAGCATAGGGCTTGTGTCTGATCCTTCCCCTTGATCCTCTTTTATCTCTACAATACGAAGAAAAAGGCAGGGTACACAGGAATGCAGATTTAGAGCTGGAAAGAACCTTGGAGATTTTCTAAGCCAATCTGTCCTTTCACAGTTGAGGAAACTGAGACCTAGAGAGGTTAAATGATTTGTCTGAAGTCACACAGATAGTAAATGAAAGAGACGAGATTTGAACACAGGTCTTCTAATTCCAAAAACAATGCTTTTTTTTTTATTGCGCCCATTATTTACTGAATTGAACCTAACTAAATTGAAATAGAAATTGAATTGAATCAAACTGAAGATAGAGAAGGAAAACAGAATTAAATTGGATCGAACCAAAATGAATGGACTGGAATTTAGAGAGTTAGGACATGGGGGTGGTTACTTGCCATGGAAATATTCATCCCAGGCGTTGAGACTCACTAAAGGAGGGAGTCCCCCTGGGCATATGTTAAGGGTTTTTCTAGGGTTAAAGAGAATAATGTGGTTAAAAAGAAATTACTTTGGAAAATTATGATTGAGCTCCCAGTGTTTAAATGAACAGGAACTTTTTAAAAGCTTACTATGTACCACTGAATCACTATAACCTGGTGTGGTATTAGTAAATATGAGTTGCATGGTAGAATTATTATTGTCTTCTCTGTGGGATCTAGGCAAGTTTCCCAAACTTTATTCTTTTTGTTGTTATTTGTAAGATGGGTATGCTCATCTTGCCAAAGCAGGAAGGGTAGGGGCCCAGTTCCACCACCGATTGGCATAGAAGCTTTGACCTGTTCTGTTTCTGACCCTGACCAATTTATTCCTCCTTAAGTAAAATCCCCACTGGGCTGACCATAATAATGTTGAACTTAGTGCAGATATCTGATGGAAATTGCCCACAGCAGCTCAGAATTCCTGAGCTCAAGAGATCTGCCAACTTCAGCCTAGCTTCGATCTGGGATGACAGGTATGCACCATCATACCAAGCACTAAGACTATACATTGTGGAGAAGGTGCTCCCTTGTAGGGGTAGAGGGAGCTTCTTTACCTGGGTTTCCCTAAACCAATGAAATCCCAGGTTCAGCCTGTATCCCTATCCTTTGTCGATGTTGTTGTTTTTGTAAGAATTGGGGATAGAACATAACTAAGTCACTTTGAGCAGTGATTAGTATTTCATTAGCTACTAACATGTAAATGAGAGGCCAAGAGAGGGGAAGGTAAATTAATGACAATTAAAAAACAGCCACAGTACTAACCAAAGGAAATATATTAGGATGGTGAGGAGACTGTAAACTGCCACATTTGAAGGAACTGGATTATGTATTCTTGGAAAACAACCACAACAAACAGCCGGTAGTGGAACATGATAGCTGTCCTCAAATATTTGAGGACCTGTCATTTGGAAGAGTGATGTGCTTTGAGCTGCTTGATCATTCAGGACAAAATAAAGAGTAATGAATGAAAATGAAAAGGAGATTTAAGCTTGAGGTAAGGAAAAACACCTAATAGTTAAGGCAATTGTCTGACTTGGGAGGTAATGAGCTCCCCATAATCTGAAGTCTTCAAGTGAATGAATGATTGTTGGAGATGTAAAAATTATTAAAACTATATAGTAGGTATGCATTGGAATAGATGTCCTAGTCCCTTTCAACTCTGTGTGATTCCATAAGTGAGGATCAAGTATATGTTTTGAGATAATGGATGGAAAGGGGTTTTGAAATCATACATTCCAAGTTCTTCCCCTATTTGAAGAAGTAGGAAACTATATGGGCATGGCATATTGCACAAACATTGATTTGGTAGATCATTTTTGGTTCATTTTTTTAAACTCTCTTTTAAAAATTATGTTATTAGGAATGCCTTGGTGAGGAGAGGCTATATTTGAAAATGAGGGGAATATAGAAATAAAAGATATTGATAATATTTATAAAAAAGAAAACTATGCATTTGACAATGTTTGCCCAGATACTGTCTGAAGATCAGGAGATACAGAAAAGACAAAAATATAACAGTCCCCGACCTCAAGGAACTTACATTCTGTGAACTGGAGAATGGTTGAGCAAATCTTGGCATACAAACGTAATGAAACACTATTGTGCTCCCTGTTAGAGGAGGAGGGCAGGGAGTGCCTTTGGCCTCTTTTTGTGTCCTCAGCACTTATCACAGTTCCTGGCACATAATAGGTGCTTAATAAATGTTTATTGATTGTGCTGTAAGAAATGAGGGAAAACAATCTCAAAAGTACACAGAAAGACTTTTATGAACTGATGCCGAATGAAATGAACAGAGCCAGAAGAACAATTTATAATTTACCATCAATATTATAAAAGTGACCAATTATAAAAGACTTAAGAACTTGGATTATCTAAGTGATAAACTGATAATAACATCACAGAGAGATGATAGGTTAATATGCAGAATAGGGAACATTTCTGGACTTGACAATTACGGAGATTTGTTTTGCTTGACTATGCCTATGTAACAAAGTGGTTAGGGGATGTGAGAGGGTGAAAAAATAAATGCTCGATAATTAAAAAATTTTAAAATTCTATCAGGATATATATGAATATATAAAAAATATATAGAATAAATAAGAGGTAATTGAGGGAGGAGAAGCACCAGTAGCTGGGAGGAGAAGGAAATGCCTCCCAAAGGAGTTGGCATTTGTGCTAAGCTTGGACGAAAATTAAGGAACTGAATCTCAGAAGGGGTTGGATTCTATGGCCTCCAAGGTCCCTCCTAGCTCTCAATCTGTAATTTTATGATGCCATATGGTATAAAAATGTGAGGTTATTTTTCATATTCTGGATTCTACTGAAGTTCACAAAGAAACGAAATATTGGTATGAAAACTTTTTTTTAAAAAAAGGGATATAAAGTCTAAAAAAACATGAGATGTTTCATAGTGCTAAATGTGTTATGGACACCACATCTCTCATGCAGCATTTCCCACTCATTTTTAGAAATTAGTGGGACTTAGAGACAGAGGGTCCTGCCTGTTGCTGGTAAAGCACAGAACTGAAGAAGGCTCAAGCCCTCTGGGAATAGAGGTTCTCTCTCCAGACTGGGCACAAAAAAAGAAAAGAAGATACAATGGCAATCTCTGCCGATTCCACACCTACTGGGTCATTTTAAACCTCACAACAATCCCTTGAGGCAGGGCAGGCTTTCAGACAATCCATAGCAATTATCAAAACTCCACTATAATAATCCCTGGATTTTGAAGAGATGATGTAAAAGCTTTGCAAACTTTAAAATGCTCTGTAAAGGGCAAGCCATAATCTATCTATATAATCTATTTAATCTATGTATATATTCACATCTGTCTTTCTGTCTTTGTCTCTCTCCCTCTGCTTCAGTCAGTCTCTGTCTCGGTCTCTCTGTCTCTCTCACTCTAGTCTATCTAATACTCTCATCTACCTTAATCTAGTTTCTACCTCACTACCAACCTATATATGTCTTTGTTTAAGGGAAGCAGACTTGGGGATGGAGCGGGGAGGGCTGATCTTGGACAAAATGTGAAGCTTATCTCTTGTGCATATAATTTCTCCTTTGTTTGCCCATTTCTATCCTCTCTGCTACTCCAGGGTTTGAGTCCCTCTGCCACCTTCCAAGAATCATCAAAATCCTTCTCCCCTAATTCATCCTTGCATGAGAGGATCACGTTATGTATCATTTCAAAGTTTGCAAAATATTGTTTTCTTAATAACTTCATGAAGCATGTTTCCTCAATTATTATCATTCCCATTTTAAAATTGAGGAATGTTTCAGATAAATTAAGCGACTCCCCCAAAGTTGCCCAGCTAAGCAAGTGACAAAGGTGGTACTGAAACCTTGATCTTCAGCCTTGTAACTCTTTCCTTATCTCATGCTTTGCTCTGATAGGCTGATCACAGTAATGGGGGCTCAGTAGGATTACATTTGGAGTCAGGGGACCCACATTCTTGCTTACAAGTTTTGTTTCTACTACACGATCAAGAGTTTCTTAACCAAGGGTTAGGGTTAAAAAATGATAACTATTTCAATCAAATTGGATTCCTTTGTAATCCTATGTATTTTACTTTTTGCATTATGAAAACATTATTCTGATAAGAGGCCTATTACCTGGATTGTCAAAAGGGGTATATGACACAAAAAAGATTAAGAACCTTTGCTGTGGATTCATGATCTTACCTCTCTGAGCTTTAGAATCCTCGGCTGTCAAATGGGTAACATCAATCAAATCGTTGTTAAAAAGACCAAATAAGACAAAGTGTGTGAAAGTACTTTGCAAAGTATAAAGCAATATAGAAATGTCATCATCATTATTATTTATTTGGAATGTTATTTGCATTTTAACAAAGGACAAAGCCCTAAACCAAAAGAATGATCCTTTAGCTGTGCAATTTCAGACATGAATAAGACAGTGGGAGAGATATTTTTTCAGTAGGGCCCCAGAAATCATAGCATGTAGGTAGCTGGCTACTCCTCCTAACCCTAAGGTCTGCCCTATATGTATACTTAAACACTGGGGCTGGTGGGGAGCAAATCACTGAAGCCTTTAAAACACTGGTCATTGTGAGAAGTCATTAATATTTCATTAGCCGCTTCTATGTAAATGGAACCAGGCAAAAGGGTAGCAAGAGGAATAAAGGGATGGAGGTCCCTTAAGAACAAGTGTGAATGCTCATGAGATATAAAATTCTCTTCAGGGATGGAAGGGTGGAGTGAGGAGCAAATGCAAACAAGCCTTCACTGGTTCTCATCCTCTTCTCCACAAACCTGCAGCCCTCTAACTTTGCCCCAAGATCTCTGTGTTCTCATTCTATATTATCACTCCAATCTTTATGTCCTAGGCAACAACCCCACCATGAGCACTGGCCTTGACTCCCATTAGTCCCCAGTATAGACCAATTAGCTACCAAATAGACTGCTTATTTCCTGAAGTTCAAACTTTCCTCCCTCTGCATATGCTCCTTGCCACAAATGAGTAGTCTTAAGCATGGAAATGTCCAGTTATTGCCTTCTGTGCACATTCCTTGATCTGTTCTTCTGCTTATAATCCCCCCCTCACTATCTTGCCTTTGCTGGCAATTCCCTCTCCTTTCCAATTCCTAAAACCCCATTCTTCAAGGTCTCACTTCCTCCCTGAAACGTTCACTGATGACTCCATCTCAGATTAACGTCTTCCTCCTCTGAACTACCTATATCAGAAATTGCATATACATAGTGGGTACTTACTACAGATTAGCTTATAATGTCTTGTGTTTGTCCCATGGGTCTACGTCCTGACTCCTAAGTACAATCTAACAAGAGCAACAGAAATTTATTAAGCATCTACTGGACATGTGCCAGGCAGAGTTAGGTGGGAGGGGAGATACAAAGGTTAGAAAAGATAGAGCTCTTACATTCAGGGAGCTTACAGTGAAGCATGGAGATATGCTACAAACATAGCTACAATGGACAACATTATCTGGTAAGTGCTTCTTTGTGAAGCCAGCTTCTACCTCTCATCCTGAACTCAAACTCTCACTCTGAGACTCCAGGTTTAGGATTGGTATTTACCATATATAGACTAGACCCAGACCCAATATGACTTCCCCAGCCATCTCCATGACATATGTCCTGTCCTGCTTCCAGCTCTAGTTCTAAGGACAATGATCCAATCAATACTACCATTACTGGAAAGGATGTGCCAATCAATTAGCCCATGATTCCAATCATCATTGCTGTGATTTCCTTGTCCAAAACATTCTCTGACATATATATGTATATATACATATATTTATGCATATATATGTGGTGTGTATGTATGTGTGATACACATGCACACAGACACAGACATACACACTTTTTTTCTTCCTTTATTAGAAAGTAAATTCCTTGAGGGCAGTTATGCTGGTTTGCTTGACATAACCAGTGCATAGCATAATGTCTGATATATCATAAGTGCTTAATAAATGCTCCTTCCTTCTTTCCTAGCTGGAGGATGAGAGAAGGCTTACTGGAGGAGATGTCATCGAGTCAGACTTTAAAGGATGGGTAGGAGCTCAACGGGTAAACAGGTGGAGGGAGGGTCTTTTAAAGATAGGGAGCAGTCTCGTTTAAGACAGAGGACTGTGAGGGTTCAGTGAAAATCCATAGGACACAGAGTAGTTCAGAAGTTGAAGTGTAGATTGTATGGAGGGAAGTAATTTAAGATAAGGTTAGAAAGGCCTTGAATGACAAGCAGAGGAGTCTGAGCTTTCTTTTTCAGTAAGCAATAAGGGATTTGTACAGATTTTTGAGCAGAGGAATAGGATGATTATATTTACACATGAGAAAAATTATTCTCTCAGGCATCAAGAAAGATTGCAGGTAGAAGGATATGTTACAAAAGTCCAAGTGCGTGTTAATAAGAGTGGGCGTTAACAATAGTAGGGTAGTGACAATGAGAAAGATTCAGTGTAAAGTACACTGATTTAGGATTACCTCTGTGACCATTGGCAAATCACCTTACCTCTCTGGGACTTAGTCCCTTCACCTATAAAACGAAGAAGTTGTGCCATATAATAAGATACCTCCTAGTTCTAAAACTATGAAGATCTTAAAGTTGCTCAAGGTTAAGTTCCCCATCTCTTGCTTCTTTTGCTTTCCCCACAAAATCTAGCACAGAACTAGCTATGCAGTGATTGTTCCAAAAAGACTTTGTAGTTAATTTAATTGAATTGAACGCATGAGGCATTGCAGAGAATACTCAGAAGCTGACGAAAGTAGTCTAGAGTGTATTATAACACACTACATCCTGTTGGAATTAACCTCTGTCCAAGTGACTTCACTGTTGAGTTTAGAGAAAAGGCATAAGTTTGTGAAGAACTGTACTCATAGGGAAAAAAGTCAAGGTATTTGAGAAATCCCTTGGAAATTCCAAAGTTTAAGGTAAGTCCGAAGTGATCTAAGGGATAAGAGAGGTAAGGGATTGCAAAAGGAAGCTCTGGATGTTTGAAGCCCATTCTATCCCTTTACAGGCTAGAGAAATCTGGAAAGAATTTTGTGAAATAATGGGAAATTAAAACCAACAGAGTTGTAAGAATGGACTACATGTTAACATAAACTCATAATGAGAATTAATGGACAAAGATCCGATGGCACCTTAGAAGGAGCAAATAAAATAGTATTATCGTACTTTGCATTGAAATTAATTTGAATATAAATAATCACTAAGCAAGTTTTGTTGTATTGATGTTCAATATGAAGTGTTCAGCAAAAAAAAAAAATTAGAAACTACCAGTGGAAAAGAGAGAATCACAAACTGAAGGAAATGTGAAGATGCTATTGTGTGACATTGCACTTTATACATTAGCATTGTCCATGGGAAGGGAACACGGGGCTTGGAGTTGAAAGACTTGAATTCTACTTCTAATGTTTGTCAAAGGTTAGCTATGCAAGCTTTCATGTAATTCGCTTATTCTCTTGAGTTATTTTTTTAGGAACTTCAGGTGTGACCTGTATATGCAGTTGAATTATTCTTACTTTTAAGGCATTTGCCACACTCGATAATGTCAATGTTTGTATTTTAGTGGGGGGGGGGTGCCTTGGCATACATATTGGTCATAGAGGGAAAAGATATCTAAATTATCCTGTAGTAAGACAGACAGAGTACCAAAATCCCACCATGACAATAGGATACTTCTTGAATGGTTACAAGTGTGTCTGAGATTAGAAAAAATGGATGAGTGAGCAAGATCCAGAGATTCCAAGTAGTCAGCCACCAAATGAGTCCTAGTAGATCAAAATGTCCTCACTATCTCAAGTCCAAATCTAGCTGTATGTGCTTACCCTAGACAGAAACATGATAAACTTAAATAGGTCCTGAGGATTGTACCTAGAGTAGCTTCAGAAGTTTAGGGCTACGAGGTAGATTTCTTTTATTCACCCTTTTAGTTACTTTATCTTGGTTACTATTTTTGAAATTGCATATTCTTTTTTCCATCATAAGTAACCTTAGAAAAAATAGTCTTATGATATGGACCAAATGAAGACAAGAAAATAAAAGCAAAATAGAGAAGTGGATTCTGAGAATGGATGCCAAGAGCTGGTAGCAAAAGAAGGCTAACGAGGGTTACTTAGATGTGCCAGATCTTTAAACTCAGGGAAGTGATCAGGGAAAGGGACCAGAAGCTACAGGAGGCTCAAAGCCTTGGGGTAGAAATCAGGAAGCAAGGAAAGTTTTGGAAAGAGTGCAAAATGATAGTTCTGAGGCCAAAGGCAAGACCTCTTGCATAGGTTTCTAGCCAAGGAACTTGTGACTTCAGAAGCTAACCATGTGTAAGAAGATCTAAATAGTTTATTTAATCTCTCTGGATGAGAGTTTCCCAGATCTTCCATGTGGTACCTCTGTGGTCAATAAATCTCTCTGGGTCTCAGGTTTCTCATCTGTAAAATGTGCGTGCGTGTGTGTGTGTGTGTGTGTGTGTGTGTGTGTGTGTGTGTGTTAAACTAGATGGATTCTGAGGTCTTTTCAGTCATATATATATATATATGTGTATATATATATATATAGTTATCATCCTATGATTCTCTCCTGTTGACTGTAGAAAATAATCTGTACTCTACTTACCTCACAGAGGTTTTATGAGGGATAAAACAGCTGAGAGACAGAGACAGAATGACAGAGGAGAGAGAGATCAAGACAAAGAGACAGAGATACAGTGAGAAACAGAGACAGAAATACGAGAGAGAGAGAGAGAGAGAGAGAGAGTTAGAAAGAGATAGAGAGACAGAGATACAAAGAGAGAGAGAGGGAGGGAGGGAAGGGCAGGCGCACATGCTGGGAAGAAGTTAAAATAGTCACCTGGGGAGAGGAGGAAGATGAGTAAATTGCTACAAATATTCTAAGAATTGAAACAAAATGACAGAATGGAGAAAGGAGAAGATGATGCTTCTGGCAATGATAGAACACGCTATATAGAACCAGATGGAGAAAGGAAAGGCAAGGAAAGGCAGGCTGAGTAGAACTGTGTGAGTTGGGATGATCTGTGCTCTAAACGTAAGCTCAGATTTCTCCCCCCTTGACGTGGGCCAGGGGATTGGTAAGAGGAGTTAACAGATGTAAATGGGAACTAAGGAAGCAGGAAGTGGGGAAAGGCTCAAGAATGGAGGCAGAATAAGGGAAAGGAGGAAAAAAAAACAGCAAAAGCAGAGAATGAAATGGAAAAAGAAGCAGATAGTTCTGTGATTTGCCTATGTTCTTTTCTATCATGTAACAAGGAGAAGACCACAAGGGAAAGGAATCTAAATAGTTTGTGTGAGAGAAGAGAATTGGGGAAGTGCCATGGGATCAGGGAAAGAGGGAGAAGAGGAGAAAATCAAATTTGAAGGAAACCTATAAAAACTAAATGAAAGCATACAAATAGTAAAAACAGTATAAAGCCCAACCTAAAATATGAACCTATAATACAGAGAAAATGATGAAGGCTAGAGAGGAAGTCTTTGAGGCTTTGAGAGAAGAGGAAATGGGTTTCATTGTAGTATAAGAAGTAAAGCTGAATATGAATAAGAAAATGTATCACTTATGATGAAACAGAGTTTGAGAACTTTTTGCCTTGGTCATTAGGGGAAGAATATATGATACAATGCAAAGAACATTGGTACTGGACCCAGAGGAAACAGGCTCAAAGTCTCATGCTCTCATTCTCATGCTCACTCCTTGGGCAAATCACTTAATTTTCAAGGGCCTCATTTTCCTTGTCTATAAAGTGAGAAGGTTGGACTAGACAGCTTCCCAGGTCCCTTCGCCCTCTAAATCTATGATTTGAGGAGAGCCAGACAGGGATGAGATTTTTAGTTATTAAAGATAATGTGGATGTTCGAAAGATATGAGACTGGATTGGATTATGAAACATACTTCTAGCAGTGGTGCAGAATGAGCTAGGCATTCTTAGACATGGCCAATCTGGTTCCTTTTGATTTATTTTTATGTATTTGTAAGTGAGGGCCTCAATTTGGAGGGATAGTGGTGGTAGATTAGTGGGTAATGATAAATATTAAAAAAATATCAATATAACTTTTTTTAAAGGCATAGAAGAAAACAAAAAGAAAGCGCAGAAGGTGATAGGTTAGCCACATCTTTCCTCTTTCTGACATACAATTCCCACTGCTTAACCACTGCCCTTAACTCCATCCCACCACAAGGTTTGGTTTTGTTTTTTTTAAACATACATGGGGAGAGTCGGGAAAGAATGAATGAAGAAACATGACCCAACAACCTGGCCTTGTCCAAGTAAACAAAATTAGTGTTTTGACCTGCTTTCGTCTGAGGGCAAAGAAAAAAAGGATCCATTTAAATCTGTCTTTTGGGAAGTTTATCAGACTATCAAAAGCATAAAACATTTCTTCCACTTAGCTCAGCTTCCACCCAGAACTTTTGGATTAGGGTTTAAACCTTGGTCATTTTCTGTATCTCTCTATGTTGTTGTTTAGTCATTTCAGTTGTGTCTGACTCTCTGTGTCCCTATTTGGGGTTTTCTTGACAGAGATACTGAAGTGGTTTGCCATTTCCTTCTTTAGCTCATTTTACAAATGAAGAACTGAGGCAAACAGGGATAAGTAACCTGCTCAGGGTCCCACACACTAAGGGTCTGAGGCCAGATTTGAACTCACAAAGAAGAGTCTTCCTGACTCTGCTTCCTGACTCCTGACTCCAAGAGACTTCCTGACTCAACATTCTACCCACTATGCTACATATCTCTCTATAACAATACCAAAACACTGTTGCAAACTTTTCTGTTTGCATATAGAAAAACACATAGCTGGAAAACAATTCAGATGGATGTTCATGTCAAGTAGGTCTGCTTTTAGTTTACTTAAAATAGCCAGAAAATACCTTTAAGTAACAGAAAACTCTCAGATTCAATCTGTCCTCTCAGGTAAAAAGTGGCAAAGGGAGAAAAATTCTCCAGTAATTGGTTTCTCCCCATGTTCTGGTCACAGCTGTTCCATCTTCCCCAGAAGATGAAGGCACTGGCTGCTCTGGTGGAAGCCAGCACGCACATCACTCATTTCACACGTGTTCAGCACCTCTTGCAGATCCTCTCTGTCCTCCCAATGAGGCTGCCGGGGGCTCCTGAACTTCATAGATCAAAATCTCCACCCTCTCCCCTGAGCATTGCTCCTATAAGAGTGCCTGCTAAACCTCTTTCTAAGTGGTAAGAAGACAATGCTATCTGCTTCAAACTACATGTCCCAGTAACCCATTCAGTCAGGCTCCAAATACTTCTCCTCATGGACAGAGGTCTATTTCAAAGACCCACTATATAGCTATAAATTTTATTTAAAAATGGAAATGTTGAAATTTGTGGTTTGTGCTCCATCTCCACCTCCGCCACTCCTGACTCCCTGTAATAAGTGATAAAGGGGATGTTTTAAGAATACATCATCCTTTCTGTGCACATAAAGAAGGGTGATCTCTGGGAGTTATTTCAACTATCTCAGGAAATGCTGATAGGCCAGAAGTAACCAAAAAGTAACCTATGAAGCCAAATATTCAAAAGCAGTCTATGAAAATATAGAATTATTTAGATACACATGCTGATAGTCTGGACTATATTTACAAAAAAAAGCGGAGTGGGTCTTTAGAGTTGACAGGATTTACGTACACAAATGAATAGAAGTTGTGACCTACGTTTTTGACCAGGCCCTAGGAACAGCTGGAATTAATTTCTCAAAATCCAAAAAAGTTGGCAGAGGCATTTAAGGGGTGAATAAATTCCTATTAGAAAAGGAAGAAATTAAAAATATGATAAGAGAGATGATCAAAGGAAGGTTAGTCCTACTTTCCTTTCAAGATGTTGGAGAGTTGTGAGACATGTTAAAAATATGATAAAGAAAGCTCTCAAGGGAGGGAGTAAAGCCAAAGGCTTTAGAAAGAAAAATGAATGTTTTCTGCTGGATAGGAATTTAATATAGAACATAGATAAAAAAAAGGTGAAGAGATTAATTAGAGTACAAATGAGAAAAATCTGTGTAGACTGTCAAAGAAAGCTGGTCAAGTAAGGAAAAAAGACATATTTAAAGATATCTTATGTGAAAGAAAAAGGAGAAGGGGGGTGATGTGTTCGTTTAATAGATAAAAATGAACAGATTAAGATGGCATCAAAGGAGAAACTTACATAATGGAATTTTTTGTGCCACTATTTTGAGACCGAGAAAAGGCACAATGAGAATGTTGAGGATGATCTAAGTGCTATGGCATTAGTAGAAGAACGAAGGAGAAAGTGATTTAAAGACGGGCATCTCAGCTCAAAAATTGAGGAGCCTGTTCAAGTGGAAAATATGAAGTGCTCCCAATGTGCTTTTTGAGCTGTATATGTCTTTTGTGGGTAGACTGTCTAGAAAAGCCTTTGACTATTGATTTCAGTGACACAGAGAACCATTATAACAATTCTCAGTGATACTGAGAGGCATCCTGGTTCAGTGGGTAGAGGGTGGTGGGCTTGGGAGTAGGAAGACCTAGGAAGACCTGTCTCTGATATCTATAAGGTACGTAAATACAGTAAGACAAGCTGCTTAAACTCCATGCTCATTAGCCATGCTCTGCCAGGAGTGGCCATGAACCCGGCGGCCTTTAAATATCCAAGCTAAGAGTCAGCCAATGCAATTTGGAGAAGTCCTGGGTCAAAGTATTTATTACCTTTGCATGTATACCAAAAGGAAGCAAGGTGAGGGGGAAGGGAGGCCTCTCTTCCTGTACCTAATGGGTCATGGTGTCTAACACTTGCCCAGTAGGAGATATTGCATATAGCAGTAAGCAAAGACACACACTCTCCAGAAAGACACAAATACAGAGGTGTAGCATTTAAGGAGCTTCAAGGAGCAAGACTTATAGAAGCAGAGAAGAGAACAGATAGTTGACTGGAGAGAGCTAGCAGAGGCAATTGAGAGTTGAGTTATAGAGAAGACTATACGGGGAGAAGTAGGCCTTGATAGGCTCTATAAGTAGTGAAATATAAGTTTCCTTGGCCAAATGTATTTCTTACATGTGTCCCTCACTACCATCGTATTCTTAAATTTTTGCCCACCCTTCTTATGAATACTTAGGGTATTTGAGGGGAGAGTACATGTTTGTGGGAAAATATTTTGTAGTGACTGTTACCATTTCGGTAAATGCCATTGCTTTGAACTGTGTCTACTATCTGACTATTAGAAGGTAGCATTCTGGTGAGAGCTTATGGACTCTGTTGTTTGGAGTAGAACAAGCAGAGTAACCTGAAAGTGACAGCCACCCTCTGGGGATCCAGTCTATGAGTGTGAGAGCATATTGGCAGAAGTATCTTAAAAATGGCGTTACACTAGTTACATTAGTTAGTTCACTGCAATCAGATATTTATGTCAGCCAAGGGGATATTTTGGAGGGTCCTCTTGGCAGGTGGTTAGAAGAGAACTCAAAATTCTTTCTATAAAGGAATGATGACAAGTCATAAGTAGTGGAAAATTATACTATAGTTTGATGTTTCTGGGTATCAGCTTCAAGAAGGAAAATAAGGCAACAGTTGGGGGGGCCGGAAACAAGAACTGGAGAGCCAACTTCAAATTTCACTTGCTCTTGCTTAAAGTTGTGCGAAGGAAATATTCCTAATGAAGAAAAAAGTAAAAAGCAAAAAAAAAAAGATAATTTCTGAACATGACATATTTAAGAATATGGCAGAGGGAAGGATAAAGAGGAAAGAATCATTAAAAGGGAAACCAAAAGATTTTAGGATTACAGAGTATTAGAGTTGAAATGGACCTTAATGCTTATCCATTCCAGCCCTTCCCCCAACTCATTATACAAAACAGGAAATGGAGCCCTTTAAAGAAATAGTGACTATCCAAGGAGTCACACCTACTAAGTACAAGGATTAGGATTCCAGCCCAGATCCTCCAACAATTTGGTAATAATGGATCTAGTGATATTTAAGGACTTTCCCTGGCATCCAGAAGAAAAGTAAAGTTAGCAGCCCAGTAAAACAAAGGAGGGGCTGCTAATGTTACTAAACACTGGTGACATTTCTCAAGTCTTTGGAGAATGCAGGAAATAGAAATAAAACCAAGTCATATATTAGATAACAAAGCAGAACTTCTAGGTAGGAGAAAAAGTACCTGCCCAAGAGAATGACCATGGTCTTAGAAAGCAAAAGGTTTTTGTAGCCATGATAATAGGGGAAAAGAGCGGACAAGCTGCAGTTACAAAGACAAAGTTGAGCAGTTTATATTAAAAAGGGAGGAAAGAAGAAGAACAAAGAAGTATGATGTTATAGATGAATACATGCTGATAAAGCAGAAAAGTGAAAAACTATAATTGTATAAAAGTCAGGAAAAGAACTGGCCAGAAGGGTAAAACACATTATAGGGAAGAAAAAATGTGAGATTATTAAATTTTCAAGAAATTGATATGCTATATCCTTAGATATTTTGATGACTCTGAGGTGAGAGAGGAACTTGAAATACGTAAATGTATATGATATTTTATAATACAAAACCTGTGGGAGCCAAATGAGATAATGGATGTAAAAATGCTTTGGAAAGAATAAAGTAATATGAAAATATAAGAAGGTAGTAGTTTTATATTATCCCCATTATATGCCTTTTTCTTTTCAATTTTTCTCTTCTGCTTTCTGTTCCTCATCTTTTCTTCATTTTCTTTGTTCCTGTTCCTTCCCAATTATTCCCAGATGCTCCAAGGATGCCCTTTGACACTGCTTTACCTGGCTTAGGGAGCTCTGTGATAACTAAGTCACTGACCCTAGAACGAGTCCTCCTGTCCAAAGAAAGGGGAGTGATCCATTTTATATACACAATCATTTAAGAGCTTCTGCCAGTGTACTTCCCTGTAACAGTCAGCCAAATGGCTAATGGAAAAATCCCATATTTTCTTTTTTTTTAAACTCTTCTTGGTTTCTGGTGAGACTGAGGGGAGATTTTGAGGCCTGAAGGCTAATGCTCTACCTACTTGATCAAGTAAACTGAGGAGCTGTGGAAAAAAGGGGGGGATATCACTAAGAAAAGGAAAAAAAAGGCAAGGCTATTTCTAGGACTTGTTAGGTCTGGGGTTAGGCACATTGCGTGTTCCTCCTACGCTAACCTTTCATTCTCATCCCAATTTTTTGTACAAATGAAGTCAGATCAAAATGATTAAAATGACCACAGAGACGAAAATAGGTCACACAGGGCAGGTTAAGGACTATTTATGAAAGGCAGAGAGGGACTTTTGGTCTTGGCGATGACAAGGAAGAAGATTGATTATGTAGGTGGATAAACCTAAAGTCTATTACTTTTTTAGCATCAGATGGCAAGACTCCCTTCACTAGAGTGTCAACATGAAAGAGCATAAATGCCATGGTACTTGGAATTGAGAGACTTAGTTTCTGGTCCTGTCTGCTGAAGAAGCAGGTTGGACAACTTGTCCCTAGGATATATTTTAGGCATTCTAAGATTCTTTAATTGGAAAGTATTTATTGAGCATCTACAATGCTTCTAACCACATGTTACATGCTAAGGAGAAACCCTCCTTACCTCCAAACTTTCTTATACTGGTTGAGGGCACCACCTCTTTTGGGGTTCCCCGGTTTATAACCTTTATTCCTTCTCAGCTGCTCATTCACACTCCCCACCTGTCTCATTTATTGCCATCTTTTCTTCTTTCTACGTTCACATGTCTCGTATGCATTCCTTTCTACTACTCACCCTCGTACATCATCAGCCCTGAACAGCCCTTATCAACTCTTATTTAGCTTTCTAATTGTTGTCCCTAATATGATGATCTTCTCTCATCGAGTTTCCCTTCACAATAATCCATCCTCACTCAGCTGCCGAAGTGATTTTTCTAAAGCACAGGTCTGACCATTTCACCTTCCTACTCAATAAACTCCAATGGCTCCCTATTGCCTCCAGGATTAAATATATGAAATCTTCCATTTAGCATTTAAAACTCTTCACAACCTGGCCCATTCCTACCCTTCTAGTCTTACTCCTTTCACGGAACTCAATGACCTCCTTACACTGGCTTACTCAGTGTCCTTCAGACAGGACACTCCATCACCCAATTCTTTGCCTTTGCACTGGCTGTTTCCCATGCTGGAATGCTTTCATTCTCACTTCTGCCCTTTAGGTTTTCTGGCTTCCTTCAAGAATAAGCTTAAATCTGCAGGAGACCTTTCTCTGTTTCCCTTATTCTCCTATACCTTCACATTGCCTTCCCTCTAAGATTACTTTTCATCTATTAACTCACTCTCTGTCTCTCTGTCTCTCCCTCCTCACTTTCTCACTCTCTCTTGCTCTCTCTCTCAATACACACATACATATATATGTATATATACGTATATATGGGTATATATATATTATATATATATATGTATATCTTGTATATACAGTTATTTATATGCCACCTCTTCCATTATACTGTGAGGTTCTTGAGAGCAGGGACAGTTTTCTTTTGCCTTTCTTTGTATCCCTTGTGCATAACAAAGTGTCTGGCACATAGTAAAGTATTCAATAAATACTTATTGACTGACTGACTAAATGAAATAATGAGAGAAAGTAGCATGATCTCTGCCCTCACAGAGCTTATAGTCTTCTTAGAGAGTTAAGGTCAACACATGAAACAGAGCTGTTAAGTTCTAAAATTTGTGTCATTGAATAGAGATACTGTGGGACATTGAATAGAAATACTGTGAGTCACAGCTGACTTCTGCTCAAATGTCCTCCTCTGGAAGATTCACCACACATAAGCCAAAACACCTAGACCCTCAACAACTACTTGTTGATTCATAACATGATAGGATGATAGAGCTGGAATGGACCTTAGGAATAGTCTAGGCTTATTCTTTCATTTTTGAGAGATGAGATTAGAAAATGAAGAGTCATTTACTTCTGAGACTAGAGTCAGAGTCTTCAGGAGACTCGTCAGAGATGACCTGGCTTGGGGAAAGGGGCATAGGACAAACCTAGGATAGATGAAAAGAAAACAGCGAGAAAAAGAACAGCAGACACAGAAAGAGAAAAAAATTAATAAAGTAGGAAATAGGAGAGGGACAGGGAGAAGGAAAAGGGGAGTGACTGGGAATATGATATTGAAGAGAAAGCTCAGTTATAATAGATGATTACTGAAGATATGGTAACTGACCTCTTAGAATTTTAAACTGCTTTTACTTTCAGTTTAATTCAATTAAATTAGTATTTACTGACTCCATAGTGACTACCAGTTTCCTATTCCCAGGTACTCTGGGAATGCTAAATTGACGACACAGTACCCTACCTCAAATTGCTAATAGTGTTCCTCACTGCAAGACAGCTATTGGTTCAAAAAGTATGATGGGGGATGAAAAAACTACCCTAAATATATAATAAATCAAGGAATCTAAGGTTGGAAGGGATGGTAGACCATTTATTGAAAAGGACATGGTCAATTTCTCTCAAGGTACCTGCCGCTTCTCCATCACCAAACTATCTCTACCTTAGTGTTCAAAATTAAGTCCAGGCTGCACTTCCCTCTTCCTGGTTTATATCATGAATGCTAGAGTAGTGACACAAACAGTAAATGTGTAAGAGTCTGTACGGAATTTTCAGATCTACCTTTCCTCCAGCTACTTCCTCTTCTCTGTCCTGTGTTAGTTCTGTTATCTCACCATATTGTTTTAATTAATATTTTACTGTAAAATGTCTCCCCAGATTCTGCATTTCCTTTCCATTTTTTCTCATCTAGGGTACTCTCATCTTTTTGATCCAGTGCTCAAAGACCTCCATCAGAATTTGGCTGAACATAGTAGTTCTTCTAGGATGTCTTCCTTGATTAGCCACAATAGGTTCTAATCACTGTCCTATGTTCGGCTGGAATGAGTCCTAGACTAAGAGTCCAGAGACTGGAATTTTAGGGCTAGCTCTGCCATGTACTAGCTATATGACTTTGGAAAAAAAATTAACTTCTATGAACCTCAGTTTCTTCACCTGAAAATCTGAATGGTAATTTTGGCTCTGCCTAGCTCACAGAACTAAGAGAAATAATGGAAAAAGGTGCTTTGAAAAGTACAAAGTACTACAGATGTCAAAGGGATCTAAAGGATTCAAACATTAATACACAGCTGTGTTCTTAAGTCATCTCCTATGTCTATGTTATATATTCTATCTCCTTGATCCCCAGCTAGAATTCGAATTCCATGAGGGTAACAATACCGTCTCTTTTGTATCCAGCCATTGTTCCTAGAGACCCCCAGATACACAACCTTTATTGAATGACACCTGGGAGGCTCCATGAGACAGCAATGGTCTTGACAACACAATGTTTTTTTCCTCCCCTTCTTTACATAGCTCCTTTTATAATCCCCTGCTCTCCAGCTCTCTTAAGGACAGAATATGTGCTTTGGTCTTAATTTTTTCCTCATTCCTGCTTCTTCAAATTCTTTCACGTTCTTTCCTCAAAGTCAAGAATGAGGCCCTCTTTGGCACTAAATTTGGAATCAGAGGATCTAGGTTCCAATCCATCCTTTTGTGATTTACAGCTTGTGTGACCCACAAAACACTTAGCCTTTCCAAAGGGGCTTAGTTTCCTCATCTATAAAATGAAGGAGTTGGTCTAAATGATCGCTATAGTCTCCGTCATTTCAATATCTTCCTTTTCTCTCTCTCTGCATCTTCCACATACTGTCAGAGGCTAATCATGAACCAACTCAGCTAAAAGAAAGAAGGGCTAGCCAAACCTAGCCACTGGCTGTACTTGATGGTCTGACCTTTATGCTTAGATCTTATGAATCATAGTAATGAGAATGCCATGCTGAAGAGACATCAGGGTTTATCCAGTTTAATATTATGTTTCTAACAAGACAAAACAGCAGCTAGGTGGTACAGCGGATAGAGTGCCAGGTCTAGAATCAGGGAGACTCATCTTCCTGCATTCAAATCTGGCCTCAGGCGCTTACTAGCTGTGTGACTCTGGGCAAGTCACTTAACCCTATTTGCTTCAGTTTCCTCATCTATAAAATGAGCTGGAGAAGGAAATGGGGAGCCACTCCAGTATCTTTGCCAAGAAACCCCCAAATGAGGTCATCAAAAGTCAAACAGACTGAAAAAACCAACTGAACAACAACAAAAAACAAGAGCAACATTGGGTAGTTTTCAAACAGATGAAAGGAAAAGAATGAATGTTTTAGTTTTTACTTAATCTTCCTCCACAATTTTTTTTAGTCAAGGGTACACTGGGCTAAAAGTAAGAAAATTCTCTCATATTCATCATCTCCAAGTCAGTAAATCAGTAAAATCCCGTATTGTTGTTCTCACTTTGCAGATGAGGAAAGTAGGATAGTGAAGACTATCAAGATTTAATGACTGGTCAAATAACCTGAGTGATTACTCACAAATGCAGGATTGGAATCCAGCTCAGAGGTTTCACTCCAGCCAAGGGAACTTGTCTCCCCTTGCCCCTCCCTAACTATACCCTACTCATTCCTACTTCTGAGGCTAACATAGTTCCTTCTTCATTCTTCTCCATCAAAGTTTGCCATTTTCTGATTTCCTGTTTTGGCTATGTACCACCTTCTATGTTCACCTCTACCTTTCCTACAAAACCTTTATAAGTTAATTCTCTCCTTGATTCTAATCAACCTAATTCCTTCATCTTTAACTTTTAGTATTAAGGTAGGAATGGGGGAAGGGACATTGTAGGGGAGGAAGACCACAGGTTTCTAAGAGCACCAGTCATGTCCTTCTTCCCAAAGTTCAAGAATATTGTCTCCCTGAATAGACCAGGTGATTCCCCAAGGTAAAAGCTGTGTCTCTCCCATCAGAGTGGTCATTTCCCAAGAGCAAAGACAATATATATGCCATTTGATATGAGGCCAATGCTGAATCTGAGGAAATACAGGCATAGAATCTGGGTAAGAAGGAGATTCTTCTTGGATATTTCTGCATTGATTTAATAGAGCCTTTTAGCTCCCTGGAGATGCTACTTCACAAAAGATGTGGGCAGACTTCCTCAGAAGGTAGGGGGAGGGCAGAGAGTCAGATATTTCCCCATGCCTCCCAAACCAGTTCCACAGCAGTAATTACCCTTTTATCCCAGCTATACCACTTTTAGTTACATCTCTACCATGTCCATTGCTTAAAATGTTCATGTACATAATGTCATCAAAGGAAGACCTAATGGAAATGGGTAACATGGTCTCCAGTGAGCAGGGGCCAAGGTTGGGGGGGGGGTAAGGGTTGGGGAGAAGTGAAAAGGAGGAGGAAGTGTATAGCTTCTAGGATGTGAATATAATGCAGGGTAGTTCGATTCAAGCTACCATTCTATTACTAAGAGGAAAAAAAAGTCATGATTGTAGATATTTATAGATACAGAAAATTACATATATGGCAGCATAAGAGTATAGCTAATTAACAGCAGTATCTCCTCAAGGGAGAGAGAGAGAGAGAGAGAGAGAGAGAGAGAGAGAGAGAGAAAGAGAGAAATAGAAGATAATGGGACACAATTAGTAATCGTTGCTATGAATGTGATTGTGATATGTTCACCATAACATAGAAGCAGATAGCAAAACGGATTAGAAATCAGAAGCTAAAAAATATCTTGTTTATAAGAGACACACTTGAAACAGAAAGTCACACACAGAGTTAAAATAAAGGGCTGGAGCAGAATCTAATATGCTTCAGCTGAAGTAAAAATGTCAAGGGTAGCAGTCATGATCTTAGATAAAGCAAAAGCAAAAAACAGACCTAATTAAAAGAGATTATCGGAGAAACTACATTTTGCTAAAAGGTACCATAGATAATGAAGTAATGCCATTTTTACAGAAAATCTCTCTAATAAAGTCTTCATTTTTCAAATATATATTGAGTGTAGAACTCAGTCAAATTTTTAAAAATAAGAATGATTCTCCAGTTGATAAATGGTCAAGAGTCATAAACAGGTAGTTTTCAGAAGAAGAAATTAAAGCTATTTACAATCATATAAAAAAGTGCTCTCAATCACTATTGATTAGAGAAAGTCAAATTAAAACAGCTTTGAATATCACCTCACACTTACCAGAAATGAAAAATGCTGGAGGGGATAAGGGACAAAGAGGTACACTAATGAGCTGCTATTGGTAGAGTAGGGAACTGGTCCAACCATTCTGGAGAACAACTTGGAATTATGCCTAGAGGGCTATAAAACTGTGCATAACTTTGACCCAGCAATGCCACTACTAGGTCTGTCTCCCAAAGAGATCAAAGAAAAAGGAAAAGGACCTAGATGTACAAAAATATTTGTTACCTTTTTTTGTGGTGGCAAAGAATTGGAAATTGAGGGGATGCCCATCAGTTGGGGAATGGCTGAACAAGTTGTGGCATACAATTGTGATGGAATACCATTGTGCTATAAGAAATGACGAGAGTGGGTTTTTTCGAAAGAAACATGGCAAAACTCGTATGAACCAATGCAAAGTGAAACGCAAAGAACTGGGAGATTGTTGTGCACAGTAATAGTAATGCTGTAATGATGACCAACTGTGAAAGACTTGACTACACTGATCTAAGACAATTCCAAAAAACTCATGATGAAAAAAAAATGCTATCTACCTCTAGAGGGAGAACTGATGACCTCTGAATGCAAACTGAAGTATAGTTTTCTTGCTTTCTTTATTTTTCTTGCTTATTTTTGGAAATATGGCTAATTTGGAAATATGTTTTGCATGATTTTACATGTATAATTGATATCTTGCTTGCCTTCTTGGTGGATGGGGGAAGGGGTAGGAAGGAGGGAAAGAATTTGAAACTAAAAGTTTAAAAAGAAAATAATGCTATAAACAAGTAATAAAAAATACTTGTTGATCATTATCCCAGAGAAAGTTCATGACTGCCTTCTAAGAGGGAATCAGATAGCTGTATTGTAGTTTTCTTTTATCTAAATCTGGAGTTTGGTCTGAGTCCAAAATCTGACCCAACTATTTGCTACTGGTGTGACGCTGGGTACGTCATTAAATTCTCTAAGCCTCAGTTTCTTCCTCTATAAAAAGAGGACATTGCAACCTGACTTTTGAGGGGCCTTTCAGATCTAAATTCTACAATCTTCTAAGAACGAGCTGTGATTACAGCTCGCTAGCAGTGGCTTGATTGGTCTGACTAATCTGTCAAAGGATTTGCCATCTGCCTGAGACCAAACCTCATGTGTGGAATTTATAGGCAGAACAGTTTAAAAAGATCCTCTTGCTGAGTTCAAAGACATACAAAGTAACTATGTATACTTGTGGGTTAAATTGGTCAGGAAGACTTGTGGGGGGTGGGGATCGGAAGTGGAGGGGGGCAGGTTTGCGGGTCGGATTTAATCCACTTCTTAAAAGCTGGGTAGGGATTGGGTAATTAGAAAGGTGAGTTATTCCAGGGAAGAGGAAGACGATCTAAGACATAGATTTTTAGAAATGAATGCCTAAATTGGGCTACCTGTTTGGGGCAGACAGATCACTGTGTGGAGCAGTAGGAGATATTATTGTATAAGTAGCACTGATTTTATTGGATAATATATAGTTTTATTACATAGGGGTTAGACTGCAGAAGTCCGTGAATGCCAGGATAAGGATACTATATGGTAGGCAGTTGGAGTCCGTTATAGTTTTTTGCTTACAAACCAGAGCAAATTGATATACAAATCGTTACTTAGCACCTTTGAAAAGACTTGGGTACTTTTTGCAATAGTGCAATAAGAATTCTTGATATGCAATTCAATGTGGTTCAACAAATATTTATTAAGTAACTATCATGTCCAATGGCATGTCTTGCCAAGCACAAGTCTAAGAAGGAGTGAGTTTGAAGGTCTGGCCAGTGAACTTCTGCAGTCAATTTTAAAAAAAAAGGTATTATTCGTATCTTTTATTTTTACACATCAGTAATTTTCAAATAGAGCTCCATGAAAAAAGCCACCCCTTGTAACAAAAGCAGTTAAGAAGAAACAGCTAACAAAAGTACTATATTTGACAATGATGCCACATTCTTCCTTAGGTCCTTAGCCTTTCTAGTGAGAGGAGGGAACTGTTTTTAAATTATTTGTTCTCTGGGATAGAAATAGGTCATTACAATAAAAGTTCAGCCCCTAGGCCATTTTCCCAGTTACCTATAAGGTATAGAAGGGAGTAGTGCTTGAAATCCCTTCTACAATCACAATAAATGCCAATTTACAGGGGGGTGGGGAGCGGAGAGGCTGTTCAGTCAGCAGAGTCAGGTTCAAGTTGAACTGAAAGTTTTCTTTCTCATCTAAAATTCTATGATCTCTGATACTTATCTGCAAAGTATCATGAAAACCGTTTCCTATTTACCTCCAAGGAGTAAGTCCAGAATGTTCAGAGTTCTTCAGAGGAAAAAAAAAAGTTCTGTTTAAGCTAACACTTTCACTGCTGGTACTCCCAACCCTCCATCCCACATAAAACCTCTTGGTGACAGTTTCCTGGAGAAAGACAACTCTCTTATTCTGGCTGAATCTTGCTGTCAGCAATAATCTAGCTATCTTGGCCAAATTACTGTGGGCTCCCCTCTCCAAGAAGCTTTGAAGCAACACCCCCTCCCCTTCCCATTCCAATGAATTTTGCAAGTACCCAGAAACTAGTTGCCCAATCCTGGTAAGCCATGGGGACACTTTGGCTTCTCAACATCATGAATAGACTCCAACATCTGATGTATTTCTGGGGGATTAAGCAATGACAAAAATCTTTTCTTTGTTGTGCTTGACATAACCCTCTTTGCTCCTGTCAAAGAGAGGGATATATAAAAATGCCATACCTGGCCTCTTACTGACTAAACTTCAATACCTCTTTGATTCAGCTGCTGGGGATTCAAGGTTACTGAACATGAGTCACTTGAAAAAAATAACTTCTGGAATCTGTGCCCAGTCCTGGCTTTGTGAACACAGTTGGATCAAGAAGGCTGTGGAAGCCCTCACTGGTTCTATCGATTTGAAACTTCGTGCTTTGCTTCCCCCCACCCCCTTCCCTGTTCAGTAATGCAAATCAAGACAGGATATAGAAACATCCTGCCTGAATTAGCAGGGGGAATGACAGCCAGGCAGTTTTCCTGTAAGATGCATCCCAACATCATATAAATCAAATGTGAGGTTTAATAGGATGCAAGGCTGGCCTGTAAAATTCAATTCTCTGACCATTAAATGTGTGTGATCTATTCTCATCTTCAGAATCAGAGCTCCTGCCCCAATATTAAAGAGCTACTTCTAAGGAAAAAAAAAATCACAAACTTAAATACACACACACACACACACACACACACACACACACCCCTTTCTAATAGTTCTGGCCAAGGAATATCTTCCTGTCTTGGCTGGACACAGGGAATTAGCATCTCACATACAAGTATTTCCTCTGCATTTGATCAACAGCTACTTACATTTGAATAATTAGAAGTATCATGCATTTTTTTCTGTTCCCTCCTCCCCCTCCACTCCCAACATGAAAACTGCCCACATCTCCTTTGCCACACATGGGAGGGCCAGACCTCATGGAAAACACAGAAGTCTCACAACACAAATGTTCTTGAGTTATAAAAAGCGGTTCTTTCTGACACCCACACGTTAAAGAATATTAGTCCCAAGTTCTCATGCTTGGGTGCTTGGCTTTTCTCCTCTAACTGCTGGTGCCATTTGAAATATGGGAGACTGGGTGACTAGTAACAATTGAATCAAGTCAAAATTGAGAAGGCCCAAAAAGGGCGGGGGCAAATGGTATTAAAAAAAGTTAGTTTGTAATTTCAAAAGATGGGTGGCGTGGGTGGGGAAGAGCTCACAGAAGCATCTACGTATCCTCACAATGAATCTTTTCACATACGGCTTCCTGTTAGCAAACCATGTGCTAACTCAGAACTAAAAAGAGAAAGAAAACAGACACCAGCGGGTTTACAGAAAACCCCAGCTAGTCAAGGGTATCACCCTCATCATTGCTTCTTTTGCCCATTCATAATACCTTGTTGGGCTATTGGAGTTTGTTTTGAATGCTGCTCGGCAGTCCTACTTTCAGCTGAGCTCTCTTGGCAGCTTGGGAAAAAAAAGTTCTCAGAAAGTTCACTTCAGTTATTAAATACTTGGACTCTCTCTCCAACTGTCTGCATTTTTATTATTTTATGAAAAAAAAGTTATTGCCCAAGATCTTTCTCTTGTGCTCTCCCTCCCGCTTTTTTCCTCCTTCCTTCTTAAACTTCAGGGGTAAGGGTGGGGAGGCGGGGACAGATAACAGTATCATGCTTTTAAATATGGACAGTTTTCAGCTTCAGTATCAAGTTACACATAGCCAGCTTGTGGCTCATGCCCAGTTCAAGCCAGGCAGCTTCTAGGAAAAGCACTATTGGTGCCTTAAGACTTCAACTGTTCCACTAATTCCCCCCCCCCGCCCATGTTTTGTTTTAATTCCCCCAGAGGAAGGGAAAATGCCCCAACAAATGAACAAATAACAAAAACAACACAAAAACAAAAAAAAAAACCAAGGAGTTTGTCTGTTTCCTTTCCTTTCCCATGATTAACTTAGTTCTGAGTCTGAAAAGGGGAAAAGAGAAGAAAATTGTTTTGAAAGGTATCCTTCTTTAATGAGTTTATACCAAACTCACTGACTGGACCCCCTCTCTCCCTCCTAAGGCTCTCTTTACTCCACAAAGAGAAAAGAAAGATAAGACACTGGCTTTACATCCAATTTTTTTCCTTCTCTTTTAGGTTCCCCTTCGGGGAAGTGGGGAGCCTGAGCAGAGCCCCCTTTCCTCCCCTCATTCAATTCTGTTTCCAGGCAGTGCAGGACAAACACACAGTACAAACAGGTACTCACCGTCATTGACTGTTGTACTGTTTGGGTTACTCATAACTGACAGACTCCAGAGCGCCTTGGGCCACTGGTCTCGGCTGGCTCAGGGAAGGCTGGGGAGATTGAGCAGAACAGCTGGAAGGATCAGAAAAAGGCAGGAGTCTCCAGGAGAAGCCTCCTCTTGTTCTCGTCTGGTTCCTGACCCTTCGACAACTGGGAAAGGAAACAGCACATGTGTCATTCTCTTTAGAGCTCACATGCTGAGGGGAGGGGCTCAAATTTGGAGATAGGCAGGGTTGTTAGTTTTTTTTTTCTTTTTGTTTTCCTTTTCTCCTCAATGTTAGCTGACTGGGTTTCTACCCCCTTTTTTTTAATGACTACATACTTACTCTGGAACACACATACTTGCACATCTCTCTCTCTCTCTCTCTCTCTCTCTCTCTCTCTCTCTCACACACACACACACACACACACACACACACACACACACACACACACACACAGACATGATACTTCTACTCTTCCCAACTTACTTTTCATATGGTCCATAGGAAATTTTGGACTAGAAATTATTTTTTTTTATTAAAAGTGGTCACAAAATCTCCCTAGTTCTCCAGTATCGTGCACTATTAAAGAGAGGGGTTTGGACCTTTGTGAGAAAAAGTTTCGTTTTGGGAATCAAGATACTTGGTTCTTGTTCCTGGGGTCAGGACTTTGTGACCTTGGTAAATCACTTTACCTCTTTATGTTTTTAGTTGTCTCATTTGTGAAGTAGAATTTTAAGTACATGCATATATAAATATACAATAAAACTTCACTTGCCTAAAAGTTACTTATCTAGCAAGCAAACCTATAAAAAATAACAGTTAAAAACTAGAAAGGAAGTTATAAATGCTTCTGAACAACCTAAATAGATTTCACAAGATCTGTATCCTAAAATTTATTTGTTTTGTCCCTCAGGTCCTCCCTCAGTGTCTACTCTTACTTTAGCTCAGGGGTATGCTAGTAAATGTTTAATAACCAGCTCTCAAATACACACACACACACACACACACACACACACACACACACACACTCACTCTGCGTTAGTGACATTTTCTCCGATACTTTGTCAAGTCTAGAACTTCACGGAACAATTCTCCTTAATAAAAGGATTTGTTTTGTAAAACTTAGACTCAGTCAAAAAGCCACACCCAAGGGCCTAAAAGGCCATATGTGGCCTTAAGCCAACAGGTTTCCCATCCCTGGTCTAGACAATCAAAACGATAAATCAAGTCCTGATTTGCAGCGTTTCTCAAGCCTCATTGGAGCTGATTACAGCTCATCCCTGCTTTAGCACCATCCCTAATAGACTTGGTTATTTGTTTTTTTAGCTGAATGACCTCCAAACTTTTTTGATTATGCAACACTATCAGAAAAAAAACTCACCCTCATTATGTGTATCTCTATCCATCTGTCTATCTTATACATGCATAGCTGTACTAATACTTCTATGCATTGCAGGACTGACAAAATAATTTAAAAAAGGATGAAATAAAGATGAAAGACCTTGATCCTACAAGAAATTTGTAGTCATTGGAGTTTATTGAACAGGGGAACAACACTGTTGGATCTGTGCTTTAAGAAAATAATTTTGGCAGCTGTGTGGAGGACGAATTGGATAGGGGAGAGACTTGTCTGAGGCAGGGAAGATTATGATAATACAGGCACGAGATAACAAGGTACTGAATTGGGGTGATTGCTGTGTGTGTAGTATAAGAGAATGAGGAACCAGAGATGTTACGAAGGTTATGGACATAGAGGATTAGAAGGATGTGGGTGTCCTTGACAGTAATAGTGAAGTTTGGAAGAGGAGTATTTTGGCGGGGCAGATAATGTAATGTGATACAGATCTAAACCCGTCCATGTTTCACATTTGTTCATCCTGTGCTACTCATATTCTTCTACTGAAAATGAAAAACAAAAAAGGGGCAGTATTCTTATACCTGGTCATGGCCCCAGAATGTAAAGCCTGCATTCTGGGGTGTGCCTGCTATAGCTGTAGGGTGATCTAGGGGGCAGGGGGACAGTAGATGTATGTGTGCTAGAATAGGCTGCTGCTGTAGGTGCCTGGGTGCAAATTATGTTATAATTGCCCCAAGGTGCCAATAGCGGCTGAGAAGGTAGAGGTGCATGGGTGGTAATGTTGGGAACTTCTACAGTGGAAAGAAAGGCTGGAGTAGAGACAGGTGTTGGAAGATAAGGGTAAGAGTGATTGTCTTGGAGACAAGACCCACAATTGGTTATTGTGGGGGAAAAGGGATGTTAGGAATCTTCCTACCCACTGATTGCTTCATCATACATCTCTTGGGAGCAGGATATATCCTTCATTTTGGAGAACACTGTCCTAGCTAACAACAGATAAAAAATAGCCATTTGGAAGAGGATGGGGAATTGCTATTGCCTACTGACAGTAATAAGAAAAGACAGCTGACAGTCTGTTAATAAGAGATGAGCAAAATACTATAAAAAGCGGGGCATAAAATTTTAAAAGCACCATAGTCTGGAATTATTTGGGGTAAGAACAGAAGTCATTGACTGTATACTCCTCAAATGAGCAATTTTTAAAATTTCCTGTATTTGTGTGTATCTCTACATTCCCTGGTAGAATACAAGCTCTTTGAGGTCAGGGAGTGTATTTTGTTGTTTGGTTTATTTTTGTATCTTTATATGCCCAACACTGAGGTTTGCACATGTAGGTACTTGACAAATATAGAAATGAATTGAATTAATGAATCCATTCAACAAATAATTGTCTATTATGTGAAAAGCAGTGTGCTAGGTACAGCACAGGATATGAAGATGAACAAGACAGAGTTCTTGCTTGCCTCATGGAGCTTGTGATCTGTGAGGTGGGAAAAGACATACTCATATGTAACAATAATACAAGGAAGAAGAAAAAAGTGCAATAAGAAAATTATAAACCTCTTGTCTGGAGTTTTAGAACAGGAGTAGATTATATCCAGTTGGGGAGAGGGAGCAGTGAACACTTTGCAGAAGAGGTGTCAAAACTGTAAGAGAATATCATAGAGAAGGCTGCAGATAGACCAATATCCCCTAGAGGCATCATTCTGCTGTAAAGGCTATAATTCAGCTTATAGTGAAGGAAAAAAAAATCTGTCCCTCTGAGTGTACCCTGAGAGCAATCATTGTAAAATTTGCTTTACTTAGGAGATATTTTTCTTAGGTGTCTTCTTGATTCCTACTTCTTGATTCCAAAGTTTCTACATAGCTCTGGTCTTTTCATCAGGAGTGCCTGAAAGTTCTCTATTTCATTTAAGATCCATTTTTTCTCCCATAGTTTTGTTGAATAAGTTATTCTTGGTTATAAGCTTATGTCTTTTGCCTTCTGTAATATTATATTCCAGATACTCTATTTCTTCATAGTGGTAGCTGCTAAATCTTGTGTGATCCTGACTGTGGCTCTTTAGTACTGATTCTTTCTTTCTGGCTGCTTACAGTATTTTTTCTTTGATCAGGAAGGTCTGGATTTTGGTTATGATATTCCTGGGAGTTTTCATTTTGGAGTTTCTTTCAGAAGGTAGATTGTTTCTATTTTCACTTTTTCCTCTGATTCTAAGGGACCTAGGCAGTTATTTTTTTATGATTTGTTGAAATATGATGCCTAGGATACCTTTGTGGTCATGGCTTTAGGTAAATCCAATGATTTTTAAATTATCTCTACTTGATCTGTTTCCTAAGTCAATTGTTTTTGCTGTAACTTACTTTACATTTTCTTCTATTTTTTCCGGTTTTTTAAAAAATATTTAATATTGTCTCATAGAAGCATTGACTACTATTTGGTACATTCTAATTTTTGAGGAGTCTCTTGCTTGGGGAAGAATTTGTACCTCTTTTTCCAGATGTTAATTTTCTTTTCAATTCTGTCTTCCATAGCTTTCGTTTCTTTTCCAATTTTTCTTACAGCACTCTCATTTATTTTCCTGTTGTTTCCTCTAATGCTCTTATTTCATTTATAAGGTCATTCTTTAGCTACTAATTTTTTTTTGCTTTATCTCTGTTAGGCATTTTAGTTAATATGTGCCCCAGATGTGTTTTACTTTGAAGCTTTGCTTGTAGATATTTAGGAGTCATTCTTTTCTTTTGGATTTATGCCTTGAGTGTCCTTGTCACGATAATACCTCTTTATGGTGAATTTGTTTTTCTTTTTTAGTTTATATTCTCACTCTTAGCCTTACTTCCTGATTTGGGACTTTATATTAGAGCTGAGATCTGTTCACTTCTGAAAAGAAGGACTGGAGTTAATTAACTCATTTTCAAAGGTTTGTAATAGCACTTTTACCTTTCCATATATTTTTATTTATTTTCTTTTTAAAAATCACCAAAAAAGGGGGCAGAGCCAAGATGGCGACTGGAAAGCAGTAACTGGCGTGAGCTCCCCACCAAGTCCCTCCAAAAACCTATGAAAAAATGGCTCTGAACCAATTCTAGAACTACAGAACCCACAAAGGGGCAGAGGGAAGCAGG
>CM053622.1:560450426-560515159 GCA_028646595.1 Phalanger gymnotis
GGGAACAGGGCAACCAGAGTGTACGCCATCTTGGAGTGGGGGGGGATGGAAATGGGGAGAAAATCTGTAATTCAAATGCATGTGAAAATCAATGCTGAAAACTAAACATATTAAAAATAAATTTAAAAAAAATCACCAAAAAAGCCAAACAATTTCTTTCACATTCAAAGCCTAGCCCCACCCTCTTTCCCTGAGGATTTTGAGTTTTAACCCAGGGCAAAAGATAGGGAGAGATTCCAAGTAGCAGCCTTCCATTTCCATCCCCTTGTTTTGGTGCTCACAAGAGGCTAAAGACTGTGGAATACACTCAGTTCCATGGTCTTTCAGGGGTAGAATACTGTAAAATTTGTAGTAACTTAAAGTCCCTTCTTCAGGCCAAATTTGAGACCCTTTTAGATTTTTACATGTTGTAGACTAATCTTGTTTTGTTTAATAATCAGAAGTGCCCAATTGAGGCCAAAACAGGTTATCAACTGAATCTCTTGCATATTAAACCAAATTTCACATAATTCAATAGCTCCCACTACTGGTTTGTCAGTCACTCACCAATTATAGTTATTTTGTGACACATAGTATGCTCTTCTCCAACTTAAATGAAGGCTTGCCTCTTCCCTCAAAGGCAATTCCCAGGAAAATCATCTACCAGCAATGTGAGGACTTACCTTAGCTCAAAAGACTTTGAAATGAAGGAGAGGAGTCTGACCTCTGGGCAGTCTTCCAAGAAGAAGCCCTCTGGTGAGGGCTCTAGGGTGTTTTTCAGAGAGCCTGTCACAGGGGTCCAAGTCTGTCAAGCTGGCTTGCTTGACCAAAAACTGTGATGAGTAAAATTTGAAACACCTGAGGAAATGAAGGTTTGAGCTTCTGAGCATATCAATTTATTAAGCAATGAAAATTGGGACCAAGCCTCCTCAGCATAGCACTGGACCTGAAATACAGGAGGAGAAAATTTTTATACATTAAAAGCATATAATTAATAAGACATAAACCAGGATACAAGTTTAGGTAATATGATGTAGGTAATATAATTGGAGGAAAGATTACAGACTTTCGAAGCTAGGAGAAGGATGTGTGAGTTTGGGGAATTAGGAGGATGGAGGAGTGAGCAGGTTGATTTTCTTGGATGTGAAATAAAATGTCACAGTGGAAGAGATTAGTACAGTTGGGCTCTCATCTAGAAATTCCACAGGTGGAATTTACAGGAAAATGAAATTTAAGTGTCAAAATGGAGTCAATTTTTTAAGTTGCAGTCAGTTTGGTTCACACATTTCTCTCAATTGCTTGGTCCTGATTTGTGTCCTCTTAGGTCCTGCTACTGATTTTTTGGTGATATTGAGTATTGTGTTATTCTAAACCAGGGGTGGAGAATCTGTATCCTCAAGGCCACATGTGGCCCTCTAGGTCCTCAAGTATAGCCTTTTAACTGAATCCAAACTTTACAGAACAAATCCCCTTAATGAAAAGGATTTGTTCTGTAAAACTTGGACTCAGTCAAAAGGCTGCACCCAAGGACCTGAAAGGCCACATGTTGCCTCAAGGCCACTGGTTCCCCACCCCTGTTCTAAACTCTCAGGGACAGTTCAGCGTGGGGACTTACAAATTTTCAATGTACATATAGCAATCTGTTCCAGGGAAATCTGAGCAATGTTCTGTTAGGCTGAGCTCTGTAAGTTTTTGATCTTAGTTTGGGTATGATTAAAACAACTGAAGCTTGCCCTCACTTGCTGTTTCAACCTACTGGACTCCATCTGTTTTTCAACTCTAAAGCTTTGCAGATTCAGAGTGATAGAACTATAGATTCTTATTTTGTTTTGGCTTCAAAACCATGCCTTCTCTACTGCTGGCTTATCTTGAAAATTTTCTTAGCTCCTAGGGCCTCCTGAAATTGCCCTAGAATGACCTACTGTCCCTGTAGTCTGCTCACCCTAGAACATTCTTCAACAAGGCCCATTCCTGCTTCTCCTGTTGTTGAGTTATTCCTGGAGCCTCTATTTCATGGAAGAGCCCAGACCAGCCTGTGTTCATTCTCCTCCTGGCTCTGCCCTGAATTTCTAGATGTCAAAACCAGGCCTCTGTGCTGGGTGCCTTCCTTCCTCTTTCTAGCTCCTTTTTTGTGAATTGTCTTCTCCTATTAGAATGTAAGCTCCTTGAAGGTGAGGGAAATGACTGTATTTGTGTCTCTAAGGCTTATTATAGTGCCTGAAACATAGTAAGGGCTTAACAAATGCTTGTTTTCTTCCTTCCTCTCTTCCTTTGTCCTTCTCTCCTTTCCCTATTCTCTCCCTTTCTTCCCTCTTTAGGCTAGAATGCCAGATGCAGTTGTTCCCAGTTCAATGCCACCCCCTCCCTCCAAGCATCCCCAGAGTCCAAAGCCCTCTTTGTCTATCTCCCTATGTTGACTTGGGGGTAGAAAAGATGATTCTTGGTGATTTTTTCTTGGATAGCTCTCTCAAGATTTGGTCTTGTAAATTTTCTAGATGAGAGCCCAACTGTACTAATCTCTTCCACCGTGGCATTTTGGGTGGTCTTTCTAAAATTGTTTATTAAATATTTGCTATGTGAAAGGCTTATGATGTAGTGGGAAGAACTCTAGGCTTGGAGGGAAGAGGACTGAGCATTTATGTGGTGCTTGCTATGTGCCAGGTGCGGTGCTAAATGCTTTACAAAAATTATCTCATTTGATCTTCACAACTACCTTGTAAGATAGGTGTTATTATCCCCATTTTACAGTTGAGAAAACTGAGGCAAATAGAAGTTAAATGACTTATCATGGGTCATACAGATAGTAGGTTTCTGAGGCTAAATTTTAAGTCACATGTTTTTGACTCCAGGCCCAGTGCTCTCTCTGCTGTACCGCCTCCCTGCCTCTAAGCACAGTTCCAAGTCTGAGCCTAGCAGTGTGACTCTGGGCAAGTTCCTTAACCTTTCTGAGCCTCTGTTTTGATGTTGGAAAAATAAGCATGACAATATCTGCACTTCTAGATCCAAAGGGTAGTTGTGGGAAAAGGATTTTATAAGGGATGATCTAGGGACAGAGAAAGGAAAATGCCAGATCTTTTTACACTGTGCTGTCTCGCAGTGTGCATAGACTGTCAGGGGAAGTGATGGAAGGCAAAGCTGAAGAAGTAGATTAAATGTATTAAACAGTTAAACTTTATCTGGAAAACTCAGTTATGTGAGACAGACACTATTGCCTTCAGCCTGCCCCAGCTGTGATCTCTGTGACTCTGTGTGAAAGGAAATGCCTTTTTATGCTTTCTCTCTTCCTCTTTTTGTGGCTTAAATGTGGGACAAGTGAGCTGGCTTTGTGACTTTGGGAGCCAGAATGCAAGAAGTAAAAAGCTGTTCTGTGGTGAGCTCTTGGAAGGAACTAACCTGTTTCTGTAGTCAGAGACTGCGTAGAAGGCTAGCACATGTTAGGGAAGAGAAAGGAGAGCATTACTAAAGCCAAGATTAAGCTCTTCTTTGAGGATACCACTGTCCTCCTAGTAACCCAGGCTCCCACCCTCGGTATCACTCTGTACTGCTCACTTAGACTCACCTTACATATTCATTCTGTCGCCAACTCTTGCCATTTCTATCTTTACAATATCTTTTCTCTTCAACCCTTCTCTGCATCCACAGAGCTGCCCCTTAGTGCAGAACCTTATCTTCTCATTTGGACCATTTCAATAGCCTTCTAATTGTTCTCCCTTTCTCAAGTCTCTCCTCACGCTTAATGTGCAAGTCTGACTAGGTTACTACTACCCTCTCCTATCTCAATAAATTTCAATGGCTCCCTAGTACTTTTAGCATTAAATATAAGATGCTCAGTTTAAAGCCCTTCACAACCTGTCCCCTTCTCTTCGGTTACTCCCCTCCGTGTACTTTAAGACTGCCTTTCTTGATGTTCCTCAAAAATACCCCTGATCTCCCAATGTTGTGTATTTTCACTGGCTCTTCCTCATTCTTAGAATACTCTTCCTCATTAACTCTGTGTTATCTTAAGACTTGAGTCTAATTTTCCCTTCTGTAAGAATACCTTCCTGATCCCCCTTAATGCCAATGACTTGTTTGCCATTTACACTGCAAACACTAAGCATTTTGGAGCAGAGATTGTCTTTCCTCCTTTTTTGTATCCCCAGCCTTTAGCATAATGCCTGGCATATAGTAGGCACTTAATAAATGCTTATTAACTGAGGGCTTCTAAAAGAGAGATCAGAGAAAACAACTGGGGAATCAGTTATGCGGCAGCCGGCTCTGTCAAATGTATTTTATTACCCCCAACCTACTTACTGAAATACCCCCCTCCCCAAAACGAATATCTGGGAACTGTCTGGGTGTGGTTGGCCATGTTGTTGTTGTTTCTGGTTAAACCTGGGACCTGACTAAATGCTCTAGGAAATTTTCAAGTAGAAGGTCACTTCAATTTGAGGGACGATGGTGGTGGTGGTGGGATAGAATTAGGGAAGGAAGTGACACATGAGCTGGTTCCTGAAGAGAACCATTTAAACAGGCAGAGGTGAGGAGTGACTCTGGCATAGGGGATGGCTTATGAGAATGCATAGAAGAGACAGAGGTCAAGGAACATTTAAAAGTATAGATAGTTTGGAATACAGACTTCATTTAGGAGAGGAGTAGAAATTAAGGCTAGAAAAGTAGCCTTTGTTCAAAGGTAGGTAGTCATTGTATCACATCTGGTTGAATGAAAACAAAAATTTAAGGAAGGCACAGTTTAACTTCAGTATGTCCTTATTCTTCATTTCTGTACTTACTAATCTCTCTTAATTGCACTTCCCCCCATATTCCCCACTAACAGCTCCATCTACCCTCACCCTGCCCTCTGGTGGCCCAAACATCACCATATTCTGGACAGATTCTTCCTTTTGTTCAAAACTTATCCATCCCTCCCTTTAGGATCTGATTTTCTCTGGACGAGGTTAGGTTTATTATCAGATTAAGTGACGAACTAATTTCTGCTAGTGTGTTATAGCTCCAAAACCATACAATGCATTTTTAAAATCCTTCAATGTTTAACAACCAGAGATTTCAATCAATCAATAAACATTTGTTAAGTACCTACTACATGCTACCAGAAGTTGCTCAGGGTACAAAAAGAGGCAAAAGACAATCCCTGCCTTTGAGGAGCTTGCAATTTATTGGAAGAGACAACATGTAAACAAATACATAAAAAATAAAGATAAATAGGAAATAATGAATAGAGAGGAGGTGCTGGAATTAAGAGGAATTGGGGAAGCCTTCCTGTAGAAGGTGGGATTTTGGTGGAGAGTTAAAGAAAACCAGGGAGGTCAGTAGTCACAACAGAGGAGGGAAAGCTTTCTAGACATGGGGGACAGCAAGAGAGAATGCCTTGAACTGAGAGATGGATTGTCTTATTCATGGAAGAGCCAGGAGATCAGTGTCACTGGAACAAACAATGTGCACCAGGGAGTAGAGTGTAAGAAGACTGGAAAGTTAAAAGGGGGCTAGGTTATGAAGGACTTTGAATACCAAAGAGAGCATTTTGTATTTGATGCTGGAGACAATAAAAAACCATTGGGGTTTATCGAGTAGGGAGGTGATATGATCAGACCTGTGCTTTAGGGAATAAAACACTTTAGTAGCTGAATGGAGGATGGATTGGAATTGGGAGAGACTCAAGACAGTCAGACTATTGTATGATGAGGTGATGAAGGCCTGCACTAGAATGGTGCTGGCATGAGAGGAGAGAAAAGAGAACATTAGAGAGACATTGTGAAGGGAAATTAACAGGCCTTTGCAACAGAGAAGATATGAGGGATGAGAAATAATGAGGAATTCAGGATAACTCCTAGGTCGTGGGGCTGTAGGAGAATAGTATTTCCCTCAAAAGTATTAGGGAAAGTTGGAAATGGGGAAAGTTTAGGGAGAAAAATAAAGAAATCTGTTTTGGTATATTGAGTTTAAAATGTCTAATGGCTATCCAGCTTGAGATGTCTGAAAGGCAGCTGGAGATATAAGATTGGAGTTCAGCGGAGAGACTGGGTCAGGAAAGGGAGATTCGAGAATCATTAGCATAGAAGTACTAATTAAATCCATGGGACTGATGAGATCATCAAGTGAAGTACTATAGAAAGAAGAAGAAGAGAGGTTCTAGGACAGAAAGTTGAGGAACATCTATAGTTAGAAGGTGTGATCTGGAGGAGGATCCAGCAAAGAAGACATAGATGGAGTGGTCAAATAGGTAGACGGAAAACCAGGAGAAAATTCTGTCCCCAAAACCAAGAGGGAAGAGAGCAGCACGAAAGAGAAAGTGATCTACAATGCCAAAGGCTGCAGAGAGGTCAAGGGGAAGGATGATTGAGAACAGGCCACTGGATTTGGCAGTTAAGAAATAATTAATAACGTTGGGAGAGAGTGATTTTAGTGAAATGATAAGGTGGGAAGCTAGATCATAAAGCGTTAAGAAGACAGCGGAAGGAGAAAATGTAGACTTTTCAAGGAGTTTAGCTACAAAGGGTAGAATAGATATGGGATAATAGCTAGTGGGGCAAAAGAATCAAGTGAGGGCTTGGTACAGGATGGGGGAGACATGGGTGTGTTTTAGGCAGTAGAAAATGAGATAGTGGGCAAAGAGAGATTGAAAACAAGTGAATGAGTAGTGATGACAGAGGGGGCAATATGTTGGAGGAGACAGTAAGGAACTGGATAGCTTGAGCAAGTAGGGAGGTCAGCCTTGGTAAGGTTACTTCATCATGTGAGAGGGGGGTGAAGGAGGAGATAATGGCAGAAGGCACTTGAGTGATAGAAGATGAGGAAGACAGAAGAGGCATTTCATAGTGAGTGACCTCAATTTTTTCTTGTAAAATAGGGAGCAAGGTTCTCAGCTGAGAGAGAAGAGAGAGGAGGAGTTAAAGGAGGTTTGAGGAGGAGTAAAAAGGTTTGGAAGAACCACTGTGGAGGGTTGGATCGTAAGTTGAAAAGGGAGGTATAGTACAATTACCTAGCTGCAGTGAGGGCCCGTTTGAGGTTATGCCACATAAATTTGTTACTGGACCCAGTCAGAATGGTTGTGTAATTTTGTCCATCTTTGGAATTGTGGGAGTGATCCAAGGCTGAGATTTGGTGGTATAATTGGTGGTATGATAAGGCAATTATGTATTCAAGAGAGAAGGACAATGTAGTTAAATTTGTTCCCCAAAGAGTCAAGGTGGAGAAGAGGGGAGAGAGCAGCTGGTGCAGGAGAAATTACCTAGGAGATAATTGAAGGGTCAGGGAATAAGAAATCATGGTGCAGAAGAAGACTAGTAACACATAGTGAAGGGAGAGGGAAAGAAGAAAAATCAATAGATTAAGAATGGATGAGAGAGTTTCAGAATTCTTGAACACAGAGGTGGTACATTCGTGGGAAAATAGATCATCTTTGTGTGTGGCTGAGATGGGGAGGAAGAGTCATTCTTGGGAGGTGAGTAGGTTGAGGAATTGAGTGGTTAAGGTATTTAAGGCAGAATCAATGTATATGTTGAAGTTTCTTAGTATGCAGACAGGAGATGGGGAGGAAAGAAAAATTATGAGGCAGATGTCGAACTCATTAAGAAAGGAAGGAGAGTGACCTAGGGGTGGGGGTGGGAGGCTACCATGATTTTGCTTGAGCAGTAGATATGAATAGCATGAACCTCAAGGAAAGAGAGTGATGAAGGAAGGTGGAGAACCTGGAAGTGACAATGGAGAGTAGGAAGTATTCCAACTCTCTCACCTAGACAAGCAGAATGAATGAAGGTGCAGGCAGTACTAGA
Source organism: Phalanger gymnotis (assembly GCA_028646595.1). Taxonomy (NCBI): domain Eukaryota; kingdom Metazoa; phylum Chordata; class Mammalia; order Diprotodontia; family Phalangeridae; genus Phalanger; species Phalanger gymnotis. The sequence goes on from CM053622.1 coordinate 560,458,178, forward strand.
AAGGGTGGCTAAGGAGTCTGTGCTATCTAAATGAAGCTATATTTCAGTAAGAGCTAGTAGATGGAAGGAGTGGGAGAAGAATAGATTTAAGATGAAGGAAAGTTTGTTGCCTATATAATAGGCATTCCATAGGGCGGAGTAGAAGGGCTGGGTGGAGTTAGGATGAAATTTTGTTGTGGGAGGGTTGAGAGGGATTAGAAGGAGGAATTAGGAGATGAGGGTGTGTAACGGTGTTTGGAAAATGATCTACAAGAGTTCAGAGTCTGGGATGTGGGGTATGTGAAAGGTACAGGCAGGTATGAGAATGTTCATTATTGAGTGGAGGGCTCTGCTCCTCTTTCCTCAACGGATAGGAATAACAGGAGATGGAAGGCCTAAAGTCAAAGAGAGGGTTGTTCTTTGCACTCAAAATTCTTCAAATCTCTATTGGGAGACTGGGCTAGTGGCAGGAGGTGGAAGATGCCTTGTGCTGGTACAGACGATAGTTGTTGCTTTGGGGCAAATGGCAGAGGCCTGGCCCCTAGTAGCCTTTCCTCAGGGAAATGCTGCACCTATGGTTTGAGGTCTTTTCCCCTGCAGAAGAGGTGGCAGCAGGAAGGGGCAGACTCCTGTAAGAGGAAGACACCTTGTCTTGGCTTGTCCCCCAGTAGCCTTTCCTCAGGGGACAAGATGTGCTCAGCAGGAGATGAAAAGCTAGGGGTGCAGTACCTCCTCTTCTAACAGCAGCACCATTCCTTTCTGCCTTTGTTGGCAATCCTCATAAAGTCCAGGCGATGGAATAAATTTACGATTTTTAGCTAACCTTTTGGTGATAAATGTCACCAAACTTGGTAACTAGACTTGTACATGGAAGTCATAGCTACTCTATTTCAGGGCTCATACCCACATCCTTTCCACATGGGTAGGATTTGCCAGACCTTCTGTGACTCATTGGCAAAGTCTTCAAGAACCCATGGTTAACACCATGCTAAGATGAGGAATAGGAGCAGGACTTGAAAAACATATACGATATGATGTTATGTGAATGATATGATATGGTGAAACATGATATGCTATAATATTTAAAATAACTATCCTTGGTTTATAAAGCTCTTTACATATCTCATCTCATTTAATCCTCACGACAACCTTGGGAGGTAGGTGCTATTGTTATCCCCATCTTACAGATAAAGAAATTGAGTCGGGGTAGGTTAAATGACTTGTCCAGAATTAAACAGCCAGGAAGGGTCTATGGCTGAATTTGAACCTGAGTTTTCTTGACTCCAGGCCCAGGTTTCTCTTACCATCTTGATTATTCTCTTTGGGACATATACCAGCCTTTCTATATCTTTCCTACACTATGGTGCACTGAACTAAATATACTTTTCTATATGAGGCTCAACCAGCGAAGAATACAGTAGAACTACTATCTTCCTTGTTTTGAGTACCGTTGTGCTTTATACATCCTTATAGAGAAATGGCTTCCTCTTTATTCCTGCTACGTCACAATGTTGATTCATATTGAGCTGGAAAGTCCAGTAACCCTCCCCCTGCGTTTTTCCCACAATTCAGCCCCCATCATTCACTGAAATCTGTTGTCAAGTCATTCTTCTTTCATCCTGCATTTGTGAAGCTAATTTTTGGAGAACCCATGAAGAAATTTACTTTTATCCCTATTAAATTAATCTTGTTTGATTTTGCGCATTGGTCTAAACTATTTGAATCTTGATGCTGTCATTCAGTGTGTTAGCAATCCCTCCAAACTACAGATCATCTGGAAACTTGGTAAGAATACCATTTGTGGTTTCATTCAAGTCATTGATAAAAGTACTGAATAACATAGGTCAGGTTGTAATGATTGCAGAACTCCATTAGAGACGCACTTTGTGATGAGCTTTACTCCAGGAACAATGATTCATTGGGCTCAGTTTTTTCTGAACTTTTAGTTCTGAGCCATTTAACTACTATCATCTAGCTTACATTGTTCATCACTTACACATCTAAAAAGCAGTTATTTGATGTGATCTTGGTGAATTCATATTAGTTCCTTGAGGTACCTTCTTGCCTTTCTCATTTGTCCTCCTCAGAACAATTCTTGCTTATATTGTCAACATTTTATTCTTAAAAGTTTCCTATAGCTTTCATGTTAACTTTCATGTTAACTTTGCCTCACAATGTTAGGTCATTGAATCCTGCCTCTTCAGGGATGTTGTGTGACTCAACAGAGATCATGGATTTAAAAAAGCTTTGCAAACCTTAAAGTGCTATATAAATTCTACTTATCATCATCATCATCATCATCATCATTATTAGCCTCCAGTCACCATGCCTCCAGTGTGGTGATGACTTCTTCTCTGAGCCTTCTACCGCACTCCTGCTCTGCCCAAGGAATGTTTACAGAACAATAACGAGTGTGCTCATAAATGTTTCACAACAGGGCTTTTAAGGGAAAAAAATTGTGTTCCACATAGTTTTAAGTTTAATCTGCATTGTTAACACTTTGTTAAGTCTAAGTAATAAGAAAAAATGATGAATCAAGCATCATTTGCAACGATTTCCAATTTCAGAAGTGTAAATGTTCACACTGAGTTTTTTAAAATCATATTTTATTAAATATTTATAGCAGCTCTTTTTGCGGTGGCAAAGATTTGGAAATCAAAAGGATGCCCATTGATTGGGCAATGGCTAAACAAATTGTGGTATATGAATGTAATGGTATGCTATTGTGCAATAAGAAATGAGGAACAGATGAACTTCACAATAACCTGGAAAGAGTTATATGAACTGATGCTGAGTGAGGAGAGCAGAACCAGGAGATCATTATACACGATTAAAGACACAAGGTATCTGTAAGGATTAACTTTGATAGATTTGACTCCTCTCATCAACAATATAAGGTTAAAAGACAGCTGCAAAAGACTTATGATGGAAAAAGCTATGTATATCCAGAGAAAGAATTATGGCATCTGAATGCAGATCGAGGCAAACTCTTTGCTCTCTTTTTTTCCTTCTTTTTTGGCTTCGTTTCTCCTTTCTGATAATTCATTCCATTGGTTATAGTTCTTTACAACTTGACTATTATGTAAATAAGTTCAGTATGAAGGTATATGTAGAACCTACATTAGATTACATGCTGTCTTGGTGGGGAGGGGAAAGGAGAGAGAGGGAGGAGAGAGAGGGAGAAAAGATTTGGAACCCAAAAACTTGTGGAACTGAATGTCGTAACCTAAAAATAAAAAAATAAATTTATAAAAAAAATAATATTTTATTTCCCCCAATTACATGTATAAACAATTTTTAGCATTTTTGGTTCTTTTTTTAAATTTTGAGTTCCAAATTCTATCCTTCCCTCCCTCCCTAACCCCCTCCTTGAGATGGTAAGCAATCTGATGTAGATTATACATGTGCAGTCATGTAGAACATTCCCATATTCACACTAAAAATTTAACAACTGTCTCAGAAGCTGGTTATAGCTGGCTTCCATCTACTCCTATAACTTTCCATTTGTCTGGAGCCATCAAAATCTGTTTATTTCAAATCTATTCTGGATATCAGATTATAACCTGCTTTAGACTTCTCTGTTACAAAATCTATGATGCATTCATAATTTGCCTACAAAGATGCTGTCATTAGTATGCTAACTCCCAGTTTTTCCTAATTAGTCAGAATTAGTCCATTTTTCCTTGTCAGTCATCTTAATGTCCAGATAGCTGGTCAATCAGTCAAGAAGCAATAATTAAGCACCTACTATGTCCCAGGTACTTTATTAGGTTCTGATAAGAGAAGTACAGGGAAGAAACCCATCCCTAAGTATTGTAGATGGTCCCCATGATGTTGTTGAACTTGGTTTGTGATCTGCTTTCCAATCTCCTCACCTAAAACCTCCTTGTGTTTATGCAGCCTGAAGTATAGCCCCCTATGGTTAGTTAATAAGCTTTTATTATAAATTTACTAGGTTCCAGGCACTGTACTAAGCTCTGAGGATACACAAAAAGGTAAAACACTCTTCTGCTCATGAGGAGATCACAGACCAATGGGGGGAAACAATTTGCAAATAACTATGGGGTATGAGTCAGGAAGACCTGAGTGCAAAATCTGGCCTCAGGCATTTACTAGCTGTGTAACTCTTAGCAAGTAACTTAACTTTGCCTTAGTTTTCTCATCCATAAAATGAGCTGGAGAAGGAAAGGGCAAAGCACTACGGCATTTTTGCCAAGAAAACCCCAAATGGGGTAATGAAGAGATGGACACGACTGAAAAAACAAAACAAAACAAAACAACAACAGAAATGTACAGACAAGATAAAGATAGGGTAAATTGGAAACAATCAAGAGGGAAAGCACTAGTATTAAGGGGATTTAGGAAAGGCTTGTCGTATAAGGTAGGCTTTTTGCTGAGATTTGAAGGAAGCCGAAGCAGCCAGGGAAGCCAGGAGGTGGAGATGAGTGCTACCCCATATCTACTTTTTTTTTCCTTTTTGAATAATGTACACCTTTGTAAAGTTCTAGACATGATTCCCATCCTACTAAGGCTAAATGATACTATTGAGGTCAGATTTTATGGCAACAAATGCTCTTTGGTGACATATAATCTCTATGAATGTATCCCTCCACTTGTATGCCTTGGCTATGAGCGTAGCCCCTGTGTAGGTCCACTCTTCCTCTCTGAATCCATGTATATTTGGGAGAGCGTGTCTCACGTCTATGGGAGAAATGTTATGTTGCTGTTTTTCTTACAATACTATTTCACAAAATTCCTCTGTTTTGAACAAATTTTATCATGTGTCCGCAAAGGGCAAATGGATAAGTGGTATTTCGTGATCTATGGGTTTAGGGGATATGAACCCACTAGATAGCTATAATTTGGGGCTGCCAGTTTCTATGGGAGATGTCTTGTAATTTTTTGGGCAGGATTGGGGGAGACACTAGCAGGCTTTCTAAATCTTTTCTCTTCTGAATACTCTGTTTTCAACCAACTATTTGTTCTTCATTCTCAGAGGATCAGTGACAACAGGAGGGTGATGCCATGAGTTGCCAGTGAATTGGATTTAAGTGAAGCAGACCTATGAAAAATCATCTGCCTCATTCTCTCCTCTGGAGCCCTCTGGGTCCAATGACAAGACATATGTCAGGATGACTGGAGATGATAACAGATGCAGTAGGAGACGTTGGCCCTTTTAAGGTAACGTCTTTATCAAGTCTCAGTTTGTCTGAGGCAACACCCATTCAATGATTTAAGGCTAGGTAAGAAATGAGGCAAAAGATAGCAGTAATTATTATGAAAGTACCATCTGTGTCCCAAAGGTCTTTGTGTGTATCTGTGTGCTGTTAGTGTGTGTGTGTGTGTGTGTGTGTGTGTGTGTGTGTTTGCCTATGACTTCATAATCCTTAGGAGCATGAGCTACTTGTGAACAGTGATTTTTTTTTCATTCATTGTATTTGTATTCTCAGAATTTAGTACAGTGCCTAACACATAGAGATTTAATGACTATTCACACATTTATTGATTTATTGATTAAATGACTGGTTTTGAGGTTACTTATGTTATTATTACTTAGGTTATTATTATCACTTATCCCCACATGAATCACCAGAAGTGAGTAGCATCCTTAGGTTGGGTAATTGTTATGCAGTTCTCTGTTATATCGCAGATACAGGCATACCTCATTTTCTCGCACTTCATTTTATTGTGCTTCACAGACCCTGCATTTTTTTTTCACAAATTGAAGGTTTGTGGCAATCCTTTGTCAAGCAAGACTATCAGTGCCATTTTTCAAACAGCACGCACTCACATCACATCTCAGTGTCACATTTGGTAATTTCTCACAATATTTCAAACTTTTTTATCATTATTATATCTGTTATGGTGAGCTGGAATCAGTGATCTTTGATGCTACCATTGTAATTGTTTTGGGGTGCCATGAACTGGTTCATATAAAACTACAAGCTTAATTGATAAATGTGTATGTTCTGACTGCTCCAATGACTGGCCATTCCCTCGTCTCTCTCCATCTCCTAGACGAGCCTCTCTATTCCCTGAGACACAACAATCTTGAAGAATATTACATAAATTTGGTTGATGAAGCAGCAGCAGGGTTTGAGAGGATTCATTACAATTTTGAAAGAAGTTCCACTGTGTGTAAAATTCTATCAAACAGCATAGCATTCTATAGAGAAATCTTTTGTGAAAGAAAGAGTCAATCTATGTGGCAAACTTCATTGTTGTCTTATTTTAAGAAATTGCCACAGCCACCCCAGCCTTCAGCAACCACCACCCTGATCAGTCAGCAGCTGTCAACATCGAGACAAGACCCTCCAACAGCAAAAAAAAATAAAATTATGACTCACTGAAGGCTCAGGTGCTGATTAGTATTTTTAATTTTAATTTTTCTAAAACAAATACACAAGGAAAGAAAAAGAAACATATTTTAAACTTAAATATTAAATCTCAAATACCAAATAAGAAAAGAAAAAGCCATGTCAGGTGCAGAGCAGAATGAAAGAGAGGATTCAAAATACATAGCAACACATTTCCACTTCAAGAAAGCCTATATAACAAATACTACGTATTGTGTTGACAGTTGTCCATCTTTTCTTTGCTTCCTTATAAGTTTTCTTTTGTTTTATGCTGTATGCTTTTTACTTTGTTTTTTTTCCTCTTCCCCCCCTCCCCAAAGGCTATAATTAAGTGTGGATAGATTTATATATAGATATAGATAAGATGATTAATATTTATTTTTAACAATAAAATATTTTAAAATTAAGGTATGTACAATTTTTTTTAGACATAAAAGTATCATACACTTAATAGACTACAGTATAGTGTAAACATAACTTTTATATGCACTGGGAAACCAAAAAAAGTGTGGCTTACTTTATTGCTGTGGTCTGGAACCGAACCCTCAGTACCTCCAAGACATGCCTACAGGTGCTCTGGGAAGATAGTTGGGCTCTCTGTTATTTTATACCTATACTCTTTGATAAAGATTCACAGACCCACTGCTATCCTCTTCTTCTGAACATTCTGGGATTATAGCACCACATCATTATTCCTCGGAACATAAGAAACTTTTTTCTCTAGAGATGCTTCAGCTTCCCTCACTATAGAAAGAGCCTGATGTAGCTAACTCCAAAACTTTTTCCTCTAGAGATGCTTCAGCTTTCTTCACTATAGAAAGAGCCTCATGCAGCTTACTCCAAAGCTTCTTCTCTTCCCTCTATCATACTCTAACTTCCAGACCCAGGTAAGAATTTTCTTTTATCATTTTTATTTTCTTACTTCTCTGTTTAGTCCCTGAAGCCTGTATTCAGTTTCTCTTAGACAACACTTTATTCTCTCTAATAATCCAGAGAGTAAAAATTAATTCTGTTCTATTATTTGATATCATGAGGATATACCCTGGCTCCTCAAGACTTAGCTTCTTAAGGTTCGTGTGTAGTATAATGAAAAAAAAAAAAGAAAACCAGTAAAACATGAATCAGAAGACCCAGTTTCTAGCCCCAGTTCTGTCCCTAAGCAACTGAGTGACATTAGCAAAATAATTATGCTGCTTTAAGACTCAGTTTCTTCATTTTAAAATGAGTATAATTAGAAGCTAATGTCATGGTGGATAGAGAGCTAGTCTCAGAGTTAGGAAGACCTGAGTTCAAGTCCTACTTCTGAAACGAACTGGTTATATGATCTGGGCCAAGTGTCTTAGTCTTACTTTGTTTCCAAGAAACTCTAAGACAGGAAATTGGAGAAAAGGTGCCCATTTGTTTTAGCAGAGGAAGATTCCTTATCTATAGTTTCTTATGCCAATGAAATCACAGATTCATGCGTTCTCTACCCACATCTAAAAATAAATCTAATAATATGTGAACTGCCTACCTCATGGGCTCGCTTGTAAAAAATCAAAGGAAATAATGTATATGAAAATGCCTTGTAAATTCCTAAGTGCCCTATGAGTACAAGGAATAATTGTAATTATATTTTCTCTGGTTTTTTGGAGACAGGAGATATAGTTAACAGAGATGCGCATATAGTAGGTAGCCAGTGATAGAGGTTGAGTGATTGATTGTGTGATTAAGAGAATAATAAGTAATCAAGAAATGGCTGTCATTTAAAATTCAATTCCCCTATTTCAGGGATATCGAGACCTTTGGAATCCTGAGAAGAAATGCATCATGTCCTATATCCCATCATATTCCAAAAAAAGACAGCAACGCTATTAATGTTATCACCATGGAGATCAGGCCTTCAGAACCCCGCAGGATTAAATCTTAATAATGGTGCTGCTGCTGATGGTGGGGATAGAAATTGTGGCTTATTTCCCAATCAGGGATGTTTCAGTGCATCACACCAAATATCACTTGTGCATAAACTGGAACATTCTAATGACTTTTTTCCACATTTTTCAATTTGTGATGGGAGCGGCAATGGTTGTTGTGAACAGTTCGAATTATACACATTTTAGCAAATGTAGAGTGGAATATGAACGAATTTGGGCAAGCAATAATTTTAATATGATTTTATTTTGTGACTGCAATGGTCATGTATATTGTTTCTACTGAGACTAGTCTGACTCAAACTATCTGACCTTCATCAGACAGAAACAGATTTAAGTGGTTTTCCTGATCTACCTTCAGGGTTGTTTACAGGAAAACACTTCACAAACCTTCATCTCTGATACTTGTGTGTTGTATTTTGTGCCAAGCATATTCATCTAATTGTTCTCTTTTGCTATGTTTTTAATTCTACATATTTAAAGAATGAATCTGGCTAGAATTAAATGTGTAAAACTTGTAAATCTTTAAGAACATACATGGAGGGCTATTAGAAATACTGAAGTGGCTTTCGGTACAGAGGAAGTCAAATATTTAAATGATCATTCAAGCCTGTAGTGAAATAGAATCAGTTGCACCAAAATAGCAAATTAGGTGTGGTCCAAAATGAAAACGATGCTAAGAATGGACGAACTATTGTTACAAAAGCTTAATTAATAAGGAAAGAACTTCAGAGGGAGCTGGCAACTAACAAGTTGTTGTTTGATTTTTCTACAATGTTACATAAGCTTTTTGGGGTTGGGAGAATGGTGAAGACCAGTAAACCAATAGCTGCTAACTACTGCTTTAAAGAAAAATATGTTTGTTGTGCTCACGACAATAGAAAATTAGAACATCTAAGATTGGAAAAAAAGGTAATTTTTACTGACGAAGCTGACTTTTTCATTCAAAGCCCTACCAAAGTTCTTTTCAGAAGTCCACATGAGCCTATAAGATTTGAGCATAACCATTAAACTCTAAAACATCCACCCAAAAATGTTTTGGAGATTTTTTTCACTTTCAGTGAGCCTGGAAGCTTTGTCATCCTTTAGAGAATGATGAACTCTGATAAATGTGAATATATTTACATTGTGTACGCACACACACAGAATATATACAAATGAATATAAATAGAATTATAAAAAATTTGTAGATGGAAAATGTGTACAAAATATGCACAAAAATGCATAGCGGTTCTTTTTGTAGTGGCAAAAAACCAACAACCAGAAACTAATGTGATACTCATCGTTTGGGGAATGGCTGAACAAATTGTGGTATATGAATGTGATGGAATATTATTGTGCTGTAAGAAAGGAGGAAAAGGATGATTTCAAAGAAACTTGAAAAGACTTGTATAGACTGATGCAGGGTGAAGTGAAGAGAACCAGAAGAAAAAAATATATACTATATTATCAATATTTAAGAAAAAAACAATTTTGAAGATTTATAGCCAGAAGCATAACATAAGCAGAACCATGAGAACAATTTATACAAAAACAAAAAAAAAAACTGTAAGAGCTAGTACCAAAGTAATGATCATCCATAATTTCAGAGGATTAATGATGAAGCCTGCTATCCACTTCCTGAAAGAGAGGTGATAGATTCAGGGTGAGAATGAGACGTGTATGTGTGTGTGTGTGTACGCGCATGTGCACACGTGTGTGCCTGTGTGTGTATACATATACATATATATTTAACACAGCCAATGAGGGAATTTGTTTTGCTTGAATGTGCATATTTGTTACATTGATTTTTTTTTCTTTTTTTCAATGGGGTGCGGAGTGGGAGGAAGAGAAAATAGACTTCTTCCTTAAAAATGATAATTTAAATGAAAAGTTTAAAAATCTTAAATTATCTCACATTTTAAAAAAAAGACATGGACTACTGCCATGCAACTTTGTGCCATGTCATAAAAAGTTAAGATATTTACAAAAGAGATAGAGATAAATATTGTCTAGCAGGTTAGGAACTTATCCGATTTAAATTGCACAGAAAATCTATGGGTTATAATCAAAGCCAGACTTTAAAAAACTGACTATTTATCTAATATCCAATGTGATAAAAGTGTGGTTTCATGATGAAGAATCAAATTCTCTCTTTTTCTCTTGGACTGTCTCTCCACACAGACACATGCATCTTTTGAATTCAACGTCGAATCATGAAAAACAAGAGCTTGCAGCAAAAGGACGACATTATATATTGAAAGTTTCTAAAGACAGAAAACTAAAGTTTATTATATATTAATATATTTACCTATTTTAAAATATTTCACCTGTCACCTTATATGTGTAACTGTATTGGGAAGTATATGCATGTGTGCTGGTGTTGATTCCACAGGTACATGTACAAATGATGATTTAATTCAAACTGTAAAGTACTTGTTGTGAAGGTAGATAATGTGGTTCTGGGTTGGCAGTAGAGGTGGGTAGTTAAGACAAGCCTATAGTTGGATGGGGGAGGGAGCAAAACAACTCTCACCCATCTCCCTTTTCTTCCCCTCTCCAATGCATGTCCTGACAAGTCTATAAGTATGCTATGGGAGTAGTATTATGCCTAGGCAGTTGGTGGCTAAGTGAATAGAATGCTGGGCCTGGAGTAAGGAAGATCTGAGTTCAAATTTAGTCTCAGACACTTACTAGCTGTGTGATCCTAGCAAGTCACTTAATTTCTGCTGTCCTCAGTTACATCAACTGTAAAATAGGGATAATAATAAACTCTCTAGCCAGACACTCAAGGCCCCTTAATCTTTCTCTTGATATTCTCAGAGCCTTCTTGGTCCAGGCATAGGGTGAGGACTGAGCACAGCAGTTTATAGCTTATACTGGTCATAACTTTGCACCCCTTTGGCAGAAGGGGTCCCATAAATTCCATTCATTAGCCCTTTTCCAGTTCTTAATGGAGATGGAAAAAACACTCGTAGGAGATCTCAGTGAGGGAAAGACCAGGTTTTATTATAAATCTGTTACCTTCAATACACAAATGTGGAGCTGAGGAACTAAAATAAAAACATTGACATATTGCTATCATTAAGACTAGGCAGTACTGGCCAGAAGAGTGTATTTTAAACCCAATTGTGGGAGTGGGGAGAACTGAGGGGAAAGGACACATTAAAAATAGCTAGAAGAGCTCTCATTGATGTCCAAAAAGAGCTCCATTCATGTCACTGTTAGTTGCCTTGGGTTATAAGGTCCTAGATCTCCAGCTCTGTGTTTTTTTTATCAAGGAATCCTGGTTTTATCCTCCCCATTCCAGGAAACCAATATAATTTGAATCCATTTCATTTTAAAATTAAAGTTTTGATACAACTCTTATAGAAGAGGAACTTAAGATGAGCTGAACCGATATGAGAGAGAAGAGTCAGCTGATTCTTATTGCCTTGGGGGAGAACAAGAGAAGTCTTTGCCCAACAATATTTTTCCAATCAAACAGCACAGTGTTTGAAATTCTACCATTACGTCATTTCTTTGGGTTAAAAGCATTGAACTACTTCATCACTTTAAAATAGAGGTTCTTAACTTGACAGTTTGGTGAAGTCTTTTTATTTACCTCTTCTCAGAATAATATTGTAAATGAATATATACATATGCATATATATATATACATATATATATATATATATATATGTAGGATCAAAAAGGAAACCAACTATATTTAGATAAAGATAAATTTTTTTCCTTATTCTTGTTGAGAGATGCCCTGAAATCTGTTCGTGAATCTGTTGTGGATCCCAGGTAAAGAAGCCTTGCTTTAAAAGATTCCTGATTTCAGTGATAGGCCTCTTGAGGGCAGGGGCTGTTTCATTTTTTCTCTTGTATCCCCAGTGCCCAGCATTGCATTTGATACATAACAGGAGCTTAATAAATACTTATGAATTGCTTTCATCTATCTGGATAATCTCTTCTTCTCTGGCAGAGATGATTGGATCTGAAAAAGTCTTGGTAGGTGCTCTCCAAGAGTAGCTATGGGGAAAAGAATTTATAGAGGCCACCCTGATATAAAAAAGCCTTTTTTGCAATTATCTAGCTAAACTGATTCTCTCATAACAGGAATAAATAAAATAAATCAGTTCAAGGCTGTGTATGGACAATACTTTCCTGCTTGGTAGAACCTCCTAGAGCTTATGGCTTTCTAGCATAACTTCTGAGAACCCAGAATCACCTCCCCACAATGATGATTCATTGGGGTAAGACTTTAGTGGAGGAAGGCATTAATATCTCCTCACACCCCCACCCCATGGAAATGCAAACATTATCTCAAAGGAATAACACATTATGTCAAGATCACTCAAAATAATAGCTCAGATTTTATCAGATGTAAGATCTTGGGGGATAAGCCACAAGAGAAGCGAGTTTTATCTGTTTAAGAAGGGTGGTAGGTGGTGGAAAGAAGTATCTGAGGCTTGGGTCAGGCTGTGGTGAGCTGCTATAGTAAGTGGCAGCTAGGTGGTACAGTGGATAGAGTACCAGGCTTGAAGTTAGGAAGACTCATCTTCTTGAATTCAAATCTGGTCTCAGACACTTACTAGCTATGTGACCCTGAGTTAGTCACTTAACCCTGTTTGACTGAGTTCCTTATTTGTAAAATGAGGTGGAGAAGAAAATTTCAAATCACTTAGTATCTTTGCCAAGAAAATCCCAAATGGGGTCATGGAGAGTGGAACATGCCTGAAAAGACCGAACAACAACAACATAGTAAGGAGACTTGGGAAATTGTAGGATAGAACTGGATTTCAGAATAGAGAAGAGTAGAGAAAGGGAGGAGAGTGGAAGATGTAGAAAATAACCTTTGCCTTATTCAATATTTTTTGCTTTTCATATGTAGACAAGCCTTCTAGGGCTGGGGCAGAGGCAAGATGGTTGTATGAAAACAGAGACTTGCTTGAGCTCTTCCCCAAATTCCTCCAAACACCTGTAAAATGACTCTAAACAAGTTCTAGAACTACAGAACCCATGAAATGACAAAGTGAAATAAGTCTCCAGTCCAAGACAGCCTGGGTGGTCACTGGGAAGGGTTTATTGCACTGTGCTGGGAGCCGAATACAGCCCAGCATGGGCCGCACCAGGACAGAGCAGGCTGGAGTACACCAGGCCCAGCAGGCCTCAGGGCCCTGAATCAAGGAGCTGTGATGGTTACCAGACTTATCAACCCACAAATGCCAAAGACAACATAGCAGGTCAGGGGGAAAACTGTTGGACCTGGGTGAGAGAAGGGTGCTATCTGTCCCTGGTCCTGGGGTGGCAGAGGTGGCAGAAGCCTCAGCTGCTTCCAGAGCTCTAGACCCACATACAGTGGGGGGAATCAAGCAGCTGATCAGAGTGGGAGTGCAGGAATCTCTTTGCTGGCAGTGAGTCAGGATTCTCTTTCTTTACCCTGCTTAGATCTGGGTCACAGTCCTGGTTGGAGGTCCTTGGGCAGGAGGAGTGCTGGTGAGGCAGAGCTTATTGAGGCTGTGGACAGGGAGTCCTGCCGATAGTTATACAGCAAAAAGGAGTGCTTGCACTCAGAGACCAGAGCAAGGCCAGGAGAGGAGTATCATACCACCTCAGAATAGAAGTGGCTCTGAAAACAGCAGCTCAAAACCCCTGAAGCTTGGGACAGAGCCCTGAAAGCAGTCATACCCTGACAAAAAGCTCAAAAGTCAAGTAATTGTCTAGGAAAATGAGCAGGCAGCATAAAAGGACTCAGACTATAGAATCTTACTTGGTGACAAAGAAGATTTAAACATATAGCCAGAAGAAGTCAACAAAGTTAAAGATCCTATATCAAAAGCTCCAAGAAAGATTTGAATTGGTCTCAGGCTGTGGAAGAGCTCCAAAAGGATTTTGAAAATCAAGTAAGAGAAGTAGAAGAAAAATTGGGAAGAGAAATGACAGTGATGCAAAAAAACAAGTCAACAGCTTGCTAAAGGAGACCCAAAAAAATCCTGAAGAAAATAAAACCTTAAAAAGTAGACTAACCCAAATGGCAAAAGAGGTCTAAAAAGCCAATGAGGAGAAGAATGCCTTAAAAGGCAGAATTAGCCAAATGGAAAAGGAGGTCCAAAAGATCACTGAAGAAAATAATGCCTTAAAAATTAAAATGGAGTAAGTGGAAGCTAGTGGCTTTATGAGAAATCAAGAAATTTTAAAACAGAACCAAAAGAATGAAAAAAATGGAAGACAACGTGAAATATCTCATTAGAAAAACCACTGACCTGGAGAATAGATCCAGGAGAGATAATTTAAAAATTATTGGACTACCTGAAAGCCATGACCTAAAAAAGAGCCTAGACATCATCTTTCAAGAAATTATCAAGGAAAACTGCCCTGATATTCTAGAACCAGAGGGTAAAATAGAAATTGAAAATTCACTGATTGCCTCTTGAAAAAGATCCCCAAAAGACGAAAAGACAAGCCTTCTCTCAGTGTCTCAGAACCACTGGCAAAATACACTTGAGAAAATAGGAAAGGCCAATAATGCATTTTTGATGCAGCCGTTGTTGCTGAAGCTTCAAGTGTTCTAGGTATCTAGGTTCTCAGGCAGCTTACGGCACAATACAGAGTACAATACTTCTCCAGGAATGTACACAGCACAGAGGAACACAAACCTAGGCCTATTTGGGACCCACCAGGGTTCTTCACTGTTCTGCTAGGCTGGCTCATAGGATCTTTTGTCTTTTTAGCATAAAGAACTCTGAAATTGCAGAGTAGTGAGCTGATGAAAATACCAGCTCCAAGGCATGTTGGTATTTGCATACAAGTAGTCTCTGACCACAGATAGCCTCAGAATGTGAGAGACAATCATGCCCTCATTAGATCTTTGGTAAAAGCTGCTTGTTTTACTGTCCCCCATTTTGTCCACTCTGCCTACTCATTTGTGATAGTATCTTGAATGAAACAGTTCTGTATACTTTTGACGTGTATGTCTGCAACTCTGAAAAGATCTGGGGTGATGATGTTATGAGTTTCATCAAAATTCATTTTAACACTGTGCACAAGTTATCCTTTCATGATGGTTAGGATGTAGAGAGATGGAATGTATATTTGTTTGTGTTTTGACTAGATCTATGATTTCATTGGCATAGGAAAGTCTCAGTGAAGAAACTCCTTCTACCAATGAAAATGAGGATCTATTTTGCAACTTGGCACCTTAGAGAGTTGCCTGGATCCTCACTTTAGAGTTGGGGAAACTGAGGCTCAGAGAAATCAGTTGACTTGCCCAAAATAACAAAGTTAGTTTATATTGTAGGTGAAACTTAAACCCACTTCTTCCTGACTACAAGGTCACCTATATCAACATCTGGATGGGGACTCGACTGGAATTAGGTGGGTAAAATTTAGGTAAATGAGTTCAAGGGGAAAGAGTTTTCCAGATAGGGAGAGTGATATTAGCAAAGATGCTATGCTGGAAATGTCCCCAGTATAATACAAAGGATATGTAGGGGAAAAAATTACGATATTAGGCAGTCCTGAATAAGTGATACAGACCAGAGCTGGAACTTGGGGTAGACAAGGTACAGAAATGCCTATTGTACAACACAAAGGGGTGTGTAAAGATATAATTTTTAAAATTTCTTTAAAAAACAAAAGCACATGTTATTTTAATATCAGAATATCCTACTTTCTATGAGATGTAGGCATTTATTTTGTGATAAACTACCAAGAGTGTTATAGTGAAGGCTGAGAGACTCTGCCAAACAGTAATAGATGTGGGTGGAGGAAAGGCAGCTTTTGAACCATGCGTAGGCTATACAACTGCCTGCTGTTAACTCTGGTGTGAACCCTGAACACCAAGTACCACGGAAATTCAGGGGAGCACTCAGAAACCAAGGGTTGAAGGGCAGCTGAGAAAGATTGATAATGGAGGCGGGCTGGGAGCTGAGTCTTTAAAAGCAGCTACGGTGTAGGTGAAGAAAGAATAGAGGATGATGTCCTTCCCAGCTAGGGAAGGGATGTCACCAAGGATACTGTGATGGAAATAGCCTGAGTAGAGAAGTGTGGCTGAAGCAAGAGGGATTACGTAGAGGCCTTGGTGGAAGTCAAACATGTCAAAGCTCTAGGTCCCAGGTTGTGAAGGCTCTTGTGTGCCAGGCTACAGCATTCTTCACTTTGGAATGTAGGCACCAGGGAGCCACTGAAGGGTTTAAAGTAAAGGAGTGACATATTCAGTTATATTTTAGAAGGCAAATCTGCCAGGGAATGTCAGCATGTAAAGTGAAGTTCAGAGACTGTGATCAGTAACTTCTGCGTGGGATGCAGAAAGGTGGTTAGCGTGGTGTATTTGCATTCAACTTTATCTTCCTTCCTGTCTGTCTCCCTTACGCAGCTGGTTCTGACTCACTCACCAGCAGGGGTATTAAAGAAGAAAAAACGATCCATGTGACGTTACATTTCATTTGCTCTCTGAGTCTGTCTGGGAGTCAGATCTCTCCAGACTCTGTTCAGTCTTGACGAACTGTCTCATAATGCTTTTGACTCCTCAGAATTCTTTCAGGCCCCACGAATACAGGATTGTAGGATTCAAAGGAAGAAAAGAACTTAGTGGTCATCCGCTTGAAACCCCTTATTTTGCAGATGAGGACTGGAACCCAGGGAGGGCAAGTGACTTGTCCAAGGCCATGAAGTCAGTGGCAGAGTTCCCCTTGCCCCTCCCCCTTCTCCTTAACCCACTGTTCTTGTCACTGTACATTACGTGAATCCTGGCAGGCAGTATAGCCTTTCGAGTGATCGTTTGCATCTAGTATCAGGCATGAAAACTGAAGATAGAACGAATCTGTCAGTTACAGGTGGCAGCCTTTGTGGTTGGGTCTGCAACATGTGTTTGACCAATGTTGAAGCAGCTATAATAGCCCAAGGCAGCAGCCAGGACATTCCCTCATTGATTTTGGTACGAGTCCAGATGGATCAGAGAGTAGGGAAATGGATGGATGGAAAAGTCATATGGTGGCATATGGAGGCGTTGTAATAAGAGCACTTTTGGAGTCAGATGATTTGGCTTTCAATCTTGTCCCAACCACTTACCACTTTGTTCAAATCACTTAACCTCCCTAGGTCATAATTTACTCACCTAGCCCTTGAGGATATTGATCTAGATCAGGGGTAGGGAACCTGTGGCCTTCTAGGTCCTTGGGTGGGGTCTTTTGACTGAGTCCAAGTTTTACAGAACAAATACTTGTATTAAGGGGATTTGTTCAGTGAAGTTTGGATTTAGTCAAAGGGCCACACTTGAGGACCTAGAGGGCCACATGTGGTCTGGAAGCCACAGGTTCCCCACCCCCAGTCTAGATAGACAGCCTCTAAGATCCTTCCTGCTCTAAATCTATAATATTATTTTAACAAAGCTTTATTTGGCATACATACAAATTACTTAAAATGGAGGTGCCACATGAAAGAGGCCAGGGATGAACTTCTCAGAGAAGACATTCATTCTGCTTTCCCTATCATAGAGTTAAGGGCAGCTGGGTGGTACAAATGGATAGAGCACTGGCCTTGGAATCAGGAAGGTTTATCTTTCTGAGTCCAAATGTGTCCTCACATGCTTATTTAGCCGTATGACCCTGGGCAAGTCATTTAACCCTTTTCGTTTCTGTTTCCTCATCTGTAAAATGAGCTGGAGAAGGAAATGGCAAAATATTCTAGCATCTTTGCCCAGGAAACCCCAAATGGTGTCACAAATGGTCAAACACTACTGAAACAACTGAAAAACAGCAACTCACAGTATGGATACAATGAACAGAACTAAGTGAACTTTCCCTCCTCCCCCCTTTTAGATCCATTAGCCCTGAGAAGTGGTTTAAGGGTTTGAGCTGTGATGGAGCATCAGACTTGGAGTCAGCTATGAAGACGTGAGTTCAAATATGACCTCAGATATTTACTAGCTCTGTGACTCTGGGCAAGTTACTTAACCTCTACTTGCCTCAGTTTCCTCATCTGTAAAAATGTGAATAATATTGTAACACCTATCTCCCAGGGTTGTTGTGAGGATCAAATGAAATGATAATTACAAATCACCTGGAACCATATCTGGCACATCCTAAGTAAAAAGTGAATGGTAGCTATTTTTGGTTCTAGTCATAGGAGGTGGAATCTATGCCATGGTGACTCTGGAGACAGGATTCTAGGGTAGATGTTGCTGCCAGACCGGAAGGAAGTCTTGAGAAGCCAGAGTGTTGAGACTTAAGAAGCCCAAGACAGGTTCTGGACTTGGAACTTGGGGGGACTGTGTTATATAGGAACTGAGCTAAGCTATGAACCTAAACTTCCTAGAGACTGAAGTAGTATAAAGGAGGAGTTGTATACTGTGCATGTTGGGATATGTTTGTTCTTGCTGTACCTTTGAAGTAAATATTCCTTTCTAAAACCTAATCAGACTGTGAGGTTGTTAAGTGGAGCTGGGGCACAAGGGGTCTCTCAAACTGGAGGAATAACATCAGTGGGGCTAGAGCTATTGGCAGAGCACTTCCAAGTTGCACTGAGGTCACCTCCAAACTCCCTCAGAAATACTGAAGAGCCCTGGAAAAGGGTGAAATATAACATACTTACCTGCAGGCAGTGTGGACTGAGGTAGTCACTGTGACATCATGAATAGGGAAAAGTTGGATGTGCTAGATGTTAACTGACCTGGATTCCAGTCTTGGCTCTGCCACTACCTTTGGGGCCAGTCACTTTCATTCTTTTGGAAGAAGTTTCCTATTTTGTTAAATAAGAAGGTTAAATTCAATATCTCAAAGTCTTTTTCTAATTCAAGCATTCTGTACTTCACAATGTTTCCAGAGGTCAGTCCTGAGTCTCACAAGGTCAAACTAACTAGGTGATCCAGAATCCTAGAGTTAAAAGACACCTTAGAAATGATCTAACCCAATTATCTCATTTTACAAATGAGAAAATGCCAGCTTGGAGAGGTCAGCCGACTTGCACCCTGGCCATACAGTCAGTAAGTGGCCAAGTCTTATTCAAACTGAATTTTCTTCCTCCAGATCCTGGACCTTTCACTCTACTCCACACTTCTCCATTGCCAGAAAAATCAGACTTGCTCTCTTTGTCAGTCTTGGCTCCTCCCAGAGCATGATGGGTAATTTTGATCAAGTTCCCTAACTTTCTGTGGCTCCTGGGTCTCAGACCGTGCAGTGGAGGTCATTCTGCCCGCTTTGCAGAGGTCGTTTTGAGGGTTTGTTCGATAGTGTATGATTGCCTGTGAGAAGTGCAGGCAATGATGAGCGTCTGAGCCATATCAGGTGGGTTGGGCTGATTTACTGTACATTGCTAAAATGAAAAACAATAAAACATGAAATAGATTTTGTTCTCCCGACAAGAACAAATAGGACAGTGGGCAGATACTCTGATATTCAGCCCTGGAGCTGTAGGTATGTGTCCTCATGGAAACATTAAACAATAGGAACAAAAGACTTTTCAGCTCCTAAAAGAACTAGTGTAAGGAAGCTGCAGCCTTCAAATCAGAAAGAGAACCCATCTGCATTGATGAAATGTAAAAATGCAAAAACAAAACTGTAACCCAAAGGGATGGAAATAAGCTAAATCAGAGTTGCTGCCTCAGGTAGAAGCAAGAGGACAAAGTTAATTGAACAGCTGTATGCACACGGGGTAAAAGCAGAGAATACCCACTGGATGGCATGTTTTCCATAATGAACCAGACTTTAGTGTTCTAAGGGCTGGGGCTACATCTTGTTTATGCCCCACAGGACTTAGCACAGTGAAAATTTTTTAGGTCTGCAATATACTAGCCATGTAACCTTGAAAGAGTCCCATAACCTCTGTGAGCATCAATTTAAGAAAAAATAGTCATCATCGTCCTTGTACCTATCATCTCAAAGCGTTGTTAGGAAGATAGCACTTTTCTAATCTCAAAACATTACAACACAAGTTTTTCATCTGGGGTCCATGCATACCTTAGGAGTCTCTGGATAGATTTTAGGGGGTCTCTGACTTTAGATAGGAAAAATAAATCACATCTTTATTTCCTGGTTTCCTTTGTAATCCTATGTATTTTATTTTATATGTTTAAAGATATTATTCTGAAAAGGGATCCCAAGGCTTCACCAGACTGCCAAAGGGGTCCATGACACAATAAAGGTTAAGAACCCCTCTCTTATAGCCATGTGGTGGTGATAATAGTCAGTAAATTGAAAAAAAAGTGCTGGTCATGGAGACCTGGATGTGGATCCTGGCTTTGGCTTTTACAAGCAATGTGACCATGGACAAATCACTTCATCTCTTTTTAATGGTGTCTCATCTGTAAAGTAGGGATAATTGTACTTGTCCAACATTAACAGGGTTGATTGTAGGAGAATGCTTTAGAAACCTCAAAACACCGTGAAAATGGGAGTTATTATTCTTATTACATAGCTGGATTTTCCCAATTTATTTTCATCAATTTCTAGAAATCAGCAATAGGAAAAAATTATAAAAGAAGTAAAACTAAGACTCATTGATTTAATCCTACAAGTGATTTTATAGGTCGGTTGGTCCAGTTCCCTCATTTTACAGATAAGAACCCTGAAGCCCAGAGGGCTAAAGCTGCTTGACCACAGATAGTAAGTGACAAAACTAAGATTTAACAGGTCCTCTAATTCCAGGATCAGCTCCTGTTCTGTTTTACCATTCTGTTTCCTTGTTTTAATTCCTCCCATCTCCCATTTTTAGTGAGGCCCTTCTCAGGCACAGAGCTTCTCACCCCCCTCAACCTCTAGGGCTTCAGTGTCCTTATGCTTTCTTCTTTTCCTCCACTGTGAAATACTAGGCAGCTAGGTAGATTGGGAGTGAGATGGTGAGGATGGGGGTTAAAGTCAGGAGGACCTGAGCTAGGATCTGACCTTAGACACTTACTATCTATGTGACCCTGGGCAAGTCACACAACCTCTCAGCCTCAGTTTTGTCATTTGAAAAATGACAATAATACTGGCACTTACCTCATAGGGCTGTTGTGGGACTCAGATGAAATAATATCTGTAAAAGTGCTTCACAAACCTTAAAATGCTGTATAAATACTAGCAATAATGATATTGATTCATACTATGGTGCTCATGATGGATGAGATCTTAATACAGTCCCTCTTTACGAGCCTAATAGTATGCTTCTGGCAAGATAGCATAATGAGTTTTGAGGGCCTATGAGCCTCTCCATTAAGAATGGGGGTTGGGGAGAGACACACACACACACACACACACAGAGAGAGAGAGAGAGAGAGAGAGAGAGAGAGAGAGAGAGAGAGAGAGACAGACAGACAGACAAACAGACAAACAGATACACACACACACAGACAAAGAGAGGAAGCTTCGGAGGGAGGATAGCTAGGATGTCATAGTTGAAAATTCTACCAGGGAAATCAGCTGAGGAAGTATGGGAAACCCTCAGGAGTGAATTTCTGAAGACACAAAGAAAACTGTTCTGATGAGGAAGAAAAACAGGAGCTATCTGAAGAGACTGATGTTGCTACACAGATAACTCACCAATAAACATAAGTTTAAAATAGATCTATACAAAGATAGGTAGCAGAAAATGAATACAAATGTGTATTATGATACTGTATGAGCACAGTCATGACTGCTAAATCTCAGAATAAACTAAGGCTGGTGAGGAAAGCTAGGGACAAGAAGAAAGGTTTTTTGTTTTTGTCTTTTCCCTTCCATAAGTTGCATTGGAAGAAAGAGGAAGGCTCAAGGAAGGGGGCAGACCACAACACAGGGTGGCTGGGACATGATAACTAACAAAAGAGAAATGACAGAGCTTCTCAATTCTCTTTTTTACTTCAGTTTTGAAGGCCATGTGACATAATGGATAGAGGCCTTGGGAGGCAGAAAGACCCAGGTTCAAGTTCCACCCTGATACATGTTGACTAGGTGACCCAAGGCAAGTCACTTAAATGCTGAACATTCCCAGGAAACTCTGTGAAATAAGAAGTGGCAGAGAAGGTACCTCCCTGCTCTGGCAGCAAGATTTTCCACTTCTAGGAGCTCCCTATACTAATGAAATCACAGGTGCTATCTCTGTCCATTCTTTGCCAAGTATGACGTTGAACTAGAAAGAACACAGCAATAATGTCTATTAGCACCATACAAACTAGGTATTAATATAGTTATTTTTACAAGCAGTCAACTTTCATGCCTAAAATAAGAAAAGAGATAACAAGAGTGTTAGCTTACTTTTTATGAATTTATCTCCTGCCCCAGATGGAGATATGTATATGTGTGTGTGTGTGTGTGTGTGTGTATGAAATCAAGTACTGAAAAAAAACTGATGGATATGCTTGCTCCAGCACTCTCAGTGCTAAAAACTTTGGCGAACAGGAGAGATCTACCAGGGCTGGAGAAAAGCAAAGGTCACAATGAGAGAGAGAGAGAGAGAAAAATATGATAAACTACAGGCCCAAGAATTTGACTTCGGATTCTAGGTGCATTCTAGAATGTATTATTTAAGAACACAATATGTGGTTAGTGAACACTCAGAAAAGGAAGGAGATAATTATAAAGAACCAGAGCTTTAAAATTTTTTTCAATTCCTAAATATCTCCTTTCCGCTTCCGCCTACCTTACCCCTTGAGAAGGCAAGAAAAACAAAACATGTTACTATATATATATGTGTGTGTCTGTGTATGTGCGTGTATACATATCTTTGTACGTGTATAGCTAATCAAAACAAATTCCTTCATTAGGCATATGTAAAAAAAAGCTTCCATCTGTACTCTGAGTCTATCAGTTCTCTGGCTATGGGCAGCATATTTTATCGTGTGGTTGGTCATCTAGTATGGCTTCATCAAGAACAAGTCTTAGCAGACTAAATTTATTTTCTTTGTTGATGAGGTTGCTAAAGAGGCAGATTAGAGGAATGCCATCCATATTGTGTCCTTTGATTTTTGCAAAGCCCTTGATGAAGTATTTCTGGAACTCCTATGAGAAAGATGGAGAGATGTGGGCCAAATGTTAAGACAATGAGATAGATTCAGAGCTAATTGAATGGCTGGGCTCCAAAAGTCATAATTAACCGTTTGATGTGAACTCTAGTGGACTGTTTCTGGGTTCTGTGCTGTGCCTTAAGCTACCATTTTCACAAATAATTTGGATAAAGGCATGGATGACATGCTTATTCAATTTGCAGATGAAACAAAGATGGGGAGGGTGTGAGAATAGCTAGCCCAAAGGATGGCAATGATTCCAAAAATTTCATGGCAGATCAGAAAACTGAGCTGAATAAAATAACATGAGAAATGTACATTTGGGCTTGAAAAATCAACCTTAAAAGTACAAGTAAGATATAGCTAGAGAGGGCAGTTTGGAGAAGATCTGGGGGTTTTAGCATATTGAAGATTCTATACAAGTTCATGGTATGATATGTGGTGTGAGAAAACCTATGGAATCTTAGGCTAAAAGAAACAGAAAAAAAGAGCTGATAATTGTAATACTCCTCTCTAGTCTGACCACATCTTGAATAATGTATTCAGTTCTGGGCACAAAATTTTAGGTAGGCAACTGTTAAATTGAAGAACATCCAGAGGAGGACAATGAGAACATCGAGGGGCCATAGGTTAATGTTATATGGAGATTAGCTGAGGGAACTGGAGATATTTGGTCTGGAAATTAGAGGGAGCTCAGAGGAAACATGAGAAATGTCTTTAAGAATCTGAAGGGCTAGGAAGTGGATGAAGCGCTGGGCTTGATCAGTTTGGTACTATAGCGTAAAACTAGGAGAACGGGATGGAAATTGCAAAGGGGCAAATTTGGGCTTTATAATACGAAAAAATGTCACAATTAAAGGTACTGAAAAGTGGAATGGGCTTCCTCAAGTCAGTTTCCCCTCAGTAGACATCTTTAAATGAAGCTTTGATAGCCACTTGTTGGATGCTTTGTTATGCAGATTACTTTTGAGTATTGGTTGGATCATACGAATTATGAGTTTACTTCCAATTTTGAAGTTTTGTGATCTTTGTGAAAAAAGTAAGCAAAAAGCCTCAAACAAAAATCTTCTCACAGAAAATGGAAAATGAATAATCAAATATATGTACAAACAGAAAAAAAAAATCTCCGAGCATGCTGAATAAATATTGTCTATTTAAATAAATTGGAGACACTAGAAGGAAAAAATTAACACAATAATGGCCTCCCATATTAAACTGGAACTATCCTGAGACACATAAGCTTTGATAATGAATATACTGAAGGAAACAAAGGAAAAATTGACATTAGTAAAGCAGGAAAAAGATATAATTGCCTTTAGGTTAGGACAATGCCGTGACACTTGGAAATGAATAGTACCCAACATTTATACAAAGCTTTAAAGTTTAAGCACTTTAAATTATTCTCTCATTCGATCTTCATATCAGTGCTATGAGATTTGTGCTATTATCATGTTCTTTTTTAGAAGAGGAAACTAAGGTTCAGAAAGGTGAAGTGACTTGTCCGGTGTCACTTGAATGCTCAAATAGATCTGTGATTTCAATCAATTCATGAATTTAATATGTGCCAGGTATTGTGCTAAGCTCTGGAGATACAAAAAAAAAACCCAAGACAAAACAAAACCCCACAAAAACCCCTTCCCCACAAAAGCTAAAACCCTACAGTCTCTACCCTTGAGACACATACATTCCAGTAAGGAGATCATGTCACCTTTCATCCTTATCTTCACCACAAGCCCAGTTGTCTTCTTTTTTCCATAATATATTTTCCTCACATTTTTTATTACTATCTTTCTTCATGCTCCTCACTTATATATTGCACCTTGAATTTCCCTTCTTCCCCATGGCTGATATTCTTTTTCAATATGTCTTATAGTCATATGACAATTCTAGTAGAATGTTGCATGGTTGTTTGGCCCAGGATCAAAACATAAATACCCTAGAAGGGATTTGAACCTAAGCCTCCCTGACTCCAACTTCAGTGCTCTATTCACTATATGACACTGAAGCTTTAATGGCAGATTTTCAGCCACTAGTAAAAAAAAGTATGTGTGTGTGTGTGTTGGTGTGTTTGTATTCACGCCTGTACATGAGAACATGAGTGGGAATTTCATATCAATACTCCCTAAGTCATATCACCTTCTCTGTGATCACCTTCTTCATGAGTTCTAGTCAATAGCTCTATGTGGAATGAGCACAGTCAGTCAAAAGTGGCATAAAATTCAGTTAAATTTTTGCTATAAAAGTAGTGTAGACCTTGTTGGTCTGGACAATATAAATAAACAACTTCATATCAAAGGGCAGGGCTGGAGAACCTGCAACTGGCCTTCTACATCCTTGGGTACAGCCTTTTGACTGAGTCCAAGTTTTACAGAACAAATCCTTTTATTAATGGGATTTGCTCTGTGACGTTTGGATTCAGTCAAAGGGCTGCACTTGAGGACCTAGAGGACCACATGTGGTCTAGAGGCCACAGGTTCCCCACTCCTGGTCCACACAATGATATTTGCCTTGGACTATCTGTGTTTCTTTGGACAAGTCAACTTCTCTGAGGCCAAGCTTCCTTGGTTTTAAATGAGAATTTTACAAAATGTGTTTTGGAGCCCCTTCTGGCTATGACATGCGGTGAAAAAAATATTAAGTTGTAGAAGACAAGCAAAGAGGATTTTTTTTCACTGTGAAATCTCTAAAACTTTTCTCATGAACACTTTTAACAGTTGAGGTCATCATAAAGAGAGGAAAAAAAATCAGTCAAAAACCAGTCTATGCCATTTCTGAAATGTTTTGGGTGGGAGCAGAGTGTCTTCAGGAACAAGAGAAAACTGCTAGTTAACAACCAGTCTGGGAATTGTCATGGGCTAAAATGTAAAATAATAATGTCTAAATAAGTTATGGATTTCCACACTTAAAGAATGGCCAACTGATTTACATTCTGACATTAGTGGGATGGTGGTATTTGGGGTGAACCTGGGGGGTGGATGCCAGTCTTTATTCTATATTAGCAGTTTCCTTCGTAGGTAACTGGAGAAAGTAAACTCCAGAGAGCTCAAGCTATTAACAAGCCTTCTCAAAGTGTTTGCATGGGGTGAGGAGTGGGGAAGAGGGAATAAAAAAACAAGACCCTGGGAGAGGAATTAGTCCTTCTAAACAAGCACCTTGTACATGCTGCCATTCAGGACCATCGTTCTTTTTTTGAGCCACTCATACTTTTATATGGGGCTGTCAGGTAAACCATCTGCTTTGTCACCACTAAAGTACATTTGCTGGGAGTCATTTCATTATATCTCCAGGGTCTAGTCATGGCATCTTTTGGTAATCTTCAGAATAAGCTGAGCTACTGGCTTCCTTTTATGGGAAACTTTATTTCTGTCAAAGTTCAAGCACATCCCTCATGCCATCTGATGCTCATAACAATGCTGCAGGCAAGTCTGGGAGATGTTAGCATTCACATTTGAGTGAGGAAGGAAGGGAAGCATGGAGAGGAAAACTGACTTCTTCCCAAATCCCAGTGATGGAAAAAAAGAATAGAATCTAGGTCTCCTGATTTGGGGTTTATTGTTCATTCTTCTAAATCAAAATTCCATCTTTAAATGATTCTGCATCTCAAATAATTAATATTGGTAGCATGATATGGTAACAGGAACATTGGAATTAGAGCAGGCAGTTCTTGAGTTTAAATCCTATTCAAGCAGAACAGGATTTTGTACCTATTGGGTCTTGGGCAAGTCACTTTGGGGCACTGGACTTGGAGTCAGGAAGTCCTGGGTTCAAATCCCTCCTCAGACTCTTACTAGCTGTATGACCCTGGACAAGTCACTAAACTTCTCTGTGCCTTGGTTTCTTCACCTATAAATACCGGTGAGTTGGACTTGATAGCCTCTAAAATCTCTTCCAATTCTAGATATATTTATGGCCTCTGATCTTGTCACTGGATGATCTTAAACTCCTTTCCAAGCGAACTCTGGTCACTTGTACCATTTGTTAACTTTTCCTCTTTGTGTAGATGACAACAGATGATTGCTTCTATGATGATGCATTTTTTTCTTCCTACAGTGATTTCCTCGGCAACTCATAAATCTCAAGGCATATGGATGATTTCTGCATTCATATCTCCATTCTTACCACTTTCTTGAGTTTCAGAGTCTTATTTCTTCCTTACTATTCATCATTTACACCTATATATCTCACTATCATCTTAAATCAATATATTTTAAAAAGACCTCATCCTCCTCTCCCCAAGCTAGCACTTCCTTCTGACTTCCATATTACTATGATTAGTATTATCATCCTTCTAGTCACCTAGACTCAGAACGTTGGAATCATTTTTGATTCTTTTTTTTTTGATTCACTATGTGCTATTGATTCTTGCTCTAAGAATTCCTTGTACCTGTTCACCCCTTTTCATTCCTATTACTGTCATCAAAACCTAGGTCCTTATCAGTTCATGCCCATGTTATCCCAAAAGGCTTCTGCTTGATATTCCTTATTATGATCCAAGTGAGTCAGTCCAGGGGAAGGATCAGAGAGCAGGGTGATCAGAACTTTCTTCAATTCAATCAGTAGCTGCAGGGAAAGGGAAAGGGTCTTGGCCAGGAGAGCAAGTGTCCACTACAAACCAAAGAAAACTATCATGGTGGCCTATGAAGTGTATTGTCAGAATAGGACTGCTAAACCCAGAATCTATGTAAGCAAACAATGCAAAGGTCTGTGGTGAGAGACATCATGTAAGGAATCACAAGGTGTAGAAACATTTAATCAGTGTCTAAGAGGCCTTGGCAGGAGACATTATCCAAGACGCAAAAAGCACGTAATGGAAGTTGAGGAGATGAATTAGCATACGCATAGGGTAAATAAAGATCGTAGATCAGAGGTCATGGAAAAATTACAGATTTTAGAATTGAAAGAGTTCCTAGAGTTCTATCAGGTCCAATCCCCTTATTTTACAGATGAAGGGGCATAAAGAAGCTAAATGACTTACCCATACCCAGGGTGACAGCAAATAAGTATCTGAGATAGAATATGAGCCCATCTTGCTAATTCCAAGTCCTGTTCTTGGGACTAGGCAAGTAGGCATAGTAAGTTAAGACTTTGGGGAGTGGGGCAAGATGGCGCTGTGAAAGGAACTACTGGTGCTTTCTCACAAATTCTGTCAGATACATCTAAAAAAGTGAATCTGAGCATATTTGAGAGAGTTAGAAGCTACTAGTAGACTGAGAGGGCAGTAGTGCCCAGCACATGCAAAGGCAACAGAACAAACTAGCTAGGAACAGCAGAGGAATCCAGCCAGTGTGCTCTTCTGGCAAAGTGGGCAAGTGATACACTGGAGCAGGAATAGGCCCACGGCAGAAGTGCTGGCTGCAGCCGTGATCGAGCCCAGGCTTCTCACCCCAGAAAGGAGTCTGTCAGAGCTAGGGGAGACACCAGTGCAGAGCCTGCGGCTGCAGGAGCAGCTAGCCTGGAGGCCTCCAACCCACAGTCTAAAGTTTGAAACTCGCCTTCTTGAACTTCCAGAAGCCATGATGGCCAGGTAAAATGGCACTCATCCCTCCCTCGAATAAACCCAGAGAATACTACTTCAGAAGAAACAGAGGAGCCAAAAGGGGGACTTCAGTAGTGAGAAAAGTTGGGGAGAGGGCCCTTCTTGTGGTGGCAGAAGGAGACTAGTAGAGGAAGAGAGGTGTCCCAGCAGCCCTCACCTCAGCAGAACAACGAGAGTAACTGAGCCCCAGGGGTGTGAAGCTAACAAATGTCAATGCCAGGACCCCAGACATGGCTTTGCACAGCCAGGAGAAGTGGTAGACACCAGCACGGACAACAGCTGAGACCACCCATGCTGTAGAGCAGTCCTAGGGAAGAGGAGGCTCCCAGCAGCCAGACTACCCCTCCCCCACACCTCACAAACCAGATGCCATAGCACATAAAGGTAAATCTCAACACGAGAAACTTGGGACAGAGCCCCATGCGCCCCAGAAGCAGAGATCCACTTTAGAAACCAGGAGAAAAAAAAACGTCATGAAAAAGAACACTAAGAAGCTTTCAAAGAAAGACCATCGATTCCTATTATGGAGACAGGGAAGATCAAAATACCAATTCAGAAGAGGACAGCATGGACACTAGACCCACATCTGAAACCTCAAAAGGGAAAGTGAACTGGTCTCCAGACCAAAAAGCATTCCTGGAAGAATTCAAGGAAGACTTTAAAAACCAAATTAGGGAGGTGAAAGAAAAAATGGAAAAAATGGAGTTAATATCCTTGTTGAAAAAGAAAACTTGCTGTTACTAGTCATTTATATCTCAGTGGCATATACTACCTTCAGTTTGCAAAACACCCCTTCTAGGCCCTGGGACTAAAATGATAGGAAAAAAAAACCAACCAAAATCATCCCTATCCTCAAGGGAGCTATGTTCTTTCAGACCCTTTCTTTTTATTTATTTATTTTTCATTTTCGACATTCACTCATAAGATTTTGAGGGTTAAAATTTTCCCCCTCTTCCTCTCCCTCCTTTCCCCTTTCCCAAGATGGCATGCAATTTAATATAGGCTATATGTGTATGATCATATTAAACAAATTTCCATGCGGGTCATGTTGTGAAAGAAGAATCAGAACAAAAGGGAAAATTTTTAAGAAAGAAATAACAAAAACAACAAAAAAAGAGAAAATAGTTTGCTTCAATCTGTATTCAGACTCCATAGTTCTTTCTCTGGATGTGGATAGCATTTTCCATCATGAGTCTTTTGGAATTGTCTTAGATCATTGAATTGCTGAAAAGCACAAAGTCTATCAAAATTGGTCATCACCTGATATTGCTGTTACTGTGTACAATGTTTTCCTAGTTCTGCCTATTTCACTCACTTCACTCAGCATCAGTTCATGTAAGTCTTTCCAGGTTTTTCTGAAATCTGCTTGCTCATCATTTCTTATAGAACAATAGCATTCCATTACATCCATATACCACAACTTGATAGGCATCCCCCCAATTTCCAATTCTTTGCCACCACAAAAAGAGCTGCTATAAATATTTTTGTACACATTGGTCCTTTTCCCTTTTGGACTCTTTCTTAACAACAGGCTTGATGGATGGAGTAGATAAGGGAAGATGGGGAGTTGGTGAAGTCAAAATTTATCTCTTTAAAATTTCTATCCATTTGTTCTAGGGCCAATCCAAAGGACATTATCTTTCAGTGTTTCTTCCACTTGAGAGCATTCAAGTACTAATTCCTTAGTTTCTTTCTTGTTTATTTTTGGTTGGATTTATCGAGTTCTGAGAGAGACAGCTGAAGTCCCCCACTAGCACAGTTTTGCTATATCTTCCTATAACTCACTTAACTTCTCATTTACAAATTTGGATGCTATACCACTTGGTGCATATATGTTTAGTATTGATATAGCTTCTTTGTCTATGGTACCTTTTGGCAAGGTGTAGTTTTCTTCCTTATCTTTTTTAATTAGGTCTATTTTTGCTTTTGCTTTGAGATCAATATTGCTACCCCCGATTTTTTTTATTTTCATATTTTTTACTTCAGCTGAAGAGTAATAGATTCCCCTATGTCCCTTACCTCTACTTTCTGCTTAAAATGTATTTCTTGTAAACAACATACTGTAGGATTCTGTTTTTTTTAATCACTCTGCTATCTACTTCTGTTTTATGGGAGAGTTCATTCCATTCACATTTGCAGTTATGATTACTATCTGTGTATTTCCCTCCATCCTATTCTTCCTCCTGTTTGTCCTCTCTCTCCTTTTGCCTTTTCCCTCCATACTGGTGTTTTGCTTCTGTCTACCACCTCCCCTGATCTTCCCTCCCTTCTGTCAGTCCTCCCTCCCCCCACCCCTTTACTCAATCTCCTCCCCTTCTACCTCCCTGTAAGGTAAAATGGATTTCTATATTCAACTGATTGTGGATATGATTCCCTCTTTGAGCCAACACTGATGACAGTATTGTTCAAGCAATGCTAGTTGCCCACCCTTCCACCCTCCCCTACACTGTAATAGGTCTTTTGTGCCTCTTCACATGAAGTAATTTAGCCCATTCTACCTCTCCTTTCCTTCTGCATCCTTTGTACTCTTTTTTCTCATTGATTAGTTTTTTTTTAATGTTACTCACTCAAATTCACATTATAACCATACCCTCTGTCTGTGTATATTCCTTCTAGCTGTACCATTAGTGATATATTTTTTTTAAAGAATTACAAATATTATCTTCCCATCTAGGGATATAAATAGTTTATTTCTCTTGAATCTCTTATATTTCCTTTTCTTTTTTTAGCTATTCATACTCCTATTGGGTCTTGATATTGGAGATCAAACTTTTGGTTTAACTCTGGTCTTCTCCTTATGAAAGCTTGAAATGCTTCTATTTCATTGAATGACCATTTTTCCCCTTGATGTGTTAAGCTTAATTTTTCTGGGTAGGTGATTCTTGGTTATAGTTGTAGCTCTTTTTACTTCTGGAATATCATGTTTTATGACTGCCAGTCCTTTAATGTTGCAGCCGTCAAGTCCTGTGTAATCCTGATTGCAGCTTTCCAATATGTGAATTGTTTCTTTCTGGCCACTTGCAGTATTTTTTCCTTGACATGATAGTTCTGAAATTTGGCTGTAATGATCCTTGCAGTTTTTATCTTAAGATCTCTTTCCTGAGGCAATCTGTAGATTCTTTCAATGTTTAGTTTGCCCTCTGGTTCCAGGACATCATGGCAGTTTTCCTTGATAATTTCTTGAGAGATGTTGTCCAGGTTCTCTTTTTGACTATGGCTTTTGGGCAGTTGTATCAGTAAGTCAAGATTCATGACCTTGAGGATGACCACGAATAAGCCAGAATGGTTTGGAATTGCAAAGTATGAAAAACTCTCTATGTAGAAGGCAGAGAAAGTATAACATTTATTTAGACCCCAGAGGATATCCAGAGGATAAAATCCCAAGACCAATAACCCCAATTCAATATAGTAGTAATTATATTCCAAAACCAATAAGCACACTTCAATGTAGCAACAAGGAAATTATAGTACAGTATTATAGCAAGGAACCAAGTCATCCTGTAACCTCCCCTCCTGCTAGGGCTTTGCCATAAACAATCACTCATGAATCCTAATTCTGTACTTGGCACTCTCTTCTGCAGCTCTGCTTATGCTGGCTCCCTCAATGTCTTCTCTGCAGTGCCCTCTCAATGTCCACTGCCTCAACTTCTTCTTCTCAGTTCTGCAGTTCTTAGTTCTGTCCCCCTTCATTTCTGCTTCTCTCACACTCTGGGCTCTCCTTATATACAGTCGTAGCTGGAGCGTCTGATTGGCTAGAACTCAGGTCTTCGATTGGCTGAATTCATGATTAACTAGAACTCAGTGCACATACCATTGGCTCTGGTCTTGGCAATTCCTCTTAAGGCCCTGACGGCTTCATGCCCAAAATGACTTAGTACCAGATAAGTAGAGGCTTCAGGCCTATTTAGAAACAAAGATATAATCAAACTTTCCCACCTAGCCCCACCTGAGGCCTAATGAATGGATGGGGAAGATCTTTGATCCCATTAATACTACAGTAGTCCAGTGATTCTAATATTACCTTTCTTGAATCTATTTTCCATGTTCGTAGTTTTCCCCATGAGGTATTTTACATTTTCTTCTATTTTGTTTTCAATTTTTAAAAAATTTGTTTGACTAATTCTTGATGTCTAATAGAATCATGAGCTTCTACTTGCCCAGTTTTACCTTTCAAAGAGCCATTTTCCTCAACTAGCTTTTGTACTTTATTTTCCATTTGACCAATTGTATTCTTTAAAGAGTTGTTTCCTTCCATTGATTTTTGTGTCTCCTTTTCCATTTGCCCAATTCTACTTTTTAAGCTGTTACCTTTTTTTGGTAAATCTCTTGTATCAGTCTTATTTTTCCTCCAATTTTCCTTCTACCTCTCTTATATGATGTTTAAGCTCCTTTTTGAACTCTTCCATGAGTTCTTTCTGGGCTTGAGACCACTTCCTGTTTTTCTTTGGGGTTTTGTTCATAGGCATTTTGACCTTATTCTGAGTTTGTGTCTTGATCTTCCCTGTCATGGCAATAACTTGCTATGGTCAGATTCTGTTTTTTTTCTGATCTTTTTTTGGCCTTTTCCTTTTCTTTTAAATTAGAGCTCTTCTCGTTGAGTGGAAGGGACACTATCTTAGCCTTCTTGTGCCAGGTACTGCAGACATGCTGGTTGTTTACCTGGTGTGGTGCTGATGTTGTCCTGAGGGCTCAGAGGACCCTCATGTCTGGTGATGTGCTGATGGGTTGGGGTGGAGAGTGGCTGGCACTGCTGGAAGCTGTAGGAGTCTGGCATCTTACCTGTTGTGGAACTGGGGTCCTAGTGCTGGTATCTGGTGTGTGCTGAGGCCTGGGGTGTGTTTTGTGATTCTTCAGGGCTTTACTGAAGCATGTGGAGGCTTGGCTGCTGGAAGTTGCCTGTTTGCCCAGGGCTATGCTGAAACACATGGCCCAGTGTTGGTAGCTGCCTGTTTGTTTAGTTGGCATCTACCTATTTGCCTGGGGCTATGCTGAAGCATGTGGTGCTTCTCAGAGCTGAAGTCTGCCAGTTCCCCTGGCTGTGCTAAGGTATATGGGAGGTCCTGGTGTTGGAGTTTGCCTGCTTCACTGCCCTGGGGCTCAGGATCTACTGTTGGCTTGCTGATGTGGGCCTTGCTACTGGCTTGCTGGGATGCTTCCTGTCCTAGACTTCACCCCACTTTTACATTTCCTGACCATCTTCCAGGTTTGCTGGGATCAAAGATTGGTTCAGCCCACCTTTTTGCTGGTTCTACTGTTCTAGGATTTGTTTTGGGGTGTTTTTAAGCCCTAGTGCAGTGGAGAAAGCAACACCAGGACCCCGCACATGCCTTAGCATAGCCATGGAAACCAGCAGATACCTAGAAAAAGAAAGGGAAAATAAATTACACTTCAATTTGAGATGAGTTCATCCGTTTTCTTTCTCAAGGTAGATAGCATTTTTCTTCATAAATCCTTTGGAATTGTCTTGGATCATTGTATTGATCAAAGTAGCTAAGTCTATCACAGTAGGTCATTATTATGATATTGCTATTACTGTGAACAATGATCTCCTGATTCTGCTTCCTTCACTCTGCAACAATTCAGACAGGACTTTGGGGTTTTTCTGAAACCATTGCTCTCATCATTTCTTAGAGTATAATAGTATTCCATTACCATCATATACTGCAATTTTTTCAGCCATTCCCCAATTGATAGGCAATTCTTTGCTACCACAAAAATAATTACTACATGTATTTTTGTACATATAGGTGTTTTTTATTTTTCCTTTGATCTCTTTGGTATTTTCCATCATTTTCCAGACTCTCTTGACAAAGACACTGGAGTGGTTTGCCATTTCCTTCTCCAGCTCATTTTACAGATGAGGAAACAAGCATACAGGGTGAAGTGACTTGCCCATGGCCACATAGTTAATAAGTGTCTAAGGTCAGATTTGAACTCAGGAAGATCAGTCTTCTCTGCTCCAGGCCTAGCACTCGATCTATTGCACCACATAGCTGCCCCTGTGCCACCTAACTTTAGAGACACATTCCTAGTAATGTTATTTCTGGGTCAAACAGCATGCACAGTTGTATAGCCCTCTGAGCCTAGTTCCAAAATTTTCTATAGAATAATTGGACCAGGAACAAGCATTTTTTAAACACCTACCATGTTCCAGGTACCATGATAAGTATTTTATAAATATTATCTCATTTGATCCTCACAACACTTGTGAATCTCTCAATATCTCTAGGCCTGTTATTCTTCATCTGTAAAATGAAGATACTACCTTTAAGAACTCTATTGGTTTGTTATAAGGGTCAAAAAAAGATAATACATATATACATATATACACATATATGTATATATAGATATAGATATAGATAGATAGATAGATAGATAGATAGATAGATAGATAGATAGATAGACAGATAAAACTCTGCAAACCTCAAATTGGGACATAAATATCAGCTACCATTATTGCAAAGAAAATATTGTTCCAAGAGATGCTGGGTTCTAGGCTTTTGACTATGTGACCTTGGATAGGTCATTTTTTACTTCTGTGGGTCTCTATTTCCTTACCTGTAAATTGAAGGGGTCTACATGAGGTAATCTCTATTTGTTCTGTTTTAAGCATGGCAGTGGCATGTTGCATTTGTGGGGAATCAGGCAGGAGATATTCTCATTCCGGTTGATTAGGACATGACATAAATAGAGCTTAAGTGAAAGTTGTGGCCAAATTGCCCAGAGGTGGTATTAGTTGGGCTCAGTGGAAACCACGAAGCTAAAAGATTCGTCACAAATGAGAGTCAAGGCCAATTTAATAGACATAGAAGATCAACGAATGGTCACAAATATATTAAGGCAGGATCAGTTGACAATAAGGCTGGGACACTGAGCAGTAGTCTTGGCTGGAAAACAGATGAGGCAAACTCTGGGATAAAGGTCCAAAACAGTTCCAGGGACAGCTCCTATAATATATGTCCTTACTGTTTCAGTAGTTTGTACTCACTATTAGACTATCAGGGGCCACTCAGATTTCCCCACCCCTGCCCCCCAGCAGTGGTGTTTTTAAATCAGAGGTTTAATAAATTAGGTTCTGATCCGCAGTAAAGGGGCCTTTGGCGTTTCCTGCAGACACCAGCCATATCTTCTGAACAGATTCAGCCTTTGGTTGGAGAATTTAGATCTTCCATAGGTTAAGTGGGGCCCGTTTCCTCAGTACCCATGGAATTCTCTTCATTAGAATTTCCTTTATTTAAGGCTCTGTCCACTCAAAGGTTCCAGGCATTAATTATAACAGCTGGACTTTTCTGGACCTTCTCTCTAAGTTTCTTTCCAGCTTGAGTATTCTCTGTGATCTCAAATGGTTTTGAAAAACTTCAGAAGGCAGGGAATGCACTTTATTTTTTCCCCTTGGCTTTTACGCTGCTAATTGCCGTCAAGCAGAGGTAGTCCAGCAGGAAGAACTTAGAATGAGAATGTATGGTTTTAAATCCTGTCTCTGCCATTTAATTCTAGTGTGACTTTGGGTAATCACTTCACCTTCATAGATGTCAGTGTCCTCATCTGTAAAATTGTGGAGCTGGGCTAAATTACCTCTAATATCCATCAGTTTCAACCCTAATACACCATGATCCCATATTGTTTTTTTTTTTTGTTGTTGTTCAAGGCACCATTTTTCCTGATATTCTTCTCATCCCATAGCAGAAACTGCTCAGAGAGAATATCAATGTATCGCACCACAGTTGCTTTTGGAAGATCTTCAAAGGAGTGCAGTATTTACCCTCACCATGTGCATCATTGATAAAACCTGAATTGATAAAATGCTTCACAAGTTCTGTTATCCCCAAAGCAGTCCTCTAAGGTACTTCATACTCCCAGTTAAAGATCAGTCATGGATACAAGTCTAAGGTAAAATCAGAGGGAAAGTTTCAAAAACAAGGGGATAACAAATAAATCTTCTGAACACAGCATATGCTTCTCAAACCAGGGCCACATGGCCTTAAATTTCAGCTGTGACTACTTGGCACTAAACAATTTTAGTCAAAATTTCAGATGTTTCTAAAGATCTTAATGTTTGGTATTATTTTGACAAAACACAGTGGTTTTTTTCAGATGCTTGTGTGTGGGGAGATTGAATCTCTGCCCCATCTCCAAGTAATACCTCTTCAAGGCTTGGTTGAAACAGCTTTCTCCTCCCACTCTGCCAGATACTTGAGTCCCCCTTGGTTCTAAATTGACTTCATGTTTTATAAATGACCCACAGGACATCACCAGGTTTCTTCAGCTGATAACAATACACTTTTTCTGCAACATCACCCCCTTTTATCCAATGGCTTTCAAGGGCTTCTAAATTGATCGAAGACTTTTTGCACTTAGTCTAAATCCTATGATAGATCTTTTCAATGAAGATGTCTAGGATAAGTGAAAAGAAGTAGCAATGCCACAGTGGGAAATAAAATTATAGGATTTACTACCACAAGAGTTAAGAAAGGATGAAAATCGTGGTTTCAGGTGAGGTTTAGATAAATTCATGGATGATAACATCATAATATAATGTTAAAGGAAACCAGTGATGTTTTGACAGTGTTCCTAACTTTTAAGGTTGATGTCAAGGAAAACTAGTACCCCCACCCATAAGATGTCAGGGTGATAAAGAGAAAAAGGAATTAGATGTGAAATCAAAGTACCTGTGTTTTAAACTTGGCTTTCCCACTTACTATTTGTGTGACCTTGGGCAATTTCTTAACCTATATGGGCCTCAGGTTCATCTACAAAATGAAGGGTTTGATACAGATGACAGCAAATGACCCTCACGTCCCTTAATGACCCAATCAGACACAGAATTCTTCTGTGTTACAGAGTCCATGTATCTGAGTAAATGTTTAGATTTAGAATATAAAATACTAGAACTTTAGTGAACTAGAACTTAGTGAAATAGATTTAAACCTTCAAGTATTAGATTTTTTATGAAGGCCATGTGAGTTCATCTAGTCTTATCACCCAACGTTCATAAATTAGTGGTCTTAGCCCATTTTAAATTTCTTAGGATACTGGGAGTTTATATATACATATACATACACATATATTTCTATCTTAGCTCCTGTTTTGTCCTACCTTGGTTAGCTTTCCAGATCAGATATCAGTGGATTTTGGGACTATATAAAAGCTTATGACTATATGAACTAAGATCTGTTCAGACAAACAATGGATATTGGGCTAAAAGTGAAAAATACTAACATTACAAAGAAAAGTAATTTCACTACAGAGAAAAACTAGGAGAAGAGCCATTTCCTGTTTATGTCTTCACACAAATCCTTAAGGTGCAGATCATCATCATGATGCCTCTGTTTGAGCTTCCAGCTTGGAATGATCTCCTCCATACTTTCTGTCTATCCAAATCTCACTATTCTTTCAAGTCCAAGTTCAAATCAAGTCTCTTCTATGAAACCTTCTCTACCCACTTCAGCCCACACTGGTCTCCCCCTTCCTCTCTTAAAGACTGTACCGCAGATTTTAATATTGAAATATATTGTTTATTTTTCCAATTTTCTTATGACTCATGAGTGTGTGTATACATTCATATATAATACATATATGTATGGATACATACACAAATGCACATAAATGCATGAATTTTTAATTATTTCTCCCACTGGATAACTTTGTGAAGATGAAGGAAGACTTGTATTAGGCTCACAGTAGGTACTCAATAAATGTTGGTTGACTGATTTAAATATAGATCAATTTTCCTCTTCCTGCTATGCAAGATATAACACATCTTTGTAGGTTCACGAGAGAAGACCCTTCCTCTGACTGTCACATGTATTGGGGAAGAACTTTAATAAACATTTATTAAAAGTCTAGAACCTGAAAAACACTGTTCTGGGTCTTAGGCTAGAAAGACAACAACAAAAACAGCCCCTGCTCTCAGGAAACTCACATTTTACTGCAGGAGGATGGAGTGGAGGAGTAGAAGGTGCACAAATTAAAAAAAAAGAAAGATAAACTGAGGAAAGAAAGAATACTAATGATTGGGCTGGAGCCCTGAGGGACGGCTTTGTGTAGAAAGTTAACAAAAGCTATTAGTGAGGTTCAGATGGGGGTGAGTATGAGAGGGGGTGTTTGGGTGGTAGTGCATTTAGACACTTTGGTGTGGGGGATGGTACAGAGATAGGAAATGGAATACCTAATTATCCTACCCTTTTTTCCTAATCCCATATAGCGCTGAAGACTCATCATCACTCAATGTGTGTTCTGCAAGACAGAGACTAGCTGAATCAACACTTAGTGGAAACCTAACGACACCCCCCCCTTTTCAATTTGAATCCTCCAGCGCTAAGCCTTTAAAACAAACTTACTTTGCCTTCTGCAACCAAAGCAGCTCAGACTATGATTCTCTCTGATCTGTAGGATCATAAGATGATCATGGACTTAGTGCTGAAAGGGACTTTAGATGCTCTCTACTACAACTTTCTCATTTTACAAGAGAAGGGATTGAGTCCTGGGACTGACCTTTAAGTGACTCATCCAAGAACAGACAGCTAATTAATATGTGAAGGGGAATTTGAATCAAGCTCTTTCTGACTCTAGACCTAATGCGTTATTCGTTATGGCAGGCATTAAAGACACAGAAACCCCACTTGGAACCACAGACTTAAAACAGGAAGGGAGGAAACCAGGAGGTTAACTACTTCGAACTTCTATATTTTGCTGATTAGAAAACTGCGACCAAAAGAGGTTGTGTTTTGCTCAAGATCATAGAGATGTTAAGTGATATAGCTGGGATGTGAGGCCAGGTGTTCTGACTACAAACTGAACACTTGCTCCTTCCGCCCCAAAAAAATCTGTAATGGATTCAAAAGATGATTTCTGTTCTTTCCCCAAAGCTGACCAATAGGAAAACAGCCATTTCTATCAGGGGGCCAAAAAAATCTATTTTCAAGAAGAATCTTGTCTAGCTATTTGAGAAAAGCTCAAAGCAACTTAAAGGAAACCATTTCAGTGACAAAAATCCTGTAGATCGTTCTACTCTTGGTACCAAATGATGCACCAGAAAAAAGTTTAGAGTTCTTTTGATAATATGAATTAATTATTCAGACCCCTTCCTGGGGGACAAATTGTTGGTAGCAAATTGAAAGGAATTGGACCAGAATCAGGGGTTTTGAATAGAGGAAGGGGGAAGAGATAGATAAGATCATTGGTACTACTAGTGATGTATTATAGGAGATAGGGTTGTTTCCTAACTTAGAATCAGTGAATCACAAGATATTTAATAACTGCCACCCCTCATTCAAATCAAAGTCAACTGCGATCCATGTTATCATTTCCCTGATGCCATGGTCCTCTTTGAAAAGAAAAGACAAACACAACCTGTGAGTAGACCATACTGCCTGAATAGGGACCCAGCTAGATTTCTTTCTCTCTTCCTTCCTTCCTTCCTTCCTTCCTTCCTTCCTTCCTTCCTTCCTTCCTTCCTTCCTTCCTTCCTTCCTTCCTTCCTTCTGTCCTTCCTTCCTTCCTTCCTTCCTTCCTTCCTTCCTCCCTCCCTCCCTCCCTCCCTCCCTCCCTCCCTTCCTTCCTCCCTTCTTCTCTTTCTTTCTTTCTTTCTTTCTTTCTTTCTTTCTTTCTTTCTTTCTTTCTTTCTTTCTTTTCCTTCCTTCCTTCCTTCCTTCCTTCCTTCCTTCCTTCCTTCCTTCCTTCCTCCCATTGATTTGCTTTATTTTTTTTCAATTTTAGCACATTCACTTTTTTTTCTTGTTATTTTTTCTTTTTCTTTTTAGTTTGCAACACACGGTTCTACGTAATTTTGAGTTCCAGATTTTCTTCCCTCCTTCCCCAAGGCAGCATGGAATCCCATTTAACTTCCATGTATGACTTCACATTGAATTAATTTACACATTAGTCAAGTTGTGGAGAAGAATTATGACCAATGGAATGAATCATGAGAAAGACGAAACAGAACCAAAAAGAAATAGGGAACACTTCATGAATTTGCATGTCATCCTTGTGCAGGGGCCATGCTAATCTTCTTTGTATTGTTCCAATTTTAGTACATGTGTTGCTGAAGCGAGCACTCTCTCTCTCTGTGTCTCTCTCTCTCTCTCTTCTTTCTTTCTTTCTCTCTCTCTCTCTTCCTTCCTTCCTTCCATTCCTTCCTTCCTTTCTTTCTTTCCTTCCTTCCTTCCTGCTTTCTTTCTTTCTTTCTTTCTTTCTTTCTTTCTTTCTTTCTTTCTTTCTTTCTTTCTTTCTCTTTCTTTCTCTCTTTCTTAGTCTGTAAGACTAAGTTCTTTCTCTCTTTCTTTCTTTCTTTCTTTCTTTCTTTCTTTCTTTCTTTCTTTCTTTCTTTCTTTCTTTCTTCCTTCCTTCCTTCCTTCCTTCCTTCCTTTCTTCCTTCCTTCCTTTCTTTCTTTCTTTCCATAGATATAGGCAGCTCCTGGAAATGATTCCCTCTGCCCTAGCAGATTGGAACCTTCTCTGTAATTATAGTCTTAGAAAGTTGCTCAAGGGCACGAAAGCTTAAACCTCTTACCCTGGGTCACAGAGCCAGTATGTGTTAGAATCAAAACTCGACTTCTTTGTGACTCTCATGTTAGGTGATAGAATCATTTTTGCTTGTTTATTTTGAATGCAGAATTAAGACCAGTCTGTTCTAGGTAGATACATTTTAGCTCACTGTAAGGATGAATTTTTGACAACTAAACCTGTTCTAAAATGGAATGGACTGACTTGGGTGATAGAAAACTCTGTGTCACTAGAGGTACCCAAGAAGAAAATCAGAGAGTTTACAATTGGAAGGAAACTAAAAGGCTATGTAATCTAACTTTTACATTTTTCAGATGAAGAAACTCGCTTCCAGAGAGTTGAAGAAACTTGTCTGTCTCTGTCTCTCTCTCTGTCTCTCTCTCTCTGTCTCTGTCTGTCTCTCTGTCTCTCTGTCTCTGTCTCTGCCTCTCTCTCTCTCTCTCTCTCTCTCTCTCTCTCTCTCTCTCTCTCTCTTTCTCTCTTTCTCTCTCTCTTCTTCTCTCTCTTTCTCCCATTTCATTCTGAAGCTCATAGATTGGACCACAATAGGTCCCTGCCCAAGCTCCACTTAATGACTGTGTTTTGGGCCCTCCTGGCTTAAAGTGAATGTCAATGTTAACTGTTTCTCTTTGGAACAACAACCCTTCAAGCTTGATTTTCTCTTTTTTTTCTAATTAAAGGGGTCCTCTCTTGATTCACTTCTTAAAGAGGCCTATTCACTGAATGGATATTACCTCACCTGAAAAGGCCTTAGTCTAAAAGGGCCCGGGCCTCCCCTTGCATCCTGGGCCATCTCTGGTCATCCTGATGACTATCTGGTCACTGGATCCAGATGGCTCTGGAGGAGAAAGTGAGGCTGGTGACCTTGCACAGCCCTCCCTCACTCAAATCAAAGTCAACTGCAAGTCATGTCATCATTTCCCTGATGCCATGGTCCTCTTCAAAAACGAAGGACAAACACACAATAAGTGCCTACTATGTTTTAGACATTGTGCTAGTCCCAGGTTTCAAGGAGCTCACAGTCTAATGGGAGAGACAAGATGCAAATAACTATGTACAAATAAGTTATGTACAGGATAAATTGGAGGTAATCTCAGAGAGAAGAAATTAGCATTAGTGGCTATAAGAAAAGGCTTCTTGTTGATGGGATTTTATCTGGGACATGAAGGAAGTAAGAGTTTTAAAGGTCAAGGTAGGGTAGGCACAGGACCTGGTCAAGAGAAAGAAACATATGTAGTGTTCTAAGGAGTTGAATAGGTCTTAAAACAAGACCAGGTTGCCTAGAGTTGAGGGGGAAGGGAGAGGAGCTGGAGGAGTGGCACTAAACTTGGATGGTAAAAGAGGGTAGCTTAGATGTGAGGCCATGACAGCAGCAGTAGTGTTGAAACTAAAATGTAAACCAGAGAATGAAGGCCTTGAGGTAAGCTAATGTAAAAGATAATGTTATCAAATAAAAAAAAAACAAACATTAAAGGATCATAGCTTTAGAGACTTGAGGCATTGACATATATATTGACCAGAACAGTTCTTTGTCTCTGCATTTGTTGTGATCTTTTACTCTCACTATATAACCATTAGTCTACTTTCTTTTCTAAATATACTTGTCCTTGATAGCACCATTTATGCCACTTTCCCCATGAAAGTCATCATTGATAATGTGCAGTAGTCTATTTACAATCTCCCATTTCCTTTGGGTTACTCATATATTTGATTCTTTCAAAATCATAATGTTCCATGACTCATAGCTATAAATATTGGTGTTAAAGAGATGAGCTCTTCAGCAATGATTAGATTATATTCATTGAAAGCATTGTGTAATATTGGGAAATCATTGAAAGCATTTGGCAATAGGTTTATCTGAAATGCTGGCTATGGAGACACTAACATTAATAAACAAAACTGCTTCTCTTGAATGATAAAGCCTCTCTCTCATCTTTCAGCTACTGAATACACAGATTCATGTCCTTTAAATGTGGAGAGATACAGTGAATCATGTTACCCACTCTTTTTGAGGTAGAACAGATCTAAGAATATAGATTTTTCTCAGCATTCTCATCCAACCCAGTTCAATACAAAGTTGTGTGAGCATTCTCTGCCTTATATTTTCTGGGCAGAAGCAATGTCCCAATTCCTACTGCAAACCTCTCAAATGTGTTGCTTCTGGTTCACCTTCACCTTCACTGAATTTTTGGTAACTAGCACAGTGCTGCACGTGTAGTAGGTGATCTTTCAGTATTTATTGCTTTTAGATGATGATGATGATGATGATGATGATGATGATGATGATGTTATTTGTAGATAAGCAGATAGACATAGTAGAAAAAGCATCAGATTTGGAGTCAGAAGACATGGGTTTAAATCCCGGCTATATCACTATGGCTTTTGGCTTTTGGGCAAATCATTTAACATTTCTGAGACTCAGTCTTCTCATCGGTAAAATGAGGGCATTAAACGAGATGATCTCTAAGATTCTTTCCATCCGTGATCCTGAGGTGTGTAAACCCAGGTTTTATGAATGATTGTTGGAAAAGTCTCAAATGTGTATATACTAAGAGATACTTATCAGCACACCAATCAACCAATAAGCAAATATTTGGAGGGCATTTACTACATGTCTAGCCCTGTTCTAGATTTTGTAGGGGAAGCAGTAGAAGCATAATATGTAGTCCTTGCCTTCAAGGAGCTTGCAGTCTTGTTGGGTGAAATGAAACTAATAATAATAATAACAATAATAATAATAATAATAAACAATAGTAACCACAACAAAGACCATGACAATTTCTCCCCAGGGATTTTTATCCTCTCTTATTCGTGGCTTTTATTAGGAACATTCTTTGCTCCAACACCACTAGGCATTCTGACCATTCA
This sequence comes from Phalanger gymnotis, assembly GCA_028646595.1. Classification (NCBI taxonomy): domain Eukaryota; kingdom Metazoa; phylum Chordata; class Mammalia; order Diprotodontia; family Phalangeridae; genus Phalanger; species Phalanger gymnotis. Next base: position 560,502,254 of record CM053622.1, read on the forward strand.
AAATGTACCTGGTGAGACGACTATTACTTTTTTTTTAGCAACAAATTGATAGAAATAAACTCAGCTGTAAAATGTTTCTGAAATTAGTTAATCAATAAGCATTTAATAAATACTTACTATACACTAGGCACTGTGCTAATTGCTTGGGTTAAAAAGAAAGGCAAAAGACAGTCCCTGCTTTCAGGGAGCTCACAGTCTAAGCAGGAGACAATATACAAACTATATGCAAACTTGTTATAGATAGGATCAATCCTAGGTAGTCTCAAAGGGAAGGTGAGTTGGTTAAGGAAGATAGGAAAGATTTCTTGTAGAACAGACCTGCACAATATATGGCCCCTGGGCAGTTTACTACCTCCCAAAGGATTTTGGGTCGTCTGTGAAAAATGTAAAGGATATAAAACAAAATAAAGATCTAATGAGTTCTTTGTCCACACCTTGCTTAACTCACTTTCCACTAGTCATTACTGGGTCATCATGTAGCTTGGTGGAGGGGCTGCCACTGCATGGGTTCTCCTGTTTGTTACTTGACCTGGGGCAACTAACCACCTTCAGTTTGTCTCTAATCTGAGAAGAGTAAGAGTCAAATCTTTTTGCTGTGTTTTTGGTCATTTACTGCTGTTGAACAGGGACAAAGTGAATGCAGCCATGTGCCAAGGCAGCTGACGCCACCTATGCGATGAGCAGCAACAATGGGAAGGCTTGTTCCCCTCCTTCTCTGTGCGACCACCCTCCAAGTTACATGAGTGTCTGGCACTCTCTACAAAATCAGACACTTGGTTCAGTATTCCTTTGTATGTGAGCAGTTGCTGTGGAGATTTTTTAGTTCCAGTATTAAAGTTTTTGGGGTGACTTTTTGGAGTGCTAAAACAAATGGAAGATCAAATCAGAACATAAAGCCTTTATTCCAGAATGGACAAATAGATACTTGCTTACTTACATGAGAGACAAAATATTGTGCCTTGTTTACTAAGTAATAGCTGTTCTGAAAGAATATAATCTTCACTGCCATTTCAAATAAAAAATACCCTGACTTGGCAAATTGGACGCAAATGAAAAACAAATTAAAGCCATATTGTTGAAAAATATCATTGGGGAACAACAGTTTTCAAGAAAGTAAACTTACAGAAAATGAGGCAGTTACTAAGGTTAGTTTTCAGACTTCTAAAGAAATCCATTTCAAACGTAATTCCAGAGTACAATAAACTGATGGCTGACAGGAAGCACAATATCTCCCACTAACTAAATGTAAACAGTAAGAAAACTTGAAAAATGTATTAAAACTTGTACCTCTTTGCAAAGTATTTTTTAACATTTTTGTGATTTTATGATAAATAAAAATCTTAAGTAATATGTGTAATTAATGGGTATTAATTGAAATTTTCCTTTTTTAATATGGTCCATTTGCAAAATAGTTTAATAATTAATTATACCTTTACTTAGAAAGTGAGCTGCTAAAAACCAATCTGCAGCCTGAAAAAATTTAGCCTATTTTAATTTTGGCCCCTACCTACTGCAGGTTGTGCAAGTCTGTTGTAGAAGGTGTAACTTTAGCTGAGACTTGAAGGGAGCCAAGGAAACTAGGAGGCAGAGATGAAGAGGCAGAAAGTCTTAGGGGATAGTTAGTGAAAACAGTCTTCCTCACAGAGGAAAAATGCATAGAGGAGAATAAGGTAAATGTAGAGGAAGGAAGGAAGTCAGGTTACTAAGGGCTTTGAAAGCCAAGCAGAGAATTGTTTATTTGTTACTGAAGATAATAAGTATTTTTTTAATGAATATGGGTATGATATGGTCAGACTTTCATTTTGGGAAGTCAGTTTGATAGCTGAAAAGACGATGAATTTGGACAGATCGGGAAAAAAAGAGGAGAAGGAATCCCAGGAAAGGAGATTCATATGATCTCTCCCGCCATGACTTGATAGACATCTATAAAATATTTGTGAGATTAATCGGTCAGGTAACAAGCATTTCTTAAGCACCTGATTATGTGCCAAGCACTGTGCTATTGATTTCAATTAATTATCCAAGCTTAATTATATTTTGTTGTTGCTATTTACTCATTTCAATGAGATTCTACTCTCCATGACCCCATCTGGGGTTTGGTTGGCAAAGACACTGGAGTAGTTTGCCATTTCCTTCTCCAGCTTATTTTATAGATGAGGAAACTGAGGCAAATAGGGTTAAGTGACTAGCTTAAGGTCACATGACTAGTATCTAGTGTTTAATTAGACTTATAAAAAGGACATTTACTAAGGTAGTATATAATTGGTACAGTTAATACAAACACCAGTCCTCCCTTTGCCAAAGACTGTAATATATTTTCCCACCAGTACATATGGAATTTGTGTGTGTGTGTGTGTGTGTGTGTGTGTGTTATTAGAACCATTAAGGAGTATTTCAAAATATGTATCTTTTGTTTTTATTAACAATTTGTCATACTGAACATTGCCATAACTAATTAATTAATTTTTCCTTTGGTTAATGCTTCTTTAGAAGCATTTAGGTTTAGAGAGCCCATATGGCAAGGTTTTAACAGTTCCTACAAATCCTAAGTAGAACTCAAGATGTTCTATTTAGATATGGTGTAGCTCTTTTCCTGAGCTCTTTGTGGAACCATGAATGTGTATCTAGTTTGTCCTTGGCTCCCATTTCAGACAATGCCACCAGTTGCTGCTATCCTGGAATGCTGCTAGGACATTTGATGCAAAATGCAATTCCTCTGGCTCTCTGAAACAAATAAGGTCTTTTTTCAGGCAAAGGATGTAGGGGTGGGGAAGACCAATATGAAGGATGTGGCCCGGGGTTCCCCCCCCCCAATCAATTCCTTTTTAGTGTGGGCTACCTGGAATACTTATTTCTCTTCACTAATAGACACTTGAAATCTAATTCCAAGTAACTCCAAGGTTTTTAGAGGCCCCAGAGGATATGACTGAGTCTCTCAGCCAATCAGAATAGACTTCCTATTGACCTAGGGAGGTATTCAGGCCTTGTTTACACCTAGGTGATAATGGAGACTCTTCCTCTCCTGATATCTGTAGGTTGCATTTTATTACTAATTAAAATGGGGTTATTGTGTAGTCTGAACTACCTGTCCCCCTCACAATTGAATAATTGGAACTTAGAGCTGGAAAGGACCTTAGAAATAATTTAGTCCAACCTCATTTTCAAGATGAAGAATTATGATTCAGTAATGAGAAACATTCTGCTCAGTATCACCTTGTCTGTTAATGGCGGTTCCTGGACTAAAACCCAAATCTCTTGACTACCTATTCAGTGTCATTTCTATGATACAACTTAGGATAATGGGGATGCTTCTGAGAGGAAATACATGTCCCCAATAATTCTGTTGGCTAAAGTCAGTGCAAAAGGAGTCAGAGATAGTCCTCTAACAAATCTAATGGAAGACTAACAATATCTTCATGCACAAGCAGAGCATGAGTACTTGGTATGATTTGAGGGGCAGCAGGAAAGACTCACCTGCCCTCAGATATCTTCCCCATGGGTGTCACTCATTATAAAGCCAATCAGTAAGTGCAAGATCTTTCCAGCCCATTGAATAGGCTTCAGGTGGGCCAACAAAGGGAGGTCTGATTAGAGACAGACCCACATCCTTTCACTAATTAGATGTGAGGCCTCAGACTAGTTAGCAAACTAGTTCGCTAGTTTGAGAGAGGTGTCGAGCCCTAGGGGGAGTACTAAGACAAGAGCCAGTGGTATGTGCCTGAATTCTAGTCAGTCAGATGACATCTAAGGACTGTATAAAGAGAGAGAGAATAGAACTTGGAAAGATCAGAAACTGAGGACTGAAGACTGAGGGTGGAACTGGACACAACAGAGCCAGAAGCAGCGGAGCAGAGAGCAGCAGGATGCAGAAGCCAAGGGCCAGCGGAGTGTGCAGAGTGGAAAAGTACTGAACACAAGAGGGAGTTGCAGAGCTTGGGGTCAGCGGAGATGCAGGAGAGAGTGCTGAGCAGAGAGTTAGGGTTCCTGAGTTATCTTCTTATAGGAGGGCCCTAGCATCAAGTTGGAAGCACAAGAATGGCTTGGTTTCCTGCTATAATGTTTTGTTATAATCTCCTTGTTACTATAGTGAGGCGAGCTTATTGGTTTTGGATACTATTGCCACAATATCAAATCGGGGGCATTGGTCTTTGAGTCTGATTTTTTGGACTCTAAATAAATGTTGTGCTTCCTCTGCCTTCTACCTAGAGAATTCCTTATACTTTGTGACTCCGAAACCATTCAGACATGCCCATGGTCAAGCTCTCTGAGGTCATATACATAGTGCCTGAAATTTCATCATTAAAGGGTTGGTTTTTTTTCCATTGAGTTAAATCATTTCCCTCTATTAACAGGAAAATATTCCTGGAAGAGATAATACATTGAGCACATCACTTTCAGTTAGAATGCCTGTCACACAAAGAAACTGAGACCCAGAGAAGATAAGTGATTTGCCTTAATTCACATCATGGCCTGCTAGAAACCAAGTCTTCAGTTCTAGCAATCTTTTTCCATACTGCTCATAATGTCTCTTTCTGTGTGTCTTTGGATTGTGAGGATTTGCTTGTGAGTGTGTGTGTGTGTGTGTGTGCACGCGCATGCGTGGATGTGTGTATTAACATTGCTTATCTTGATGCTCAGACAAGTACATGGTACTTGTGATTTTATGAGGCTTGGTTCTTTTCCTCAAAAAAGTGTGCCTTCCATGGAGGAACTCCTATTCCAGATGAAATATAACTGTCATTTATGTACTGCTTTCAAGTTTACAAAGCACTTTATATACACTATTTCATTTTGGTGAATGAATGAACGAAAAGCATTTAACAGCTTAATCTGTGTCAAGCACTGTGTTGAACCTCACAATAACTCTGTGAGATAGCTACTACAAATATCATATTTTTATAGATGATAAAATTGAGCCTGAAAGGTTGAATGACTTACCCATTGCCACATAGTAAGGGTTGGAGGCAAGACTGGAACCCAAGTCTTCATGACTTGAGCTCAGCATTCTAGACATCGCAAAATGCTACCTCTTTGGCTCAGCAAGAAGATACACTCTGTTAATGAATAGACTATTTTCTAGTTCACTAATCATACTTCTTAAACACATCAGTGAGCTGAAATTTTAAAATAGACCTAATAACTATGATTTCAAAATGCTGCAAAGATGGTGTTTTACTATATACTTTAAACAGGGTCATCCTGAAATTGCAGACATAGCTAGAACTAGTCAGCTCAATAAATATGATTTGAGAGATAAGCTGTGGCAAAGGGAACATAAGGAGTCAGTGTATTTTTTAAACGTGAGTTTCATTCAAAACACATGTGAAGTATGCATGTACTGCATGAAAAGCTTTGTGCTAATCTCTGAGGCTACAAATAGAGAAGCAATTGGGGGAGATAACTCTTATGCTTCCATACAGAGCTGCTAGTCAGACTGAAAAGTCCTACGGTCCTTAAAGTACATTGGTAAAGCAGATGTTAATGTTTCTTCTTCTATGTCATTTCCACTGATAAAATCATATTGGTTTCTGATATTGAACTATTTGAAAGTACTGAGGACTTTAGTGGCACTAGAACTTTCCTTTCTGGGTTTTGGGTAGCTAGGAATTGTTGCAGGGTTCATTTCCTCAGGGGTTGATTTTCTGAATGATGACTGAGGGTAGTGGGCTGGAAACAATCTATTCCCAATGTTCTTTGGTTCAGAGTCCTGGACTGTTTCACTCAGAGTCTAAAGAGAGATGGTGGTCAAGGAGGTGGTGGTAGTAATGTTGGTGGTTATGGTAGTGGTGCTGGTGATGGTAGTGATTGGAGTTATCTGACTCGTTCTGACAGGAGGGCAAGACAAAGGGATGTTGAGTTTTAAATTAGGGAAATGGAACCCTTGTGGGTAATGGTCATACCCAGGACATGACCATCTCTATGTGTCACTAAGTTGAACATCCCTGACTCCTTCAACTGATTCTTGAATGGCATGGTCTGCAGTCCTTTCACCATCCCGGTTGACTTCCTCTGGACCTGCCTGGTATTCATCCAGTTTTAACTTAACTGGACTATTCCTCTGAAGGCAGAGATAGCCTAAGGATTGCTCTTGCTTATGTTCTCAGTGGAGGAACAAGAATTAAGTATATGAAACAATTAGAGAGCAATACAAGAGAAAAGACGTCAAATACTAAATTGTGTTTTATAAACATTATGTGCTTTTGGAGTTCAAAGGAGATAGGGACCCATGTAGGTTAGATTCTTTAGGGAAAACTTATTGGAGCAGGTGGAAATTTCCTGTGGAGTAGGCAAGACAATGATAACAACCTTAGGTCTAGAGTCAAAGCTCCTGCTTAAAATACTGGCTTCACCATTTACTGCCTCTATGACCTTGGATAAGGTAATTAACCTATTTGGACCTTTATTTCCTCATCTGTGAAATGAGAGATACAGACCGGATGACCTCTGAGAACTCTTCTAGTTCCAAATCTATAGCCCTGTTCATGTCTTTCTGCATTAGGTGTTGAAACCTATGCATTGCTTGTCACTCCCCTGCCAGGCCTAGGGCTCTGTCTCTGTTTCTCTGTCTCTGTTTCTCTTTGTTTCTCTCTGTCTCTTTATTTCTGTCCCCTCCCTCCCCTTTTTCTTTTCTTCTATCAGAAGCACAAGTAATCTCTCTTATTTTTTTCTTTACCATCTGCCTATATTTTCATCCTACAACAAAATTTTGAAAGTTCATTCTATTTGGGTTTAACCTTGACCAATGAGTTATTAACTTCCCTACAAAAAGCCTGTCCTATGGGAACATAGACAGATACTTAATCATGCCATGCTGGCAGCATGGACTCAGTTATTTAATGAGCCGGGTTGGTTTTAATTCATTCCTCTATGACTTTCCTCCAGCCATGTTTTGGATTAGCCCCTTGCTATCGTGACTGATCTGCATGGAAGACTCAGTAATCTGTTTTCTATCCATAACTTTAATGGTGCTGCTGTCTTCCAATACATGACCTTATAGCTCAGGGAAATGATTTCTGGATTGATGGAAGAGACTGGATGAATCACATCTAATTCCTCCTACCAGGTCCTACCTGTTCTAACCCTTGACTTGATCCCTTTAGGAAGTGAGATGGAAGCATAACCAATGTCTTTGAGTTATAAGGGAATTTATAGATCACCTGGTCCATTTTATAGATTAGGAAAACGAAACCCAGAAAGCTCCCTCTAGGCAATAAGCACTAGTATAACCCTTTTTCAGAAGGAGAGCCCTTCACATATTGAATCCTGCCCTGCCTTCTCATTTTTTGGCCTTTTTTATGACTGCTCAGCAGTTACTACCCTATCCTGACATTTTTTTTTCTCTTTTCAGATCCCCCCATTTCCACCCTGTTATACAATGGTGGTGTGATTTTTTTTTCTATCAGTCCTACAGTGAACCTGGATAAGAAAATCTGGGTTTCGATCTTGGCTTGCTACTTACTATGTGGGTGGCCTCCGGAAAGATCGCTTCCACTTCTGAGCCTCGTTTTCCTCATTGGTATATAATCCATGGTACCATACTCTAAAAACAAGAGGGTTGAGCTAAGGGACATCCAAGGCCCTCCAACACTAAACTTAGGATCCTGTGATTATGAGATGTAACTTTATCCTAAGGTATTAAGAATTTAATGTCTATCCCCTCTCTGGAGTATTTAATTTTAAAGAAAAAAGTCTGTAGAAGGTAATGATTAAAACCTAAAGGAATACATTTCTAATGGGGAATTTTGAGACATCCATGAGGAAGACATTTTGGGGCAATGAGCCTTCCTAGTACTCTCACACTCCCATTGTACCAACATGTGGTCACCTACTTCTTGAACCCCTAAGAGATGCCCTTCATTTCTTAGCTGTGCTATTACTAGAACATCACAGGAAACAAAGTGATCAGTAATTATGTCCCTTAACTGGTGAAGTAGGGAAGGCCTATTGCATAAACATTCAATGAATCTCAAACTTCTTTGCCCACCTGGCTAATAAAATGCATGTCCACCAGGATGTACAATGAGCCTGAGTGGTGGGGGCACAATTCTTGTGGGGTCTGTGTTCTCATTAGGAACGATGGAGCTGCAGGTAAGGATGCTTCCCCCTTAAAGGAACTGTGCCCACTAAGTGTGCACCTGGGACGCTGTTCTGGTGTGCTGGAAGGTTTAATTTTCATCATGGGGATAAATCTGTTTCCTCACCCCCATCCCTTCCCTTGTTGATCTGGGTAGTTTATTTAAATTCCCCTGTCTCACTTGCAAATCATCATCTCCCCATCCCCTGGTCCTGTCAACATGCTTATCTGGTTAGGAAGGCTAGACTGGCCAGGCCATAAAATTAAATGAAATTACTACAGAAGCTTGGGTGTTAGTGACAATGAGGTGAAGTTATAGCTCAGAGAATGGCAGGGGGAGTTTTATGGTACCCCATTGCCTATCTGCACAGCAATTATTCAAAGAGCTGCTATTTTCTTTGATGTGCGCTTTTAATATCTGCTTTTGCTTGCCTCAGGATCTTCTTCCTGTTTAAGAATTATTGAATTTTTAGAGCTAGAAATGATCTTAGAAATCATCGAGCCAAATTTCATTATTTTACAATCGAGGAAACAAAATTCAGACGTGGGAAGTGACTTACCTCAAGTCATATAGTGAGTTAATGATAACTCCAAGATAATTCAGACAACCTAATGCCCAGTCCAGTGATTTTTCATCATGACATGATACCTTGATGACAGTGATTTTCATAAGCTAAAAATGGAGGTATTGTAAGATATAACTTATGGAGGTTTAGAATCTGGATATGGTCAGAGAGTTGGTCTGAAATCCAGGAACGAGAAACTCATGAGAGACCAACGTTCTACTTGGCTTGTGACTTGTAACGGTGAGGTGGTATGATCTCTGGGTTTAATCAGAAGACTTATGTTTGAATCCTAGCTCTACCATTCACTACTTGCGTGAGTTCAGCCAAGTTACATCAAACAATTTGGGCCTTGATTCTCTCATTGTAAAATAAAGGGCTTAGATTCAATGACTTCTTTTTTGTTGTTCAATTGTTTCAGTCATGTCAGGTTCTCTGTGACCCTGTTGGGAGTTTTCTTGCCAAAGATACTGAAGTGGTTTGCCATTTCCATTTCCAGCTCACTTTACAGATGAGGCAAACAGGGGTAAGTGTCTTGCCCAAGGTCACAGAACTAGTATCTGAGGCCAGATTTAAACTCAGGAAGATGACTTTTCCTGACTCCAGGACCATCGCTCTATCCACTACACCACCTACTTGCTCTCAATGATTTCTCAGGACTTTTTTTTTAGCTTTCAGTCCTGTGAATCAGTGCCATTTTCATATTATCCCTTTTCCTTACCTCTGATTTCCTTCAGCAGCAAATAATCCATTTTAAAAATATCCTCTCTCCTCATCTTTTACTATGTAAATGTTGCTTCCTCTTAAAGGCACATGTCTTCCGTGAAGTTTTCTCTGATCAGCTAGAATAGATAGCTAGCTAGATGGATAGATGGAAGTTATAATTATCTATTCTAAAATTCAATTCAATTCAACAAATGCAGAGAAGTTGGATCAAGTTCCTAATAAAATTAGGGAGTTTTCCTAACAACCTCATAACAGAGCCTAAAAGAGTAACCTAAATAAGCTGATAACAAAGTGGTAAGGATTTTGCTAAAGCACCTGATAAAATGATTCAATACTGGCCATTAGAGGAAGACGCTAATGGGACAAAGGGAAGTTCTTGTGAGTGACGGGTTAAGGATCAAACCTGTCTCTGATAGTCTTCATTTTTTTAATAGTATACTTCCCCAAGTACATCTCAAGGCAATTTTTAGCATTTATTTGTTCAAGATTTTGAGTTCCAAATTTTTCTCCCTCCATCCCCTCCTCTTTTCCAAAACTGGCAGGCAATTTCATATGGATTTTACATGTGCTACCATGTAAAACATATTTCCATATTAGTCATAGTTGTGGAAGAAGAAACAGATCAAAAGGAAATAAACCACAAAAAAGAATAAAGTAAGTGAAAAAAATATACTTTGATCTTCATTCAGAGTTACATCAGTTATTTATCTGTCTGTGGATAGTATCATCCTTCTTGAGTTCTTTGCACTTGTGTTGGATCATTGTGCTACTAAGAAGAGCTGAGTCATTCACAGTTGATCATCACGTGCTATTGCTTATGCCGTGGACTATGTTTTCCTGGTCCTACTCATTTCTTTCTTTTCTTTTCAAGTTGAACTTTTTTTAAATTAAATTCTGTTTTTTCTTTTTTATTGATTTATTAATTTTTAGTTTTCAACATTCACTTCAATAAGTTTTAAATTTTCTCCTCCACCCTCTTCCCTGCCTCCCCAAGATAGCATGTAGTCTGATATGGGTTCTACACATACATTCCTATTAAACGCATTTTTCACATTAGTCAAATTGCATGAAAGAATTACAACAAATGGGAGAAACCACAAGAAACAAAACAAAACAAAAGAGAAAATAGTCTGCTTCACTTTGCATTCTGACTCCATAGTTCTCTAGATATGGCTGGCATTTTCCATCCTGAGTCCTTTAGAAAGGTTTTACGTCCTTGCATTGCTGAGAAGGGCTAAATCTAGCAAAATCAGTCCTCTCACACTGTGGCTGTTACTGTATACAATGTTCTCCTTGTTCTGCTCATTTTACTTTGCCTCAGTTCATACAAGTCTTTCCAGGTTTTTCTGAAATCATCATTTCTTATTGCACAATAGTATTCCATTACATTCATATACCCTAGCTTGTTCAGTCGTTCCCCAATTGATGGACATCCCCTCAGTTTCCAATATTTTGCCACCACAAAAAGGGCTGCTATAAATATTTTTGTATGTGTAGGTCCTTTTCTTTTTATGGTATTTTTATGGCATTTTTAGTGGTATTGCTGGATCAAAGGGTATGGAGTCTGGTTGCCCTTTGGCCATATTTCCAAATTGTTCTCCAAGATGGTTAGATCAATTTGCAACACCAACAGTACATTAGTGTCCCACTTTTCTCACATCTTTTCCCACATTTATCATTTTCCTTTTCTGTCATATTAGCCAATCAGATAGGTGTGAGGTGGTACCTCTGAGTTGTTTTAATTTACATTTCTCTAATCGAAAGTGATTTAGGGCACTTCTTCATATGCCTATAGATAGCTTTAATTTCTTCATCTGAAAACTGCCTATTCCTATCCTTTAACCATTTGTCAACTGGGGAATGGCTTATATTATTATAAAATTGACTCTGTTCTCTATATACTTCAGAAATGAGGCCTTCATCAGAGACACCGTTGTTTCCCATCTTTGTGATTTCCTTCTCATCTTGGTTGCATTGGTTTTGTTTGTGCAAAAGCTTTTTAATTTAATATAAACAAAATTATCTGTTTTACATTTTGTGGTGCTCCTGGTCTCTTGTTTGGACGTGACATTTTCCCTTCCCCAAAGACCTGACAGGTAAACTATTCCTTGTTCTTCTAATTTGCTTGGGGTGTCATCATTTATGTCTAAATCATGTACCCATTTTGACCTTATGTTGGTATATGGTGTGAGGTGTTGGTCTATACCTAGTTTGTGTTCTATTGTTTTCCAGTTTTCCCAGCAGTTTTTGTCAAATAGTGAGTTCTTATCCCCAAAACTGGGGTCTTGGTTTTCTCAAACACTAGGTTACTATAATCATTGACTACTATATCTTGTATACCTAATCTTTTCCACAGATCCACCACTCTATTTCTTAGCCAGTGCCAGATGGTTTTGATAATTACTGTTTTGCAATATAGTTTGAGATATGGTATTGCTAGGCCACCTTCCTTTGTATTTTTTTCCTTTAATTCCCTTGATATTCTTGATCTTTTGTTCTTCCAAATGAATTTTATTATTACTTTTTTATCTCTATCAAATAGTTTTTAGTAGTTTGGTTAGTATAGCACTGAATAAATAAATTAGTTTAGGCAGAATTGTCATTTTTTATTGTTGGCTTGGCTTACCCAAGAGCAGTTGATATTTTCCCTAATTGTTTAGCTCTTTGCGTTTTGTGATTATGTTCATATGGTTACTGAATTTGTCTTGGCAGGTGGACTCTCAAGTATTTTATATTGTTTACAGTTATTTTAAATGGAATTTTTCTATATCTTGCTGCTGGACTTTGTTGGTCATCTAGAGAAATGATGATGATTTTGTGTGTTTATTTTATATCCTGCAACTTTGCTAATGTTAATTATTTCAAGTAATTTTTTAGTTGATTCTCTAGGGTTCTCTAAGTATACCATCATATCATTTGCAAAGAATGATAGTTTTGTTTCTTCATTGCCCATTCTAATTCCTTTGATTTCTTTTTCTTTTCTTATGACTATAGCTAACATTTCTAATATTATATTGAATAATAATGGTGATAATGGATATCCTTGCTTCACTCTTGATCTTATTGGTAAGACTTCTACCTTATTCCTATTAAAGATATTGCTTGCTGATGGTCTTAGATAAGGCTTATGTTAAGGAACACTACTTTCACTTCTATGCTCTCTAGTGTTTTTACTCAAAATGTGAGCAGTATTTTGTTAGAAGCTCTTTCAGCATCTGTTGAAATAATCATATGATTTCTCTTGGTTTTGTTAATGATATGGTCAATTATGTTGATGATTTTCCTAATATTGAACTAACTCTGCATTCCTGGTATAAATCCCACCTGCTCATAATCTGTTATCCTTGTGATAATATTGCTGTAATCACCCCACTAGCATTTTGTTAAAATTGTTTTGTATGGGGGGGGCGGAGCCAAGATGGCAGCCAGGAAGCAGTGACTGGCGTGAGCTCCCCACCAAGTTCCTCCAAAAACCTATAAAACAATGGCTCTGAACCAATTTTAGAGCTGCAGAACCCACAAAGTGGCAGAGGGAAGGAGGGC
>CM053622.1:560515659-560561667 GCA_028646595.1 Phalanger gymnotis
AGGGCAACCAGAATGTACGCCATCTTGGAGTGGGAGGGGGGAGGAAATGGGGAGAAAATATGTAATTCAAACGCCTGTGAAAATCAATGCTGAAAACCAAACATGTCAAAAATAAATTAAAAAAAATTGTTTTGTATCAATATTCATTAGAGAAATTGGTCTATAATTTTCTGCCTCTGTTTTAGCTCTTCCTGGTTTAGGTATCAGCCCATATTTGTGTCATAAAGAAGATTGGACTCTTTTTTGCCTATTTTTTAAAAAAAGTTTATATAGTATTGGAATTATTCTTTAAAAGTTTGGTAAAATTCACTCATGAACCCATCTGGGCCTGGGTATTTTTTCCTACGGAATTCATTAATGTCTTCTTCAACTTCTTTTGTAAAATGGGGTTATTTAGGCATTCTGTTTCCTCCTCTGTTAATCTAAATAATTTATATTTTCATAAGTTTTTATTGATTTCACTTGGATTATCAGATTTATTGGCATAAAAATAGGAAAAATGTTTCCTAATGATTCCTTCAATTTCTTTTTCATTGGTGGTGATTTACCCTTTTTCATTTTTGATGCCAAATATTTGGTTTTCTTTTTCCTTTCTTTTTTCAATCAAATTAACCAAATTGCTTATCTATGTTATTGGTTTTTTTCCCATAAAACCAGCTCCTAGATTTATTTATTAGCTCAATTGGGGTTTTTCTTGCTTTCAGTCTTATTAATCTTACCTTTGATTTTGAGGATTTCCAATTTGGTGCTCAATTGGATAATTTAATTTATTCTTCCTCTGTTTTTTTTTTTAGTTACATGCCCAATTCATTGATCTGTTCTTTTTCCATTTTGTTGATATAAGTATTTAGAGAAATAAATGTGCCCCTGATTATTGCTTTGGCTGCATCCCATAAGTTTTGGCATGTTGTCTCATTATCATTCTCTTTAATGAAATTATTGATCATTTCTATGATTTGTTCTTTGACTTACTTATTCTTTACAATTAGATTATTTAGTTTCCAATTAATTTTTAATCTGTCTTTCCACTGCCCTTTGTCAGATTTAATTTATGTTGCATTATGATGTGGAAAGAATATATTTAATATTTTTGCCTTTCTAAATTTGATTTTGAGGTTTTTATGCCTTATTACAAGGTGAATTTTTTGTGTAGATGCCATATACTTTCTTTTCCCATTCAGTTTTCTCCAAAGGTCTATCATAATCTAACTTTTCTAATATTCTATATAACCCCTTGGTTTCTTTCTTTTTAAAACTTTTTTGGTTGGATTTGTTGAGTTCTGAGAAGGGATAGCTGAGGTACTCCAGTAGTATAGTTTTGCTGGCTATATCTTCCTTTAACTCACTTAATTTTTTCTTTAAGAATCTGGATGTTAAATTGTTTCATATGTTCACAGGGATTCTTAAAGTTACCATGTTCATTACTTTACTGAATTAAAAAAATAAAGATACAGCTGAATGGACCAACTTAAAAAAAAAGAATCTGGATGGTATAAAACACATGGCACATACATTTTTATTATTGATATTGCTTCATTGTTTATGGTACCTTTTAGCAAGATGTAGTTTCTTTCTCCAGCCCCTTACTTTTACTCTGTGTTATTCCTTGCTTCAAATATGTTTCTTGTAAACAACATATTGTAGGATTATGGTTTTTGATCCACTTTACTATCCTCTTCCATTTTATGGGAGAGTTCATTCCATTCACATTCACAGTTATGATTACTACCTGTGTATTTCCCTCCATCCTATTTTTCCTTCTGTTGGTCCTCTCTCTCCATTTTCCCTTTCCCTCTATACCGGTGTTTTGCTTCTGTCTATCACCTCCTTTGATCTTCCCTCCCTTAGGTCAGTGCCCTACCTCTTTAATCTCTTCCCCTCCTACTTCCCTAAGATAGATTTCTATATTCCACTGATTGTGGATATGATTTCCTCTTTGAGCCAATACAGATGAGAGTAAGGTTCAATCAATGCACATTGCCACACTGTAATAGTTCTTTTGTACCTCTTCATGTGAAAGAATTCACCCCATTCTACCTCTACCTCTCCCTTCCTTCTTCACCCAATATACTCCTCTTTCTCATTGTTTAGTTTTTCTTTAAATGTGATTCCCTCAGATTCACCTTATAACCATACCTTCTGTCTATGTATATTCCTTCTAGCTGTACTGTTAGTGATACAATTTTTTTAAGAATTACAAGCATCATCTTCCCATCTAGAGATGTAAATAGTTTATCTCTCTTGAACCCCTTATGTTTTCTTTTCCTTTTTAACCTGTTTATGCTTCTACTAGATCCTGACATTGGAGATCAAATTTTTGGTTTAGTTCTGGTCTTCTCCTTATGAAAGCTTGAAATCCTTCTGGTTCATTGAATGACCATTTTTGCCCTTGATGTTATGCTTAATTTTGCTGGTGAAGTGATTCTTGGTTATAGCTGTAGCTCCTTTGCCTTCTGGAATATCATGTTCTATGACTGAAAGTCCTTCAATGTTGCAGCTGCCAAGTCCTGTGTAATCTTGATTGTGACTTCTCTATATTTGAATTGTTTCTTTCTGGCCACTTGTAGTATTTTTCCCTTGACCTGATAGTTCTGAAATTTGGCTGCAATGTTTTTTGTAGTTTTTATTTTTGGATCTCTTTACTGAGGTGATCAGTGGATTCTTTCAATGCCTAGTTTGCTCTCTGATTCTAGGACATCATGGCAGTTTTCCTTGATAATTTCTTGAAAGATGCTGTCCAGGTTCTTCTTTTGACTATGGCTTTCAGGTAGTCTAGTGATTCTGATATTGTCTCTCTTGGTTACATTTTTCAGGTCAGTTGTTTTTCCCATGAGGTATTTTACATTTTCTTCCATTTTTTTCCATTTTTTTGAATTTGATTAATTCTTGATGTCTCATAGAATCATTAGCTTCCAGTTGCCCAATTCTACCTTTTAAGGAGCCATTTTCCTCAATTAGCTTTTGTAGTTTATTTTCCATTTGACCAATTATATTCTTTAAAGAGTTTTCTTCCGTTGATTTTTGTGTCTCCTTTTCCAATTGCCCAATTCTACTTTTTAAGCTGTTGCCTTTTTTTGCATAAGTCTCTTGCATCACTCTCATTTTTACCCCCAACTTTTCTTCTACCTCTCTTATACGATGTTTAAGCTCCTTTTTGAACTCTTCCATGAGTTCTTTCTGGGCTTGAGAACACTTCCTGTTTTTCTTTGGGGTTTTGTTCATAGGTGTTTTAACATTGTGGTACTCTTCTGAATTTGTGTCTCGATCTTCCCTGCCACTGTAATAACATTCTATGGTCAGATTTTTTTGTTCATTTTTTTGTCCTTTTTCCTTTCTTTTAAATTTGAGCTTTTCCTGCTGAATGGAAGGGGCACTATCTTAGCCTTCTTGCTCCAGGTGCTGCAGACATGCTGGTTGTTTACCTGGTGTGGTGCTGATGTTGCCCTGAGGGCCCAAGGGGACCCTCATGTCTGGTGGTATGCCAATTGGTTGGGGTGGAGGGTGGCTGGCACTGCTGGAGGTTGTAAGGGTCTAGCAGCTTACTTGTTGTGTATCTGGGGTCTTAGTGGTGGTATCTGGTATGTGCTGAGGCCTGGGGTGTGTTTTGTGATTCTCCAGGCTTCACTGAAGGATGGGGAGGTCTGGCTGCCGGAGGCTGCCTGTTTGCACAGAGCTATGCTGAAACACAAGGCCCAGTGCTGGTAGCTACCTGTTTGTTTAGTTGGCATCTACCTATTTGCCTGGGGCTATGATGAAGCATGTGGTGCTTCTCAGAGCTGAAATCTGCCAGTTCCCCTGGCTGTGCTAAGGTACATGGGAGGTCCTGGTGTTGGAGTTTGCCTGCTTCACTGCCCTGGGGCTCAGGATCTACTGCTGACTTGTTGTTGTGGGCCTTGCTGCTGGCTTGATGGAATGCTCCCTGTCCTGGACTTCACTCCACTTTTACATTTCCTGACAATCTTCCAAGTTTGTTGGGCTCAAAGATTGTTTCACCCCACCTTTTTGCTGGTTCTATTGTTCTAGGATTTGTTTTAGAGGTCCTTTTTGGGATAGTTTGGTGGTGAATATGGAAGAGTTATGGCAATTTACTGCTTACTCCACCAACTTGGCTCATGTTCCTGAGACAATTAGCCCTTATGATTTGACTCTGAAGAAAGTATTGATATCTTGAAGGACTTCTGAGTTCTTGAGGACTAACTTGAGCCTCTTGCAGAGTACATAAAGGGAGTAGTAGATTTCTCTCTCTCTTTCCCCCACCAGCAGTTGCATCCTGAGGCAGAAGCACTGGGCTGTGCTAGATATTTCCTGAACCTCAGCCTTCTGGGTAGAGAGAATGTTGCAGAGAGGCCCTTTAGATGAGTATCCTACTGTTTGGGAGATGGCAGGCTTCAGAGCTGAGATTCTGAGACAGCAGAGCTAGGGAGCTTTCCACTGGTCCCAGGATAAAGATTTTTTTCTCTTCCTGAAAGATTCTAGCAGTTCCCTAGCCAAAAATTTTCAGTTTAGCTGGAAGCCAGAGGTTATGGATACTGTAGCTAACTGGTGGAGCAATGTGCCCTGCAGAGCAATGTACCTAGGCAAGACATCTTGCCCAGAAAGATACTGTATTAACATATCACAAAAGGATAGCTAAGTCCTGGCAGCATTGGAAATGTGAATGGGACCTCTATACCTGCACACTCTTTCCATTAATGGCTTATATGCTTTTTGAGAGTGTACCCTAAGATTATGGAAGCAAGGGTGTTCTAGTGTAAATTATTTTAATATTCTATACCAATAAATATCTTTGCATTGTGTACTCTGACCAGTCCTCTGACTGTTGAAACGTAAACATGAAAGTTATAAATTTCGGGGAATGGACCCACAGATTGCCTTGAACTTAAGCCATCCACCCTGGGAGTTGGGAAGGTAGAAAGAGACCCTATGCTAACATTTATTAATGATCTGTTATATTCAAGTCTCTGTGCCAGGCACTGAAAACAAAAATGTCGCTATGGCATACTCTCAGTACTCAAAGAACTTACAATCTAATCCAATTTATTCTCCATGTCACTTCAAATAATCAGAATCACAGAATGTCTGAATCAGAGGAGACTCCAGAGGTCAATTAGTACAATTCATACCTCAACAAGAATTCTCTCTACAATATCTTTGAGAAGTGGTCATTTAGCCTTTGCTTGAAAATGTCTGGAGAGGGGAAAGTCATTACCTCCAAAAGCACTCTGTTCTACTTTTGAACAGCTTCAATTGTTAGGAAATATTTCCTGATATTAAAGGAAAACTTATCTCTTTGCAATCTATATTTCTGTCCTCTGGAACCAAGCAGAAGAGCAGGACTTTCATTTTTGGAGATTATATTTCTATTTAATGTAACATAGGATTGCATTAGCTCTAGGCTTTTTTTAACCTCAGATTCACACGTTGACCCGTATCGAACTAGGGGACCACTAGAATCACTGATTTTTAAAAATATTTCTTTGGCACTTACTGCAGCATCACTGTCTATACTTTGTACTCTTTCTTAAACCTATGCTTTGTCTCTCCAGATTCTTGAAGGTAATAACTAGGCATGATACTTATTTGAACTGGTCCCATTGCAACTCTTATGTCAAGCAGCCAACAAGTATTTATTTATTTTTGAGACATATTTTCTTTTCTTTTTCTGCATGTAATGTTTTATTTTTTCCAATTACATGTAAAAACAATTTATATTTTTTTTTAAATTTTGAGTTTTAGATTCTCTTCCTCTCTCCCCTTCCCCTCTTGAGAAGCAAACAATCCGATATAGGTAATGCATATATTAATCATGCAAAACATATTTCCATATTAGCCATGTTCTGAAAGAAAACACAGACCAAAAACACACAAGAAAAATAAAGTTTTAAAAAAATATGCTTTGATCTGCATTCAGATTCTACCAGTTTTTCCTCTGGAGGTGAATAGCATTTTTCATCATAAATCATTTTGTCTTAGATCATTGTATTTCTGAGAATAGCTAAGTCATTCACAGCTGATTATCACGTGCTACTGCTGTTACTTTGTACAATGTTCTGCAGTTGTTGTTCATTTTATTTTGCATCAGTTCATCTAAGTCTTTCCAGGTTTTTATGAAAGCATCCTGCTTATAGAAGAATAATATTCTATTGCAATCATATACCATTCAGCCATTCCACAATTAATAGGCATCCTTTCAATTTCCAATTCTTTGCTAACACAAAAAGAGCTACTATAAATATTTTTGTATATGTAGATCTTTTTCCATTTTAAAAAAAAAATCTTTTTTGAGATACAGACCCATTACTACTAGGTCAAAGAGTATGCACAGTTTTTTAGCCCTTTGGGAATATTTCCAAAGCGTTCTTCAGAATGGTTGGATAAGTTCACAACTATACCAATAGTGCATCAGTGTGCCAGTTTTCCCACATTCCCTCCAACATTTGTCATTTTCCTTTTCTGTCATATTTGACAATCTGATAGGTGTGAGGTTGTGCCTCAGAATTGTTTTAATTTATATTTCCCTAATCAATAGTCATTTAGAGTATATTTTATATTGCAATAGATAGCTTTGATTTCTTCAGGTGAAAACTGCTTGCTCACATCCTTTGACCATTTATCAATTGGAAAATGACTCAACAAGTATTTATTAAGTGGCTACTATGTGCCAAGTTCTGATACAAGTCCAAAGATGAAAGAAAAATCCCCACTTTCAAGGTTACCTTCTAGTGTCTTAGAAAGTAAGTACATACGTAGATATGTACAGTATGAATATAAAGTAGCTAGCACAACAGATAGGACATGAATCTTGGAGTCAGGAAGACCCCAGTTCAAATCTCACCCCAGATGCTTAATAGCTGTGTGACCTTGGGCAAGTTGGTTAATGTCTGTTTGCCTCAGTTTTCTTATCTTTAAAATGGGGATAATAATGCCCACCTCCAAGTTATAAGGATCAAACAAGGTAATATTTGTAAAGCACTTAGCACAGTGTCAGGCACATAGTAAATACTATGTCAATATTAGCTATTTTTGTCATTATTATAAGAATATATATATATACAACAGGTAGTTTGAGAGGGCACTAGCATTTGGGGAATGAGGAAAGGCTCCCTGCAGAAGATGGAGTTTGGGATGTATATTACAAGAGGAGAAGGATTCTCAGAGGAGATAAGGCATGTGGGATGACCTATATATGACTGATAATTGATTAGTATAGGCATAGAGAGAAATAGGAGATTTCATAAGAGTAAGAGTGAATGTCAGATGGCTAGATAAGTGATGCATAGTGGGTGTTCAACAAATATTCACTGATAAACTCATTGCATTGTAAATACAATATGCCCTCTTGTCTTACAAACAGTAGGAGTTTGAATAGGAGAGTTCCAAAATCACTCTTGATGAGTTTATAGCATAATAAGTTTTTGCTTGAGATTTTGATCATATATTTCTATGTAAGATGAAACATGTCCTTTGTCTTCATTCAAGATGAGAGCATTTCCTTCAATACTGGGTTCATGTTGTTTAACTTGGACCATGTAGATAGCTTGGGGATGACTTGATTGGTTGATTTGGGTCGGAGCAGGCCCTTTGTATTGGGCCGATAAAGGGATGTCTTCATTCCAAAATTATACTTCTCTTTTTTTCAATAGATTCAGAAAAAAGTGAATTCACAGCTCAGAGACCAGAGACCTGAGAGTGGATTTTAGACTTTGAAGGATTATGTCCATAAGCACAACATGGCAGGGTGTGATCAACCAATTCTCCCCTTAGTTCCGGAGCTGGAAGGATTCTGGAGCAGTGGTAGAATTCTTGAACCCTGAGTTCTTGTACTGTGAGTACTTCTGCCTCACATGTATGCTACCTTGAAGGCTTGCAAAGGTCTCTTAGCCAACCTGTGAAAATCTATATATGAAATATATTGCAATTACATTCTGAGTTTTTGTTTTTCCAGTGGAAACCATGGTTCTGGAGAAGAGACATGAGTTGGTCATACTATCCTCAAGACTGAACTCAGTCCAAATTAAGACTGGAGCTTAGAGTGCTGAGTCAGGGATTACATAAATCTATATGGATGGTATCTTGCCTCCTAGTCTGTCATGAATTAACTGGAAGGTTGGTAGACCTGATATATGACCTCCCATTCTCTCACCAGTTCAGCTGAAGCTGAGGAGACTGAGGAAAAGAGACTTCCTTACATTTAACAATCTAGTTCTGCCTGCTGGCAGGAATGTGATGAAATGCCTGCTTATGTTCCCAACAGATAGCCTTTCTTTGGGAGGATTCATAACCCATGGCTTGCTCTTGCTGAAAATACTATATATATATATATACATATATATAGTACAGCTCTCCCTAATAACTCTCTCCACATTATTAGCATAATAATCTGTCCTCAGATGAAAGGTCTCAAGGGACAGGGTCTGTATCAATTCAACTAATTTTATAAGAGGACTGACACAGCACCATTTGGGCAGTTAACTAATCAATCTGGCTGCAGTGTTTATTGAGCACGTATCATGCTCTCAGGCCTGTGCAAGACATTATGGAAGATGAAGAAGAAAGAAGACAGAGGCCCTCAAGGAATTTTCTAACACACATTAAATAATTAGAGAATGATTAAATGCTTCATAGAAATAAGATTTATTTGGAGTAATTGTAAATCGTAAATTATTTTTTGCTGTCGAAGCTTTATCTAAAAATGGACTGTTTGCTATTCCCAAAGCTTGGACTCAGAGGGCTTTGGGTTTGAATCCTAGGTCTGTCTATTCTTACCTGAGGGACTTCGAGCAAGTTAGTTAATCCCTGTGGTTCTTAGTTTCCTCATCCATAAAACTGGTGTTTGAACTCTAATCTCTAAGCTTTCTTCCAGCGCTAATCTATGATCCTATGATGCTTGTACACATCCTATACTTCCTACCTTGGTTTCTTTGCACACATTATATCCTATGCCTGGAATTTTCTTCTTATATCCTCTTTAAATTCTATCCATTGTTCAAGTCTTAGCTTATATACTACCTCTTTATTCCCTGATCATCATAGTAAAAAATGATTCCCCCTCCCCCCATCGTTACAAAGAGATAATTACAACTGTTTGCTTACATTTCTCATTCACTTCTCATGCTCCACTTGCAATTTGCAGTTATTTGGGTGCGTGTTGTATCATTAAACTAGATTGTGGCCCCATGAATGCAGGAAATGGGGATTTAATAATTTTTGTTGAAAAGAAGTTTGTTGTACACAATTCAGGTTGTACCCTATTTGTGATTTCATTGATATAGGGAGCTCCCATTGAGAAAAACACCTCTACCAATGCTGATTGGCAGATCTTCTACATCTTACAGTCTTAGATAACTGCCCAGGGCAGCAATTCTCAAAGTGTGATCCTAGGACCCTTTCTGGAGTGTCTTTTGACACTAAGATGTTTTAATTTCCAATATGGCAAATATCCACAGCTGTAACCAATGGTTTGCTAGAACAGTACGGAAATTGCTCTGAAGAGTCAATTGCTAAATTTTCATTTTGAGCATTTATACCTTGGAAATCAACAAATGATACAGTTCAGGGCTTGATTTATTGTTTTGTTGATTTTCTGGACTTAAGGATGTATTGGAGAACATGTTAGTGCGAATTAAACTCAAAAGTGTGTCCTGCATAGTTTTTGAAAGCTAATTGTTAATTATTTACCAGTAAAACCCCGAAGACAACATGCATAAACAAAAGCTCTTTAAGGAACTCCTCAATATTTTTTAAGAGTATAAAAGGGTCCTTTGATCAGAAAGTTTAAGAACTGCTGGCTTAATACATTGAGAGATTGGAAATCTTGGGCAGGGCCACAGTACGTGTCAAAGGTAGACATTGAACCTACGTCTCCCCTTCTTCTTTCTGAGGCCAGTTATCTACATATTATGCTACACTGCCTCTGTATTTAATTACAGCATTATTTTTACCTGATGCTAACTCTCAATTTGCTTGATAAGCTGAAGTGATTGCAGAAACCTCAAGTCCAACATGCAAAACACTGATTCTCCTGATTCAGGCTTCCAAGGAATAAGGCAACTCTACTGCATCAAAAACTTTCCATGATATGGTGACCCATTTCTACCTGGAAGACAAATTTGAATCCTGAATCACTTGTTAAAATCCTGAATAGAGAGAAATAACCCTAACTTCCTCCCTCTATCCTCCATCAAGTGTTTTTTTTTGAGGGGAGGTGGTACTGCCAAGTATGAGTCACAAGGGTAGGTGTCTTGGAGAAGAATCTGAATTTATGCTTGATATTTAGGAAACAAATCCTTGAACATAATCTGTGTTGTTGTTGTTGCCACTGTTGTTGTTGTTGAGTAGTCATGTCTGACTCTTGTAATCTCATCTGGGACTTTCTGGGCAAAGATACTGGAGTGGTTTTGCCATTTCCTTTTGTATCAGTAAGACAAGATTCATGACCTCGAGATGACCATCAACATGCCTGAATGGTTTGGAATCACAAAGTATGAAAAACTCTATGTTGAAGGAAGAGGAAGTATAACATTTATTTAGACTCCAGAGGATAAAAATCCCAAGAGCAATTATATTCTAAAACCAGTCAGCCCCCCTCAATGTAGCAACAAGGAAATTATAACACAGTACTATAGCAAGGAACCATGTCATCCTGTAACCTTCCACCCTGATAGGGCCTTCCTGTAAACAATCACTCATGAATCCTGTCTGCTTGCCTGCATTATCTTCCCCCCTCAGTCCTCTGGTCCCCAAAGCTCTCTGGTTTCCACTCTCCACTCTGAGCTCTCTCTGCAGCTCATTGACTCTGAGTTCCTGCTCCTTCTCCTTGGGCTGAATTCTGATTCCTGTAGCTCTCTGAAGATTCTGCTGCTCTCAATTCTGGGCTCTCTTTATGTATAATCCTAGCTGTCATCTGATTGGCTAGAACTTAGGTCTCTGATTGGCTGAATTTGTGATTTACTAGAACTCAGTGCACATACCATTGGCTCTGGTCTAAGCAACTTCCCTTACTTAGGGCCCTGAGTGCTTCATGCCCACATTGGCTTAGTACTTAGTAAGCAGAGGCTTTAGGTCTACTTACAGACAAAGATATAATCAAGCTTTCCCACCTAGCCCCACCTGAAACCTATTGTAAGGGTGGAGAAGATCTTTGATCACATAAATACTATACCTTCTCCAGCTAATTTTTGCAGATGAAGAAACTGAAGCAAACAGGGTTAGGTGACTTGCCCAAAATCGCTCAATTAGTAAGTGTCTGAGAACAGGTTTGAACTTAGATCCTCCTGACTCCAGGCCTGATGTCCTGTTCTCTGTACCACTTAGTGGCCCTTATATCATCTGTAGTATAAAGCTTTCTTTCTGGTTTGGGAAGACCAACGATAGGCTTTGGTCTTTTAGTCAGTAGTGCTATTGAAGTTACTTAAAGCTCTGGCTCCTAGAAGTCTCATTTTGAAGCCGTTCATTTCTCTCTTCTGTTTTGTCTGCCTGAAGCATATTTGGGAGCCACTTTTTGTGACTAGTTTTAATAAAGGTCACAGGATTAGAGCTTGAAGAGGCCATAAAGATCATCTTTCCCAGTAGGATCATTTTATAGATGAGGCTCAGAGAGGGAAGGGAGCTGCACAAGACAACACAAACAGCAATCAGCAAGACTTGGGGTATGTACATGAGTCCTCTGATTCCAATACTTCTCCTTTTTCTCCACGGGTAGGGAACCTATAGGTTTGGGGCCCCTTGTGCCCTTCTAGGTCCTTGGGTGCAGCTTTTTGACTAAGTCCAAGTTTTACACAACTAATCCTTTTATTTAAGGAGATTTGCTCTGTGAGTTTTGGATTCAATCAAAGGGTGGCACTTAAGGACCTAGAGGGCCACATGTGGCCTTGAGGCCACAGGTTCCCCACTCCTGTGTTATCCCAAGCAGATGCTTGAAGTTTGGCCTTTTTACCTTTATTTCTAAGTTAGTAGCCAGGGGGGGGTCATTGGTTGATGGTGGGCATCAACTTTGGGGTTTTCCTGATTTATCACTCCTTCCTTTAGTCCCAGAGCAGACTTCTATCTCTTCCTTGAGAAGACCTGTATCTTGTTTCAGACCCTATTTTCTCGCCAAGTCCCTGATTCTAATTTGAAGAATGCCTTCTGTTTCCATGGTAAAATAAGAATATTTAACATTAATATGCTTCTTTAAAGTTTATGAAAGATTTTACATGCAATCTTTCATTTAATACTCATAACAACCCTTTGAAATGGGTATAGTTTTACGGATGAAGCAGCTGAGGGTCAGAGAGGTTAATTGATCTGCTCAAAGAGGTATGAATCTGAAATGGGATTCAACCGCAGGTCTTTCCAGTCTTGAACTAAAATACTCTTTCTGCTATCCCATACCACTTTGCTTTCATTTAGAGAGTAGAGATCATAAGTAAGTCCTGAGTAAAATGAATAAGGAAGTTCATGTTTACTGGCCCTGCCTACCTATTCTTCCCAAGGAATCTTTGATGACTCATACCTTAGGTAACCCACCTTCCAAGGAAATTGTTTTTTCCAGATTCCTATGACTGTAGGCTTCC
Source organism: Phalanger gymnotis (assembly GCA_028646595.1). Taxonomy (NCBI): domain Eukaryota; kingdom Metazoa; phylum Chordata; class Mammalia; order Diprotodontia; family Phalangeridae; genus Phalanger; species Phalanger gymnotis. The sequence goes on from CM053622.1 coordinate 560,528,214, forward strand.
ATTAGAAAACATACTGTATACATACAATAACAAACTTTTATCAAAAGCCAAACGAAATAACCATTCTCTCTGAAGGTTTGTAAAGGCACTTAGCACAGTGCCTGGCACACAGTACATGCTTAATAAATGTTTATTGATTGACTGAAGGAAAGGAGAAGAAGAAAGTGCAGAGGAGACACATTAGAGTTAGAGGGGAGAGGAAGATAACATAAGCAACAGCACAAAGATGACAATATAAATTTGAATATTAATAAAGCGTAAGAATGGCAGTGTGCTACACAGAAAAGTACACTGGCTCTCCAGTTAGAGGATCTGGGTTCATATTCCATCTCTCTCACTGCCTGCCTGGGTCACTGGTCACATAGCTTCCCTGGGTCCCTAGACTTCAATTCCTTCACCTGTAAATGAGGGGATTTGGCCTAAATGGTTTTGGTGGTCCACTCTAGATCTATTATTCAATCAGTTTCCCCCAAGGCAGCTGTCCTACAGTCTTTACAGGTATGTTTTCCTTGGCACAGAGAATCAGAAAGATAATAATTTCTCTCTTCTCGGAGGCCATCCCTGATCCATACTCTGCTGCTTCCAGGAGCCTTTATTTTTAATGGGGCAGCTGCAAAAATGAAATAGGCAGATTTAGTCCTCGATGCAATATGCCCTGAAACTTTAATTTACTCCACTTTTAGGAAGGGGAAAGGTTTGACAGTGTTTTCCTCATGATATTTTCTCCCGCTCTTCCATCTCTGCTTTCTTTGGTACTGTGAGGGTAGATGTTGAAATATGGTGTTTACCTTTCAGATTCTTGCCCTTGCAATGGAGAGGGATAGTGGATGGAAATCAAAATATATTTAATGGAAGTACTAACCATCTTAATTGGGCCCTTATTATTCTTAGACTCTTATAATTGATGAAAGCATTATTTGGGATCCCAGGAAAACATTTGCGAATGTGCTATAGCAATCCTTACAGGAAGCATTCAGCAAAGAAAAAAATGTCTTTAATTACTGGTATATGTGTAGTGGGTTTTGTAATTAGCTGTTTGCAGGGAAGTAAACTCCTTCTGAGTGTTTGCTGACACTTGTCATGAAATCCTTCCAAGTGAGATATCAGCTTGGGTGTTCGATTTTTCTTTATTCCTGAGGAAGAATGAATCCCAAATGAAGAATTCTTCTAAAAGAATTACAAGAAGGAAATGAGTGAGATTTTAATTTTTTTTCTTTCTCTTTCCTTATCTTTCTTTTCCTTCTTTCTTCCTTTCCTTCTTTCCTCTTTTCTTCTTTTTTTTTCCTTTTGATCTCTTTCTTTTATTCTTCTTTTCTCTCTTATTCGATATGAGAAGGTTAAATTGATCCTGCAACTTTCTTTAATTGACCCTATTTACAATTTATTGATTTTGTTCTCTAACTGCTTAAGTCATGGTTCCCTGTCTCTGAACTTAGCTCAGAATTCAGTTGGTCTATAGTGGCTTAAGTTTAGAAATCCAGTTCTCTTGATAATCGTTGTTCCATCCTTGCTCCAAGGAATTTTGCTAACTTTGGGCGATAGGGTTTGCCATAAAGGAGTAGGATCTAATGTCTTTCCACCACCAAGCTATCCTTTAAGGATGTCTGATTTGCTATCCAAAGAAGTCTGGGCCGCCATCTTGCGGGTTGACTCAAATAATGAAGACTTCTTAGTCACAGAAGGGAAGGAGGGGGATTATTGCTAGCTCCATTCTCAACTACTAACCAATCATATTGTTCCCCACACTACAGCTATCTAACCAGTCACGTTGCTATCAACCTCATGATGTCAGCTACCCTGTTCTCTTCTTTCTTCTGTACTCCCCAAAACGTATTGAAGGGGAGCTGACTTTTTACTTGAGGTCTTTGTCTGGAAACTGAGGTGACCATTGATCAACAGAGGAGGAAATAGAATACTTAGACAACCCAGTCTTAGAAAAACAAATTGAACAACCCATAAATGAACTCACTAAGAAAAAATCCCCAGGACCAGATGGATTTATAAGTGAATTCTTCCAAATATTTAAGAAATAATTAATTCTAACACATATAAACAATGTGAAAAAATAGGTAAAGAAGTTCTACCAATTCTTTAATCATGCAAATATGATTTTTATAACTAAACTAGGAAGAGCAAAAACAAAGAAAACAATAGCCAATTTATCCTAGTAAATATTGATGGAAAAATTTAAATAAAATAATAGCAAGAAAATTATAGAAATGTATCACAAAGATCACACATTTTGACCATTTCTTGTTCAGTTGTTTCAGTCATATTTGCCTTAGTTTCCTATCTGTAAAATGAGCTGGAGAAAGAAATGGCAAACCACTCCAGTATGTTTGCTAAGAAAATCTCAAATGATGAGTCAGACATGACTGAAACAAATGAACAACAAATGTCAATTATGCTTACAGTTTTCCTATTGTTGAGCCAGTCCCGCATTCTTGGTGTAAATACCACCTGGTCAAAATGTGTAATCTTTGTGATTTCTGTAATCTTCTTGCTAGTATTTTATTTAAAATTTATGCCCAAGACCTCAGGTTGCTCACAGTAAAGCCTGCCTAATAATTTCTTTAATTTCATCCTCATTGGTTGGGCATCCACCTTTAAAAATTTTTTTTTTGATATTGGTAATATGGTTTTCTTTCTTTTTTAAATTCAAACTAACCAATGGTTTATCTATTTTAGTTTTTCTCTCAAAACCAGCTCCTAGTTTTTACTTATTAGTTAGATTTTTTTAACTTTCACTTTTATTAATCTCTCTTTTGATTTTCAGGATTTCTATTTTGGTTTAATTGGGGATTTTTAATTTGTTCTATTTCTAGCTTTTTAAATTGTATGCCCAATTCATAGATCTGTTCTTTCACTTTTTAAATTGAAATAAGTATTTAGAGATATGAATTTCCCTCTAAGTACTGCTTTCTTTATATCCCACAAATCTTGTGTGTTGTCTTGTTGTAAGTTTCTTTAATGAAATTATTGATTGTTTCTATGATTTGTTTTTTAACCTACTCATTCTTTAGTATTATATTATTTGGTTTCCAATTAATTTTCAATCTCTGTTTTCAAGGCCCTTTATTGAATATAATCTTTATTTTCATTATGGTCTTAGAAGGGTGCTTTTAATATTTCTGCCTTTCTACATTTGTTACTGAGGTTTTTATGCCCTATTACATGGTCAATTTTTGTGAAAGTGCCATGTACAGCTGAGAAATCAATTTTTCTTCAGAGGTCTCTCATATCTATATTTTCTAAAATTCTATTAATTTCCTTAGTTTCTCATTTATTTATTTGGTTAGATTTATTTGGTTCTGAGTGGGGAAAGTTGAGGTCCCCCAATACTAAATAGTTTTATTGTCTATTTTCTCCTGTAACTCATTTAACTTTTCCTTTAAGAATTTGGATGCTCTACCATTTGGTGTATACATGTTTAGTATTGATATTACTTCATTGTCTGTGATACCTTTTAGCAAAATGTAGTTTTCCTGATTATCTGCTTTTATCAGATATAATTTTGCTTTTACTTTGTTTGAGATCATGATTGCTACTCTTGCCTTTTTTTTTTTTACTTCCGCTAAGACATTCTGTTTCAGGCTCTTATTTTAGCTCGGTGCATGTCTTTCTTTTTCAACTTTGTCTCTTATAAACAACATATTGTTGGATTCTAATTTCTAATTTATTCTTCAATCTGCTTGTTTTATGGGTGAGTTCATCCAATTCACATTAATATTTTTGATTGCTAACTGTGTATTTCTCTCTATACTACTTTTTCCATTTGTCCTTCTCTTTTTCTTTTTACTTTGTTCTTCCTCAAAAGCCTATTTTGCTTTTAACTTAATCTGCCATCCCTTTTTATCACACCCTCACCTTCGTCTTATTGTCTTCTCCTATTACTTCACTATTGAGTAAGATAGAGTTCTGTCTCCTGTCTATCTCCAAATGAGTGTGTGTGTGTCATACATTCTTTTTTTGGAGATCATCCCACCACAGTTAACTCATACCCATGCCCTCTGTCTATATAGACTTTTCTTAACTGCCTTAGTAATGATAACGATCTTACATGTATTATCTTCCATTTAGAAATGTATACAGTTTAACCTTATTAAGTTCCTTATGAGTTGTCTTTCATGTTTACCTTTTTATACTTCTCTTGAGTTTTGTGTTTGATTGAATGTCCAATTTTCTATCCAGCTCTGTTCTTTTTTTTGAGAATGCTTGAAACTCCTCTATTTCATTACATGCCCATTTTTCCCCCCTGAATGGTTATACTCAATTTTGCTGGGTAGATTATTCTTAGTTGTAATCTCTGCTCCTTTGCCTTCTGGAATAACATATAACAATATTGACTGTAGCTCCATAGGGTCTGAGTGGTTTCTTTCTGGTTGCTTGAAATATTTTCTCCTTGGCTTGAGAACTCTGCAGTTGGTTATAATATTACTGGGAGTTTTCATTTTGGAATATCTTTTATGAAGTGATCAATGAATTCTTTCAATTTGATTTTACCCTTTGGTTCTAAGATATTGGGACAGTTTTCTTTTGTAATTTTTTGAAATGTGATGTCTAGGCTTTTTTGTTTTTCTGTTCATGGCTTTCAAATAGTCCAATAATTCTTAAATTATCTCTCCTTGATCTATTTTCCAGGTCAATTGTTTTCCTGAGAAATTTCACATTTTCTTCTTTTTTCCCATTATTTTGATTTTGTTTTATTGTTTCGTATTGTAGAATCCTTAGCTTTCACTTGCCCAATGCTAATTTTTAAGTAATTATTTTCTTCAGTGAACTTTTCTATCTCTTTTTTCCATGAGGTCAATTCTTTTAAAGGAATTCTTTTCTTCAGTGAATTTTTGAATCTCTTTTTTCCATTTTGCTAATTTGTTTTTTTAATGTTATTTTCTTCAGCATATTTTTGTCAGCTTATTTCTTTTAATTTTTAACATTTATTTATTTAGTTAGCTTCAGCATTCACTTTTATAAGATTTTGAGGTCTAAAATTTCCCCCCTCCCATTGAATCTGGTACATACAATCTGGTGTGGGCTATACAGGTACAATCATATTAAACATATTTCCACAATTAATCATGTTGAGAAAGAAGAATTGGAATAAGAGGGAAAAACCATGAGAAAAAAAAACAAAAAGAGAAAATAGTATGCTTCAATCTGCATTCAGACTCCATAGTTCTTTCTCTGGATGTGCATAGCATTTTCCATTATGGGTCTTTTGGAATTGTCTTAAATCATTGCATTGCTTTGGAGAGTTAAGTCTATCAAAGTTGGTCATTGCACAATGTTGCTGTTATATTCCCCTGATTCTTCTTACTTCATTGTTAGTGTATTTTTGTTCTTCTTTTATCATTTGGCTAATTTTGGTCTTATCTCATTTTCTTCAATGTATTTTTGTGCCTCTTTTACCAAACTTTTAATTTTCTATTCATGAGTTTCCTGCATCTCTTGGTTTTCTTCCCAATTTTTACTCTGTTGCTCTTATATCTTTCTTAGCTTTTGCAGGAATTCTTGTTGGGCTTTTGTGCAATTTACATTTTTCCCCCTTTGAGGTTTTGCTTGTTGCTGTTTTCATGTTGTTGTCTTCTTCTGAGTTTGTATCTGTCACCATAATAGCTTTTTATGGTCAGGTTTTTTTTGTTTTTTTTTAACTCATTTTCCAGTCTATTTCTTCAGTTTCAACTTTTTGTTAGAGTTGGGCTTTTTTCCTCAGAGCAAGGTACAGACCTCTCCTACTGACGTCTTAAGTTGTATTGGGATTGGGAAATGAATTACCCTGACCTTTTGTTGACTCTAAGCCACTCCAAAATTTGATTTACGATGTTAATTTTAAAGCTATTTGTAGGGCAATGGTGGGAGGATTCATCTGACTTGCTGCCTCTACTCTGCGATCTTGGCCCTGCCCTTATAATTTGTATCTTTATAAAATGAAGTTGCTATCCCCATCTTTGAACGAAAGCTCATCAAAGGACAGGATGTTTTGCTTCTGTATTTCCAGTGTTTAGTGCAGGGCTAGATACAGAGTAAGTGTTAATAAATATGTGTCGATGTCACCTTAACTGGATCATTCTACAATTGTTGGGTTTGGTTAGGGCAGAAAATAACATAAGGAGTTATAAAAGAGCAGTTGTTAATCTACTTAGAAGGGAGGATCAAATGGCTTTGGAGCAGAATAGAGAGTAATAACAGTGGAAAGAATCATGGATCTGGAGATCGAGGATCTAGGTTCAAATACTACCTATGTTACTATCTTTATGACTCAGAGAAATTAATTTGATCTCCCTGGGCCTCAATATCTAAAATGAGTCAGTTGGGCGAGATGGCATTCTAAGTTTTCTTCCATCTAAAAATCCATAATCCTATGCTCTATGGAGAAGTTAATTTCCTCCTTGAGCCTTACAGTTAGTTATTGGTTCTATCAAGGAAGCTACTACAAGAGAAACTAGAGAAAAATCAAAGAAGACTAAGAGGGATAGTGAATGGATTGCTTATTAAAAGGCAATTTTCAAGAAAGAGTTATTTCTTTCCAGACTTCACTCTGATCTCTCATGCCCCTGAAACTTCATCCTGGAGGCTCATTGAAGCCCTGGAATTCACATATTAGAAGTATCCTCTGCAACCTCTCCTTCTCGTTGGATATCTGTTCTCAGAACCTCCATTGAAGAAAGATGCTGAGGCCAGCCAGCCATGTCTTCCTTCCTCTCCAGATTGCACTATGACTTTTTGGCCATGCCTTGCTGCAGGGGACCATCTTCATTACCTCTGCTCCTTGCATTTGACCCCTCCCCACTTTGGCTTTTTTTATGTTTGTTTTCCCTCATTAGAATATAATCTCCCTGAGGGCAGGGACTTTCTTGTTTTTTGCTTGAACAGTCAATTCTGCTATAACATGCATTTTGAAAAGAGGAAATTGTTCTGGCGTAATTGATACGTTAGGAAACAATTTGAACATAGCTTGAATATTCTCTGAGAAACAGAGAGTGCAGAAAAGTACACCACCACTTCAAGATAACTCACAAGCTGCAACCCTTCCTATGCCTACTTACATAGGCAACCTGTGACAAATGAAAAGTCCAAGAGACATATTTTCTGGGCAATTAATAATCAATATATTAATTATGGCTGGCAAATAACCAATAAATTGAGGTCAGTGGCCCTCTCAGAAACCCCTGGAGAACATCCAGTGTTTAAATATCCTCAGAGGAGTGAGGGTTCCAGACAGATGGAAATCAACTTTGATTGGTTAACAACTAATGAGACAATGAATACTATAATGAAAGGTGGGCTAATTTGACGATCTAAACAAAGGGATCTACCACCATCCAGACAACTTAGACTAGATTTTCTTTACCCTTTAGTCAGATATAAGCCCTCCCTGTTGGATGAGGTCCTGCCCAATATTGAGGGGAACATAAATCCAGTTTTGTCATCGGTCCTGTCCTTCAGAGGATGCCTTGATCTGGTCTCTAAGTGAGGAAATAGAAAGAGAAAAAAAGCCTGGATTCTCCTGCCCCCATATTAGCAAATGGTTATTAGCAATTTCTTACAAAACTTTAGGTCTTTGTCAAGGTAAATGACCATATTATGGTGCAGTAAGTTCTGTGATCAGAGAATAGCTGATCTACACTATTTCCATCCCTGCCTCCATCCCCACTCCTTCTACCATGGCCTGGGGGAAGGGAGATGCAACTTGTACCACTTGCTGGTAAAAGCAGGGAGCCTGTCAAACAGAGCCAGAGGGCTAGGACAAGGCCACTATTGATTGTAATATTTATGTATTTCTTAACCATTTAACATGTATAAAGCTATTATCATTTTTATCAGATTCCTGTCTTTTTTATGTGTCATTCATGAAGTTTTTGAGAATTTTGCTCCTAACCTCATTTCCCTCATAAGCTCTATGATTTTTATTGTGGGAATTTGCATAGCCTGGTTATTTTTTGGGTGGGGGGGGGCACATATGTCAGTGTGATGGTAAGCAGGGTGAGACTTTCTTGTTGTCTTTTGTTTTGGATTGCTTCTCAACACTAAGGTAATCAATTACCTTTGAGACTTGCCTTTCAAATGTAATAGCAAGCAAAGTAAATTTTTTGTTGTCTTTTGCTCTGGAGTACTCAGCACTGAGGCAATCAAGTGCCTTTGATGAGTCTTGCCTTTGTTTCAATCGAGAGTCTTTGTATCAGTCAAGAGTCTTTAATGACCTGCTTAAATCACAGGAAGGGTTAGGTCACATGGATTTGAGTCACCTGGTTGTGATGCCCTCGGACCCTGAAGAAGCGTGTATAAGCTCTGAGGTTGGTGTTTTTTGGGGGGACACACTCAATGGAAGAATGTTGGTGTGGAGACTCTGGGTAGCTGTCAAGGAGCACCCCCCTCCCTGCTTTGAAAACTCAGATGTTGGTGCTTCTCTCTCTGGTAACTATGTATTGCTATGGACAGACTTATTTGTGTTATTTGCTCTATTTATATGATCTGTACTTGTAATTTCTCTTTGTGTTTTCTCTGAAGTTCAGGGTGCTGAATTTTTCCCCTGAACTAAGTGAATGATATATGTATGTTTAATTAAAATTGAGATTGTTAACTCCTTAAAGTTGCTTTCCTTAGAAAAGCAGATAAACGATCCTGTGCTAGCAGCCCTCCTGCGTGCTGGTATTATTGGTCTTACACAGCCACAGTAGCGGCAAGTAGCATTGTTGTTACAGTCACTTATAGCAGAACTGCCTATATTTGTATTCCCAGCACTTAGCACTGTGCCTGGAACATAGCAAGGACTTAACAAATTCTTATTAGCTTATGGTTGATACCACAGAATCAAAAGAAGAGAAAGTATAAATATAATCATACAAACAGCAAATGTATTTGCAATCAAGTATAGAAGCAAATCTTTGCTATATGCCTACTCCTTTGCTGGGAGACTGTGGGATGTTCAAAGAAGAGGATATTCATTCAAATCATGGCTCTGTTACTGATTATATGACCGGTCAAGTTCAATAACATTTCTGGCCTTCATCTATAAAATAGGAGAGCAACCAGAATGGTAAAGGGCTTCAAGTCCATACTATGTGAGCATCAGTTAAAGTAATGTTTAGCCTAGGAAAAAATAAGATGGGTACAGAGGGAAGAAAATGAGTACTTTCTTTAAGTACTTGAATATCTGTCATGTGGAAGGAAGATTAGACTTGTTCTTTTGGGGTCCAGAGGGAACAAGGATCAGAATTTTCCCAGAATCAAATGTAGACTTGATCTAAGGCAAAACAAAACAAAAAAAACCAAAAAACCTTCCTAGTGAAGCTATTCAAGAGTGGGATGAGAATCTCTGACAGGTGGTAGCTTCTTCCTCACTGGAGGCCTTCATACAAAAGATGAAAAACCAGTTGTCAGTTGTGCCATGGAGGACTAGAATCCCTCTCTTCTTTTAAGACTCAGCTCAAGCATCACCTTCTACATGAAGGCTTTCCTAAGCCCCTCAAATCCTAGTGATCTTCTTTCCTGATTTTCTTATATTGAACCATCTTGTAGTTTAAAAATTTTATTTTGTATATGCCTATATGGATATATATCTATATATATAAATATGTTTTTATATGTATGTCTACATGTATGTACGTATACACACACACACACACACACACACACACACACACACGCACAGTCTCTCCAAGAGGAAGTAACCTCCTTAAGAATGAGATTGCTTTATTCTTTGTATCTAATTTCTAGCACAGTGCCTGGCAAATAACTTGTACTCAATAACTGCTTGTTCGTTTATTGACTGCTAGCTCTCCACTGACTGTTGTGAAAGAGGAAATAAGCTTAAATTTCAGTGGTCCACAAGTAAACAAAAAGGGAGATCATCCTAACTTGAAGTTGTGAAATATTGTTGCCAAAACCATCTGGGAGATCTCTTTCCTTAGAGTTCCTTTAAAGGAGAGAGGCTTTATTCAAATGGTGGTAATTGTTTAGGTGCAGTACTCTTTACAGTCAGGGTAATGGAATCAGTGGAATCAATGATTGTCAATAGGATAGATACTTCCCCCTTTCCCCGACAAACTACCATCCTGTTGGTGACAGCTAGTTTATGCAGTAGATGGACTGCTGGGTCTGGAGTCAGGAAGATCTGAGGTCAAATTTAGCCTCAGACATTTACTAGCAGTGTGAGGGCAAGTCATTTAATCTCTATTTACCTAAGCATCTTCAATGGTGAAACAGGGAGCAATAGTGCCTATCTCCCAATGTCTTCATGAGGATCAAATCAAATAATATTTTAAAAGTGCTTGGCACATAGGTATTTAATATTATATATATATATATGTATATATATGTATATATATGTATATATATAGTATATAATAACTCCTTCCTTCCTTCCTTCCTTCCTTCCTTCCTTCCTTCCTTCCTTCCTTCCTTCCTTCCTTCCTTCCTTCCTTCCTTCCTTCCTTCCTTCCTCCTTCTTTCCCTCCCTCCCTCCCTTCTTTCCTCACTTCCTTCCTTCCTTCCTTCCTTCCTTCCTTCCTTCCTTCCTTCCTTCCTTCCTTCCTCCCTCCCTCCCAATTGCCTCTAGGATGTAAATAGCTTTGTTTGGCATCTAAATATTTTCACAACCTGGTATCTTCCTAACTTCTAGATTTCTATGTCCTTCCTTCCTCTTACTCTCTGTCCCATTCATACTGGCCTCCTTGCAGTTCTATACACACTAAATTCAGTCTCCTATTCATGTGCCTTTGCACTATTCCTCCTCTGTGTTTGGAATGCTCTCCCTCATCTTCCTCTTATTATTGTCTCCAGAATACCTGCTTTTCTTTAAGATTTAACTCTAGTGCCACCTTCTGCATAAGACCTTTTGTGTGCTCTCCCACCTTCTACCCCTTTCCAATATTCATATGTGTACACATCATCTCCTCCATTAGAATGTAAGCTCTTTGCGGGCAAGAACTTTTACTTTTGTCTTTGTATCTGCAGTTAGCATGGTGCCTCACTCATAATAAGTGTTATACTCAATGATTGATATTCAATTGGTGGCTGTGAGGCAGGATACGAAAAAAAATAAACAGCCATTTGATATCATCTGTAAGAACAGGAAATTGAATTTTTGGCTTTGCAAATGGACACTTCCTTGGGGGGGGTAGAAAAAATTGATAGATAGCACGGCACACCCTAATGCCCCCTTAATACCTGAATTCTGTGATGCTGAGCTAAGCACAGTTCAGGTGCATTTCACCAGAGTTGAAAATGCCTTAATCTCTCCTCTGAGACAAAAGGCACTGGTATAAGTCAAGAGGAAGCAATGGACTTCTTGCTGCTGTTAGCCTCTTACCTTGGTACTTGGTGTAGTAGAATGACTCATCCAACCAGCATAATTGTAGGTATAAGACTTAAAGTGACATGAAAATATTCAGGGCAGTACTTTGCAATGACACACTTTCCATAAAAGGAAATAGGCTGTCCATTAGTAAGAACAAGGAATAAAGGACAAACAATTTTTTTGCTACATTGGTACAAATGCAATGTCAAGAGAGCTAGAGGAAGTTTTTCCAGTGTGTTGAGCCAGTCCCTTGCGAAAGAATTATAGGAGGACAAATATTAGAGTCACATAGTATCGGAAGGCACGGATGGGTTGCAATTTGCACAGCTGGAGGGAGTACCAACATCAAAGAGACTACAGAGCAAGAAATAAGAGTTTCAAAACTAATTTGACCATTGTAAGGTCCCGAATTCCCCTGGCTAGGGAACAATGTACCTCCCCCAAAGCATGAGATAAGTTCAATTCCAAAGGAAGGGGCCAAGGAGCTCCAGACTGATTATGGGAGTTTAATCAGTCATTATGATTATTTACAAATGGGCAATCTGGTGCAGCTGCCAGACAATACAGTGGATCCCCACAAAGATCTCTGTGTTAATCATAGAAATCAGACATGGCGAGGAGGAGCTATAGGGTGCTTCACTGCAGACTGGTGGATACTTTGGTTTTGGAGTTTTTTTAGTTAATAGTTTGGCTAATATTTTAGTTTATACTTAGTACTGAACCTGGTTCCTAGATATCTAGGCTTGGCATTCAAGGTTGGGTACTGGTCATGTACTGGCCATGCATTGGTCACAATATCTAAGTTATGACTCAATGTCTGAATTATGACTTTTTAACAGGTCACCATGTGTGGGTTTCCACCTTTTGCAGAGTTTAAGTTTATGGCTTTCACTTCTTAATGTGTATTATGGCTTTTACCAATCAGAACCCCATAACCATATAATGTTTATGGTCTTGAAATACATAAATACTAGTCCATAAAACCTAGGGGGTATAGAATAGTATTAAATAAAGGGGTACAGGGAAAGAAAAGGAAATTTTGGAGCAAAATAGAAGAAAAGTAGCCTACTTTCCTAATAAAAAACCATTTAATAATTTTTGATACACACCATGTGCTAAATACACTGTGCTGAATGCTGTACTAAGTAGTGGGGCTACAAACACAAAATTAAGTTTTCACTGGAGGAGTTTACATTCGAGTAGTGGAGACAACATTTCTAGGGCAGTGGTGGTCAGGGGAGAATATTTTGGTTAGGAAAATTATAGGGAAGGTGAGAGTAGTAACGGGAAAATATGTTGATATACATTATTTATTTAAAAATACTAAATTTTTCCAATTACATGCAAAAATAATTTCAACATTTATTTTAAAATATTTTTATTTTATTTATAATTCATGGAATAAAACAAGTATTTCCATAACAGTATAATAAAAAGATGATTGAAACTATAAATTTGTTAGGTACAACTTGATATTCCTTTTAAATATATAATAAAGTTATCATGTAGATTTCTTTTTTTTCTTCCTTCCTCCCTCAACCAAGAGATGGCTACCATTAGACATAAATATATATACATATATATATATAGATATATATCTAAATCTATATACATAATCATTTTATACACACTTCCGTTTATCAGTTCTTTTTCTGGATGCAGATAGCATCTAACTTTTGTTTTAAAAAATTTTGAATTCCAAATTCTCTCCCTCTATCCCCTTCCCCCTCCTTGAGAAAGCAAACAATTTTATATATGTTATACATGTGCAGTCATGTGAAATATATTTTCATATTAGCCATGTTGTGAAAGAAAACACAGACAAAAGAAAACCAAGAAAAATAACGAAAGTTTTTTTTAAAGTATGCTTCAATTTGCATTCAGAATCTGTCAATTTTTTCTCTGACGGTAGACAGCATTTTTCATCATAAGTCCTTCAGAACTGTCTTTGATAATTGTATCGATGAAGATAGCTAAGTCATTCACAATTGATCATCATACAATACTGCTGTTACTGTGTACAATGTTCTCCTGGAGCTATTCTCTTCACTTTGCATTGGTTCATATTCTTTCCGGTTTTTTCTGGAAGCATCCTGCTCATCATTTCTTAAAGCACAAAAGTATTCCATCACAATCCTGTACCACAACTTATTCAGCCATTCCCCACTTGATAAGCATCCCCTCAATTCCAATTCTTTACTACCACAAAAAGAGCTGTTATAAATACTTTTGTACCTATTGGTCCTTTTCCTTTTCCTTTTTAAAAATTTCCTTGGGAAACAGACTTTGTATTGGTATTGCTGGCTCAAAGGGATAGCCCTTTGGGTATTGTTCCAAATTGTTTTCCAGAATAGTTGAATCAATTCATAACTCTACCAATGCATTATTGTGTTAGTGTCCCAATTTTCCCACATCCACTCCAGCATTTGTTGTTTTCATTTTCTGTAATATTAGTCAATCAGATAAGTGTGAGGTGGTATCTCAGAGTTGTTTCAATTTGCATTTCTCCAATCAAAAGTCATTTAGAACATTCTTTTTTTATATGACTGTAGATAGTTCTGATTTCTTCATCTTAAAGCTGCCTGTTCATATCCTTTGACCATTTATCAATCGACAAATGATTTGTATTTTTATAAATTTGATTCAGTTTCATTATATGTATATACATATATGTGTATATATGTATATGTATATATGTATGTATATGTATGTGTGTGTATATATATATATATATATACATATGAGACTTTATCAGAGAAACTTGGTATATTTTTCCAGTTTACTGCTTTCCTTCTAATCTTGGCTACAGTGGTTTCGTGACATACCTTTTCAGGATCAGTGATAGTTGATTTGATTATACTTTCGTTACTAGAAAGGAAGGGGAAGAGGATACATGTACTATAGAATGGCAGCTGGAGAGGAGATGGCTGGGAGTGAAGTAAAATGTGGCTGGAGCTGAACCTAGATGTAATTAATGAGCAGCCACTAACAAGAATAGAGAGGTTCCAGTGCGGGAGTTCAAGGGATAAAGGGATTTCGTCCCCCAGAATTAGATTTCTGGTTCAGGCAGCATAGCAGCTGGCAAAGAAATGTCCTGAGAGTGAAGAAGAAGCAATTTTGAGGTCAGTACTGCAATAAGGCTACCAAACCAGTCTGGAGGCCATAGCAAAGAGTAGTTGACAGGACCAGAGTGGGCAAGGCTGGTCACTGCTATGACTTCTATGGGCTTGTGAGGAAACAAGCATAATAATTCATCTCCTTCACCTTCCACTTTTCCTTTTTTTGCCTGCAGAACTGTTGATCCCCAGATCTGCAACTGTTCACATGGTCTTTGCTATGGCTTGTGTGGCTGAGGTGGGGTAGAACATACAGTAGAGTGAGCTCTTCAGAGCTGTCCCTCCAATATTCCAAAAGAAAATGTAAGGAAGTTATAAGAGAAGACTTTTAGGAGACAATTGGGTGAAATATTCCATGAGGAGAGTGCTTACTAGTTTCCTATATAGTTGATGAAGCATATGGCTACAAAAAGTTAAATCTACATGGTTTGGTTAAGTGGGTAGTTGGTGCTGGTACAGAGAAGAAATCTTCTATTGTTGTATCAGTGAAATCTCAATGGGATCACTGGACTGGTGGCTTAAACATAGATAGAATCAACTAATGGCCATACTATGTAGTATACTCCCTTGCTGGCTAATTAATTATTAAATGACATTTTGTCTTTGATGTTAAGTTTCGGCTATTACCACTACTACAGCACTGCATGGGTCACCATTGTCAATTATTGACCAAGTATATTGACAATTCATCTGTATCACACCACCATTAACTGTACTTTTGGGTTAAGATTAAAAAGTCCTATTAAAATTTGTATTTTATATAGGTTGAACATCCTATTAAGTTATTTTCAGGCATTGTATACCTTAGCACAAATTGGTTTTAACAAAATAGCTATTTGGGAGAAGTGAGGGAATAAAAGGCCTGCAGTGTAGAGCGGGGAAAGTTAGGTGGATTACATCAGGTTTGGGGCAGCTAGAAGGCGATATGAGAAAACCAATAGCTTAAAGGGAGCTCAAAGAGGCATAGAAAGGGATGTATAGAAGGAAGGGTCTGGGGAGAACTTTAATTTTTCTTTGAATCAGTATATCTCTATGGGCATTAAGTAGTTTATAATGTCTAGAAATCAAAAAGCTTTCATGGAAAACTGGCACTGATCACATATGTAAATGAGTATATATTACTCCTTCTACGTCTGTTTGTTGTGTGTGTATGCATTTGCTTTCTGTGTTTGAGTATGTGAATATATGACATGTTTATATAGAAATATATGTGCTTTGCATGTGTTGTTATATTGGTTGAATACTATATGTGTGTGTGTGGATGTGGTTGTGTGTATGTGCACCTGTGAGTATATATGTTATGTTACTGAATTCTTCCAGGTTGGAATTGTTAGCCATATTTCATTGGGAAAAATCACTCTTTTTCCTTGCCCTCCTTTTCTCCATGTCTGTTCTCAACTTCTTCTCTTCCTTCATGTCTGTGTGTTAACTCAGACTTTCATCAGTTGCTGCACTTTAGCTGATGAGACCAAATGTGGAAGTGTTATTCACACTTTCCTTTGTCATGGACCTATGAGCTTGGAAGTGTACAGAGCAAGATCAGTGAGAAATAGAGAGTAGTACTAAGTGTGTGTATGGTATGTATGTATGTATGAGAGAGAGAGAGAGAGAGAGAGAGAGAGAGAGAGAGAGAGAGAGAGAACTATCTATCTGGAGAAGAATAATTTTGAAGGAAAAGTATTTTACCATAAATACATTAGGAAAAAAATAATGGGAGCCGTGCTAGGGGGTGGCTAATCTTACAAACATTTGACAGAACCAGGAAACTAAGCTCTTGGCCCCAGTGTTGCTGGTTGATTTGGCATGTGATCTGGGGCAAGGCAGTTGCTGTTTCTATACATCACATTCTTTAGTTATGCTATGGGGATTACAATACCCAGGGGTTACTCTGGTCATACTTCTATTAGAGATATGAATAGGAAGAATGCCATATGCTCTATATATGCACAGACTCAGAATTATGTAATTGTGGGGAATCAGAGATGACTGAGTCCTTAGAGATCCATAGAACCCAAGCCATTCATCTTATAGATAAAGTATCTGAGGCCCAGGAAGGTGAAATCAGTTAATCAATAAACATTTAAAGTCTGATTATATGCTAGACACTATGCTAAGTGCTGGGGATGTAAATAAGAAAAAGAAAAAAACAATCCCAACTATTAAGGAGCTTGCAATCTAATAGAGTAAGACAATACATAAAAGAAAACTGAAAAGATGGGAGTTGAGGGAAGAAGAGCCCATGATGAAGGCCAGGCCAAAGGAGTGTAGTGGCAGTAATAATGATTTTTTCAAACTTACACAGTTATGAAGAACTGGGCTTCTGATTCCAGCCTTTCCTCTACATCCCACTAACCTTCATTAAAGGATGCGTTTTGTAATTTGGGACAATTCAATAATTCAGCACCATTCAATAATTCCTAGGGGGTGTGAGTTTCAAGACAAGTCATACTGAGTTTCATCTTATAACATGTTTGTACTAGTGGGAAAAAATGAAATAAACATCAAAAATTCATGTAGGAAGGATAAAGATTTCATAATGTGACATACAAAAAGTCTGAGAGATAGAATTTCTGGGTAATTAACCATCATTTTATTAATTGTGGCTAGCAAATAATTAATAAAATATGGTGGTCAGTGGCTTTCTCTTGTAAACCACAAGACAAAATTTGGGGGCTGCTGAATGCTTATATACCATTGGAAGAGTGTTCCTGACAGGCAGAAGTCAACTTTGGTTAACAAGTCATGAATTGAAAATGAATAATATAATGAAAGGTGGGTCTATTCTAAGGAGGGGCTGGGAGCCATACTTTGATGATGTCATTCTTACTCATCTCTACCCAGACCTCCCCTCCCTGGCTGTTCCCCCACCCTCCCTGCCAGCTGCTTCAGGCAATTTAGACAAAGGGATCTATCTCCACCCAAGCCACTTATATCCCAGTTGAATGGGGTCTTGTAGAAGACAAGCATGTATCCCCTAGGATTTGAACAATCTCATCTATTAGTAATGTCCTTCACAAGGACTGGGCTTTGAATGAGGAAATAGGAAGGAAAAACCTTAATCTTAATTAACAATTGGTTATTAATATAAGGGAAAAATAATAATTTCTCTCAATAAGGATCAAGGTATGGGTAGTGGAGGGGCAGTTTTATTATTCCTTTGCTTCAGTGATGGTGGAGTGTGTTTATGGACTGAGTACATTTATATGGTCTAACTCAATCAACATTTGCTGAGACCATGCAACATACAAGGCACTGAACTAGGTACTGGGGATGCAGAGATAAAACATGGCACAGTCTCTGCCCCAAGGTATCTATAATCTACTTGGCATGGGAGGAAAAGATAGGATACTTCTACCTCTGGTTCCCAGCAATTGCATAATTCTGAGTCTGTGCATATATAGAGCACTTGACATACTTTACATTCATTTCTCCAATAGGTATATGAAAATAGTATCCCCTGGACATTATAATCCCCCTGGCATAATAGATATAAATAGAATATAAAATAGAGGAGAAAAGGAGAAATCAAGACGCAGGCAGGAAAATTTGAGGAGGGAGCTTTAAGGGATTTTTTCTATGAAGAAAATACATCCCTCTCTTCACACCACCCCTTTATTTGTAGACCAGGAAAAAAATCCTCTAAAAAGTTCTTCAGCATTGTCATGGGATTATTGTAAAAATCCAATGAAATCATTGAACTATGTTTGTAAAGCATTTTATAAACTTTAAAGTGCTATGCAGATATAAGCTATTGTTCTTCTTGACCCTGCGGCACGGACATCAGTGGTCACTGGTTAGGATGAAGATCTGGGACTAAGGGCCTGTAAGAAATAGATGAGCAGGCAGTAGGGCCCACACTAATATTAGGAGTCAGAGGAGAGAAATCATGAATAGTTAGTGAGTTGGAGAACCCTGACCATGAGCAGTGGGCCAGAGAGAAGCTACAAGAGGGGTTCAGACATAAGGGCCTTCTAATACTCAAGATAAATGGATCAGTGGGATTAGAAAGGGCCAACAGAATAGCAAGCTATTTCAGATGACATCTGGCCCTATTGAGTTCTACTCCACGGGCTATATTTTATGAATAATAATAATAAACTAGAGAGCTGTTACTAAGGTAGAGTGAACAATGGTTTGTATCCCCCAGGACACTATCATCTAGGGGGCCTGCTTTTACCTTGTGGTAGTTCTCTGGTCTGTTTGTCATGTACTTCTAGGCCCTCTGTCTGCCTTTCTCTATACTATACAAATTGCCTACTCAAACTTTGTCTCCTGATCCCAGGTTACTGGGTTCCTGTCTTTTTCCCAGGGTCCAATTTTTTCCACTACTGCGGGCCTGCTACCCCCTTTTTCAGTATGACTGCTCCTGACCACAGAGGACTGTCCTCTTTACTCTACCCACCTTTCCCCAAATGAATTGTCCCCCAAGCACAAGAATCCTTGGTTATGATTCTAATAAACTGGAGCAGTCCAGAGTAGAGGGTATAGGGTGGCAAGGTGACTGAAGAACATATCATATGAAAATCAAAGGAACTGAAGATTTTTACCTTTCAGAAGAATAGACTTCTAAAGGCTTAACCGCATTGCCACCCCCACCCTGCCCCCAACTTCCATACACTAAGGGATGGAAAATGGGGATGAGGTATGACAGCTAACTTTAAGTATATTTGCATTGTCCTGTAGAAGACAAATCAGATTACCTCCATCTGGTCCAATGGAAAAGACTAGGTACAAAGGAGGAGGTTGCCGAGGGACAAATGTCAGCTTGGTGCAAATTAAAATTTCCAACATGGAACCAGCTGTTTGAGGAGATAATAAACTCCCTGTACTTTAGAGTCTTCAGGTAGAGGCTGGATGGTCACTTTTGGGGATGTTTCATGCCTTAGGTAAGTTTCTGACTAGATTTCATCTTGCCCCTTGCAATTCTAAAGTTTTTTTGGGTGTGTTTTTCTCATCAGAGAAGTCACCATGAAGGTGATTAGAGCTATAGAACACTTGGTTGACACATCCTTCCCAGGAATGTTAGAATTGCTTTAATTACTATTCTCAGAGCTAGGGTTAGAAACGTGAAGATGGCTTTGCACATTGTGCCTTTTCATTCATTCATTCATTCATTCATTCAAGGCAACTAAGAGACATACAACACTAGACTTTGAATCAAGAACACAAGAATTTGGATCCTACTTCAGACACTTACTAGCTCTGTGACCCTGGGCAAGTCACTTAATTGCTCTGTATCTCAGTTTCCTCATTTGTAAAATGGGGATAATAATAGCACCTATTTCCCAAGGTTGTAGAGAGGATCAAATCTGAAAACATAGAAAGCACTTTGTAAACTTTTAGAAGCTTTTAAATGGTAGTTATTGATCATTATTATTGTCAATAATTATTATTTTAGCATAGAAATCCATCCCAGGCTAGAGGATGCCTGTTCACTAAAACAGCTTCGAGTCCATGCTTTGAGCAAAGGTTGTCTAGGCTCGATACACGGGCACATACATTCAGCAACCTCTCTAGAAATTGGGATGTGTAGGGGCAGGGCAGAAGCAGAAAGTCCCGATAAGCAGATTTTCGTGTTATCTGAGGAGCTGGTACTCATACAACAAATGGGACAGCGCTAAATGAGTGCTATACTTTGGAACGTCATGCTTCTTTTCTGAAAATTTGTGTACACAGTGAATGTTATTCTGATAAAAGGAGAATTTTGATCATAATTTCATTAATCTTTACAGCTTTTTATTTTTGGTAAATTAACGAGAGGGTTTCACTTATGTGTAGGCAACATTGTAAATGCTCTTCCTTTAATGGAGATGCCTGTTTTCAGGAGGAAAAAAAAATACATCTTCAGAAACAAACAAATATGCAGGAAGAATAGAATCCTGCCATATTGTTACCTGAGGGCTAATCTGGCAACAGAACAAGAGGGCTGGCCAGGAAAACCAACGACTTCCAAATGTGGGGGAGGAGGCACTCTCTTCACCCTGCCCAGTTTAACATTAATGAGAA
Source organism: Phalanger gymnotis (assembly GCA_028646595.1). Classification (NCBI taxonomy): domain Eukaryota; kingdom Metazoa; phylum Chordata; class Mammalia; order Diprotodontia; family Phalangeridae; genus Phalanger; species Phalanger gymnotis. Next base: position 560,548,635 of record CM053622.1, read on the forward strand.
TATATTGAGAATATAATTGAGAATGTAATGACATTGTGATGTTATTGAGACTATCTCATTTCTTGAGACAAAGAGAAAGGAGGAGAGAATGAATGATGCTGTTGAGAAGTTTTGAGGAGTGGATGAGAACTGAGAGTTCACTAATGATGGCCTCAGTTTTCTCAGTGAAGTAGTAGACTAAACAATTTGCTGTTAACTGTTAAGTTGGGACCTTGAAAAGAGAAGAAGAGTCCTGATTATCAGTGGTGTGGAATGAGCTAGGGGCTCAAGGACTGTTGCATAACAATAAGGACCCAACTTAAATTCTGAAATCAGGGCTAAGGTAAGGGGTCTACGTCGTGGGTATGGGGCACCACCATTAATAATAGAAACACTGAGTTAAAGGCTTTGTGATCCAAGGAGTTTCCTTTATACCTCCTGGACGGGGCCTAGAACTGATCTCAGAGTGGGCATGAACCCAAGTTTGTCGGTGGAGATGAATATTCAAATTTTCTGCCATTCTAATTTACAGGTATGGGAAGATCAACACAATATTTGTCTTTTGTCTGAGGATTAGCCTACCTAATTTTAGAGGGGCTCACTAACATAACCTTAGTCAAGAGATAATGACTTTTTATGGCTATAATTCACGAAAACATGTACTAAAATGTGGAGGGGCCATGATCTGTATTAGGGGAGGGGATGGCCACACGAAAATAGATTTTGAAGTAATTGTAAAGAAATATTAACTTAGTTAGATACTCCAGTGATGATTCACTTTGCCTTTCCATAAATTCCTTTTTTTTCTTGTAAGTTCATAGCAGAGTAAGGGGATACAGAACGAAGAACATCTATACTGCTATTCGGTTTGGCAGAGATAAGATTTGGATTAAGATTTTGACGAATTTAGAATAGTATCTATTCACAGCACAACATGGTAGCAAAACATCTGGCTTGGATATGGAGAATGAAGCCAATCCAGATGTTCCCCCAAATCCAGATGTTTGGTGTGTGAATGAGTCATCGATATAACAGCATAATTCTTTTTCTTCTTTTTACTTTTTTTTAAACCTGGATCTCTGATGTAATATATTGATGCAACCAGAGAAGGAGAAACAATCATACTATTTCATGGTGCATTTCTCCACATTGTTGATTTTTTTTCTTTCATCTTTAGTACAATGTTATTCAATAACAGGAAAAAGATGAACCTTGGGCATTGCTCCAAGGATGCATCTGCCTAGTGCCAAAAACCATATAGGGGAAAACTGAAAAATTCAATTACAAATCTAAACAGCTGGTTCACAAGGTGCCCAGCCTCCAACTAGGTGAGAAACATTTGGATTTCATTGATGGAATCCTTCAGTTTTTTCTTAGGATAGTCTCTGCGTTATAGAGACAAAGACAATACTATTCTGACCTCTCCAGTCAACTCTTATGCATATAAATATATACATATACATATATATATGTATATATATACACACGCATACACACATAAAGAAGCAATATGGCATAGTAGATAGGGTGTTGGATTTGGAGTCAATGAGCTCTGTGTTCAAATTCTGATGCAGGCTCTGGGCACATCATTTAACTTCTATCACTGAACTTGTCTTAAAATGAGAATCATAAACTCTGTAATACCTTCCTCTCAGTGCTATTCTGAGACTCAAATGAAATAATAGATGTAAGGCATTTTTGCCAAATTTAGGACTACAAATAAATGTTTGTTATTATTTCATTTCGCATAATGGATGTGCTCCTAAAAATTTTTGTGTGTAAATCAAGAGTATATATTGAGCCTTATTTTCCATTGATTTATATTTTCATTTCTGAGGTGAGAAGTAGTTTTTAATAGCTTTAAATTTTTCTGCCCGCCCAAATTTCTCTATTAAATAATTAATGCTTTAGGGGAAAAAAGAAACATTTAAGTACACTAGAGGAGTTTGCTATGGAAGGAGTGCTTTTGTGAATAGTTTTTAACATTACTGCTATTGCTACTAATCATAATTACTCACATTTATATAGTGCTTTGCTCTTTACAAAATGCTTTCCTTACTACAACCCTAGTAGGTTGTATGAACATAATCATTCCCATTTTACAGATGGATGAATTGAGGCTAAGAAAGTTTAAATGACTTGTTTCCATTTACAGAGCTAGTAAGTTTCAGAGTCTGTATTTAACCTGAAGTCTTCTGATTGCAGTGTTCTTGCATGGAGGTTCTATTAGAACGGAAGAGGAAAGCTGGATGAAAGAGTTAGGATTTAAATATCTGCAGACTAGACCATTGGGACAAATCATTTTTAAAAAATCCTTCTCACATGTATAAATGGGGAGAAGTAACTAGAGAATAGCATGTAAAGCTCACTATGAGTCAATGGTGTGGTAGGGCAGTAAAGAAAGCTAAGGCAATCTTAGGCTATATTTTGAAGCATTTTGTCCAGGACGAGGAAGGTGCTACCATGCTCTGTTGTAGTAGTTGTGTTGTTTTGTTTGTGTCTGACTCTTTGAGACCCCATTTGGAGTTTTCTTGGCAAAGATACTGGAGTCGTTTACTATTTCCTTCTCCAGCTTATTTGACAGATGAAGAAGCTGAGGCAAACAGGGTTAAGTGACTCACCCAAGTCACACAGCTAGTGTCTGAGGATGGATCTGAACTCCAAACTTCAGGCCCAACATTTTACCTATTGTGCCACCAAGCTTAATTGGTCAGGCCCATATATGGAGTGATGTATCAAGCGCTGGGCAACACATTCTAGGGACCTCACTGATCAGTTGGAGATTGACTTGAAGAAGGAAATCGGATATTGAAGAAGCTCTCTAATTAGAGGGTGGGGCCATGAATACCAAGCCTCCATTTAAAGAGATCAGTCAGCTCAGACATCTCATTTTCTCACCTGGCTGCCCTTTTTTGGAACTTCTCTGACTGACTTCTGTACCATACCTACCTCCCCCCGCCTCCCCCCCATCTTTCAGCTTTCTTTTGTGTGATGTAAGCAACCTGAGGGCAGGGTCTGTCTTTATTCATTTGTATCCCCAGCATTTGGCACAGTGTGTGTCACATAGTAGGTGCTTAATGAATGTTTATTGAGTAATTTCAAGTTCATAGCATATAAGAATCAGTTAAAGGAATCAAAGATATTTTGCCTGCGGAAGAGAAGATGAGGTGAGGCATGGGGAAGGAGCATTGTAATTGTCTGAACATGTTTGAAGAGCTGTCATATGGATTAGCAAGTAGACTTGTTCTGCTTGGTGCCAGGGGACAGAAGTGGAGCAAAAGGCAGATTTTTTTTTAAAAAGAGGTAAATTGAAACTTGATATAAGGAAAAATCCTAACAATTAGAGCTCTGTGACAATGGAGTGAGGTCTCTCAAGAAGTGATGAGTTTGCCTCTATGGTCTTCAAAGTGAAAGCCCTGTGACCACATGTCAGCTGGGATGTAGAGGAGATTTCTTATCAAGGTCCAGGTCAAGTCTAGAAGACCCCTGCTAGCTCTGACATTCTTGGCCAGTATAATGGAATGCGTATTCTATTTTAGAAGCTATAAGTTATCTCTGAATGTTTCTTAACAAGGTTTAGCCTAGTCAGACCTGTGTTTTAGGAAGATTAATTTGATAGCTGTGTGGAGAAGAATGGTTGGAAAGATGAGAAATCAATTAGGAAGTTATCGAAATAGTCTAGGGAAGAGATGATGGAGGCCTGTACTAGAGTAGTGGCCTCTCTAGACCGAACGCTCCTCATCTGTAAAATTAGGATAATCATTTTTGTCCTGCCCCCATCATTGGATAGTTAATGAGGAATCACGTGAAGTATTACTGTGATCTTGAAACTCTTTGACAAGTTCCAAGTGCTTTTCCAGTGTGATATAGAGAGTTTTCAGCCATCCAGACTGTAACAATTTGATCCAGTTCAAAGACCAAATGTGGCAGCTGATGATTGTTTTCATTTTTTACCTCTGGCTGTGGAATGTGAGGCCCATCCCACTGTGATCCCTGAGATGCCACAAAGATTACTCCTTCATTTTCTTTTCCAAAGGCCTCCCTTTGGTGAGCGATACCACGAATCAGACCCTCCAAGCAGGGGCTCTTTGCAGCTGTGGAATTTTGGAAGGACATAGTTATAATGGTCCCTTTAAATTGGGATATTTACATGGATACTCCACAGCTTATTTATTCTATGGAAGCAATTCAGACATTTCCACATTTCTACTCATTTCCTTATCCAAATATCAGCCCAAGAAATGACATGCAGTATTATTATATTATTAAAAAAAAACAAAGCCAAAACACACATACAATCTTTTAGGGTCCAGTGTGGAATAATAATAATAAGAAGAAGAACATATATTGGATTTAGAGACAAAAGACTTGGGTTTTAATCTTGGCTTCATTCGCTTTACTTCCTGAAAGACTTGGGAAAAGTGTTACGTCCATTTTACAGATAAGTAAACTAAGGCTCAGAAAAATTAAATGACAACTAGCAGGTGAAGATGGGAACTTATTACAATACTATGTCATGCTACTGTGGAGGTGAGAGAAGGAGAAGGGAAAAAAAAAAGATTACTTCCTCTACAGGATCCAGTCATACCAGTAAGACAAAAATGCGCTATACAAATGTAAGAGATACATGAACCAATTACTCCCCCTGCAATCCTCCCTCACCAAGGACTCAGGACCACATTTTTTTCCCCCACCTAACATAATGGGAAAAGCACTAACCTAGATCCTAGGACTAAGGACTTGAGGGCCCTGATCTTGTCCTGCTGCCTGTATTCATAGTAAGAGGTAGGATTTGTTTTTTCTGGATCATGCTCTATAAAAGCAAATCTATGGGCCTCTGGCAGAAGGTGGAGTGCATGTCTCACAAAGACCAGAAAGAATGTGGTTGGCAGGAGACTCACTGACCTGATCAGCAGAGTTTTAAGCTGAAATTTGGCAGGGAAGGAGAGAAATGCCTAGATGAATCTGTAAAAACAGATACTTTGATGATTACAGGCATAACATAGAGAGAAAAACCATAGAAGTAGAGATGTCCTATGATTTCCAAGTGAAAATAACAAGATACAGGCCAAAAACAATACCTGTGGCTTTAGCATGGAGAATTAAATAAGTCTAAATTTTAATGCAATGTTTTCTATGATTGTGTAAGTACAAGTGAAAATTTCTGGGATGAGACTCATATCCTGAAACAAAAAAAAAATGGAAGTATCTTTTCCAAAAGGAACAAAAGGAAAAAGATGCAGAATATTGCCATATATTAAGAACATATATACATATATATCTTTATATGTATATATATATATATCTATATATGCATATATATATACACAACTGTAAGAAAAGGTAACAATAGGAGGAATGAGAAATGGAAGTAATCTAATGGGACCATATTAGAGACTAATTAGGAAGCAATATGGCATAGTGGATAGAGGGCTGCCTTAGGAGTCAGGACGACTGGGGAATCCAAGAGCTGACCATAGAATGTGACCATGGGCAAATTACCTAACCTCTCAGTATGTCAGACAACTTTGAGACTATAAGTTAAAGACATGTTACCTACTTTTGGTGGTGGAAGAAATTTTCGTACTAAGGAGTTCCCTACTCTTATGAAATTACAGGTCTGGAATTTGGGGGGAAAATTGTTACAGGCTATCTAGCCACGTGGAAGACCCGGATAATGTTTTCTAAATATAGAACAAAGGACACATTAACATATAGGCAAAATGTGGTTCTAATTGAATACTTCAAATATTGGCATAAATTGGAAATATTCTGCTACTTGAAGAGCATTTTAATAAATTCATGACATTAGCAATTTCACCTCAGAATATTGGAGAAAGCGATGAGAACTGTTGCTGTGAATTTCATTTCCATCAAGAAGGAAGAATTTCTTGGTAACATGCACAATGGGAATTTAGGGACAAAAGGATAGTGCTACTCATAATAGGAGAGGAAGGGAATTCTGGTCATAGTCAGATGTGTCCCTTAGACTGTGGAAATGCATATTTCAAAGACTTGGAGAAAAGCAGATATGATTCTACGGCCATAAATACTAAAAGGTAATATATATTCATGGTACTCTGATGAATAAGATGGAGAAATGTTACTATGATGGTAGTGTACTTAGTCAAATTTGGTAACTATTTGAACTACTGTGTCCAAACAGTGTTGATTAATAAAACAAGAGGTATCAAACTGGATAGAAAACTTGATTGGCATGCTAGAGGACCCATTCCTTTGCTCATTTGTTTCAGTCATGTCTTACTCTTCATGATCCCATTGCGGGTTTTCTCAGCAAAGATACTGTAGTGGTTTGCCTTTTTTCAGCTAATTTTACAGATGAGGAAACTGAGGCAAATGGGGCTAAGTGGCTTTCTCAGGGTCACACAGCTAGTAAGATGTCAAATTTGATCTCATGAAGATTAATCTTTCTGACTCTAGGCCTGGCACTCTATCCACTGCACCACCTAGCTGCCCATGCTCATTCTTTTATTCTATCCTATTTGATGTTTTAAAAATCTGCTATGAGGCTGAAGAAATAGAAATTCATAAAACTGCAAAAAAACTGAAAATGTGGAGGGATAGGTAATACAATGGATGAAAAAAATCAAGATTCAAAACGATCTTGACAGGTTAGAATCCTGAATCCGATAAAATGAAATTTAACAGGCACATATATAAAGTCCAGAGATTTAAAAAAAGAAAACAATACAACACAACTGTATAACCTAAAACAAGCCACAGAAATAGAACAGGTTTAAAACTGTTCTCTACCAGCCCTATAGGGGAACATCCAAGTGCCCTACATAACAAAAAATTACGAGTCACAGCATGCAGAAGACATAGGTTTTTATGACAGTTTATGTGGAAAAGACCTTGGGTTTAAATATAAGCCACTATATGGCATAGCTTCTAAAGAAAAGTTAATACAGCCTTGGGTTGAAAGAGTAATGTAATGCACAAAAGAACATAGAAATCACATTGGATTCTTCACAGGTTTAACTCTATCTTGGATACTGTGGTCAATTTCATTTTAAAAGGGACATTATAGAACTATAGTACATTAAATGTAGGCAAAGACCCCAGAAAATAGCTTAGAAGAGGAATCACTGAAGGAATTTTGAATATTTAGCCTGGAGAAGAAAAGACTTAGGGAGGATATGCATTTCTATACCAGGAAGTTAGGACAGCTGAGCTCTGGTACCAGCAAGCAGGAATGAGAACCATTGGCTCTGTGGACTGTATCAGCCTCTCTCCTATGTTCTGTAGGCAGTAGAAAAAGGCTGGGCGAAAGAGTATGTCCACGGGGTTCTCTAGGTTGGCCCATTATTGTTGTGGTTGCAAAGCTGTTTGTCTTGGCAGAAGGGAGAGAATATGCAGCCAGGTGACACTTCTTTGTGGTTAAGCACTAAAATTCTATCAGTCTTATTCCTGAAGGATGTTCCCTAAATGCTTTTGTATTTCCCTATGTTGTGTGTTAACCTGGTGAAATCATATTCTGGTTTCTGTTGTAAGCTATGTGAAGGAATGATGGCAACTATGATGGTGATGATGATGTTGATGATGATGATGATGACGACAATAATGATGGTACTTATTTTTATGATGCTTTCAAATGTTTTCTTCATGCCACCCAGCAAACCCAATGCTCTGCTGATTTTGCTATGCTAACTTTGACAGAATCATAACACAATTTTGACATCAGATATAGTTGTAATTCAGTATAGGGCAACTAACAAATAAATGAGATGGAATGGAGAGAACAAGAAAGAACATGGCCAGCACACTGAAGGGGACCATTCAGTTTCATTCAGAAAAACAGGAGTCTCCAGCTCACCCTACTTGTCTCAATCATACCTTTTTCAGATTGATATTTCTTCCATTAGTGAAAACCCCAGACCCTCCAGAGACAAGTGAGAGTACAGTAGAAAAAGGAAGTGGAATTAAAGTCACAGGTTGCTCTCAGCTTTAAATCTGATACAATGAAGTGCTAGACCAGATGATCAGGGCATCACATCAGAAAGAGATCATTTTAAGGTTTTAATGTAGTGATATTCTCAACTTATTCTTCTGGAGTGAAACTGGCCACGTTTCCCTCTCAGCATTGTAAGTATACCCTTGGGAGGTCATGGAATGTCTCTTCTTTAATGCATCATCTTGAACCCTCAATTTGATATGTTCTTCCACCAGTAGTTTCCAGTGATTATCACACCCCCCACCCCATTCTTCAATCGATATCAGTTTTTGCAAAGTGTTCTTTATTGTGAAATTATAACAAGAATGGATATTACAAATATTCTTCCTGCTCACAACACTTGGAAATACATTCTTACCTATACTAGCATGCTCCCTAGGGCGAAGTGGTTGAGACTTAAGTTTCTACATAGTGTTAGCCCCACCAAATTCATATACAAATGTATCAAAGCCTGTGGATTCAGGAGTCACCATTTTGCTACTTCTGGACTGAGCTGGGCAGGTCTCAAAGGACTTTCACTACTCATCATCAGGCTTCCGATAAATCTTGACATGTGAAATTCTCCTCCTAAATTTGCACTTCTAGTGATTCATTCTCCTGACCTCATGTAGTAGCTTGTAAGGACATATCCATTTCCAATATCATTCACCCAGAACAAGGAAAAAAGAAGCAATGGCAGAACCATACTCTCTTGGCTTCTTGCCAGTTTTAGATGAGATGTATTTAGGTGAGATATAGGCTGAGATCTCTCCCCCATACGAAGGCCCACCATTGCTCATCTTTCTCTAATGGTTTACAGTCTAGAAAGAGTAAGGGTCCAACTTCTCTGCCTGGCTAACTAAGGCCTTTTCTAGCTACACAGTCAATCATCAATATATCTCCTTATTAGGAGTATTAGTAGGCCAGCACCAGCTGCAGAAAGGCTTCACATGTTCTGAATTGGGCAGCAAAGTATTTCCATTATATCTTCATGCCTTTGAAGGATCAGAGTATCCGGGCTTCTCCATGTAGGGGATTGCATACATGAATAAAACTCAAAGGCTTTGGATATTGACCTGTTGATTGATCTGAGGTCATGTCCCATAGTTCCTCCTAGGTCTATGACTAGTTCAGGTAGTCAGTATCCTGGATGAAATTTCCTACTGAACAAGGGTTCTTAGCCTTTTTTGTGTCTTTTCTGAGAATAATGCTTCTGGCCTATGATTGGAGGAGTTGCTATCTTTGCTACTTCTGGACTATGCTTAGTTTCATAATTAAAGAAAACTAGAAATTTCAGTTATAGGTTGATGAAAATAAATATATCGAAATTTTCCCATTCAAGTCCAAAGAAAGACCCCCTGAAATTTATCCACAGACTCCTTGCAGGTCCATGGACACCAGATAAAGAACCTTTGCTATATAGCATTAGTGTACTCTTATTTTTCTAGTGTTCTCCCATATCAGGACAGCAGTGCTGGTAAGCACCCATGGAGAATGTGAGTCATGGATGATGTATCATATCATTTCATGATTGTCCTGCTTTTGTTGCTGTTTGTGGAAAGCTTTCCTTTGTTTGTTAATTATACCGGGACTATTTTTATGGGCCAAAAGAAGAAAGATATAACAGGAGTGAAAGTTCTTTCACGGGTTTGCAAACTGCTGTCCCTTCTCAACTTGCTGTTGAAGATTTTAACCTAAAAGAATCTTTTAAATAGAAAAATAATTCCATTGCCACAAGGCACCAAACCAACTAGAAAAAAACTTGAATGAAATCAAACCATCACAAATTGCTTCATTGCCATGTCATCAACGTCCAACTGAGTTAACAATTTCTTTCACCCAAGTGATCTAATCAGCAAATAAAATTTGGGAGAGTGTGAGAGGCTCTGCAGTTAAACCAGCTAAACCCTGGCTCTATCACTTAATCCCTTTTTGACTTGGGACAGACAGTTTACCTCTTTAGCCTTTCAGTTTACCTTTTGGAGCCTCATCTGTCAAATGGGCACAAACAAATTATTGTACTTTCTACTACTAGGATCATTGTGAGGAACAAATGTGATAATACTTGCAGAAGTATTTGCAAGATGGATTGGATGACCTCAGGCTTCTGACTAGTAGGACTTGCATTATGCCTCCAACATATTCTAGCTGTATGAGTCCTGGGCAAACTATTTATTCTCTTAGTGCCCCCAGGCAACTCTCTAAGACTATTAATTTCTTAACAGTTGCCAATCTACATTGGTAGAGGGAGTTTCCACCCTGGGGATCTCGCTATGCTAATGAAATCATTCATCTGGACCCAAAAAACCCCAAAGAAACTTAAATCACTTTGTAACATCTGTAATGTTTAAGTTGCTTCCAGTTCTATAATTCTAAAATACATTTGTTCCCAACTTTTTAACAAATTGTCATGACCAATTGTTTGGAGTTTCATTCTTTGTTATCTCCTCCAGTATCTTTGTGCAGCCTGGCAAGTAAATCAATGTGTAAGTAAAATGTGTATGTGTGTATACATAAGTACACACATGTAGATGTTTATCTACATGCATTGTATGTGCATCTAAATGTGTATATGTACACATACAATACAATATCTTGCTTAATCCTCATTACACATAATAGTCCCTCAAATACTGGAAGATGCCTATCATGTCTCTTGTCTCTCAAGAATTCTTTCATCTAATTTTAGCATCTTCCACATATGACTTGGAGAAATGACATAGAAAATCTTATCTAGATTTGGTACATTTCATCTAAAATGAACCTAATGACATACTAAATCAACTTCTACTTCCTGCCTTCAGGTCAAACAGCGAAAAGGCTTCCCTCTTGAAAGTCCATTCAAAGCCTACTTATATACATATATTATACAAACAGATATTATATACACGGCCAGTGGCATAGGCTTCAAGAATCCAGGATCCTTTCTATGTGAAAATGATACATTACAATAGAACTTTGTGGAATATAAACTTTCATATCTAATAAAGCTCCATTTTTTTCCTCTAGAATTTTACTTGGTTTTTCTAGTTTAGTTATTGTTACTTGTAAGAATTTTCCTTTTGCCTTCTGGAGTATTGTATTGTGAGAATCTCCAAGCAAGTATGTCAGAGTCTCATATGATCCTGACTATGTTTTCTTGATGCTTGAACTCTCTTTTTCTGGAAGCTTACAGTATTTTTTTTGCAAGAAACTTCAGATTTGAATTATGATATTCCTGGGTATTTTCAATTTTAGGAAGTGACCAGTGAATTCATTTTATTTTTGCTTTACCTTCTAGTCCTAATATTTCTGGGCAATTTTCTTTTATGATTTCTTGAAATATGGTATCCAGATTTTTATTTGTTTATAGTTTTAGGGATGATTCCTGATGATTCTTCAGTTTTCTCTCCTTAACATATTTTCCATGTAGGTTGCCTTTGATAGGAGACACATACCATACTCTTCTACTTTTTTAGCCTTGGATCCTGTTTTTAACATGTCTTGTTATCTCATGGAGTGACTGAGTTCTTTTTGCTCCTTTTTATTTTTTGGGGAGTCCACAATTTGGGATCAATTTTTCTATCTTCCATTCTTAGCTATTTATTATCTTTCCATTATTTTCCTCAAGAGCTCCAATTTCATCAATAATTTCAATTTATATCTCTTGCTTCATTTCTTCTAGCTACTTTCTGAGTCTGTGGTTAAGCCATTCTTTTCTCTAAGGCTATGTTTGTACTTGTTCTGGGGCAATTCTATTCTTATATATTTAACCCTTGAGTTTCTCTTAATCTAGAGTTTATCTTCATTGGGTTAGGAATTTTCTTCCATTTATTCATATTTCCAGCCTCAGATCCTACTTTGGGACTTTGTTCCAGAGCCATTCCAAGTCTCCTCTTGCCCCCCCCAACTCGATCCCCAATTCTCATGTACTACTGGATGGGAGCATGTTCTATTTGGTCCTCTCTGCTCTGTAGTCAAAGTACTGGATGGAATGACTGGTACTAGGCTCTTTCCTTTGCTCAAATTCCTGCATTCCATTTCTGTTGTTTTGTGACCCAGTATGAATAAGGGCCTCAGCTTATCTTACTCTTTTTGAACAATCTCCAGTCTGGAATTGTCTCCATCTCATGCTCTCTTGTCTCTTTGCACAATGAATCATGGGCCTATTTCTGTTCTCCATGGTTTTTACAATAGGACAGGGCCCCAAATTTGTTGACTTCAGACCTTGTTTAGGGGAGCTAATGGCGGCTCCATGCCCTCTGGGCTATATTCTCTGGTCTGCATTCTTCAAAACCCATTTTCTTGTGATTGGGGTTGGATCTGATACCCCTTATAGGACTCAGAGAATCATAGAATTCAGGCTCTGGATTCTCAAGACCTGCAGGCTTCTCATTGTGTTCATGTGCACAATATTTATTCATTATTTCATTGTGAATTATCTGATGCCCTTTTGTATCTTTGCTTAAGTGTTTGTGGGAGAGTTGGGCTCCTTTGGTACCTTTCAGGTGTTCATCTCAACCAAAGTTTTCCTCCTTCTTGAAATCTCATGAAATGAAACTGCTTATAATCTTCTACTTGGCAAATAAATCAAATGTTTGCTTACTGAGGAATTTTTAAGCTCCTCGTTATAGCAATAGCAATTGATTTACATAAGAATGAAGTTATTTTAGAGGATGTTGATATCCATACATTTTCCAACTTTCTGCATCAATGATATGCTTAAATAGGTCAGGTTGGAATTATTTTAATTTCACAATATACCTTTTTCTCATTTTTATTTTCTCTTCTAGCTTAAAGTTAATTTTGATTTTTGCTCTAAAATGTTGGTGTTTGTCTATACCTGGACAGATGATTTAGGAATAACTTCCACCTTAGTGATGAGTCATTTACTATGTGTTAAAATAGAATAAATTATCAAGGAGAACTGTCCTGATATTCTAGAGTCACAGGGCAAAATAGAAATTGAAAGTATCCACAGATCACCTCCTCAAATAGATCCCAAAAAGAAATCTCCTAGGAATATTGTCGCCAAGTTCCAGAGTTTCCAGGTCAAGGAGAAAATACTACAAGCAGCCAGAAAGAAACAATTTGAGTATTGTGGAAACACAATCAGAATAA
>CM053622.1:560562167-560606878 GCA_028646595.1 Phalanger gymnotis
TTCCCTCTGCCCCTTTGTGGGTTCTGCAGTTCTAGAATTGGTTCAGAGCCATTTTTTCATAGGTTTTTGGAGGGACTTGGTGGGGAGCTCACGCCAGTTACTGCTTTCCAGTCGCCATCTTGGCTCCGCCCCCCCAAAGCCTCTTCTTTATGTACTCTTATATAGTAAGCTGATCAGATGCACAATTTCTATACATTTTCTAATCTCCCCAAGATCCTGGCCTTACATGTCATTATGATTCTCCTGAAAGCAGCAATCTGGAATGCTCCATGTACAGTGATTCTTCTCTTCAATATAGAGATGCCACCTGGGTACTCTGTGCATATACCAAACTTCCATTACATCCCCACTAGGTTTTCATGACATTTCTCTCTCTTGGTTCTCTTCTTACCTGTCTGACAACTCTTGCTAAGTCTTCTTTGTTGGGTCTTCATCTAGATCGGGGCTGTCCAAAATATGACTGCATGCAGCCTTCAGTGTGATTTTATGCAGTCTGCCTGTGGATTTTAATTTTCACAAGTGAAAAAATAAAATAATAATTTGTATGGAATGTGTATTAGAATTTTTATTTCATCACTAATAATCTCATTGATGTTATTTTTCTTTGGTGTTTTTAAGCAGTATTATGTACAGAACATATTGCATGGAATTTTCAATTGATCTGTGGGATGTGTTCTGTCTAGCCAGTATGCACCTACCTTTATACTGTTGTGTTGTCGCTTTATTGTTTTGTGTTTGCTTTCACACTTTGCACCTTTGCCTGTTGTGTTGATGACGTGCATTTCCCCACTTTCTATTAGTGTACTGTAATTTTTTATTCTGGGTGTGGCCTTGAATAATTATTTTATTTTAACGCAGCCCTCAGATAACCTCAGGTTGGACATCCCTAATCTAGATCATACCTGCCAACCATGGATGTCCTCCAAGGTTCTATCCTAAACCCTTTCCCCTTCCCTTATCCATCCATCTATCTACCAATCCATCTCTCTGTCTCTGTCTCTCTCTCTGTGTAATATATATATATATATATATATATATATTATATATGTATGAGTATATACATATATAATATATATATATATATTCAACTGTCTTTTGGATAGTTCAAGCTGGCTGTCCTATGGACATCTTGAACTCAAAATATCCAAAATAAAATTAGTTATCTTTCCCCAAAAACCTCCTCTTTCCAACTTTTCTATTACTATCAAGGGATATAATTGTCTTAATCACTCCATGCTCACCACTTTATCATTCTCAAATCTTACTCATCCCATATATCTAATTTTTGCTTGAATCTTATTGCTTTGTTTACAGTATATATTTTTGGTGTATGTCTCTTTCTCTCTACTCATGCAGCCACTACTATAGGCCTTCATCTCCTCTCTCCAGGACTATTGCTCTAACCTTATAATAGGGATCCCTGTTTGAATCTCTTCCTATTTCAGTTGATCCTTCACTCAGCTCCCAAAGTGATTTTTTTAAAGCACAGGTATGACTATGCCACAGACCCCTTGTTCCCACCTTAATAAACTACAGTGGCTTCCTATTATCTTCAGGATGAAGTGTAAAATCATCAGTTTAATGTTTAAGGCCCCTCACAATCTGTGCCATCCTATCTTTCTAATGTTCTTATATCTTACACGAACTCTTATATCCTCCATGAACTCTGTGATTCAGAAACTTGACTACTTACCATTCTGTGAAACTGATCCTCCATCTCCTATCTCCAGGCTTTTGCCCTGACTGTCCCTCATGCACGGAATTCTATCCCTCCTTACTTCTGCCTCCTGGTTCCCTGGCTTTCTTCAAGATTCAACTCAAATCCTACCTTTTTCAAGAGGCATTCCTTTTCCTTCTACTTCCGCACTGCCTTCCCTCTGATTTCACCTTCCATATAAACTAGTATATATCTTGTAAATACAGAGTTGTTTGCACATTTTCTTCCCCCTTAGCATATAAGCTGTTTGAGGAATAATGTTTTTGCTTAGCGTAGCACGATTCTTTGCACATAGTCAGAGCTTAATAAATGGAACTAGCTCCTTGACAAGGTTCTCACATATAGAGTACCAAGTAAAAACCAAGTTAATTTTTATAAATATCCTAAAACCTCTGATCATTAGCACCTTCTGTTCCATTTTTGGTGACTGCCAATATCAATGAAGTAGGAAAGACCTGCATAGGACTGTCACTTTATATCCCCGGCCCGTTTAATTTGTTTGGCATGAAATAATTCATTACCAATGGAATATCTAGCCTACTGGGGATGAGCCTCTCATATTTAGTTAGCCAGGCCTACAGAAAGCAGACCCAGTCTGTGCCCAGGACCATATTTAAAGCTTTTTCAGCATGACAGAACAGGCCAGGGCCTTTGCTCGGCTGGCATAAGCCTCTAGAACTCATGGTTACCCCCACACCTTGCTGATCATCATCAGAGTAGGACTTTGTGGAGGTTCTATCCACACATACACACACATTATATATACATACACACACATATACATATCTAAATTAAATTTCATTTGGT
This sequence comes from Phalanger gymnotis, assembly GCA_028646595.1. NCBI lineage: Eukaryota > Metazoa > Chordata > Mammalia > Diprotodontia > Phalangeridae > Phalanger > Phalanger gymnotis. The sequence goes on from CM053622.1 coordinate 560,564,692, forward strand.
TTCTGAGTTTAATTTTCTTGGACAAACCTGGGACCCAGGGGGTTTGAATCATATGATATAATGACAAGCAAAGTGGGACTTTTTGCTGTTTTTTTCTTTTGGAGTGCTTCTCAGCACTAAGGCAATCAAGTACCTTTGATTGAGTCTTGCCTTTGTTTGATTCAAGAGTCCTTGATTGGAAAAAGTATATATACTCTGAGGTTAGCATTTTGCTTTGGGGTTCACTCACTGGAAGAGTGTTTGTGTGATTTGGCCAGATGAGACTCTGAGAAGCCATTAAGGAGCCCCCTGGATTTGAAAACCCAGATATTGGTGCTTCTCTGTCTGGTAACTATGTATGTACTGCTATGGACAGATAGGTAGAAGCCCTGTCTGCTGATTTGTGCTATTTGCTCTGTTTATATAATTTCTGCTTGTAATTTCTATCTGTGTTTTCTCCGAAGTTCAGGGTGCTGACTTTTCCCCTGAATTAAATGAATGATATTTGTAGGTTTAATTAAAGTGAGATCGTAAGCCCCTTAAAGTTGCTTTCCATTAGAAAAGCCGATCAAAGATCCTTTGCTAGCAGCCCTCCTGGTGTGCTGGTGTTACTGGCCTTACACCTCCACAGTAGCTGCAAGTAACATTGTTGTTACATATGACTAGAGTTAAGTCATTGGAATACCTATTATACAGGGCAAAAAAAGCATTGTAAATAGTCTTCTAAAACCTGGGCAGCAAAGAAATGGTTAAAGTGGGTTGCTGAGATTGACAGTTGAGATCCCTGACTTCCAAGCACCTGCTCACAGGAAATAACTTTACTTCCTGAAGGAATCAACTAATTTTCCTCCCTGATAATGATTTCCTGTTGTCTACCAGTGAGCCGTAGCTACTGTCAGGAAGCCTCGTTTTTTAAAACAACATTCAGTGGGCAAAAAACTCACTCTTGGCAATAGAGGGACTGCTTTAATTTGCACACTTGGAATGGGGAGGGAGCCTTTCTGATCGGACTGAGGACAGAAAAGATGGGAGCTGAGATTGGCTGTTTCATTGGATTCATCTTTGATAAGCTAAGATCCTCAAAGTATTATCTTTGGGTTCTCTGCAGAAGACATCTGGCCTGGATAAGGGCAGATATGGAGAAGGTGAGGGTAGAGATAGTTGTTTTCAAATAATTAAATATTTGTCACATGGAAGGATTAAAATTGTTTAACTTGGCTTCAGAAAGCTTAAATAGAAACAATGCGTAGAAGAGACAGAGGTAGATTTTACTTTGTTGTAAGTAGAAAATTCATAACAATGAGATCTATATAAAAATGGAATGGATTGCCTTAAGTAGTAGAGATTTCTCCTCACTGAAAGTCCTAAAGCAGAAAACAGACAACCATTTCTTGGAGATTTCAGAAAAGGGATCCTTTTTCCTATGTAGATTGAAGTAATGGCATGGTGGATTGGAGGCTGGACTTGAGTTGTGAAGACTTACATTTGAATCCTGCCTCAGATTTTTTTAAGCTGTGTGACCCTGGGCAAATCACTTGACCTCTTTCAGTTTCAGTTTCCCCATCTGTGAAATAGAAATAGTAATAATAGTATCTAGTTAACAGAATTGTAATGAACATCATATAAGATAATGTGTAAGAAGCACTATGAAAATCTTAAAGTACTATATAAAATTAGTTATTATTATTAACTACATGGTACCCAAGGACCCTTCCAAAGAGCAGAACCCATTTTTTTTTTCTTTCTGCAGATTTTGGCACACCTTGCTTGATCTGTCATTCAATTAAACTTATCTAAATTTAGCTTAGTCTAACAAATATTTATTGAACATTGCAAAACACCAATGTGTTAGAACCTTTGGGGGCATGGAGTGAAGAATACATAGATGGCAATTCTATAATGGGTACACCCTCTATGTATTGTTAATAATAATTAAACAACAACAGCAAAAATTAAGTATCTACTATGTACCAGGCATAGCTTCCTATGCCTGTAATGCCTCCTCTTTGGGGAGCTGAAGTTAGTGGATCACTTAGGTTTGGGAGTTCTGAGCTAAGGCAATTAGATGTCAACACTGAGTCAGGCACCAGTATTTCAAGACCTTGGGAAAGAAGTTGGGGTTGGGGGAGAGACTTGAGTGTGTACAGATTGGCCAACTGGTTTAGGTCACAAATAGAACAAATCAAAGAACCCTTGAGAGGCTGCTGCCCCTCTAGTCTCAGGGGAAAACAAGGTTCTGCTATGTGCAACACTGTGCTGGACACTGAAAGAGATACAATGATAAATAAAATCAAATTTATTTTTTATATGATGCTTTTTTTTTTCAGCTGTGGTTCGGATCAAGTAGGCCATGGAGTCCCTTTAAAGTCAGAGGTTTTGAGATTCTGGGAAAAGCCTTTCAAGGTCCATTTGAGCTCTACTAATAAAAAATAATAATAAAACACATCTCCTTCATAATGTTATGTACTTATATTTCTACTCAGCCTTCATTTTCTTTATGGCTAAAGAAGCATAGCCTGCATTTACCACTGTGGTCACTCCATCCTTTTCTGGGTGACCATTGTCATGCTTCTAAGGGAGTCCTTCTAGCCCCTTGGCAGGAATGATGGATCACTCTCCTTTTGTCTTCAGTGACTAGAATAGGTGAACATAGTCCCATTTATTCACCAGCATCCTCAGAACAAAGAATAACTGCATTCTCCTTCAAATTGTCTCTGGGTTTCCTCTGAGCCCTGGACCTAATGTTCTCCTCTACCTTCTGGTCAAGGCTAGATTCCCTTAGACGTCGTCTAGACTCTCACGCCTCTGTGGTTCTCCCTCCGGCATGGCATTTCTCACCCAGGCAATGATTATTGTTGTTAATCAGTCATTTTACAATGGTGTCTGACTCTGATCCCATCTAGGGGTCTTCTTGGCAAAGATACTGGAGGGGTTTGTCATTTTCTTCTCCAGCTCATTTTGCAGATGAGGAACTGAGGCAAACAGGATTAAGTGACTTGCCCAGCTAGTAAGACAGCTCGTAAGCACAGGAAAGTTTTGAACTCAGGATGATGAGTCTTCCTGACTCCAGGCCCAGCACTCTATCCACTGCACCAACTAGTTGCCCCCACATGATTGTACTTAGCCTTTTAAGTGCTCCTGAGAAATGTGATGATTCGTTTTAAATATCTAAGTCATATGGAGGGAAGGGAGAAGCATTCACAGAGGAGAAGATGGGACACAACCGGACCTTCGAAGGCTTTTCCCAGAATTTCAAAACCTCTGAGTTTAAAGGGACTCCACTGCCCATTTGGTCCAAACCATAGCTGAACAAAAAGCATCATAATACAGTAAAAAGAACAACTCCTCTGGAGTTAAGGTACTTAGATTCAAATCCTAATTCAGTCGTTATCTACCTATGTGCTTGTAGATAAACCACCTAACCTCTCTTTGCCTCACTTTCCTCATCTGTAAAATGGACTATATGGTCACTAAGATTCCTTCCAGCTCTGAAACTATAATCTTACGGTATGAATATATTCAACAAGTGTTCATCCAGTCACGGATCTCCAATGATGGGAATCTATTCTCTCCTGAGTCAGTCCTTCCTACATTTGGACAGCTCTAATTGCTACATAATTCCTTAAATATAGACTAAATTTGACTTTTTGTATCTTTTACGAATTGCTCCTAATTCTCTCCTCTGGGAACAAATGGAACAATGTATTCCCAGTGACAGCCTTCCAAATACCAGGAGATAGCTATCATGTCCTTCCCAAGTCTTCTCTTTGGGTAAAACATTGCTTCCCTGATCCTCATAAGACATGATTTTGAGGCCCTTTTTTCTATCCTCACTGACCTCCTCTGGATCATTTGTACTTTGTCAAAGTCCTTTCTAAAAAATGCTGCCTAGAACTTAACACAATACTCTAGATGTGTCCTGGGTCTATCATTTCCTTTGTCCTAGGCAGCATTTCTTTTCTATGCAGCCTAAGATCACAAACTAATAGATGAATATGATTTAGATAAGCAAAATGGGAGAAAGATAGATTTCTATTGGGGAGAAGAATGTTCTGAGCAAAGGGGTGGGGGGCAAGAAAAGTAGGGGCATGTTTGGGGGAAAGTGAGGGGACTAAGATTGCAGGTACAGTGGAGTTGGGACTGGTCAGGATATATCTACAAAAGAGGGTTTCCTTTCCTTCCCTACCGCAGGAACCACCACAGCCCAGGAAGTGTCACCATTGGCTTGTGCCAATTTTTGAGTGATCCAATTTAGCAAGGAATGGATAATTCTCTGAAGTGTTGTGGTTTAGATTAGCTAACATTTGTGGTTCCTTCCAACTTCAATCTATGATTCTATGGTGTCTCTGGACTCTGATCTCAGCCTCAGACAAATTTTTAATCATTTCAACAGAGAGGAAATTGAACCTAAGGTGAACTGACTTGCTCAAGTCCAGTGTAGGTGACATTAGATTCCCCTCCCTTGCTCGAAGCTCAGTGCTTTGTGAATTGGGTACCGATTCTCTCTTTTCCCTTCCCTTGTAAATATTTTTATACATGAGTGTTCTAGATAAGAAAGTCAATGCTTACAACTGGGAAGAACAATTGCATAAGTATGCTTTAGTTTTCACATATATTCTCAAGGCAGCTAATCTGTTTATGCTGTAAACAATTTGAGGTTTATACCTTAATCAAGGCATGAAACTTTCAGTTCATGAAAGTGCTGGCTAAGCCTGGCTCTGTTGTAGGAACCAAAAGAGAATTAAACACTACTATAAAAATGTACACACTTTTATGTACTAATGACCACTGATATCTTTGTCAGACTATTGTCCTTTGCTCAGTTTTCTAACTTAGGCATCTGTGTCTTTTGTTGTTGTTCAGCTGTTTTTCAGTCATGTTTGACATTCTGTGACCCTGTTTGAGGTTTTCTTGACAGAGATACTGGAGTAGATTTCCATTTCCTTCTACAGCTCATTTTTTTACAGATGAGGAAACTGAGGCAAACAGAGTTAAGTGACTGACCCTGGGTCAGACAGCTATTAAGTGTATGAGGCCAAATTTGAACTCAGGAAGATGAGTCTTCCTGATTCCAGGCCAGGCATTCTATCTGCTGCCCCGTCTAGCTGCTTCTATGCCTAGGGAAGGTACAAATGCCATTCCTAGCCTGATGTCTTCATAGAGCCCTCTGTATAATCTATGAACAGCTGTTCTAGCAAAGATCCTGGCCCAAACTTCTGGAAATTAGTCAGGGGAAGGTTAATAAGGAGGCAGAAAGATAGAGGTATATAGCTTATCCCAATCTGGACTACACAGTTTCCCAAATCCCTTAGTGGGGAAAGCAAAAAGCAGCTGGAACCATAACCAAAAGCCAGCCAAAATTTCTATCAGGAACAAATGAACTTCATCATGGGCTACCCATTGGACATAAGTAAGTAACCAGGTAATGGCCCATCTTAGGCACCCAGCAGAGTGTTAGATTGCATTAGGCATATGTGAGGTGGATGGAGAACTCAAGGTTAGCTAAAGGAAAGCCCTGATATATGACACATGTTTCAATACATTGCATACATATATTTATTGCATGCCTTCTCATCTTACTCCCCTCTGGTTCAGGCTTTGAGCCGCCAGGACCCAGATTCTGCCCTTTTGGAAAAGTATGGGTTCTATGTAAGAATAATTGCTGTTGGTATTATACTTTCAACATTCCCAAAATGCCTTATAAATATAATTACGTTTGATCCTTATAACAATATCGTGAGTTAGCTACTATGGGTATTTTTATCCTTATCTTACTCCCTGCCATGTACTCTTTGATTCAGTGACACTGGCCTCCAGCTGTTCCATGAATAAGACACTTGTATCCTGGCTCTGGATATTTTCTCTGCCTGGAGTGTTCTCCCTCCTCTACTGCATTTCCTGACCTCCCTGGTTCCCTTTAAGTCTCCACCAAAATCCTATCTTTTACTAGAAGCCTTCTGGAGCTCCTTTTAATTCCAGGGCTTTCCCTCTATTCATGACTTCCTATTTATCCTGTATATAGCTAGCTTTGTATGTATTTATTTGCAAGTTGTTTCCCTGATTGGATTTCTCCTTCAGAGCAGGAATTGTCTTTTACCTCCTTTTCTATTCCCGGGGGAATATAAATACGGGACCTGAACCATAGTAGGCACTTGGATGTTTATTTATTGATTACTGAATCACTTTCCAGATAGGAAAATTGAACCTCAGAGAGATGGAGAGACTAGACCATAACCACACAGAAGTGACATTCTAATCCAGTGCTTCATGACTAAAAGTTCAGCTTTCTATCCTTACTTTGCCACACCGTCTTCTCAATAGGCAGTCTCAGAGGCTAGGGTTCTTCTTGGTCTTCCTGGCTGCTGTCATGACTCAACCTTATACAGCCTCTGTAGACCTCAGCCTTGACTTTCTTATCAGTTATTTAATGAATCCACTTGCCCTGTCTGCCTCAATCCCACAAGCTATCCCCTGGAGGTACTTACACAGAATTGGACAAATTCTTGTATTCTTTAAGGGAAAAAAAATGCCAGAATTTTTAAATTTCATTCAGTATTCATCAGTTTTCCCCAAAATTTAATTCTATTATTTTCAGAATTTTATATTTGTTTAGTTTTATTTGGTTCACAATCAATATAATTTTATTTTCTGAATTCATTTTTTTCTGTTGCTTTGTAAGTCCTTGTTATGTTCTAAAGGTAAAAATAGAGTAGTATTCATGACTTATTTTTATAATTCAGTCTTAAAATACAAATTAAAATGCTGAAACAACTTGTGCACAAAATAATAGAACAATGAGCTTATTTTCTATTTTTAAAGGTGTGGCAATATTAAAAAAAATTGCTCGGTGCAATAACATACTGAAAAACTTTAACAAAACATTATATACTTTTAGAAGAAAAAGTTCCCAAAGGCTTTTAATCTGGCAGGACTACTTATAATCAGCTGTACTCTTCTTCTTTTATCCTATCTCCCCCAAATGCAGGGACCCCTTCCCTTCACCCTGACCCTACTTGCCAATGAAAAGGCCAGGCAGGAAAACTGACATGGCTGCATAGATTTCTCGGATGGGCTAAGAGTCACCAACTTCAACAGTCCTTTGAATGTACAGGACCGGGACTCCTTGCAATCTTTTCTGCCAATGTGCTCTAAAGTCTTTAGGGCCTTGCTAACAGCCCTGCCAGGGCACACAAAGCCTCTTTGGGCTTTGTCATTTCTCCTGTACATGAACTCTCTTATACATGTTGTTTCCCAATTAGATTGTGAGCTCCTTAAAAGCAAGGATTCCAACTTCTTCTCTTTATCCCCAACGAGGAGAAGAAAGACTCCCACCTTTTCTGTTTATCTCCCCAGTGCTGTGTGTGTTTGACACATAATAAGGGCTTAATACTATTTTTTTTTCATTTATCTACTTGTGTTCCTCACTGCCTGAAATCCTTTCGCATGCTGTAAGGTGCCTTAGGGCTGTAAGCAGCCTGTGGGCCACAGATTCTGCAGTCTTATTTAATAGGAACACTGATTAGCAGGGGAAGAGGAGAATATATTTTTAAATAATTATATTCTTCCAAGCTTATTTTTCTTGCAATAACAATCTTCTCCCTACGACCTTTCCTGAACACTCATTTTTTGAAGTGCTTTTAGGATTGCAAAACACTAATTTTATTTGATCCTCACACCAGTCCTATGAAGTAGGTGCTATTGTCCATTTTTTAAAAAATTTCTTTAATATTTTTAGTTTCCAGCATTGATTTCTGCAAGAGTTTGAATTACAAAATTTCTCCCCATTTCTACCCTCCCCCCACTCCAATATGGTATATACTCTGGTAGCCCCGTTCCCCATTCAGCCCTGCCTTCTGTCACCCCACTCCTTCCCAACCCCTTTTCCCTTACTTTCTTGTAGGGCAAGATAGATTTCAATGCTCCATTGCCTGTATATCTTATTTCCCAGTTGCATGCAAAAACTTTTTTTTGAACAGCTTCTTTTAAAACTTTGAGTTCCAAATTCTCTCTCCTCTTTCCTCCCCACTCACCCTTCCTAAGAAGGCAAGCAATTCTACATAGGCCACATGTGTATCATTATGTAAAACCCTTCCACAATACTTGTGTTGTGAAAAACTAACTATATTTTGCTCCTTCCTATCCTGTCCCCCTTAAATATTCTCCCTTAACCTTGTCCCTTTTCGAAAGTGTTTGTTTTTGATTACCTCCTCACCCTATCTGCCCTCCTTTCTATTGTCCCCCCTCTTTTATCCACTTCCTCCTTCTTTCCTGTGGGAAGATACCCAATCGAGTGTGTATATTATTCCTTCCTCAGGTCAATTCCTATGAGAGCAGGATTCACTCATTCCCCCTCACCTGCCCCCTCTTCCCTTCCTACAGAACTGCTTTTTCTTGCCACTTTTATGTGAGATAATTTACCACATTCTATCTCTCCTCTCTCAATATATTCCTCTCTCATCTCTTAATTTGATTTTATTTTTTAGATATCATCCCTTCATGTTGAACTCACCCTGTGCTGTCTGTCTGTCTATATATGTATATTCCCTTCAGCTACCCTAATACTGAAGTCACATGAATTATATGCATCATCTTCCCATGTAGGAATGTAAACAAAACAGTTCAACGTTAGTAAGTCTCTTATGATTTCTCTTTCTTGTTTACCTTTTCATGCTTCTCTTGATTCTTGTATTTGAAAGTCAAATTTCCTATTCAGCTCTGGTCTTTTCACTGAGAAAGATTGAAAGTCCTCTATTTTATTGAAAATCCATATTTTGCCTTGGAGCATGATACTCAGTTTGGCTGGGTAGGTGATTCTTGGTTTTAATCCTAGCTTCATTGACCTCCAGAATATCGTATTCCAAGCCCTTCGATCCATTAATGTAGAAGCTGCTAGATCTTGTGTTATCTTGATTATGTTTCTACAACACTCTAATTGTTTCTTTCTGGCTGCTTACAGTATTTTCCTCTTGATCTGGGAGCTCCAGAATTTGGTGACAACATTCCTAGGAGTTTTCTTTTTGGGATCTTTTTCAGGAGGCAATCAGTGGATTCTTTCAATTTCTATTTTACCTTCTGGCTGTAGAATATCAGGGCAGTTCTTCTTGATAATTTCTTGGAAGATGATATCTAGGCTCTTTTTTTGATCATGGCTTTCAGATAGTCCAATAATTTTGAAATGATCTTTCCTGGATCTATTTTCCAGGTCGGTGGTTTTTCCTGTGAGATACTTCACATTGTCTTCCGCTTTTTCATTCCTTTAGTTCTGTTTTATAATATCTTGATTTCTCATCAAGTCACTAGCTTCCATTTGCTCCAATCTTATTTTTAAGGTAGTATTTTCTTCAGTGGTCTTTTGGACTTCCTTTTCCATTTGGCTAATTCTGCCTTTCAAGGCATTCTTCTCCTCATTGGCTTTCTGGAGCTCTTTTGCCATTTGAGGTAGTCTATTTTTTAAGCTGTTGTTTTCTTCAATATTTTTTGGGTCTCCTTTAACCAGTCATTGACTTGTTTTTCATGGTTTTCTCGCATCACTCTCATTTCTCTTCCCAACTTTTCCTCTACTTCTCTACCTGGCTTTTCCAAATCCTTTTTGAGCTCTTCCATGCCCTGAGACCAGTTCATGTTTTCCTTGGAGGCTTTCGATGTAGGGTCTTTGACTTTGTTGAGTTCTTCTGGCTGTATGTTTTGGTCTTCTTTGTCACCAAAGAAACATTCCAAAGTCTGATTCTGAATCTGAGTCCCTTTTCGCTGCCTGGCCATGTTCCCAGCCAACTTACTTGACCCTTGAGTTTTTTGTCAGTGTATGACTGCTTGTAGAGTACAGAGTACTTTGTCCCAAGCATGAGGGGATGCACTTTGTTTTCAGAGCTACACAGCAAGCTCTGCCACACCAGTGCTACTCTTCCTCCAAGAACCACCAACCCAGACTGGATTCAGAGCTAAGCTGGCTCTGCACTCCTGCTCAGATCTGCCACTTAATTCCTTGAACCAGGTGGGCCCGAGTCCAGAAGCAAGTCTGTAGCTGCACCACCTCCACCGCCCCCTGGGTGGTGGCCTAACAGCGAACGCCTTTCACTCTGTCCCAGAAGTTTTTCCTATTAACCTTCTCTGTTGTCTTTGGTGTTTGTGAGTTGAGAAGTCTGGTAGCTGCCACAGCTCACTGATTTATGGCTCTAGGGCCTGTTCCACCCAACTCCTGGTCTGGTTGGTACACATGGCCCATGCTGGTCTCTGCTCTGCTCCGCTCCTAGCTCTGTGCCACGGACCTCACCCAGCAACCATCCAGGCTGAACTGGGCTGGAGCCGTGCTTCCCTCTGTTCTTCTGTGGGTTCTGCAGTTCTAGAATTTGCTCAGAGCCATTTTTATAGGTGTTTGGAGGGACCTGGGTGGGAGCTCACACAAGTCCCTGCTTTCCAGCTGCCATCTTGGATCCGCCCCTCCTGAATACTCTTTATGACTATCTAAAACACGGTGTTTTTCCCACTTTTGCTCAAAAACCTTCATTGATTTCCCATTGTTTCATGCATGTTAATCAGGGCAACTAGGCAGCACATTGGATAGAGTGCTGGGCCTGGAGTCAGGAAGATTTGAGTTCAAATCTGACCTCATTAAATTCCTTAAGGGAAAGTACTCTTTCTTTTGCACCTTGGTATTATTAGTGCCTAGTATAATGCCAGGCACCTGGCAAAATTTGATAAATCTTTGTTGAATTTAATTGATCTTTCTATTTTATTGATTGATTGTGATAGTCAAAGAGTAGGCATGTTAACAGTGCAATAAAAACTTTATTGATTGAGACATAATTAAAAGTAATAGCATGTTTTTATATAGCACTAGAAGGTTTGCAAAGTTCTTTACAAATATCATCTCATGTTATCCTTACAACAAACCTGGGATGTAGGTGCCATTATTAATTCAGTTTTACAAATAAGGAAACCGAGACAGATATAGATTGTGACTTGTCTAAGGTCATACAGCTAATAAGTTTCTCAGGCCAGATTTTAACTCAGGAATATGAGTCTTCCTGACTCCAGGCCCTGCCAGATTTGAATTTAGGTCTTCCTGACTACAGGTCTATTTTCTATCTTTTGCCACTTAGCCACCTCTAATAAAGATAGAATTATATGTTATTTTCTCTCTTTAACTGCTTCCATCATGTGTTTGGCCCAGCCCACTCTCAATACCAGGAAGAGCTAAAATTAATTGTAGCCTTCCTCTGAACATTTTCTTGCTGTGCCAAATCTGGACTTGTTACCGGGAGCTGCTCACTGGGCTTCAGTTTTTTCATGTATAAAATACGAGTTTGGACTAGGCAATTTTAAGGTCCCTTGCAGTTCTAGGACTTTACGACTTTTTGTCACTGGTATTTTTTTTGCCCTAGATCTCTAGTCCTCCAGAATGAACCTCAGAAAGAGCCTTGCTTCTCTTCCCATGCTACTATTGCGATGAATCTTGGGGGTTGTATGGGGTAGTAGTGGCGGAATCTGACAGTATTATTGTGGCACAAAACTCACCAGATGGTGACTTGATAATGCTGGTTTTCCTGGAAAGCTACAGATTTTTAAAAGGATGAACAATGCACTAAAAGAGTTTAGGAAAGTGACATAGTTAGGAAGTTTGTCAAAAAGAAGCCAGAAACTCCTTCCTTTAAAATGGTTCTAAAAATAATGAATGCCTTTTTTATCCAATAGGGTCATGTAAATTTTTTATTCCTTTTGGATAAAGCAAGTATGTGCTCCCAGCTCCTTTTAATCTGTCACTCACATATGTCAGAAAGCTGGCTCTGGAAAGCGAATTACATAATAACTGAGTAGAGGACATTTTTCTGACATAAATATGCTTTAAATTACACATTGTTCATCTGGTTTTTAAAAAATGTAGTTCTATTTTTTGTAGATGTCAAACATGCTTTAGAAAGCCTATAATTTTTCAGTGAGGATAAAGAGGACTATCCTTTTTAATGAAGGTTGCAGAATTTGGGTAGTTCTTAAGATACTCCTATTGGGAATGCCAACAGAGAAGTTTATTTGTATATCATTAATCTTTTGTATTCGGAGATGAATAATAACAGGAATGATGTCATGTCTCTATACAACACCTTTGCCTGAAATTCACCAAGTCAGCTAGTCAATAAATATTTATTAAATGCCAACTATGTGCTTGCCACTGTGCTAAATGCCAGGGATACAAAGAAAGGCAAGAGACAGTCCGTGCTCTCAAGGAGCTTATATAGCCAAGTGGGGGAGACAACTGCTGGATGGGAAATGAAGAAATGGCTAAACTAATCTTCCTCCCTAAATAGAGGTGCTGGGAAGAAAGGTCTCTGTTCTCCAGTTGGATGGAAAGAGTGGCCCTGGTTACTGATGAAATGTGATTTCCAGGACTGATGTGATCTTGCAGAATGAAGAGGTTCCTGGTGCACAATGGAGAAGTCCAGAAATGCTGGGTGGGAAATAAAGTCAGGTTTAGGACACTGCTTGATGAAGCATCCCGAAAGTGTTCTCCTTAGAAAAGTTAATCACCTACAGTTGTGCTTTAAGAGACAATGGAAAAGTTCTTTCCTCCCCATCAAAACAAGACAAACCAAAACAAAAACACATCATTTACTACTAACTGATGTCTAAAATCACTGTGTCAGCAAGGATGGGGCAGCGTTGTCGAAAACTTTCATTACACAGAATAAAGCCCTTAGATGCCCGGTTTAGAAATACTACTGAGGCACTGAGAAATTAAATGACTTACTTATTCATGGCCATTTAGCTAGGAAGTGCTTAAATGGGATTCCATCCTGTGTTTTGTCGATGCCTAGTCTAGTATTCTTTAAAATAATCATAATAATACTGGCTAGCATTTATATAGCATCTACTATGTCCCAGGCATTATGTTAAATGCTTTACAAATATTAGCTCATTTCATTCTCACAAACTCTGAGAACTATGTGCAATTCTCATTCCCATTTTTGTTGTTGTTTTGTTCAGTCATTTGAGTCTTCGTGACTCCATTTGGGGTTTTCTTGGCTAAGATACTGTAGCTGTTTACCATTTCCTTCTCCAGCTCATTTTGCACATGAGCAAACTGAGCCAAGCAGGGTTGACATTTCCAGGGTCCCACAGCTAGTAAGTACCTGAGGCCAAATTCCAACTCAGATCCTCCTGTTCGTAGGCCCAGCTCTATCCAGCCACTGTACCACCACTACGCCATCCTTAACATAAAGGGAAAATGTTCCTGGGAGAGGGATCACAGCACTATTCACATCACAGTGCAGTTCTTTTGATTGTGAGATTTTGTTCAGAGGCCAGCTCTCTACTAATTAATTATGTGGGTCTAAGTCACTTTACCTCCTCTAGGCTTCGGGTTCCTCACCTCTAAGATCTCTTTCTTCCAGATTTAATGAAGTCAAAATGAAAAGAGCAGTGCATAGACAGCCCAACAGAAATGCCTATTTCACTTCAATCCAGGCATGCGTTCACATGACAATCAGTTTCAGTGATAAAATGCCCACCAAGACGTTCTGGCGGATGGCAACCATACTTCTAGGTCTATTATTCTGCTACTTTGGTTCTTAGGACTCTGTCGCGAGGAAGAAAGATGAAAATGGGCACTAATCTGTCTATCACACCTGGCCATCTATTTCATTTTCTTTAACGTACTACCTATACAGATGGCAACAAGAGAAGTAGGGAAAGGAACAGGCTGCAGATAGCATATCCTATAACGGGTTCATGGCATGTTAGGAGTCATCCAACATAACTGTGTCATTTTAAATTGAACAATCAAGAAATCAGTCATCAAGTAGTTATTAAACATCAACTACGTATCAGGGTCTGTGCTACATGCTGGTAACAGACAAAAAAGAAAAAGTTCCTGCCCTCAAGCAACTTACATTCTTGGACAGGAGACATATCCACTTATAAATATATACACAATGTAGCCAAGATAAAGATAAGGCCGTTTTTATAGGGAGGCCCTAGCAGCTGGGTAGGATTAGGAAAGGCAGCGTGTAGGAGATAGCATTGAGGTGAGCTTTGAAAGCAACTAGGAATTCCAAGGGGCCAAGGGAAGGAGGGAGTCCATTCCAGGCAGGTGGCACGTCCGTAAAAAGGCATGGGGATGGGAAATGACATGCTATTTACAAGGAACAGTGAGGGGTTGGTCTGGTTATAACCCAGAGAGAGGGGAAAGCTCTTACCAAGGTTATACACGCTCTTGGATTTGAAATTTTCCAAATGAGATAATATTTATGAAATGCTTAGCACAGTATCTGATACACAATGGGCACTTAATAAGTGCCCCTGCCCTCACTCTTCCCATTTCTATTATATCATTCTGATTTCTTGTTATGTCTTTGAGTACTAAATCTAAATAATCTGGAATGTTAAAAAAGATAATGTTTTAAGGAACTGCTTTGTAAATTGTGAAATGCTATACTTCTGTTAACTATTATTAATTATTAACAAGCAGCATGGGTGAATTGAGATATTTAAAGTCAAAGGATCTAGATTTGAATGCCATTTCTGATACTTATTAGTTGTGTGACCCTGGAGGCTCTCTGAACCTCAGTTCTATCTTCTATGAAATGGGCTTAATACTGCTTTGTAAAGGGAACATAAGTATGAGTGATCATGTCAACAGCCAGTGATTTTATTTGTGTGGGCTCGCAGCTCACCAACACAAACAGTAACTTAAAATCTTAGAAATTTGCCTGAGGCACAAAGAAATTCAAGGACTGGATCATGGTCACACAACTAGTAATTGTCAGGGGTGTCATTTGAACTCCATTCTTCTTGACTTCAAGTTGAGCACCTAATACAGTATGTCTCCATGCCTCTCTATTAGTATTGTTATTATGGCTGGGGCTATTGTTATTTGTAATAGCAGTATTCCAATAAGACTGAATGTTAAGTTAGGTGGGTATAGCATATAAGGAAATCAATTAGATCTGAAATTATTAAAGAGGGTTTTGCTAAGGAGGTAGGGCTTTATCTGAGTTTTGAAGGTTGGAGTAGGATTTTGATAGACATAAAGAAGGCAGGATTACATTTCTCAGAGGGAATATAAGAATGATGTTTACAAATAGAGCTAATCAAAGGCTAACAATTAAGCAAAATAACAAATCATGCTATCCCAAAGTAGAATATGTTGCCTGGGAAAGTAATGAGTTTTTCATTATTAGAGAATTTTAAAGAAAGACCAGATGGTCAGTGCTACAACGAGGGAGGAACATCCAAGACTTTGTCTCAGGGTGTTGAAATTTAGAGGGCACAGAATATGCCAACAGCTTAGAAATAAATTCTCCTAGAAAGGATAATGAGAGATTTAATACCAAGTGAGTTCCTGCCTAGTATGAATTTGTCTCCTCTACCTCTTATACTAGTTGTACTAAAAATTGATTTTCAATTTTAGATTTTGATTTTGGAACTTTTTTAAGTTAGATTTTAGCTTTTATTCTTGTTCTTTTGGCATGAGTGAATTTTGTTCTGCTTGCACTGGGTGAAAACATTCCTAGTTACAGATATAGGTATGACCATCTAACTAGGGTGTTGTGAAGGGGGTTGAACTCAATGCCTTTCAAGTTCTCTGTTAACTGTGAGATTCCATAACTCTGTGCCCCACATCAAGCTTTTTGGGACAGAGACTGCTATGATTACAGGATGTCATTCCTGATATCTGACCATGCTTTCTTTCCCTCTAAAGGGTGTGCACAATTCTATTCCCAGGGAATAGAGGCCCCAGCTTGGAAATGTGAAGAAAGAGGCCCACTGCAGATTTCCTTGCAGTGAAACATTCCCTCTGTTGCAAATCCCATGGCAGGAGTTATAAACTATCCCTCAAATGAGGTGAGTGAATCTAGCATTAATTTGTGATAACACATCTGGTATAGCTAGTAGCTCTGCACCTGCAATGGAAACACAGTGGGAAGCTGTTTGCAAATATAGATGAGTCTTGTCAAATGATGTCTCACTTACAGAGTGAGTTTAGATTAGCTCATTTGGAGCCATTGTCCTACCGCCTTCTTCTGTCACTGTGTGTGTGTATACTTGGCCTTTCCTCCTCTGCCCCACAGAGTTTCCTAACATCTCATTTTCTCTGAATTTGCCTCCCTCTCCCCAGAACAATGAGAAGATCATAGCCTCTGGTCCCAATATGATAGTATCTAGGGAGGCAGCCCAATGCAAGAAAGAAGAACAAACAAGTCCAGATGTTGCACATTATGGGGAATCCTCGGGGCCCTCAAACGTCTCCTCTTCACTCCAGGCAAGGTTGCCTCCAGTGGGAGCTCATTCAGCTGTGGGCTCTTGTTGCACTTAACCCTCCTGTGTCCTTCCTATAGCTTATTGAGATACACTGATGAGAGTGAGGGAAGTGGTCTTCAAGTTCCCCGAGTGGTTGATTTAATATGTATTTCTTATGGATGGAAGAGCAGGGGTGGGGAAAACATAATGGAAAGCAACCATTCCAGCTAGTCTGTTCAGAGATAAAGTGTTTTCTTTTGAAGTCTGAGATAGAGTGCTTTGGGAACTTGGTTGTATTGATCTGACTTTGTTGTTCAGTTGTTTCAGTCGCGCCCGGCTCTTCATTACCCTATTTGTGGTTTTCTTGGCAAGAATACTAGAGTTCTTTGTCCTTTCCTTCTCCTGCTTATTTTACAAATGAGGAAATTGAGGCAAACAGGGTAAGTGACTTGCCCAGGATCACATAAAATGAATGTCTGGGGCTGGATTTGAAATCAGGTCTTCCTGACTCCAGGCCCAGCT
Source organism: Phalanger gymnotis (assembly GCA_028646595.1). Taxonomy (NCBI): domain Eukaryota; kingdom Metazoa; phylum Chordata; class Mammalia; order Diprotodontia; family Phalangeridae; genus Phalanger; species Phalanger gymnotis. The sequence goes on from CM053622.1 coordinate 560,581,426, forward strand.
CTCTATTCACTGTACCACCTAGCTGCGTAGTGAGATTCAATTTCTTAGATAGTGATAGGGTCTGGATTTATGATTTTACTATTATAATGAATGAACTGATAAGAAAATTTCCTCTACCACTGTATGCTGACTCATTTTTTTTGCAACTTAGGAACTTACATTCTTTGTTCCTAGAGCATTGAGTGGTGAAGTGACTTGTTGAGGGTCACAAATACAGTATATATTACAGGTGGGCCAACTTGAGTCAAAATTTTTTCTTAGCTTTGAGGTGAGTTCTTTGTTCACTTCCTTTTAATCAATAAATCAACAAATGTTCATTAAACACTTACTATGTGTCAGGCACCATGCTAGATGATAGGAATATAAATTTTAAAAATGAAACAATTCCTATTCACTAGGAGATTGCATACTAATGAAGAGACAACAAAAACACACATAAGACCTGTTTCTAAATAGAATGAACTCTCTTTCCTTGGAGGTCAATTGGCCAGTCAATAAGCATTTAGTAAGTGCCTTCTATGTACCAGGCACTCAGAGTACCTCGGGGTGCAAAATGCTAAAGATATTAAAGGCAAAAAAGACTGTCCTGGAGGAACTCATAATTTAAAGGGGCACTTAACAGTCTACTGGAGATGTTTAAGAAGAGGCTGGTCAACCATTTATGTCTGGTTTGTTGTAAAGAAAATGCCTTCACTGGGTGGGATGTTAGACTAGATGAACTCTAAGCAGGGGTGCATTTGAACTAGCTTGAACTTGTTCATGGAATTCCTCTTCCTGTTTCTTTCCGATATGTTTTGATAGTAATATATAGAAATGCTGATGATGTTTATGGATTTGTTTTGTATCCTGCAACTTTACTAATGTTAATTGTTTGAACTAGTTTTTTTTAATTGACTCTCTAGTATTCTCTAAGAATATTATCATAATGTCTGCAGAGAGTAATAGTTTTGTTTTATTGTTGCCTATTCTCATTCATTCAATTTCTTTTGTGTCGTCTTGCTGCTTTAGCTAGCATTTTTAGTACAATATTGAACAAAAATGGTGATAATGGGCATCCTTGCTTCACTCCTGATCTTATTGGGAAGGCTTCTAATTTATCCCTGTCACAAGTAATGCTTGTTCTTGGTTTGAAATAGATAAACTAATTTTTAAAAAGGTTCCATTTATTCCTATGTTTCTGGTGTGTTTTTTTTTAAATAGAATTTAGTGTTTGGGCAAATTCCTCAAAGTTTTTTTGTATATCTATTAAGACGACCATATAATTTTTGTTGTTTTTGTTATTGATATGGTTAATTATGCTGATGGTTTTCCTAATATAGAACCAGCCCTGCATCCCTAGTATTAAATCCTGCCTAAATCCTGTGATATATATTGCTACAGTCTCCTTGATAATTTTTTATTTGACATTTTTTGCATCAATATTCATTAGGAAAATTGGTCTTTAGTTTAATTTCCTATTTTTGCTAAGCCTGGTTTAGGTATCAAAAGAATATTTGTGTAATTAAAGAAATTTGGTAGAACTCCCTCTTTATTTTTCCTAATAGTTTAATATAATATTGGAATAAATTGTTCTTTAAATGTTTGGTAGAATTTGCTTTTAAATTCATCTGGTCCTTGGGATTTTTTTCTTATAGAGTTTATTTGTCAGTTGTTCAATTTTGTTTTTCAAGGATAGGGATATTTAAGTGTGCTATTTCCTCTTCCGTTTATTTGAGCAAACAATATTTTGGGAATATTTACCCATTTCATTCAAATTACCAGTTTTATTGACATATAATTAGGAAAAAAGCTCCTAATAATTGCTTTAATTTCATCTTCTTTGGTTGTGCATTCACCCTTGAGACTGTTTTCACTGTCTGTTCATGTTCGCAGCCAACTACATGACCCTTGAGCTTTTTGTCAGAGTATGACTGCTTGTAGAGTAGAGCATACTTTGTCCCAAGCTTGAGAGGCTGTGCTGCTATTTTCAGAGCTACTTCTACACAGCAAGCTCTGCCACACCAGGGTTCCTCCTCCCCCAAGAATCACCAACCAGGATTGTGACCCAGATACAGGCTGGGCAAAGCAAGCTTTGTACTCCCACTCTAATCTGCCACTTAATTCTTTGCACCAGGTGAGCCTGGGGCTGGAAGCAACTGCAGCTATAGCTCTGGAAGTACCCTCAGAACTGCTCCACCTCCACTGCCCCTGGGGTGGTGGCCCACTGTGAACTCCTTTCACTCTGTCCCAGCAGCTTTTCCCACTAACCTTTTTTGTAGTCTTTGGTGTTTGTGGGTTGAGAAGTCTGGTAGCTGCCACAGCTCACTGATTCAGGGTGCTACCACCTGTTCTGCCCAGCTTGTGGTCTGGTTGGTTCTGGTGTGGCCCATGCTGGGCTCTGCTCTGCTTTCTCTGTGAGAAAGACCCTTCCCAGCAACCATCCATGCTGTCTTGGGCTGGAGCCCTGCCTCCCTTTGCTATTTCTTGGGTTCTGCAGCTCTAGAATTTGTTCAGAGCCATTTTTAATAGGTGTTTGGAGGGACCTGGGGCGGGGGGAGCTCAAGCAATTCCCTGCTTCCCAGACACCACCTTAGCTCAGCCCCAGTCTAGATTATAATTTCTAATCTAATCTGGCATATGCTTCTGTTTTATGAATGAATTTATTCCATTGACATTCACAGTTATGATTGTTAAATATGTATTTCCCTCCATGCTATTCTTTTCTATTTATCCTTATTTTTTACCCTGTCCCTCCTCAAAAGTTTGTTTTGCTTCTGACCACTGCCTCCCTTAATCTGCCCTCACCCTTATCCCTACCTCCTTCTTCTTAGTTCTTTCCATTCCTACTTCAGTATTGGGTAAAATGGATTTCTATACTCAATTAAGCGTGTGTATGTTTCTATCATATGTCCATCTATCTCTGTATAGATATCCATCTTTGTATAGATATCAATATACATAACTCTATAGACATGAATATCTATAGCTCTATAGATATTATTTCTTGTAACATTAAACTTGTGAAAGTTGAGAATTGACTATTTTTTCCATTGTAAAATTATTCTTAATTTTATTGGGTAGGTTATTCTTGGTTAGAATCCTAGAGCCTTTTGAAATATATTCCAAGTTCTTCACTCTTTTGTTGTGGCAGCTGCTAAAACCTGTGTGATTCTGCCTCTGCCTCTGCCTCCTTGGCATTTGAATGGTTCCTTTCTGGATAGTTGCAGTATTTTCCCCTTGACCCAGGAGATCTAGAAATTGGCTATGATATTTCTAGGAGTATTCATTTTGGGATGTGTAGTGGAGTCTTTCAACTTCTATTTTACTCTATGATTCTAAATTTTCCTTTATAATTTCTTGAAATATAATGTCTAGACTCTTTTTTTATTATGACTTTCAGGCAGCCCAATAATTGTTAAATTATTTCTCCTTGATCTATTTTCTAGGTCAGTTGTTTTTCCTATGAAATATTCCATATTTTCTTCTTTTTTCCTTCTTTTGACTTTGTTTTATTATTTCTTGATATCCCATGAAGTAGTTTCTACTTGGCAAATTCTACTTTTTAAGAATTATTTTTCTTTAGTAAGGTTTTGTACTTCTTTTCCATTTGACCAATTTTGCTTTTTAAGGAATTATTTTCTTCATTAATTTTTTGTATGTTTCTTTGACCGAGCTGTTAATTTTCTTTTCAGATTTTTCTTGCATTGCTCTCATTTATTTTCCCATTTTGCTCTACCACTCTATTGATGTTTAAAATATATTTTTTCTTTCTACTTTCTTCACGTCTTTCTTTAGCCCATCTAAGAATTCTTATTGGGCTTGTGTTCAATCTTCATTTTTCTTTTGAGGATTTGCTTGTGAATGTTTGCATGTTCTTCTCATCTTCCGAGTTTATGTCTTGAGTTTCCCTATCATGTAATAGCTTTTTATGATCAGGTCCTTTTTGTTGTTTCCTGCTCATTTTTCTATCTAATTTCTTGACTCTGAACTTTATGTTAGAATTTGCTTACTTCTGGGGTGGGATGGTTTGGTAAATGTCATGCTCTTCTGACTTTTTTACCCTGATAATAGCTGGTATTGGAGGCCTGTAAGTTTACAGTGCTTCCAAGATGGTATAATCAGAGGAGAGATGTGAATACTGCTCCCTTGGTTTATGCTCTGGTCCTTACCGAGGTAAGGTCAGTGCTCTCTCCTGAGTATAACTTCTCTCCTCCCTGGAATTGCTACCTGGAACTGGGTAATGGGCAACAGAGTTTTAAAATATCATCTAGTCCTGCAACCAGTCCTCGAGTCCTTGAGAATCTCCTTCTGGTGTTCAATCCCCCTACAATCTTTGGATGATAAGGGTTCTCAGTACAGCTGCTGCTATGATTACCACCTCCAAGGGCCACAGCTGTTGTTGTTGCCTTGCTGCACTCCCATCCAGCCTCCACTGCAGTGCCACAGACCTCTCTTTCTGTTCTCCTAAGTTGTCTTGTACTCAAAACATATCTTACTCCAACCTTTTGTTGGTTATGCTGCTTTAGATTTTGATTGGATGCATTACTAAAATGTTTAGATGGGAATGTTGGGATAATGGCTAGAATGCTCCCTTTACTCTGACCTCTTGGATCTGCCCCCTAAATTTGTTTTTGATAATCACTTTGCCTTCTGTGTTCAAAAGTTCTGGAAAGTTTTCTTGTTTTCTTTCTTGCATTATAGTGTTCCTGATTTTTGAATTTTGTTCTGAGAGCCTGGTAATCCTTAAATTGTCTCTACTCATTCTGTCTTAGAGATTAATATGTTTTGCTCAGATGAAGATCATATTTTCTTTTAATATTATTGCTTTTTACTTTTTCAAAATTATGTTTTACTTCTGGGTATTGAGTGATGCTGGTGACTTTGCACAGCTTTAGCTCACTTAAATCCAATTTACTTGCAAGTTAAGTCATCACCATCCTGATGTCATGGGTCCTCTTCAAGAACAAAGTAAAACGACAACAACAACAACAACAACAACATTTATATTTTCAGTCAGTTATCTTCTCTTTTCTTTCTATGGTGAGACTTGCCACTGTGGATTCAAATGTTCTCTTCTTCCACTTATTCTTGCTGTGCAGGCCATACATTCTGTTTTTGTAATTATTATTTCTCTTTTAAACCATTCAGGAACATTCTGCTGTGCTTCTATGCTCTCTTCAGAATCCACATGGTCCTCTGACTCATTAAGTATTGATTCCTTTTCTTTCGTTTTACAATATTTATTCATAGATGCCTGAATTCTTCCTTATTTCAAGGCCATTTCCTTTTCGTTATTAATATCTTCTGTCTTGATTTATGTGTTTATACTTAAGGTGTTTGAATGAGTTTTATTTTTCCTAAGATCTTTGGTAATTTCAGTCTTTTTTCCCTTTATTTGTCCCTATTCCTCACTTCAAAAACTTTTAATCCCTTTCCTTTGGCAGCAATTTTCCTGGAGATTGGGTGTCAAAGCTGTCAATTTCTTCCCATGCTAGATAACTCATGGTTCACCAGCCTTGATTTCTGTTCCAAGTGACTTCTGAGGAAACAGAACTGTTCCAGCTGAATACTTTGCTCTTTTCTTCAGGCTTAGTAAAGGGTCCCATAGCACACCTGCCTAACACAAATTCTGCCCCAGTATTTTCTGTTCCTCATTACTCTGACCAAGCCCTTTTGTGGCATAGGCTAGTAACTACCCTTCCTTGCTGCTGCCATGGTTCTTGCTGCTGTCATCTACTGAGGAAATTTCTGTTATTTGGAAGAGGGGGTTTGGGGGGCATAGATTTTAGTGATGTTGAAAACATATGAGTCCATTTGTATAATCCTGTTACTGGGAGTGTGGTGTATATCAGTGGGAAGGTGTTGAGAAAGCGTGCTTAGGGTTAAGAATTGTTGGCCTTCTCTGTTAGTTTATCTGGTTTTTACCTTATTTTGCTTTTTCATGTCCTAAACCTAGACCATGGAGACAGATGAAAATGCTTTGCCCCTGTTTACATGACACCTATTTTAGAGAAATTTGAGAGATTGTGAGGACTGAAGAAAATGTCTAGTACCCTATCTTGTTGGTAACGTGATATAGAACTCAGTGTATGTGTGTTCAAAAAGGATACCTAAAAACACAAAGCTTAAGCCAAAAGAAACAATTTCTAATGGGGGAATTCTAGGCATAGTGATAATGTGCTAGTAAGTGATATTTTGGGGTAATGGAGAAGCTATATACTCAGTGTAAGTAGAATCTGGTCAGAGAATAAACTAGAATATAATTTCAGGGATGGAAGGAACAGTAGGAATAATCTAGTCATAATTTCACTTAGAACTGAATTTGGAGCTGGAAGTGACCACCTATTCCAAGATTTTCATTTTAAAGAAGAAACTAAACTGCCAAATGGAATGTGACCTTTCCAAGGTTACACTGAAAATGTGGAGCAGAACTGGGGCTAGAACTCAGATTTCTGATGAGGTTCGTTGCTTTCTCTACTATACTATATTGATCCTGGTCCCATTGACAGGAAATAAAACTAAACATGTTTATTTTCACTGGAAAATGCCTACAGGTGGTAGCAAAATTTCCCATCTTATGATGATGGAAAATTAATTTACCCTAAACTCAGAGATGTTCTGGTAGTCTGTAGCAGAAAGAATGCCCTCAGAGCTCCAGAAATAGGGAGCATCATAATGAAGCATTGTACTGCATTCATCTGGCAGTGGTGGTGCTAATTAGAAAATTAAAGGAATCATTTTCATGGGACATTGGCTATGTCAAGAGGCCCATTTCTGTAAATCTGTCTGAAACTGTTAAACCCAACCTGCCCACAGGAGATCTGGGAGGAAGTCCTCCCTATCTCTACTATACTCTGACCAATTGTCCCCATGATCAACACTGTTGCCAAGGTATGTCATTCCCAGTCATGCCTCACAGCACAGGCATCTTTGAGAAGCTAGATGAACATCTGTCTTACATTTGAGAAGCTGAATATTACCAAGTAGGGAATTGTTGGGTCTGGGAGGGAGAGGATTGGGCTAGGGTAGAATTCAGCATGTGAAGACTCCACTAAGCAGATTCTGAGTTCCCAGGGCCTTGCACATAAAAATATTATGATTTCTATATGTTTTCTCTTCCCTTTTTTCATTATCCTCTCTGCTTGTTTTACCCTAAATCTATGAAGGCTTAAGGAATAGTTACAGTAGTGGTTTTCTTTAGTTTTTGCATTAATATGTGCCTCATGGTAAGGGAGAAGGAAATTCACATAATCCCGCTGCCTCATCACTCCATGCTTTTCTGCTTACATTGTTTATCAAATGTGCTTGTGTGCTTCAGTCCCACTGGTTTGATATCATGAAGGTAAGATAACCAGCTGTCTGGCAAAAAGTCTTCTATTTTTCAGCCAGCTGTTTAAACTCCATGATGATACAGCCTTCACTTCAACGAGCATTTATTTGTTGCCTGGGGCATACAAAGAGGTTAACCCCAAAGTAGAGCCTTTATATGCTAATCCAATACACTTTAGCAAAATGTTCCGGGCTCTGGGTAGTACTAGGATGGCCCTAGAAGTGAGAGGGAGTGCTGAGGAAGTACCAAGATTTCTATGGTTCTCAGAGAAGGGACAACCTTCAGTCATTCTGATTTCCTTCTCTTTGTTAGTTCATGGTTAGTTAGGATATATCCGATCAGAATAGTTTCCAGCCTCTACCTATTACATATCTTCCCTTCTCCCCAAAATTGCTTTATTTTATCTTGGCGTTGTGGAATCCCTTCCTGCTTCAATACTTGGACTTTGTAGACAATGCTTCGTTCTTTTTTCGAAGATTAAATAAGAGGAATAAACCACATAAACAGAACATCTGCTGTGTAGATGCATACTCGCAGCTTGTCTTACACCTAGGCCACCCCAAACAACTCTGTTGATTAATTCTTTTTTAATATTGGTCACCATTCCAATGACAGAGGAGTTTGTCTCATGCCCCTGGGTCCCTCTGTTTCTCCTCAGTTTTTTGACTTTATGGGTGAGACCAACATAACAGAAACAGAAAATTTCAAGGTGCAATCTCAATCACCCCAGAGGTTACTGTGTAGTATAGGAAATAAGGCCTGAAAAAATGACTGTAATACAAAGGAGAAGGAGATAAATGCAAAAAAAATGAGGTATCATCAAAATGCTATGACAGTTTTGAGGTGGAAGAGATCAGCTCTAGGTGGGTGATTAGAAAAGCCTTCATAGAATAGGTTATATTACAGCTATGCCTTAAATAATGGGTGGGTCAACAGATGGAGATAGTAAGGAGGTATCTGTGGCATTCGGAAATGAAAGAAACAAAATTGCAGAGATGGGGAAACATAGGAAGTATTTAGGATTTGGAAAGTGGTACAGTTAGTCTAGAGTATAATGGAAAGAACATTAGATCTAGAGATAAATCTAAGATAAATCTTGGAGACTTAAATCTGCTTCTTCTACTTTACTCTTCTGCTTCTATGATATTAGGTAAGTTGTTTAACTTTGGGGGGCCTCAGTCAACTCAACTGTAAGATGGGGGTAATCCCGTTAGCACTTTCCTACTTCTTTTCACAAATGAGCAATGGCTTTGGAATTAGAAGACCAGGTTTGAATTCACACCTTTTCTGCTTAATTTTTTTTTGTGATTTGGGGCAAGTCACAACTTCCTTGGACCTCATTTTTCCTAATTTGTCAAATGAAAGAGTTGGATTAGATGGACACTGAGTTCTTTCCTAACTCTAATTCTAGCTAAAGTATCTCCCTTCTAAATGAGATCATGTATATAAAAATGCTTTTAACATTGAAGGGCTCTCAAAATACAAGGAATCACATCATTCTAGTAGAAAAAAAACAGCAACTTTGGTTATGGGACCTAAAAATAATGGAATAAGTTGAATCATTTCTTTTCATCCTTCCAAAAAATTGTACATGAGCTTTGGGTCCTTAAGTGGCCAGTTGGGTCAGCATAAGAATGAACAGTTGTCTGTGGCAGGCCTCAAGCAGGAATGACAAATTTCTTCAGACTTAGAAAATAGAGTGTCCTGTCTGTGCCCTGAAGACTGAGTCGGAGCCAAGAGGAATGAAGAGATGCTGAACCATGTATTCTGTGGTTCAGGAGAAGGGCCCAACCTCTGATTGGCTCTGCTGATAAACACATTAATAGAAAGTCTAAACAGAATGGATTATAAATAGCTCCAATGAACCATCCAGGCAGAGTGTATAACATGAGCATGAATAGTCCCTCATTTGAACTTCACTGCAATGACATCTCAGGCCTAGCAGTGATGGGCAGTTTGAAGAGTCTGGAAAAGTGGCTTATTACAAATCTTTCAAAACTAATTGCTTTTCTCTGTGGCCTACTTTTGCTCTTCCAGCTCCAACTGACTTTCCACCAATTCATTGTCTGAGACACATCAAGAGAAAAGGAAATTAAAGTACAACCAGAGATAAAGCAGCTTTAGTTACGTCTCAGACTCAGAGAATCATTCAACAATCCTTATTTAATACCTACTGTGTGCCTAGTGTAGCTGCTGCCCACTAGCCCATGGCTGCTTGAACCCAGAGAATAAAGGAAATCACACAGAGAGAATTAGGACTTTCATCTGAGCCCCTGGGAATAAAATAGACTAAAATAAGGCTAAAAATAGTAAGAATTGAAAAACTATGCAGTCTTGCAGCTCAGACTCCTTCTAATGCTCCTCTTATACCCTCTGACTCGTCATTGCACAGGAGGCATGCCAAGAGGTACGGGAAAGTTCTCTGATTCATTCCTAGTGTTTTTTTTTTTTATCTTCCCCCTCCTACCAAATACTGAGTCTGGAAAGGATAGGGCTCCTTTTCAGAGCTGTCACAAGGGTATGGTAATCTTTTTCTCTCTCATAGTTAAAGCACAAATGAGTACCCTGGACCCATTTTACCTTCTTTCCTCCTCCTCCAATGGCCTTCTGGTACCTTGGGGTTGTCTAGGGAGTGTCCTTAATACTATATCTCATCTTTGCATCCCAGTTCATGTCCTAGGTCTCTCCTCCCATAGGGTCTTGCTCCCCACCCCTAGAGGTTGTTTATAAAATTTGGTTTGAGGAAACTTTCAAGTTTTTTGTTCCTTTTGAATTTGCACCAGGCGTGAGAATTGCTATCTATAACCCTTGTTATTGAATCATTTCAGTAATGTCTGACTCTTCTTGACCCCATTTGGGGTTTTCTTGACAAAGATAGTGGAGTAGTTTTCCATTTCCTTCTCTAGCTCCTTTTACAGATGAACTGAGGCAAACAGGGTTAAGCGACTTGCCCAGGGTCACATAGCTAGTTAAGTGTGAGAGCAGATTTGAACTTAGGAAGATGACTCCAGGGCTAGCACTCCATCTACTGTGCCACATTAATGCCCCATCTATAGTTCTGGAGCTCAGCATAAAGAATAATATTCAGTCATGTGAAACAATGATATTGTTGAAAGCAGTTCATGATATTTTTTCTTTATCTAGGTGATTGTGATACTACTTTCTAGTGATTCTCCTTCTACTTGTCTGACCACTCCACTGTCTGTCTCCTTTACTGGATCTTCATACATTTCATATCTACTAACCTTGGGTGTCCCATAAGGCTCTGTTCTCCTTGTCTTTTCTCTATATAATACTTTCACTTGGGGATCTCAGTAGCTTCACATGGTTTTGATGTTTATTTCTATGCAGATGATTTGGCTGTATTTGTCTAACCCTAACCTCTATCATCACATCTCTAACTACCTATTAGATATCTTAATTCGACATGTCCAAAACATTTTCCTTTGATACCCTCCACTTTTCTCAATTTCTCTAATTTTTTCAAGGGTACCACTGACCTTTCAATCACTTAGGCTTACAACTTAGGTACCAACCTTGACTCCTCACTCTCTTGTCAAATTCTGTCATTTTACCTACATAACATATTTCACATATGACTCTGACTTCTGTGACACTGCAGCCACCCTAATGCAGGTCCTCATTGCTTAATGCCTAGACTATTGCAAGAGACTTTTCTTTGAATTTTCCTGTCTCGAGTCTTTCACCACTCCACTCCACTCTTTACTCAATTATCAAGGTGATCATTCTGAATCAAGTCTGACCATATCACCACTCCCATTTTATAAACTCTGCTGGCTGGGGCAGGGAGGTGATGCATAGCTAAGATGGTGGTGTAGAGGCAGAAACCCAGCACAACTCTCCCAACATTTCCTTTCAAACAACTTTGAAAGAATGTGTCGAGTTGAATTCTGGAGCATCATAGTGGGAAAAAAAAAGGTCAACTTGATTTCAGAGAAAGTATATGCAAAAAAATAGAACTACTTAGAAAGATAATTAGGAAAACTGCATTTTGCTAAAAGTTACCATAGAAAATGAAGTAATATCAATAGTAGCATATGTTCACCAAATAGAGCATCCAGATTCTTAAAGTAAAAATTAAATGAGTTCCAGGAGGAAATAGTAAAACTATACTAGTAAGGACTTCAATTTTCCCCTCTCAGAATTAGATAAATCAAACCATAAAATAAATAAGGAAGAAGTTAAGAAGATTAATAGAATTTTTAAAAACTTAGATATGATAGACCTCTGAAGAAAATTGAATGGTAATAGAAAGAAATTTCCTTTCTTTCTCAGCTATATATTGTACCTTCACAAAAACTGGCAATATATTAGGGCATAAAAACCTCACAAACAAATGCAGAAAAGCAAAATATTAAGTGCATTCTTTTTGAGTCATATTGCAATAAAAATTAATTTCAATAAAGGGCTATGGAAGTAGAAATTAAAAATTGATTGGCAACTAAATAAATGTAATCTTAATGAATGATTAGGTCAAAGAACAAATCATAGAAACAATAAATTATTTCTTTAAACATAATGACGACAATAAGATAATATAGCATATTTTGTGGGATGAAGCCAGAGTAGTTCTAAGGGGAAAATTTGTACCTCTAAACACTTATATCATTAAAAAAGAGGAGCAAATCCATCAATTGGGCATATTATTTAAAAAAAACCTAGAAAAAAGAAAAAAATTAAAAATCTCTAGTTAAATATCGAAATAGAAATCCTGAAAATCAAAGGAATGATTAATAAAATTCAAAGTTTGAAAAAAATTGAACTAGTAAATATAACTAAAAGCTGGCTTCATGAAAAAGTAGGTAAATTACTGGTTAATCTGGTTAAAAAAAGAAAACTGAATTACCAGTATCAAAAATGAAAAGGGTGAATACATAACTAATGAAAATGAAAGTAAAGCAATTATTAGGACCTATTTTGTTCAATTGTTTGTTAATACATCTGACAATCTAAGGGAAATGGATGAATATTTACAAGCCTATAAATTGCCCTGATAAACAGAAGAGGAAATGGAACACTTAAATAACTCTGTCTTAGAAAAAGATATTGAATTAATGTATAAATGGTCTTCCCAACTAAAAATCCTCAGGACCATATGTATTTAAAAGTGAATTTTAGCAAACATTTAAAGAATTAATTTCAATATTATATAAACTCTTAGAAAAAATAGATAAATCCTACCAATTTCCTTTAATTACACAAATATAGTTTTGATACTTATATTAAGAAGAGAAAGAAAGCTATGGACCAATTTCCCTGATGAATATTGTTGAAAAAAATTTAAGTAAAACACTAGCAAGAAGATTATAGTGGTATCACAAAGATCATACATTAAATACCATGAATGCAATGCTGGTTCAATATTAGGAAAACTATAAGCATAAATGGCCCTATCAATAATAAAAACAATAAAAATCATATGATTGTCTTAATACAAGCAGAAAAAAGACTTTTTGACAAAATACAACACCTATTCCTATTTAAAGCACTAGAAAGCCTAGGGAAAAAAATTAGACCTTTCCTTAAAATGATGTTTCTAAAGTGAATAGCCGGTATTATATGTAATGTGGATAAATTATAAGCCTTCCCAATAAAATTGGGGCGAAGCAAGATTGTATAACATTGCTATTGAATATTGGATTAGAAATGCTAGCTATAAGAAAAGAAAAGTAATTGAAGGAATAAGACTAGGCAATGAGGAAACAGCTATCATTCTTTGCAGGTCATATGATGGTATACTAAGACAATCCCAGAGAATCAACTATACCATGAACAACTTTAGCAAAGTTGCAGGATATAAAAGAAACCCACATAAATCAACCTTTCTATCTGTTGCAACCAAAGTCCAGGAAGAAGAGATTGAAAGGGAAATTCCATTTAAAATAATTGCAGACAATACAAAATACTTGGGTATTGACATGTTAAGAGAAACTCAGGAACTATCTGAACACAATTACAAAACACTTTCCACACAAATCAAGACAGATCTAATTAACATTGCTTGCAGTTAGGCTGAGCCAATATAATAACAACAACAATTCTACTTTAATTTACTTATTTAGTGCCATACTAATCAAACTACCAAAGAATTATTTTGTAGAGCTAGAAAAAATAATAACAAAAGGTCAAGCCTGTCAGGGGTATCAATGAAAAAAATGTGAAGGAAGATGGCCTAGCAGTATCAGATTTCAAATTACATTACAAAGCAGTAACTATTAAAACAATTTGGTTTTCACTAATAAATAGAGTGACAGGTCATTGGAATAGTTTAGGCACACAAGATAAAGTAGTAAATGACCATAATAATCTAGCATTTGATAAACCCCAAAATCCAAACTTTGGGGACAAGAATTCACTATTTGACAAAAATTGCCGGGAAAACTGGAAAACAGTTTGGTAGAAACTAGGTATAGACCAACATCTCAAACCATTTATTCCATGATAAGGTCAAAATAGAGACATGATTTAAACATAGATATCATAACCAAATTAAGGGAGCATGGGAAAATTTACCAATCAGATCTCTTGATAATGGAAGAATTTGTGACTAAACAAGAGACAGAGTGGATAAGAAGAAACAAAATGGATAATTTTTGTTACATTAGATTTTAAAAGTTTTTTTTTTACAAACAAAACCAGTACAGGTGAGATTAGAAGAGAAGCAGGAAATGGGGAAAAATATTTTAAGTCAAGTTCTGAGTTAAGTGCCTAATTTCTCAAATATATCAGGAACTGAGTCAAATTTGTAAATACAAGAATTATTCCCCAACTGATACATTATTTATAGTTTTCTTCTATTTCTTTGCATTGCTCATTTAAGAAAACCTAATCTCGCATTGCTATTCTCTGAAATTCTGCCTTCAGTTGGGACAAAAATGGTAGGGGCTTAACAGAAGCAGAAGAGATTAAGGAGAGGTGGCAAGTATACACAAAAGAACCATACAAGAAAGATCTTAATGTTACTGATAACCATGATGGTGTGGTTACTGATCTAGAGCTGGAAAGCCTAAAGGATGAACATGGGCCTTAGGAAGCATTGTTAACAATAGAGCTACTGGAGGTGATGGAATTGCTGCTGAGCTATATAAAATACTAAAAGATGATGCTGTTAAGGTGGTACATGCAATATGCCAGCAAATTTGGAAAACACAACAGCAGTCACTGGATTAGAAATGATTGGTTTACGTCCCAGTCCTAAAGAAGAGCAATGCCCAATGTTCAATTACCAAGCAATTGCACTCATTTCACATGCCTGCAAGGTTATACTTAAGATTCTGCAAATGAGACTTCAGCAACACGTGAACCAAAAAATTACCAGAACAGCAGGCTGGTTTTTGAAGAGGCAAAGAATTGGATAGCAAATTGCCAACATTCACTGGATTACAGAGAAAGGAAAGGAGTTCCAGAAAAACATCTACTTTTGCTTCATTGACTACACTAAAGCCTTTGACTGTGTGGGTTGCAACAAAATGCGGCAAATTCTCAAAGAGATGGGAATATATCATCTTACTTGTGTCCTGAGGATCCTGATATAGACCGAGAAGCAATAGATAGAACCAAACATGGGACAACTGATTGGTTTAAGATTGGAAAGGGAGTACAAGGCTATGTATTGTCACTTATTTATTTAATTTATATGCAGAGTACATCATGTGAAATGCCAGGCTGTATGAATCAAAAGCTGAAATTAAGGTTGCTGGGAGAAATATCAACATTCTCACCTACGTAGATGATTTCACTCTGATGGCAAAAAGTGAAGATGAATTAAGAATCTTCTTGCTGAAGGTCAAAGAGGAAAGTGTAAAAGCTGGTTTAAAGCTTAACATTAAAAAAATGAGATCTTGGCAACTGGTCCTGTCACTTCCTGGCAAATAGAGGGACAAGAAATAAAAGCAATGTCTGACTTTATATTCTTCAGCTCAAAGATCACTGAAGATGGTTACTGTAGCCATGAAATTAAGACACTTGCTCCTTGGAAGAAAAACTATGGCAAATCTGAATAGCATAACAAAAAAGAGGGATATCACCTTGCCAACTAAGGTCCATGTAGTCAAAGCTATGGTTTTCCCCCTAGCAATAGATGGCTGTGAGAATTAGACTATAAGGATAGCTAAATGTCACTGAATCCACCCTTTCAAGTTGTGGTGCTAGAGAAGACTTTTGAGAGTCCCTTGAACAACAAGTAGTTAATGCTTAAAGACATTAATTCAGACTATTCCTGGAAATACTGAAGCTGAAGCTTAAATACTTTGGCCACATAATGAGAAGGTGGGACCCACTGGAAAAGACTCTGATGTTGGGAAAGATTGAAGGTGAAAGGAGATGGCAGAAGATCAGATGGATAGTGTCATGGAAAAAATGAACATGAACTTGTACAGACTTCTAGAGTTAGTGGATGACATAAGAGCCTGCCTGGCATGTTATGGTCCATAGGGTCACAAAGAGTGGGACATGACTAAATGACTGAACAACAAGGATATCAACGGTCAGTTTTCAGAAGAGGAAATAAAAGCTATAGTCATATGAAAAACTTCTCTAAATTGTTATTGATTGAAATACAAATTGAAAAAAACCTCTGAGGTACTCACACCTGTCAGACTGACTAACATGGTACAAAAGGAAAATTATAAATGCTGAAGGGGGTGTGGAAGAGTTGGGATATTAATGCATTGTGGGTGGAGTTGTGAGCTGGTCTAACCACTCTGGAGAACAATTTGGAATTATACCTAAAGGGCTATAAAATTATGCATACCCTTTGACTTAGCAATACCACTACTAAGTCTGTATCCCAAAGAGATCAAAGAAAAAGGAAGGGGATTTATATGTATAAGAATATTTATAACAGATCACTTTGCAGTGGCAAAGAAGTGGAAATCGAAGTGATGGCCATTAATTGGCAAATGGCTAAAGAAATTGTAGTATATGATTATGATGGAATATTATTGTGATGTAATAAATGACAAGGTAGACGGTTTCAGAAAAAAATGCTGTGAAGACTTATGTGAACCAAGGCAAAGTGAATTGAGCATAACCAGGCAAACATTGTACACAGTAATATTGTAACAATGATCGACTGTGAAAGATTTAGCTACTTTGATCGATACAATGATCCAAGACAATTACAAAGGACTTAGGTTGAAAAATGCAATCCACTCCCTGTGAGAGAACTAATGAACTCTGAGTGCAGATTGAGGCATATTTTTTCACTTTCTTTATTTTTCTTGCTTTTCCCCCCCAATGTGACTAACAGGAAATATATTTTGCACGATTTCATATGTATAATTGATAGCATAATGCTTACCTTGTCAATGGGTGGGGAAGAGACTGGAGGGAGGGAGAAAACTCAAAATTTTTAAAAAATCAATGTTGGAAATAAATGTTAAATTTATTTTAAAAAATAAACCCTGGTAGCTGCCTATCATATCTCAGATCAAATATAAAATCCTACGTTTCCTTTCAAAACCCTTCATAACTCATCCCCCTCCTACCTTTCCTGTATTCTTCTACCTTACTTCCCTCTATGTGATTCAGTGATAGTAAACTCATTGCTGTTTTTCCAACATGACACTCCATCTCCTAACTTGAAGCATTTTCATTGGCTGATCCCCATTCTTGAATTTTTCTTCCACCATACCTCTAGATCTTGCTTCCCTAGCTTCCCTTAAGTCTCAACCAAAGTCCCATCTTCTGCAAGAAAGTTTTTCCAGTCCTCATTAAGTTTTGTGCCTTTTCTCTGAGACTACCTACAACTTATTCAGTGTATAGCTTGTTTATTCATAGTTGTTTGCATATTATCTCTCCTATTAGCTTGTAAGCTCCTTGATGACAAGGACTTTTTTGCCTTTCTTTGTAACCTCAGTGCTTAGCACAGTGCCTGGCACATAGTAGTTGCTTAATAAATACTTCTTGACTGACTGCCTACAAAGGCATAGAGGCTTTAAGCTCTGTTTCATTGGAGTGTGTGCCTGTGACAAAAGAATTATATATTTTTGAGGCATACAATAATCAATCAAGATATTAGTCAGGTGTCCTGTGCTTGATTATTAAATATAAAGGCAATTTTCAATATAAGAATACAATTTGATGGACTTCCTCTTTCATGTTTCCCCTCTTTGCAACACCATTACTATCCCTCTGCTATTTGCTTGGTGAAGAAATAAGGAATAAGTTTGTAAATGAAGGCAAAGTCTTCTTAGAGAGACAAACATGAATAATTAGCGAACGTATGAAAATATAGACTCGGTTCTTTAGTTGTGGGAAGTGGAATAGGATTTCCACCAGGAACAATTCCAGTAAGAATTGTCAGGAAAGGAAGAAGGAAATGACTGCAGGACAAAATGCATATTTCAACCATGTAATTCATCTCCCACGCAGTATCTTCAACATATAGCAACTAGCTCATTAATCCATCTGACAGCTCACAGGGTAGAATGTAGCAAATATCACCTGAATATGTAAGTAAGCAGAAAGGAATCCTAGGCCAGGTCTGCCTAGAGCCAGAAAAATTGGATGAAAAGTAGGAAATTCAGCCTGTCGCTCATGTTTTTCCTTACTCATATGTAGAGAACTCCCTGGATCATTCAGTCCCAAATGGTGTACTTGCTTCAACCCTATCTTTGTCTTTGAATTTCAGTCATTCTGTAAGGGTTAGTGCATTGGACCTCTCAAAGAATGTTTGTAAGAAAAATAACCACATTCTGAGAGGCATTCTAAAGAGAAAAGGAACCAAAAAGGTGAAGAACATCTTTTTTTAAAAAAAACTTGGTTAATGTATAACCTGAAGCAACTTGGCATTTCCTCTCCACAATATCTTTTAGCTGCCATAAAATATTGCCCCCTGTGTGGGAGCTGCTATATTACTTCTGCTTTTATTATAATGCTCTCTGCCCTCATTTCCGTGTCATAAATAGATTACTTCATTCGAGAGTCAGCTCTAGTCCTACTTTTGACATGAAGCCTTTCTTGATCTCTCCAGCTCCTGGGAATCTCTCTTCCTAAATAATATTGCATTTATTTAATACATATTCTGCTCACATTTATATAGGTATATGAGAAGGAGCATAGATTAATGGCTAGAAAACTGGTCTCTGAAACAGAAAAACCTGGGTTCAAGTGCTGAGTCAGAGCCAAATTGGCTGTGTGATTCTGGACAAAATAATTATGCTTTC
Source organism: Phalanger gymnotis (assembly GCA_028646595.1). Classification (NCBI taxonomy): domain Eukaryota; kingdom Metazoa; phylum Chordata; class Mammalia; order Diprotodontia; family Phalangeridae; genus Phalanger; species Phalanger gymnotis. The sequence goes on from CM053622.1 coordinate 560,599,924, forward strand.
AATGTGCCAGACAACTTGTTAAGACTAAATTGCAGAGATGGTGCTGGTATGCTTGGGGAGATGAAATTCCTCATAGGGAACTACCTATACCAAAGAATTACAGGTCCACAGGTTCATATGCTACTGAGGCAGCTAGGTGTTGCAATAGATACAGCACTGGGCTGGGAATCAGGAAGACTCATCTTCCTAAGTTCAAATTTGGTCTCAGACATTTATTAGCTGTGTGACCCTGGGCAAGACACTTAACACTTTTGCATCAGTTTCTCATCTATAAAATGATCTGTAGAAGGAAATTGCAAGCCACTCCAGTATCTTTGCCAAGTAAACCTCAAATGGATTCATGAGGAGTCAGACACAACTGAATGTTTATATGTGTGTGCATGTATCCAAAGGTCATCACATACACCCATATACATACACATACATATATACACACACCAGACCTGTGCATATACCCAACACACACATTGTTATATTTATCAAATACCTATATCAGGTTTTAGAGATCCTCTATTAATAGATGCTTATTGTATTAAATTAAAATGACTCACTAGAAAGAAAAAAAGGAAGAAAAGGAGCAGTGAAGGAAATGGAGGAAGAATGAAGGAAAGGGGCAAGAAGGAAGACAAGAGGGAACAATGGAAAGGACAAGGGAAAGAAAGGAAATGACAAGGAAGAGAGGGAGAAGAAAACAGGAATAGAGGAGAAAAGGAAGAAAGAGGGGAGAAAGAATGGCGGAAGAGAAGAAGATAGGAAAGGAAGAAAAAAGGAAGAAAAGGAAGAATGAAATAAGGAAGTGGGAAAGGACTGAGGAGAGAAAGGAAGGAAAGGAAGAACAGGGATGAAAAGAAGGGGAAAGGAAGGAAGAAAAGTAGGAGGGGGGAAAGAAAAGAAGAAGGAAGGAAGGTATGGAGAAAGAAAGGGAGGAAAGAAGAAAAGAAGTAATGGAGGGAAGATAAGGAGGAAAAGGGGAAGAAATGAAGGAGGGACAGAAGAAAAGGAGTGAGAAGATAAAGGAAGGGAAGGAAGGAAAAGGGAAGATGGAAATAAGAGAAGAGAGAGAGAAGGGAGGAGAAAAGGAAGGAAAAGGGAAAGAAGGAAGGGGAACGAGTGAGGAGGGAAAAGAAAAGAAGAAAGAGGGAAAGAAGAGAGGAAGAAAATCAGGATAAAAGCAAAAGAAGAAAGGCAGAAGCAAAGAAGGAGGAGAAAGAAAAAGAAGAAAAAAGGAAGGAAAGGAGAGGAGAGGGGAAGGGAGGAGAGGTGAGAAGAGGGGAAGGGAGGAGAGGCGAGAAGAGGGGAAAGACTTTTGACTTGCAAGGAGAATTTATTTAACTATTAATAGAACATTATTAGTTAGCAGGTACCTTCATATGAAAGCAATGCCAGATTTCCAAAGGTAACATTTTCTTACCCTTCTAACTACTTCATTTGCCTATTGTGACCTCTTACCTGTCTGTGTTCATTTAGAGCTGCCTCACTGAGCTTTCAATTTTTTTTAATCAGGGAAAGGGGAAAGCTCCTAAGTAAAAACTGAGGAAATGCATTCAGTCGTTGATCTGTCTAGAGAAATGAGTAAAAAAGCCAGCAGTATGGCTTCCTTGTATAACCACTTATATTCCCCTAAGGGAAATCATAAGTGGTCTTCTCTAGCTTTTAATCGGCATTTCAATTTGGGGATATACATCCAGTTTGATGATTAATTGAATAAAGTGACAGCCTGTATGGCATTATTTGTGGGCTGCTGAAAAGGTCCACACCTTCAAATACCTCCTGTCATACCCTATTTCTGGTGCCTAAAATTTCATTCTTGAAAATAATAAACTGTATTGCTTAGGTTTTAGGCATACATGCAAATATTCCTGGATGGGGAAAGATATTAGGCAGTTATCAGTCACTAATAATTTAGTGTGAGTGAATTGATAATTTCTCCAAGGCAATTATTTGAGAACAAGCTTTCTGCAGAGAAAACGGAGAGCCCAAAACTCGTAGGGGACAGAAAGGGAAAGTCTTAGGGAAGCAAAGTAGAATTTCACCCAATTCACAATTTGGCTAAAGCCCTGCTGATGAGTTTAGGGAGCAGGGATTAGATAATGTATGCTTTTGGAAGGAAATCCTTCCATGTGTCTCCTCTTCACCTAAACACCTGGATTTCCCATGAAAACAGAACCTCCATTTTTGACATATGCTGTGGGAGCCAACTCAGGTGAGAAATCCTGCAGAGGTATCTACATTTTTGCCTTCTTTTTGGCCTCCCTACTTGTCTCTTTCCAGTCTTCTGGAGGAGTTTGTTTCCTCTGTGTTAATTCTATGATATCAGTATTGGCAACAGCTCAGGGTCTGCTTCAGAAGCAGTAGGGATATTGAGACCCAATTTATCTATTGTTCTTGTCATGGAGTGCATAATTTAATCTAAAAGGGGCTCCGTGGCTGTTAATTTGTAGAACAAGCTCACACAGGAACCACAGGATAGAGTGTCATGTAGCAAGATGTGTTATCTTATTCCAATTGTGCTTTTGTGCTTTTTCCTAAACAAAGCAACATATTTTAGAGAGAGTGATGCCTCTGGTCACAGTCAAGCTAAAGGCAGCTAGACAGTATGGGGCTGGATCACTGTGCCTGGAGCCGAGAATAGCTGAGTTCAAATACTGGTTCATTCGCTAGCTGTGTGACGTGTGAAAGGCGTTTAATCTTTGTTTGCCTCAATTTCCTTAAATGTAAAATTAAGATCATAATACCTCCCATGTTTGTTGTGAAGATGAAATGACATAGTATTTGTATGTTACTTAGCTTAGCAACTGGAACATAGTAGGCTCTAAATAAATGCTTATGAAACCCTTCCTGTCTCTTCTTTCCCTTCACAGTCTAGGTGTTTTCTGCAAATATTGCTGAAGCTCCCTGCCTCTTCTATGATCATGGTGAGAGATGGTACAAGCAATGGCTCGTATTTATATTGCACTAGGATGTTAATGGGGCAATTAGGTGCCACAGTGCATAAAGTGCTGGGCCCGAAGTTAAGAACACTCATCTTCCTGAGTTCAAATCTGGCCTCAAACATTTACTAACTGTGTGACCCTGGACAAGTCACTTAACCCTATTTGCCTCAGTTTCCTCATCTGTAGAATGAGCTGGAAAAGAAAATGGCAAACCACTCCAGTATCTTTGCTAAGAAAACCCCAAATGGGGTCATGAAAAGTTGAACACTACTGAAATAACTCAACAATGACAACAACAAAATGGTATCACTAAAGCACTTTGCATAATCTTATAGTCATAGAATATTAGGGTTGGAAGGAATCTGCTCCCATCCCTTCATTTTACAAATCAGAAAAATGAGACCCAGAGAAGGTTAAATCATTTTCCTAAGGTACAGCAACTCACATCCTTTGTTTCCTACACCAATATATGACCTTCCAGTAGCCCTGCGAGGGAGGTAGAACAAAGCCCAGAAAAACTTAAATGCTTTCCCTAAAGTGAGGAAGTAGTAAAAGTGAGACCCAAACCCAAATCTTCTTACTCTAAATTCAGGGCTCTTTTTACAGTACCATGCTACCTCCCAGGACTCCTTTTATTCAAGGATTTCATTAAATCATTATTCAATTAATAAAATAGTTTAATAAAATTATGAATAAGAATTAATCAATTACCATTTTAACCTCCTTGGAAGGTCATCTCATTCTTCCCCAGAGATTTCCATGTACCCCAATAGAACCACTGAAAGCTTTCATTAAATCATATCAGAACTACTGCTAGGAAGGTCTAGCATGGATGTTCTACTTCCTATCCTCCCACAGCTGGTAACGTTATCAAGGAAGAACATTTTGCATCAGCCAGCACTCTATCATTTTAAGAAAAAGTTTCACATCCGTTTTCTGATTTGATCTTCACAACAAATTTATGAAGTAGATATAGTCAACATGTTTATCCCTGTTGCAGAAGCACATAATTTTAGACGTAGAAGGGACCTCAGAAGCCATTATGTAGTCAACACTAGAGCTAAACGGGAATATTCTCCATAATGTTTCTGAGAAATGGCCATCCAGACTTCTCTTAAAGACTTCCTCTAAAGCATAACCCAATACTTTCAGGAGCAGCCCATTCAACTTTAAGGAGTTATTCAAATGTTAAGGAAGTTTCCCCTGTCAGGGTAATAATCTTGTCTCTTTTGTAGAGGAAACTCATTGTTCTTAATTCTGCCCTATGAAAGCAAGCAGAATGAGTTTATTTTCTCTTCTGATGAAACAACATGTAAAGCATTTTGTAAGCCTTAAAATTCTATATAAATGCTTATTATTATATTTATTATTATTGTCATTATTATTGGACTTGACAGTTCTTCAAATACTTAAAGACAGCTGTTCTGTCCATCCTGGGGCTTCTCTTCTACAGAATAAACAGTCCTAGCTTCTTCAGCTATTTACCTGATCAACAGATATGACATGAAAAGGAGAGCTTTTACCAACTCAAATCAAACGTCTTCCTCTGGATACACACCAACTAATCAGGATTCATAAAATGGTGGCCAGAATTGAACATAGTATTCCAAAAGTGGGTTGGCCAGAGAAGAATCTAGTAGGATTGTTATCTCCCTAATTCTGGACATTATTCCTTTCTTATTCAACCTAAAATTGTGCTAGATGTCTTTAAGTCAAATCAACTAGTATTTATTAAGTGCTTCCAATAACTCCCTCTGTGAGGGAGATAGCACAAAGCCAAGAAAAACTGAAACATTTTCTCAAAGTGAGGAAGCGGTGGAAGTGAGATCCAAACCTAAATCTTCTTACTCTAAATCCACTCGTTGCTCTTAATTCTGCCCTCTGGGAGAAGTGGTTACTATATGCCAAGCACTGTGCTTAATGCTGGGGATACAAAGAAAGCAAAAGGTAGTACCTGTCTTTAAGGGGCTCGTGGTTAAATGGGAGAGATAATGTAAAAGCAACTACAATCATCTCTTCCAAATCATGGGGGATACAGGTGTAGCCTCCCTGAGATCTGGAAAATCTGCATAAAATTTTTAGCCCTCCCTCTACCTCCACCTCCAGGAGGTCTGAATTTTTTTTTCTTTTTCTTCTATGGGGTGTTTGCAGTACTTTATTATAAAATTTGAGTTGATATTATACAATACTATGAATATGTTTTAGGCATTTTTGAGTTTCTAAACTTTTTTTCTGTGTCATCTGCTGGCCTTTTCTGTCATATATGACTTCCCCCAAATTTCCATTTAATTTTCTTATGCCAACTTGTGATATATCAAAACTGTGGTGCAGAAAGTTGTGATGTGGAAGGGATAACTGTATGTACAAACAAGATACATAGAAAATAATGAAAGAGTAGAGGTGGAACCAACAGAGAGGGAAAGTAAAGTATAAAAAGGCTGGAAAAGCAGAAGGAGGCAAGGTTGTGAAGGGTTTTGAATTCCAAATAGAGGATTTTATATTTGCTATGATAGGCAGTCATTGGAAGTTATTGAAGGTGGGAATAGTCAGATTTGAGCTTTAGGAAGATTAACAAGGGGGGTGGAGCCAAGATGGCAGCTGGAAAGCAGGGACTAGCGTGAGCTCCCCACTAAGTCCCTCCAAAAACCTATAAAAATGGCTCTGAACCAATTCTAGAACTGTAGAACCCACAACGTGGCGGAGGGAAGCAGGGCTCTAGCCCAGAACAGTCTGGATGATCTCTAGGTAAGGTCTATCTCACCCAGAGCTCGGAGCAGAGGGGAGCAGAGCTGAGGAGAGTGGAGCCCAACATGGGTGGCGTGGACCAACCAGACCGGGAGCTGGGTGAAGGGTGCCCTAGCGCCCTGAATCAGTGAGCTGTGGCAATTACCAGACCTCTCAACCCACAAACACCAAAGACAATAGAGAAGGTTAGTGGGAAAAGCTGCTGGGGACAGGGAGTTTGCAGTTCTGGCTACCACCCCTGGGGCAGCGGAGGTGGGGCAGCTACAGAACTACAACTGCAGTTGCTTCTGGCCCCAGGCCCACCTGGTGGGAGGAATTAAGTGGCGAATCAGAGCAGGAGTGAAGAGCCTGCTGAAGATCTAAGTCCAGTCCAGGTTGGGGGTTCTTGGGCAAGGAGGAGTGCTGGTGTGGCAGTGCATCCGCCCAAGCTTGGAACATAGACCTCTTTAGTCTATAAGCAGTCATACCCCACATGCAACTAGGAAATAAGATATATAGGCAATGGGGCATAGAAATTTATCTTGCCCTACAAGAAAGTACGGGAAAAGGGGATGGGAGGAGAGAGGGGTGACAGAAGGGAGAGCTGACTGGGGAATGGAGCAATCAGAATATTTGCCATCTTGGAGTTGGGGGGAGGGTAGTAATGGGGAGAAAATTTGTAATTCAAACTCTTGTGAAAATCAATGCTGAGGGGCAGAGCCATGATGGCAGCTGGAAAGTAGAGACTGGCATGAGCTCCCCACCAAGTCCCTCCAAAAAACTATAAAAAATGGCTGTGAACCAATTCTAGAGCTGCAGAACCCACAAAGTGGCAGAGGGAAGCAGGGCTCCAGCCCAGGACAGCCTGGATGGTCTCTGGGTAAGGTCTGTCCCCCGTGGAGCTGGGAGCTGAAGGGAGAGGAGCTGAGCCCAGCAGAGCCTGGCGTGCGTGGTGTGAACCGACCAGACCAGGAGCCCAGCGGAGAGTGCCCTAGTGTCCTGAATTACTGAGCTGTGGCATTTACCAGACCTCACAACCTACAAACGGCAAAGACAACAGAGAAGGTTAGTGGGAAAAGCTGCGGGGACTGAGTTTGCGGTTCAGCTACCGCCCCTGGGGCAGCGGAAGTGGGGCAGCTACAAAACTACAGCTGCAGTTGCTTCTGGCCCCAGGCCCACTTGGTGGGAGGAATTAAGTGGCTGATCAGAGCAGGAGTGAAGAGCCTGCTGAAGATCTAAACCCAGTCCGGGTAGGGGGTTCTTGGGGGAAGAGGAGTGCTCTTTAGTCTACAAGCAGT
>CM053622.1:560607378-560624901 GCA_028646595.1 Phalanger gymnotis
GTGACAGAAGGGAGGGCAGACTGGGGAACAGGGCAACCAGAATATACACCATCTTGGAGTGGGGGGAAGGGTAGAAATGGGGAGAAAATTTGTAATTCAAACTCTTGTGAAAATCAATGCTGAAAACTAAATATATAAAAAAAATTCCATTAATAAAACAAAAGAATCAGAAATGTAGAAGTACTGACAAGTTCAGGGTATCCATCAACTTCTGGCAATAATGGTTTAGGGAGAAGCTGCTGGTGGGTATAAAGAGACATTTTCTTGATACTGATGATTATCTGAGACTGACCCATTATTCCAGTGAGCCAGAACAATTACAGGAAGTACACATGAGCATTTATTGAATGGCAGATTGCAGAGAGCTGAGGGAGCAGTATAATTGTTGTTCTTTTAGCAATAGGGAACTTAATCCCTTTGGTTTCACACTCAAGTTTGCCATTTCTCTCTGTGGCTTCCTGGCCAGAGACTTTGTTCTGTCTATTTGTGTTCAGGCGAAGAGTGGAGAAGTTGGTGAAATTTCCACTTGTTAGTGAATATGCATGGGGGCTGTGGAATTGAGCTGCAATCTCAAGGGAATTCACAGAGATCACTGTGGGAGGGTGTTTATTTGAATTCATTCATTCACTCACTCAACATGAATTTGGTAGTGTGTGCTAGTAGTCACTTACCTGAGAGCTTGTTTTAATATGTTGCTTTTCCCTTAGAATACTATAACAAAGAAGAAAATCCTTTTCCTTCCTTTGCCTTCCTTTGCCTGCCTGCCTGCCTTCCTTCCTTCCTTCCTTCCTTCCTTCCTTCTTTCATTTCATGGATATAGGCAACTCCTGGGAATAATTTCCTTTGCCCTAGCAGATTGGAACCTTCTGTATGTTTATAGTCTTAGAAAGTTGCTCAAGGGCACTGAAAGCTTAAGCTTCTTGCCCTAGGTCACAGAGCCAGTATGTGTTAGAATCAAGACTTGACATCTTTCTGATTCTCATGTTAGGTGATAGAACAATTTATTCCATGTGTATTTAGAATGCAGAATTAAGACCAGTCAGTTCCAGGTAGATACATTTTAGCTCACTGTAAGGATGAATTTTTGACAACTAAAGCTGTCCTAAAATGGAATGGGCTGACTTGGGTGATGGAAAACTCTGTGTCACTGGAGGTACCCAAGAAGAAAATCAGAGAACTTACGATTGGAAGGAAACTTAGAGGCCATGTAATCTAACTTTTACATTTTTCAGATGAAGAAACTCGTTTCCAGAGAGTTGAAGAAACTTGCCCAAGGCCATGCAGGGATTCATTAAGTAGTCCAAGACTTTTGACTCCACTACTATGTCCACTGCATCATGCAGCAGAAGCTGAGGGACCCTTGGTCAAAGATTCTGTAGAGGGAATTCCCTTCCAATTATCTCTAAATTCTCTTGCAATTATAAGATTTTACTCTGACATTGTTCCTTCCTCCCCAACCCTTGAGACCTCATGCTCCACCGCCCCCTATCCTTTCAGAGATTCACTATGGCATGGTAGCTAAAGAGCTGACCTCACAGTCAGGGAGCCATGGCTCAAATCCTGCCTTTGATTCATCCTGGCTATGTGACTGTGGCTGGGCAAGCAACCTCTCTGTGTCCCCAAGCAACTCTAAAAAAGCCTATAGGTTCTTCATCAGAAAAGGCTATGTATTCAATTGCAGGTTACATTAGAAGGGAGACTTTTCTCATGGGTATCTCAATTCCCCATCCCCTATATGGTTGAAATCACAGCTCTAGGTAATACAAACATACATAAGTACACACATATGTATATTGCATGTATGCGTACATGTATGCATGTGTACACATGTATGTGTCGTAAGCATTGTGATGGCTACCAAAAATAGAAGACGTGGCATCTGCCATCACCAAGTTTATAATCTGTAAGAGACATAAGAAATATATACTTCGATAACTAAATAAAAATCTATGACAAATAGTAATATAAAGGCAGTACATCATGAAACGTAAAGGGAGTATTGTAGGGAAGGAGAAATTGTGGATATTTGGAGTGCTCAAGGGTAGTTCCATGGATTATGTGAAACTTGAGTTGGGCCTTGGAGGTCGAAATGGGATGGTTGGAAAGGATAGGAGAGGACTATAAATTTAAAACTTAAAGGAACTTTAGAATTTATCTAGTTCAGCCCCCTCATTATACTGGAAATCAGAGAGGTTAATTAACTTTATCAAGGTTAAATAAGTAGTAAGGGACAGAACCAGGATTCCAAACTTGGCCCTATGACTCCAATTGAAGGTCCAAGAGGAAATCAAAGTTAATGCCTGTTAGGGCAGAAATGCTTGAAGAAAGGTGTGGAGGCAGGAATGAACATTGTATATTCTGAGAACAAGGAGTATAACAGTCTTACAAGAAATGAAGTTTCTTGAGAATGATAGGAAAATTAAAATTAAACCTCCAGAAGTGAAGACCAATTATAAAGAGCCTTGAATGACAGGTTAAGATGTCTGGAATTTATCCTGTAAGTAATTTGTGGTATATGTTTTAGAAGAGTTTTGGGCAGACTAACCTCTAAATTCAGAGAACTTAATTACAGGGAACACTTGAGATTCATTACAGACACTTAGTGTCATGGACAGTGACAAATGTAAATGATGACCATATCTGGAATGCCCATCAACAGTCAAGAAATGAACCCAGACAAGAGAACTCACGTTCCTGTTCATCGGAATCTTGTCAGACTAATCCCTGCAAATGGTCTTTATGTTTAACTGTCTTATTCTGATACTTGGCTACAATCCATCAAACACTTCTCATCCATTAAATATAATTATATGCTTTGTTGGAATAGCCAGATGTTAAGCACAGAGTAAGCAGATGTCTGTTCCTCAAACTGAAAGGTTATAAACCTATTTACACCAGCAATAAACTACAAGTATTTAAATGATGTGAGGGAAGCAAACAGGTCTCCCTGTGGGAAAATTGGGGGGAAAATATCTATTCCTGGAAGGACATCAAGAGCTTGTGGTTGAAGCGAGGCAATTTTAAGGGTTCTAGCAAAAGCTTCAGTCGCTTGAGAAATGATTAGCCTTGTGGTTAGGAGCTATCATGCCTGATCTACTGTACCAATTTGTTAGAGATTTTGTTTACTTTCAGGAAAAGCTCTTGTCTCTGGGCAGTACTGCCTGAGGGTATTTGCATGGATTTTGAAGTAAGTTATTTTATACTGGACTGTTTCTCTTTTGCATGATTCAATTAAAGTCAGTTTGGACTAAAAAGTTGAAAACAAAAATAAGCAAAATAAAATTAATAATGATGACGATGGTCATGATGATGACAAATAGGTATAGTAATGACTCAGCATACTCATGTCTCTGATGAGTATTAGTTGCTTGACTCTAATTAAGTTACTTAATTTCTAAGTGTCCCAGACAATTCTCTAAAGCTATAGAAGTTGTGCAACAGTTACCTATGTACATTGGTAGAGGTAATTCCTCACCTGGGGCTCCCTGTGTTAATAAATTATAGGTTCAGTTTAAAAAAAAATAAGACTAGCTCTTGGGTATCTATGTTAATGACAGTAGCATTTGTAGAGGTGACATTCTAACCTCATTTTCGGAGAGGATCAGCTCTTCAGCTTCTGCCTTCCCTATCATGATGTTCACCTGCAGTGCCCAGGCTATTACAGATAAGCTGGCTCCAGTCTGTGAGCAGTTTGGGACCATACAGCTGGCAGATCAGGCCTCTCACCTTAGAGCATATCAGCAACCTGTACCCTCTGGCAAATTAAGCTTTTGGTACAAAAAAAACCTCATTATGAAAAAAAAAATAGCTCGGTTCTAACTCAAATACAATGAATGAGAGAGAGGTTTGATAAAGTTAGAATGAGGATTGTAAAGGGTGCTCTGATTGTGTACAAGCACTACTTACCGCCAGTTACTACTACAACAGAGCACAATTTTTTTTTTCAAATTAGTTGGTGGTGAACTGAGTCCAAGGGAAGATGAAGTAGAAAGATGTAAATGCTTAATGATAGATATTAGCATGTTCAGTTGGACTTCTGCAAATTAGGGTCATTAACAATCGCATTGGTAACTAGTAGAAATAGGCATCCCTATATTCTAGAACAGAATACAAAGCCTAAGGAGCACGAAAAAAACTTTTTTGGTTTAGCTTCAAGAAAAGCCTTATCTGCGTCTCTGCCCCACCTTCACACTATTAACTGGAAGCTTCATTGTTTGAATTATAAGATAATGCACCAGGATATGGACCTGTCTTTCCAATCTTCCTCAGATTCTGAGTAGGTCTAGGCTTATTTACAATTTAAATTCCTGAGCCAAGGAAAAGTAAAGGAAGCTGTCTCTGTGAGCAAAGCTATACAATGTAGAAGAATAAACAGAATAGGACATTTCTTTTTGTTTCCCCTCCTTTCCTTTTCCTCAAATTGCCTCATACTTTATATTAAAGCAAATCTGAAGAACTGTCGTAGACAGTAGAGTAAACAAATGTGATCATGTATGTTTCACTTCTGGTTCTAAGTGTACTTTTTGTACAACATTGAACAAAGTGGACCTTAAAAATAAATAAATAAAATGGAAATCCCCTACTTTGAGATTTTTCTTTAGTTTTGGTCACTAGAAATGGCTGGGCATCTAAGGCTTTCCATAGTTTGACTCCAATTTTGTTTCAGTCTGCTCAGTTAATTCATCAAGCAAACAACAAGCATTTATTAAATTCTTACTATGCTGAATACATAGTTACAAAGGAAGCCAAAAACATTCCCTGCCTTCAAGAAGTTTACATCCATCCTCCCGTTCCCATGCTCTAAATTCTACATAAATAGGATTACCCATTGCTGCCTTTTCTCACTTTGTTGTTTTCCATTTACATGCCTTTATTCATGCCATTCTCCTTATGTGGAATGGACTCTTCCCTGCTTCCCTATCACCATTTGTTGTCCTACAAGGCTCATCAGGTGCTCAGATTCCATCAAGTAAAAGTTTAATTTCTCATAGCCCGTGCCTGGACTCCTCCTTTGCACTCATTACTTTTCTCTGAACATCATAGCTCTTTGGGCACTATCTGCCTGTCCCCCTTGACTTCATTTAGCTTTTAAACTCTTTAAAAAACAAGGTCTATGGTGTCATATGTATCTTGGTATCTCCAAGGCCTTGCCCAGAGTAGGCGTTCAATAAATGTTTGTTGAATTAAATTAAACATTAATTCAACCAGTTCAGAGGATTCCTCTATTGCTTATTGCCATATGCAGTTTATCCACTCTAGCTACACTGGCCTACTCGTGATATCCCATGAATCTGTTTACCTCCCTCTACACTTTTTCTCATGCTGTTCTGTCTTACTGAAATGCCTTCCCTAGCCACCTTCACTGATTCAGAATCTATCCATCATTCAAACACCAGCACAATCTTGATCATCACCTAACGAAATTAGCTAGAATTAGTTTCTCCCTTCAAAATTTCTATCACTCTTTTGGTAATTACTACGAACTTGATCCTTACCAAGTGCAATACCCTGTATTATATTTATTTATTTATGTTATACATTTTAAATATGTCTATAGATATGTATGTGTATGCATACACACATATACATAAAATCAAACAGTCATTAAGTACTTACTATGTGTAGAGAACCCTACTAGGAGCTAATGATAAAAAGATGAAGCAAAATGTAGTATCTTTTCTCAAGGATGAACTAGACATTTTAATAATCTTAGATGGCAAGGTTCTTGGAGGATGTACTGTATATCTCTTGGTATCCTTTATGTGTCTCATACATGCTTTGCACAAAGAAGATTTTAAACATACTTTTTAAATGAATTATTGAAATAAGCTCTTCTGAAAATGCTGTTAGTTAATCAACTATATTAAGACTGGGGTGTTAGTAATGTTGTGAGGTATCTTCGGATCTCAAAGATAGAAGAGACCTTAGAGCTCATCTCTGGGGGCGAGGAACCTGAGGCCTCAAGGCCACATGTGACTCTTCGACTGAATCTAAACTTCACAGATCAAATCCCCTTAATAAAAGGATTTGTTCTATAAAACTTTAATTTTTATTAATTGACTCAGTCAAAAGACCACACCCAAGGACCTAGAAGGCCATATGTGGCTTCAAGGCCACAGGTCACCCACCCTCATCTAGAACAAGGGATCTTAATTTAGAGTCCACTCCTCACATGGAGTTCCATGGAATGAATTCAGGATAAACTTGGATAAGCTTGGATGGTAAAAAAAAAAAGTACAGCCTTATTTTCACTATCCTCTAACTGAAATTTAGCATTTATTTAAAAAAAAACACCATTCTGAGAAGTCCATGGGACTTACCAGCCTGGCAAAGATATGATGCCATCACATTAAAAAGAAAAAATTAAGGAGCTCAGACCAGGAGCAGAGGTGTCAATCTTACAGTCCACTGAACTCTGGAATATGATTTCACCCTGATTATGATGTAATTGGTAAATGTTTAACAAAATAAATAAAAATACAATGCAACATAGATGGTACTAATTTGTCATTTTCTAAGTCAACATGCAGCATTACCCCTACTCTCACAATTCATAGATGAGGAAATTGAGACCCAAAGAGAAGAAATGAGCTCCCTCAGATAATTAGTAGCGAAGTTGGTTGGATAAATTTTAGTCTAGTTCCTGATATTTGGGAAGGGAGGTGGCATTGCCTTTTTTTAAAAATTCTCTTGAATATGGAATGACTTTTCACTATTTCTAACTCTTTTCTGCTTTAATGACACCAGATCTGACCTTTGTGTGGTCTCATAGTTTACTTTTTTCTTTTCCCTTCACATCATCTATCCTGAAATGCACAAAGGTCAAACTTTAGCGAGTGGCATAGAAAAAGAAAAGTGGAGAATCCACAGTTTGAGAAAGATTATGTCTAATATCAGACTTGATATTCATTGTTACTTCTTTTGTATGCTGATGTAAGAAATTGGGCAATTTAGGTCACAAATTGTTGCTCCTAAAAATGCAAAAAGTATAGGAAGTATATATTTTTATTTTTCTCCAACTCTCTTGCTAATAAACAAAACCAGCTTTCATTTCAATGCACCTGACCATATCTGGGACAGTTTCAACAAGACGAGAAACAGTTATTCCACCAAGTCATCCTATGCCAGTAATCTACTGTTTCATGCCTGGAATTTCTCTAGAGGCCCTTTAGCTCTGTAGCTTGACGCTTTATTTTAAGATAAATTGCAGATACCCTTAAGAGAATATCACTAAAATCACCAAATCTCAGAGTATGAAAGAACCTTAGAGACCATCTAGTCTAAGTCATACCTGAACAAAAATTCTCCTTTATTTTAAACTATATTTTATTTCTATATTTGTGTGAGTTCTGAATCATTTCTGAGAATAAGTTCCAAGATAGAGAAAAAGACAAGGAGAAAAATCATTATAGTTTAGGCACTTGAAGGACCAGAGAGTAGGGGGATAAAGGGATATAGAAAGCTAGGACATAAACTTGATGAACCTCAACATTTTGTTGACGGCTTGCCCTCTGTTCAAATGCCCGTTCTGTCTATTCTAGCTGTATTCTTCAAATGACAAGGAAAGCCTCTGGAGCTAATTGCAATGTGGTTTATGTTAGTGGAAAAAATACTGGATTTGGAGTTTGGGAATTTAAATTTGAATCCCAGCCTCATCACTTAACAGCCTTGTGACCATGGGCATACTGTTTAATCTTCTGAAACTTTTACTCAGCTGTAACATGGAGATAATGATGATTGCATGACCTTCCTCATTGGCTCATTGTGAGAAAAAGATTTTGAAAACTGTGAATCCCTACATACATAAGTTGTTCCTAATTGTAACAAATCTGGACCTTTGTGATTCCTTTTACTCTGAGTCAAATCTTCCTTCAGTGGCCAGCAGTCAGAGCTAAAACCTATTTACCCTAATTAAAATGTTGGCCTTTCCATTCCTATTGTTCCCTGCGTTTATAGCTATCTCTGCATTGTCAGAACTCCCAAATATGACTCTGAGAGTTAGAATGTTGAGTTTCTCTCACATGACCTGGCTGTCAATCCCAACTTTGTCACTGTATACATGCCTGACTTTTTCTTACCTATAAAATGAGGTTGGATTAGATGACCTCCGATGCTCCTTCAAATTCCATATCTATGTCGCTCATTTTTTCCCACTAGCCAAACATCTGTTCTCCCACGGAACTCCTTGTGGTCGCATTGAACTCAAGTGATCAAGAAGTGATGACCATATTCTTAGTCTTTTTATTCTCCTGATCCAAATTCTGGAGGATTGTTTCAATACTGTTTAAAGACTAAGCTATGTTGCATGAGAGAAGGGGCACCCTCCGTAAATATAGGCTCAGTTTTATCCATAACTTCTGCTGGTCTCAGCAAAGCCCTTAGGTTGCCTTCTCAACATTTCTGATCAACTGTCTCTGAGATCTGAATCTTTAGATCTTTTTCCTCTTACTTTTACTGTTATAAAGAATGGAATTACATATGCCTCAGTCATCTGTTCATATGCAACATGAATTCACTATCTTTTGCCCATTAGATAGGGGGTCATTTGTCCTTTTCCAAAATTTTAGTTCTTTGTCCACTGTGTCTTTGGCATTCAAATTTATGTTATTCATAATTTTGTTTCAATAAGGTTTTAGTAAGTCTTAGATTAGTATGCTTCAGATACAGAACTTCCTCCTTACAAGAATGTAGTATAGACTAGCAATTGGAAATGTGGGTCCAACTATTGGTTCTGTCATTAATTCACTTTGTGAATATAGACAGGTCACTTTCCCTTTCTGGGCCTCAGTGTACACTCTCTCTCTCTCTCTCTCTCTCTCTCTCTCTCTCTCTCTCTCTCTCTATATATATATATATATATATATATATATATGTACACATATACACACACACATACATACACACTAAAGCACACAGTGAATGAATGATTAAATGAAGGTGCTTCAAAAAGGAAGACAAAGCCCTCCCTAAAAAAAAATGCCCAGTTCAATAGTAATGCAAAAGTCCTCAAAAAGAAATAGGAGAGAAGCAAGTTGAGTTCAATTGAACTATTTCATAGTTATTCCCTCCCACTGGAACCCAAAGAGTGAAGTTGATATCCAAGCACCCAGATAAAATGCTTCTTCTCTCCAACTGCTGGGTGGATGGATAGATACATATGACTGAGAATGTACACTTAGTTGGCTTCATGCTGAGTGAAGGAAGAGAGGAAGGGAGTAGACAAAGAGGAAAGACAGACCAAATGGTTTCTGAATAGGAAAAGGTAGCATGTCATCTGAAGGGGAAAGTATAAGTTTGTATCTTTGTTACTAAGCTCACAGGCAGGATTGTAAACAATGGAGAGTGAAAAAAAAAATATTGGACTCTAGACAAAGTGCTTGACAGTACAGGAAAACTGACAACTCTCAAAATAAAGATTTTTTTTTGTCCATTTGCTGACAGGAAAGAGGTAACTTTCTCGTGACTGTATTCAGAATCTTTTATGCTGTAACATTTCCACAATGGGAATTGTTTCTATCTGTATGTAAAATGGCTTTGGCAAGGAAAAAGCACCATAGATGAGGATGAAATTTCTCATCAAACTCTCTAATAATACTTCCAAATCTTGATATTCTGCAGATGATTGTATCATTTGGTACAGGGATCCATGAACTTTGTTTTTCCTCTTCTAACTCTTTCCTCTAGACCAAGGGAACATTTTTTTCTTCTTTCTTTTCCCCTTCCCTTCTCTTTCCCCTCCCCCTCTTTCTTTCAGCCTTCCTCTCCCCTTTCCTCCCCTCCCCTCCCCTTTCTTAGCCTCTCCTCCCTTCTCCTTCCTCCTTTCTTCTTTCCTCCCTCCCTCCTTCTCTTCCCTCCCTCCTTCCTTCCTTCCTTCCTTCCTTCCTTCCTTCCTTCCTTCCTTCCTTCCTTCCTTCCTTCCTTCCTTCCTTCCTTCCTTCCTTCCTCCCTCCCTCTCACTTTGTCGCTTTCTTTTTCTTTCTTCCTGTATCATTCACTGTTTTGGCAGACTGGTAAAGCCTCTGGACCCCATCTCAAGATGATATTTTTAATTGCACAAGATAAAATTCATAGATTTACAAAGGAAACCAATTAAATTGAGATTTTTCCCTCAATCCTCTGAAACCTATCCATGGACAAGAGGTTAAGAAATCCCTCTTCTAGCCCATTTTTCTGCAGTTTTCTTTCACTTAAGCACCTAAATCAGAGCCAGACAAAACAATGAGGAGAACAGGGTCTTGGGGCTAGGATAATGAGGAATCCAGGAAAGTTTAATGAGTAAATCTCTTAATTAACAAATACTCGTTGAATACTTGCTACTCAGGGACATTTTACTTCTTGTTAGAATAATTACAAAGATCTTAGAGATTTGGTCCATTCTTTCAAGGAGCTGATGAGACAATGAATCGATCAACTAGGAACCATTTATAAAGGGCCCCCTATGTCTCAGGCTGTATGCTAAGCAATGGGATACAAATGAAAGAAGAAGCAAACTGCACTCAAAGGGCTTATATTTGGTCATGGCACCCAATGCATATACATATAATATACATACTGTACATATGTGTGTATATGTATATAGCAAATGCGTTATAGTATGTGCAGTAAATAAAAATTATCTATTAGTGTAGACATGTGAACTGTGACATATAAAACATTTAAGAAACATCATTTCTGGGCAATTAATCATTTTATTAATCTTGCTAGCATGTTAGACTCCTCATGGAACCCATTCAATTCATATATGCTCTTGGAAGAGTGGGTATCCCTGAGGGTGGCAATCAACTCTGATTGATTAGCAATTCATGAGAAGAATAAATATTATAATGAGAGGTGGGTTTACTCTAATGAGGGGCTAAGGGATATGACTCTGATCACTCAGTTTTAGACAAGGAGACTTATCTCTTATCCAGACTACTGCCTAAGGCAATTGACAAAAGAGGATCCACCACTGCTCAGATTTGACTGAGTGGAAAACAATGGGCCAGAATTCACCTTAAATTAAATTCTGTGTAAGGTTTTCTAGTTGGGTGGGGCAAAAACTCTTATCCAGGATCTTGAAATCAGGGATTTGGGCAATATTATCCTTCAACAAAGTCCTTCAGATACTGGCTTGGCCTAGTTGAGAATGAAGATCTAGGAAGGAAAAAACATAACAAAACTGATCCTGGATTTCCCCAATAATTGGTTATTGAATAATCATTTCTCTCAGTACACACATAGACACACATATGCATATATATGTGTATTAACTATGTATGTGTGTATGATAAATAGAAACTAGTGAGTTTTTTTTTGGGAGGAGGGGTGGGACTAGTGTCTTCTACTAGCTGGTAAATCAGGAAAAGTCTCACATAAAAGACCTATAGTTTGAACTGTATTTTGAAGGGAACCAGGGATTCCAAGAGGCAGAGGGGTTAGGATAAATGATCTCTAGGCCTGGCAGGAAATCAGGTATATTGACAAAAAGATAGGGTATTATGTGGGAAGCACAGCAAAAGGGTTAGAATGGTTGGACTATAGAATATGTGAAATTGAGAAATGTATAATCTTTCTTAATGCTAGCAACTTGGCTCTATTGATTATCTCCAATTTATCTCCTATGTATCTTGTTTGTACACAGTTATTTTTAGGTCATCTCCCCCATTAGCCTGTGAGTACCTTGAGAGCAAGGATCATCTTTTGTCTTTCTTTGTCTTTCCATTGCTTAGCAAAGTGCCTGACATGTGTAGTAGTTGCTTGATAAATTCTTACTGACTGGATGAATGAGGCTCAAAAGGTTGGTTGGAGCCAGGTCGTGAAGGGTTTTAAATGTCAAACAAAGGACTTTGTATTTGATTCTGGAGGTATAGAGACCCATTAGATTTTATTGACAGGGGAATGACATGAATACACACACATTTTAAGAATATCACATGGGCAATTTTGTGGAGCATGGATTGTAAAGAGGAGAGACTGGAGGTAGGCAGACCAATTATTTGGATACTGGGATAATCTAGGTGAGAAGTGTTTAGTCAGTACATTAGTGAACAAGGGGTTAAAGGGAAAGGGAAAGGAAGAGAATAAACATTTATATAGCACCTACTATGTGCCAGGCACTATGTTAACTATTTTATTTATTTATGTATATACATATATATGCATATATATGTAATATTTGATGCTTATGAAAAACCTGTGAGGTAGGTACTTTTATTCCCATTTTACAGTTGAGGAAACTGAGACTAATATTAACTGACTTGCCCATGGTCACACAGTTAGTAATTGTGCCTGTGGTTGTATCTGAATTTAGATCTTCCTGACTTCAATCCCAGCATTCTATCCACTGTGCCACCTAGTTGCCACTGAGACAATACTTTATTAAAAATAAGAATTAACTGATTACTGCGTTCCAGGTACTATGTAAACACTGGGACTACAATTACAAGTGGAATGTAAGAAGTCTGTGTGTTCAAGGAAAATGTATTCTAATGGGACAAAGACATGTCTAACAAACATAAATAGGCATGTAAGAATTCCTCAAATTACAGTGATCTCATTGTTGTGGGTATTCCCTCCAGTGCTTTGGATGGCAATGCCTTTATGCCTTAGGAGTTTGTCTTCCTAAGCTTTTATGCATAAGATTCTGTCAAGCTAGAGTATGTTAGAGGGAGATGAACAAGATGTCATATGATGAAAAGTCAAACGAACTGGGAGTATTTGAGTGAAGAATAAACTTGAGAGGACATGGTCACTGTCTCTGAAGATTTGAAGTGATGCTGGGACTGAATCAACAGACATAGTTGGTACTTGACTAGTACTTCCCACCTTGGTAAGAACAGCCAAAACTTATGCTCTCTTTTTGTATCGACTTTGAGAATCCATGGTCCTCTATAAGCTATCATGATGTATAATAGGAGGGCTTTAGTGGAAGAACACATTGGCTTGCAACAAAACTCAACACTGCTCTTTGATCCTTTCCCCCTTTTTCTAGTGCTGTGCAGACCAAGCATCTAGGCTGTGGAAATTTGCTGCATTGCCATGGCCAGATCCCTAGCAGCCTTCTATGCTGTAAAAGATTTATAAGTACTAATATAATTCCTAATATGAGTAATTACTAATAGAATTACTAACATTAGTTATGCTCTTCAAATCAAGTTATGCTCTTCAAATGCCTTTCCATCCAAATTCCTAAAGGAAATATCAACTGAGCTGTAAGAAAATGCAGATAGTAACAAAATAGTGATGAGAGACTTCAATATTCCTCTTTCAATTGCGAATAAGTTTAACAAAAAGAGAAACAAAAGAAATAATATGAACTAAACAAATTGCTAGAGAAACTTGAGCTAAAATACATTCTAACTTTTAAATTAGATTAAAAAATTAAACATATTTCTCAGCATGACATGGAATTTTTACAAAAGTTGACTATTACAACATAGAGACATTGAAAACAAGTTTTAGAAGGCAAAAATAACAAACATATATTTATGGACCATAATGTAATAAAATTAGTCATTATTTCAGAGACCACAAACAGCCAACTCATTCTCAAATGGACACTTAACAACGAAATCCTAAATGATGAGTGGGTCAAAGAAGAAATCATAGAAAAATGAATAATTATGTAGAAGAAAATGATAACAATGAAACAACATATCAAAATTTCTGGGATACAACTAAAACAATTCTGGGGGGGAGTGAGTGGGTAGAGAGTTATAGCCTTTCAAACAAAATATAGAAAAAGAAAGGATCAGTGAACTGAATATACACTTAAAAATTAGATAGCCAACAGAGAAACAAGTCTAAAATAAGCACAAAAGTTGAAATATTAAAAATTATAGAATAAATGCAGAAATTGGAAAAAGAAAAAAGCCATAGACATTATAAATAAAAATGAAAGTTGGTTCTTTGAATAAAACTAATGAATTGATAAACCTTTAGCTAATTCAATGAAAAAAAGAAGGCAGAAAATCAAATCAATAAAATAGCAAGTGAGCAAGATGAAATCATAACAAAATAATAAGAAACAAAAATAGTCACCAGAATACATTGTATGGAGTTATAATTTAACAAACCTGAGAACACAAAAGAAATATAGAAAAATCTTCAAAAATATGAAGTACCCAATCTTTCAGAAGATCATATAGAGACCTTAAATAACCCAAACAAATTATTGTGATTTATCTAAGAAATCATTAATTATGACCAAGAAAGATTTATATCAGAGAAGCATTAGGAAAACAATCAACAGAAGTAATCATACCCATAAGGTCATTTCAATAAATTCAATAAGTTAAATAAATTCAGAAAATGCTTTTCATACGGTACAGCACACATTTATGCTAAAAACCTTACAAGGAACATGCATAAGGAGACTTTTAAAATAGCATTTAAAGCATGTATCCAAAATCAAACGCAAGTATCATATGCAATACACTAGAATCTTTTCCAGTTAAATATGCGAGTGATTTAAGTATGCCCACTTTCTTCACTGTCATTTGATAGTTCCAGAAATGTTAGAAACATCAGTAAGACAAGAGAAATAAATTAAAGGAATAAAGTTGATACAGATACAAAACAGTTCCTATTTATGGATGATATGTTGGTATGTTTGTAAAATCCAGGGGAACTGGGAAAGACAACAATCAAAACAACTAATTAATTTAACAAAGTTGAAAGTTACAAAATAAATTTCAAAAATCGGCAATATTTCAACATAATAATAACAAAATCCAAGAATCGATAATAGAAAGAAAAATCCTTTCCCTTTCCCAGTTACTCCCAATAACTAAAAATTACATAAAAAATCTGGGCTTATCTTTTCAAAACACACAAAAGACTTTTATAGACTCAGTTACAAAATGCTCCTTAAGGAAATAAAGAGCAAATAAATTGCTACTGCAATATTCAGTACTCGTGGCTAGACTATGCCAGTATAAAAAAAAATTACCAAAGTCAGTTTATACTTTTAATGATATGCCAAATTACCAAGGAGATATTTTATGGAACTTGATGAAATAGTAACAAAATGTATTTTTAAAAGAGATCTAAAATATCAGAGGACATGATGAAGAGAATCAGGGATTAACAGGGAATAGTACTTCCAGACCTCAAACTATACTGTAAAGCAGCAGTCATTAAAAACATCTGGTATTGGTTAAAAAATAGAGAGATAGATCTATGAGCAGACAATACAAGGGAGAATCAGAAACAATGGAACTCAGAAACTCAGTGTTTGATAAAGTAGAAAAATTTAATTACCTAGGAAAAAAAGTCTTTATGAGATAAAAAGCTCTGGGAAAACTGGAAAGCAGTCTGCTCGAAATTAGGCTTAGATCATGACATTATACCACATTTCCCAATGCATTCTAAATGGTTACACAACTTCAATATTAGTGATCAGATTGTTGAAAAAAATTAGAAGAAAAACAGATAATTAACTCACAGTTATGGATCTGAGATATAGTCTAAACAAACAAGAGATAGAGAGGCAATTACAAAAGATAAAATGGATAACTTTGATTACATGAAATTAAAAGACTTCTTCACAGACAGAATTAATGCAATTAGGATGAGAAGGGAAGTGATTGAATGGGGAAAAAAAAATCTTTGTACCAGATTTGTCAATAAGACTTTGGCGTCCAAAATATTTAAACAATTAATGGATATATAGAAGACCAAAGAGCATTCTCAAAGATAAGTGGTCAAAGGATTTGAATAAATGATTCTCAAAAGAAGAACTGCGAATATTTACATTTACATAAAGGAATGTTCCAATAATAGGAAGAATGCAAATCAAAACATCCTTAAGGTTTCACCTCACACATGACGAATTGACAAAGACAACAAAAATGTCAGGAGTAAATGTTGGAGGAATTGGGGAATGCTAGGCACATTAATATATTGTTGCTGGAGCTGTGAAATAGAAAACCATTTTGGAAAACGATGAGGAATTTTGTAAGTAAAGTGACTAAAATGTATGCACACTTTGAACCAGACAATCCATTATCGGGCTTATCTCCCAAAGAAGTCATTAATGAGGAAAGTCCCCATATACACTAAAAATATTTATAGCAGTTCTCTTTGTGATAGAAAAGAATTGGAAACAAAATAGGTTCCCATTGATTGGGGAACGACTAAACAAATTGTGATACGTGAATATAATGGATAATAACTGTCCTCTGAGAAATAACATATGTAACTAATATAAAGAAGGATGGAAAGATGTACACAAACTTATGCAAAGTGAAGGAAGCAGAGCCAAGAAAACACTATACATAGTAACTACAACAATGAAAATGGAAAGAACAGTAACATCCCCAAAATAGTGAAAGTGAGTGTAACAAAATTGTAATCATCAGGCATAATTGGAATGAAGATACAAGGGGACACCAGTTTGTGAGACAACCACCCTTTTTGTGGAGATGGAAGTTTCGTGGGTATTATACATTGCATCTATTTTGGGACTTTTTCTAATATACATATCAGTTGTGCTAATTTTTTCTTCTTTTTTTAATCATTATTTATTTAATATTTTTAGTTTTCAGCATTAATTTTCACAAGAGTTTGAATTACAAATTTTCTGCCCATTTCTACCCTCTTCCCACTCCAAGATGGCATATATTCTGATTACCCCATTCCCCAGTAAGCCCTCCCTTCTGTCACCCCACTCCCCCATTCCCTTTTCCCTTACTTTCTTGTAGGGCAAGATAGATGTTTATGCCCCATTGCCTGTGTATCTTATTTCCTAGTTATGCAATAACTTTTTTTGAACATCTTTTAAAACTTTGAGTTCCAAATTCTCTCCCCTCTTCCATCCCCACCCACCTAAGTCCCTAAGAAGGCAAGCAATTCAACATAGGCCACATGTGTATCATTATGCAAAACCCTTCCACAATACTCATGACGTGAAAGACTAACTATATTTAGCTCATTCCTGTCCTATCCTCCTTTATCCAATTTTCTCCTTTGACTCTGTCCATTTTCAAAAGTGTTTGCTTTTGATTACCTCCTCCCCCTATCTGCCCCTGCTTCTATCATCCCCCCTTTTTATCTCCTTTCTTCTTTCCTGTGGAGTAAGATACCCAATTGAGTGTGTATGCTATTCCCTCCTCAGGTCAAATCCGATGAGAGCAAGATTCACTCATTCCCCCTCACCTGCCTCCTTTTCCTACCCAACAGAACTGCTTTTTCTTGCCACTTTTATGTGAGATAATTTACCCCATTCTGTTTCTCCCTTTCTCCCTCTCTCAATATATTTCTCTCTCATTCCTTAATTTGATTTTATTTTTTATATATCTTCCCTTCATATTCAACTCAACCTGTGCCCTCTGTCTATATATATACATATATATATATGTATGTATGTATGTATATTCCCTTCTGCTATCCTAATGCTGAGGTCTCATGAATTATACACATCATCTTTCCATGTAGGAATGTAAACAAAACAGTTCAACTTTAGTAGGTCCCTTGTGATTTCTCTTTCTTGTTTACCTTTTCATGCTTCTCTTGATTCTTGTGTTTGAAAGTCAAATTTCCTAT
>CM053622.1:560625001-560676232 GCA_028646595.1 Phalanger gymnotis
CTGAGAGAGCTTGAAAGTCCTCTATTTTATTGGAAATCCATATTTTTCCTTGGAGCATGATACTCAGTTTTGCTGGGTAGGTGATTCTTGGTTTTAATCCTAGCTCCATTGACCTCCAGAATATCATATTCCAAGGCCTTCAATCTCTTAGTGTAGAAGCTACTAGATCTTGTGTTACATTGATTGTGTTTCCACAATACTCAAATTGTTCCTTTCTGGCTGCTTGCAGTATTTTCTCCTTGACTTGGGAGCTCTGGAATTTGGTGACAATATTCCTAAGAGTTTTCTTTTGGGGATCTTTGTCAGGAGGTGATCAGTAGATTCTTTCAATTTCTATTTTGCCCTGTGGCTCTAGACTATCAGGGCAGTTCTCCTTGATAATTTCTTGAAAGATGATATCTAGGCTCTTTTTTTGATCATGGCTTTCAGGTAGTGCAATAATTTTTAAATTATCTTTCCTGGATCTATTCTCTAGGTCAGTGGTTTTTCCAATGAGATATTACACATTGTCTTCCACTTTTTCATTCTTTTGGCTCTATTTTATAATATGTTGACTTCTCATAGTCACTAGCTTCCACTTGCTCCAATCTAATTTTTAAGGTAGTATTTTCTCCTGTGTTCTTTTGGACCTCTTTTTCCATTTGGCTAATTCTGACTTCCAAGGCATTCTTCTCCTCATTGGATTTTTGGAGCTCTTTTGCCATTTGAGTTTGTCTATTTTTTAAGGTGTTGTTTTCTTCAGTATTTTTGGGGGTCTCCTTTAGCAAGTCATTGACTTGTTTTTTGTGGTTTTCTTACATCATTCTCATTTCTCTTCCCAATTTTTCCTCTACTTCTCTTACTTGCTTTTCCAAATCCTTTTTGAGCTCTTCCATGGCCTGAGACCAGTTCCTGTTTTTCTTAGAGGCTTTCAATGTAGGCTCTTTGACTTTGTTGACTTCTTCTGGCTGTATGTTTTGGTCTTCTTTGTCACCAAAGAAAGATTCCAAAGTCTGAGTGTGAATCTGAGACCATTTTCACTGCCTGGTCATGTTCCCAACCAACTACTTGACCCTTGAGTTTTTCGTTGGGGTATGACTGCTTGTAGAGTAGAGATTACTTTGTCCCAAGCTTGAGAGGTTGCACTGTTGTTTTCAGTGCTATTTCTACACAGCAAGCTCTGCCACACCAGTGCCCCTCCTCCCCCAAGAACCGCTAACCCAGACTTGATCAGAGCTCAAGCAGGCTCTGAGTCCTGCTCTGATCCGCCACTTAATCCCTCCCACCAGGTGGGCCTGGGACCAGAAGCAACTGCAGCTGTAGTTCTGTAGCTGTACTACCTCTGCTGCCCCCTGAGGCAGTGGCTGAACAGTAAACTCCTTTCACTCTGTCGTGGCAGCTTTTCCCACCAAGCTTCTCTGTTGTCTTTGGTGTTTGTGGGTTGAGAAGTCTGATAACAGCCACAGCTGACTGATTCAGGGTGCTAGGGCATGTTCCACCCAGCTCCCAGTCCAAACTGGGCTCTGCTCTGCTCCACTCCCAGTTCTGTGCAATAGACCTTACCCATAGACCATCTTGGCTGTCCTGGGCTGGAGCCCTGCTTCCCTCTGCTATTTCACTGATTCTGCAGTTCTAGAATTTGTTTAGAGCCATTTTTATCAGTGTTTGGAGGGTCTTGGGGGAGGGCCCTAGGTAAGTCTCTGCTTTCCAGCTGCCATCTTCCTTAAGCTGGATTTCAAATTAGGATTAAGAAGGATTAAGGAAGGGAGGAGTCAAGGTGGGCAGGAGCTGGTGCCTCTCCTCTTTATTAAAAAAATATTGTTTGTTATATAGGATAGCTCTCTTGGAAGAAGAGAATACTAGAAATAAACATGATGATGTAAAAATTAGATGACATTAATAAAAACTTATTTAATTTTTTAAAAACAAGTTAATTGAGCTGCCCATTGTCACATAGCTAGTCCAGTATCTATCATGCTATGCTGACACTTAGAATTCACAGTAAAAGGCAACAAATAATCAAAGCCAAGTGAAACATACAGATAGTAAGTGCTTTAAGAGATATAAGATATTGCCGTGCTTTGGAGCATGGTCTGAAAAGGTTTTATAGAGCAGATAAATCTTGAGCTGTGTCTCAAAGGTTTGGTACTATTTAAATAGGGAAGAAAGAAAGAAAGAAGGAATTTCTGTAGGGAATGAAGCATAAAAATCCAGTAGATGGGAATAAGCATAGCATATCACGAGATAGTGGGAACTATGGTATAAGTAGAACAAAAGATACATATTAGTGAGAAGTTAGAGATTATATTGGACAGAGAAGACACAATGAAAAGAAACAGAATGAATAGATTAGGTGTTGAAAAGAACTTTAGTACTACTCTAATCCAACTAATTTCCTACCTTAAGCAGAAAACCTTTCTGTAGCGACCCAATAGGAAGTCATCCAGCCTTTGCTTTAAGTCTTCCAGTGATTGGAAGCTGGGTACTTTAAAAGGCAGCCTATTTCATTCTTAGATAGCTTTAGGTTTTTTTGGTGTAAATTATTGCATGAGCTAAGATACCTCTAGTGCTCCTTATAGGCGTGAAAGGTGGGTGTCAGGCAGACAAGATGACATATGACTGGAAAGTTAGGAAGAAGTCATAATGTGGAGAGTTTCAGATGTAAGGCTTAGTAGTATTACTTTATCTTGCAGGCAGTAAGGTGTTACTGAAGGTTCATAAGTAGCAAGGTGACAGGATCAAATATGTGAATACAAATTTGAAGGCTCTTTGGAGGATGGGTGGGGGGGGGGAAGAGATAAGAACCCTGGGAAGTAATTAGGTGGCTATTGCTCCAGTCCAAGTAACAGGGGCTTAAGAGCACGACTAGAGTAGAGTCTATGAAAGTGGAGAGAATGCAAGAAGTGTGAGAGATGTCATAGAGTTGTAATTAGCAAGACTTGGCCATTTATGGGAGGTTGAGAAAGAAGAAAGAGTCAAGAAGTACTCTGAGATTACAAGCCTTGGTGACTAGAAGAATGGTGGTTTCCTCAACAAAAATAGGGAAGTTTGGAGAAGAAATTTTTTTAGAGGAAATGTAATAAGTCCTGTTTTAAACATGTTGAATTAGAGATGATGATTATTGATAACAATTATTATAATAAGCTAACATATGTACTATGATATATAGTAACATACAGCTACAATGTGCCAAGCACCCTGCTAAGCACTTTATAAATATTATCTCATTTTACCCTCTCCACAACCCTGTGAAGTAGGTGCTATTATGATATCCATTTTGTAATTGAGGAAACTCAAGTAAACAAAGAAAATTAAAGTGACTTGCCCATGATCTCACATGACTATTAGATATCTGAAGCCAAATTTGAATTCAGTTTTTCCTGACTCCAAGTCTAGCATTTCAGGAGATATCTAAGAGTAGATTTCTAATAGGTAGGTGGTAATATGGTCCTGGAGCCCAAAGAAAAATTGTCATACAACATTCAGATTTTGGAGTTGGCTACATAGAGTTAATAATTGAACCCATAATAGCTGATGAGATAACCAAGGGAGAAGGTCTAGAGAGAGAAAAGAAGAAGACCCACAAAGGAGCTTTGGCAGGAGAGGAGGTTAATGATCCAGTAAAAAAAACAGATTGAGTGGTGATCAGACAGGTAGGAGGAGAACAAAGAGAAAACCAAGAAAAAGAGTATACGATAAATTCAGCAGTATAAAATGCTATAGAGAAGTCAAGAAGGATGAGAGAAGGTTATTGGGTTTAACATTTAAGAAATCATTAGTGACCTTGGGGAGAACAGTTTTAGTTGAGTGGTAGGGCAAGAACATTATCTAGCTTGACACTCCATTGTCATTTGATTAACATGCCACGTGACCTTATGAGTAATTGATAAAATTGCTGACCAGGATTAGATTGAGGAGAAAGCATTGTGACAAACCACTAGGGACCTCTCTCCAGCCTGACAACCTATTAATCAGGACTCTGTGGTTGGTCTATCAGCTACAAATGCACCCAACTGTATCACCTAACTGTACTTGTCCTATCTCTGTCCATCTTATCCATTAGCATATTTTATAGAACTTTTAAAAGTGTTTTGCTGAAATTTAGGTGTATTCAAACCATAGCATCTCTTTTGTCTACTATAGTAGCAAAGCTGTATTAAAATATGTTGGAATTCAAATGCAAGGCAAAGGAGTTTAGTAGAGATCCAAGTGAAAAGAGTGAGGTATTAAACAATTTTGAACTGTCAAAAAGGAAAGTAATCTACTGAGGAGGACCATCTCGAATCAAATATCTTTGATAAGGGTCTGGTATCAAAGAACTATAGGTCACTGACATAAATATTTATAACCAAGAGTTATTCTCCAACAGATAATCAAACTATATGAACAAAAAAATTTATTAAGAGAAAAATGTCAAATCATTAACAACTGTTTGAAAGATTACTCCAAATCATTAATAAAAAAACAAGTGCAAATCAAAACAATCCTAAGGTTTCACCTCACATGCAGAAAATGGGCAAGGGTGACAAAAGATCATAATAGTCCATGTGAGAGGGGGAAAGACAGGCATAATATTACACTCTTGTTGGATCTCTGAATTCATCCTACAATCCTGGAAAACATTGTGGAACTATGTTAAGAAAGTGACTAAAATCCCCTTGACCCATAGATCTCTTTGCTGGACATAATATTCTGGGATGTGAAAGACAGAAAGGCCTCATATATACTAAAATATCCGTAGTAGCACTTTTTGTAGAAGCAAAAACTGGAAACAGTGATGTCCACCAACTGAAAAATAACTAAACAAATTGTGGCATATGACTATAACTAAATCATAAGAAATAATGAATATTAAGAGAAGTATGGGAACATTCTATGAACCGATGTAAATTGAAGTGAGCAGATCAAGGAAATCAATATACATAACAATGATGTAGATAGAAAAAACAAAGAAAATAAAAATGGAATGTAATACTGCATAATTGTGATGACCAATCTTGGTCCTGAAGAGATATGAAAAATTACTTCCTTTCTTCTTTGTAGAGGGATGGGTGTAAACTATGCCACATACTGTTGGACTTAGATGATGTATTGCCCGAGTTTTTCATGAAATGCATCTTCTTTTCTTTCTTTCTTTTTGATTTCTTTGTTACCAGGAATGGGTCTCTGGGTATGGGATGATGAGATATATATTGGGAGATATAGGTGGTATGAAAAGCTGATAGCAAAGTTTTTGAGTTTTTGTTTATTCGTTTGCTTTAGTTTGTTCCATGGGAAAGCAACAACCAGTGTCAACTTGGCTTCATTCAAATGGAGTATAGTGGAACTTACTGAAGCATAAAGCTAGGGCATATCAAATAAATAAATAATGATTTAAACAAGAAGCAGATCTGGCAAAATGGAAAGGGAGGCAGAAAAACTCACTGAAGAGAACTCCTTAAAGAATAAAATGGAAATTTGAATGGTATGGCAGTAAATAAGTAAATTAATTTAGGTAAAACAAAATAAAGCTAGGGCAAACAATATTCATGACAGAATAATGTAGTAAAAGAACATTGGAGTTGTAGACAGAAGATCTGCATTCAATTCCCAGCTCTGTCCCTTGTAAATAGTGACCTGAGCGTGGGTAACATTTAATAACTCTGAGCCCCTGTCTTTTCATCTCTTAGGAGTCAGGAATATCTACACTACCTATTTTACATAATTGTTGTGACAAAATCACTTTACAAACCTGAAATCATTAAATAGGTGAAAATGTACTGTTATTTATGGCATTAGCTGAGCACCCGTGTAACAATATGCCACACTCAAGACATTAGAGTTTCACCAAATGTCTCTACAGGTCTTAATGACGGAAAGGCTCTATTTTTCAAATCAATTTTCAATTGTCCATTCAGCCTGGAACCTTTTCTAGTGTCCAAGAAGCAAGCATTATTTCTACTCTCCTCTAGTCTCTGGTAGTTTTTAAGGCCTACAAGCTGCCTATAAGTTTGGCACCAGTTTTGTTAAAGGAAATACAGCAAAGAGTGAGAGTGGATAATTTTAAGTGCCAATATAAACAGTGCTACAATTTCAGTGACTGAAAATAAATAAATAAATCTCCTGTGGTTGAACATTAAACATGTTTGCAAACATTACCCAATTAACAGTTACAATAAAGTATTTCTTGAACATACAGTGTTGAAAGACAGAGAAGCAGTATGGTGCTAATTACAAGACTCTTGTCTATGCTTTTAAAGCCCCTACTATGTATGCATCCAGTAGCTTAGTGGCATCCCTTATGGAATATCACACACACACAAACACAAACACGCATCCCATTTTCACATTTTATAGTGCGAAAATGGTAATTTTTATAATTTTCAAATTGTAGAAGATTGGCAGCAGCTGGTACTTATAAAGCAGCTAATATTTAAATAGTGCTTTAAGGTTTGCAAAGTATTTCACACATATCATTTCACCAAATTCTTATAACAACCCTGTGGGGTAGGTGCTATTATTCCCATTTACTTATGAGGAAACTGAGGCCCATAAAGGTTAAGTGACTTGCCCTGGATCAAGTAGAATTTCCCTTCCTCCAGGTCCAGAACTCTATCCATTGTACCACCTAGATGTCACATTGGTACTGGGATGATATAGTTTTGACTTGTATCCTTTGCTTTGATATCAGCTCCCCTCTTTTGACAAATGTATCCTTTTTCTGGAATGTCTCTCAGCCTAAGCCCTTTTCTGCACCCTAGACAGTTTATTTAACCTTCCCTTACCTCACCAGAACTCATGCACATTGAGCAACTTCGGTGTGCCTAAGGGGAATGTATAGTAAGGGATATATAAGGAGAACATAACCTCTCCTCACAAAAAAAGCTAATGTCTCCTTGTGAAGACAAGCTGAACAAATCTGGGGAGAAAATGAGAAACCTACAAGGCAGTATTTGACAAAATATCAAATTGAATATTATCTAGAAACAAAATGTGTAGTGCAGACAATTGCCACAAGTAGTCGGGAAGAAAAGATGCAAGTGTTGGCTGTAGAAAGCAGGGAAGACTATAGAAGAACTGGGAATTAGATTGGTCTGAGAGTATGAGGAATATTTGGCTAGAAGGGGTGGGGGGAGGTTGAGACAAGGAGTACAGCATTCTAGGCAGGGAGAAAGGGCGCAAGTGGAGAGTGATTCTGGTACAGTGGCAAAAGTGCTGGCATTTGAGTTAGAGAACCTGGGTACAGAGCCTGCTCTGCAGCTAACTGCTTGTGTGGCCTTGGGCAGGTCACTTAATCTCTATGGGCCTCCATTTCCTCATATGTAAAATTAGATTTTGTAAATCGGGATTTTTGTAAAATCAGAAGATTAGATTATCTCCTATTTCTGAAGCAATGAATCAATGATCATAAATGTGTAAGGGGTTTGATGTGTTTATCACATAATAAGGATGCCAGCCTGGGTGGAGTGGAGAGAATGTGAATTGAAATAATGCACCTCTATGAGTGATGGAGAAGAAAATAGCAAACCATGCCAGTATCTTTGCCAAGAAATGGGGTCACAAAGAGTTGGACATGACTGAAATGACTGAACAACAACAAATGAATGATGCCTTCCCTGCCTGCCCCTTCCTTCCCTTACCAGGGATGTTTATCCACCTGTAATGACCATCCTTCTATTGGAAGACTCACAAAAAAGAGATAAAAAATTCAGTCAAATAATCAGCCAACATGTGTTTTTTGAGTGCTTACTATGTATCAAGTACCATGCCAAGCAATGGGTATGAAAAGACAGGCAAACACATGCTCCCTTCTCTCAATAAATTCATATTCCAATAGTGGAGATTACATGGAAATGACTATGTACATACCAGATATAGGCAGAATAGATTGAAGTTAACATCAGAGAGAAAACACTAACAGCTGGGGGAGTAGGAATAGCATCTAGCAGAAGCTGGGTTTTAAGATGAGACTTGAAGAAACCAGGGAAACTAAGAGGCAGAGATAAGCATGGAGAACATTCCAGAAATGGAGGACAGCCAGTGAGAACACATGAAGTTGGGGGACAGTTTGTTGCAGGTAAGGAAAAGCAAAAAGGCCAATGTAGCAATGTACCGCCATACTGAGTGCATGGACAGGAAATTATAAGGTAGAAAGGGACCAGGTTATGAGAAATTTTAAATGCCAAACAGGAGTTTATATGTGATACTGAAGACAACGTTGTTATTGTTGTTGCTGTTCTTCCATTCTTGAAGAGGACCATGACATCAGGGAGGTGATGCCATGAAATGCACGTGAATTGGATTTAAGTGAGGGAGGGCTGTGCAAAGTCACCAGCCTCACTTTCTCTTTTGGAGCCATCTGGGTCCAGTGACAAAATACTGGAGACAATAAGGAGCCAATTGAACTCCTTGTGGGAGTGGCACGGTCAGATCCAAGCTTACCTTGGCAGCTAAGGGGAGGATAGATTGGATTGCAGTGGGGAAAGACTTGAGAGAGGAAGACAAGTGGAAAGGCTCTGACAGTGTTCTGGATGACAGATGATGAGGGCTTGAACTAGGCTTGTAACTGTATAAGGAGAGAGAAGGGGATGTATATAAGAAATATTGTGAAGGAAAAAACAAGGATATTTGAAAATGGATTGTGTGTGAAGGATGAGTCACAAATTGAGGATGACACTGAAGTTTCAAGCTTGGGTGAGTGGGAGGATGATGGTGCTTTTCAATAGTAACAGTTCATTCATTTTATAAGCAAATTCAATATCCAGTACTCTGACACATATCCTAGACACTACTTTCCCTTTTCCCTGGTGCCATATTTCTTTGAAAATAAGACCAACCTCACCCATAGACACAATAGACAATCATTCACATGGTATTATTTTATTGCTAAAATTCGTTGAAAGATTTCCTTTACCAGAGCTCTTTGCATTTGTCTGTCATTGTGATTAAAATTTTACCCACAGAGATACCTTCCTTTGAGGGTGACCTGAGAGGAGTCTATAAAAATCAAAATTCTTCCACTAGACGTAATTAATCATGTGGCTTGCAGTTGTTGCTCAGTCATTTTTGTTGGGACAACTCTTTGGGATCCCATTTTGGGTTTTCTTGGTAAACATACTGGAGTGGTTTCCTGTTTCCCTCTCCAGCTCATTTTATAGATGAGGAAACTAAGGCAAACAGGGTTAAGTGACTTGCCCAGGGACACACAGATAGTAAGTGTCTGAGGTGAGATTTGAACTTGGGTCTTCCTGAATCTAGGCCTGTCACTCTACCCATTGTGTCACTTAGCTTCTCCAATTATGTGGCTAGTAGTTATTTATTTTGTAGCACTAATTCTCTACCCTGGGCTCTTTATGAATCTGTAAGATCTCTAAGAGAATGGAACATGAGTTAGGGATGTTTTGAGGTTAGTGAAAGAGGAGGAAAAAATCTAGGACATAAGAATCTACCTTGTGAGAAGCTGCATTAGGGGCATGGACATATCGGAGGCAGCATTGGTGTACTAGGTATTTCATCCTGTTTATGAATATTTGCTATTTGGGAGATAAGGAGGGAAATAAATGGAAGACCATAAAGTATCAAAGTTAAATTTGCCTATTTCACAATTTTCCCCCAAATTGGTCTTCTTGATAGTACTGAAGTGCAGAGCTACAGCTTTGCATTTTTGTACCTAGGGCAAATTGTTCCTGGGGCAATTTTAATAATTGAATAATATGCCCTCAATCGGGAAGGAGAAAATAGGACCCTTGGAAACTGCAATAAGAGCATTATGGGGCAGAGCTGAAACTGAATCCAACATGTCATCTACTAGCTTCTTATTTTAACTACTTATTCTTGATACCTCATTAATAAGCTTTCTTTTTCTGCTAAAGGACTGCAAGAACTGCCAACACTGTCTAAATCCAGCCGTCTGGGGCAAACCCCTTGTTATCTCACCTAGTTCTGGCTCTGATAAACCAGTTTTGCTCTCACCTGGGTTTACTCCCCTAATTTTCACTGGCACTGGCAGAGTGGTGGTTGATACCCTTCTTGGTGATCTAGTAGTAACCTAATGGTTTATAACATGTAATTAATATGTTGATAACGTGTAATTAATGAGCCCCTACTGGTATGCTTTTCCTTAATAATCAATCAGTAAGCTCAACTAGCTTTTTAGAAAAGGCATTTACTTAAATAGCACGCAAGAATAGTAGTTAAAATAATTTCCTCCCCAAACCTGTGGTCTATTCTCCCATAACTACAGAGTCTGTGGGGAGAAGAGTAGACATGAACTTAAAGTATATGAAAGTATAAACACATGTGTAAGGAATATATATGGACAATATAAATCATAACTCTGGACTAGAAGTGCCTCAAAAGCCTTTGTTTCACCAGAGAGTCCTCGTGAACTTCATTGGAGGGTGAGGGATCAGTGTTGGTTATAGACAAATTTCTCTGTGGCTACTCTGTGTTGCCAGTGAGGTGGCAGTGAGTACTGGACAAGGCGTCAGGAAAACCTGAATTCAAATGTGTTCTAAGATGCTTATTAGCTGTGTGTGTCACTTAGTATGTCACATAACCTCTCTTAGCCTCCGTTTCCTCATCTATAAAATGGGAATGATAATAGTAGCACTTCCCTCCCTGGGTGATTGTGAGAGTCAAGTGAGATAATATTTGTAAAGTGCTTCACAAACCTTGAAACACTACATAACTATTAGCATAGCTATTTTCACTGCAGGTCAAGTGGGTTTGTGAAATCTTAGCTGGATAGGTCATTCAGCTGCTGGGCCAGATCACACAGGTCTTTGGCTACTGGGTTGCCCTTTGCTATAGCTGGAAAGGTTGATATGCTTCTGAGAATGACTGCTGAGCTCCTGGTCTACAAGACCGGGCTATAGAGATTGCTGAGCTGAGGGGCTGCTGCTAAGTCAGGTCTGTGGCTTGTCCCAGGGCCTGGTGTCCCTACAGATCAGGTCCCTCTGCTATACTTCCTGAGAATTTTTTAAAATGGGCAGCTGCTGTCTTTATGACTTTTCATTTTTGGCTCAGCTGTGTAGTGTTATGCCCTCTTCAGCTGGAGTGTTATAATGATCCTTTTTGCTAGAGTCCTAATGTGTTATTTCAGCAAGTATAATGACCCTTCACCTGGACTGGCAGAGCCTCTCCTGTCTGATTCTCTCAGGACTTCAGCTCCCAAGATCTGTCACCTCTAAGAAAAATGTGGGAAAGATCTAGCCTCTCCTGTTTGATAATGTTTCCTTGCTCAGAATAAGTGATGTCCCTCAGTAAAGGACTCCATCTTTTCTTATGAGGACCACCAAAGTTACGCTTCTAAAATCCTGCTGGATTTTATGCAGATGAGTGACTGGGAACTAAGTTATGAAAGATATCTGTGCTCTAGGGGGCAAACTCATTGTTTCTGATTCTTTCGTATAGAATTGGGCTATTTAAGATACCTCAGGCTCTTTCTAAGCAGTGGTGGGATTCAGACAGTTCACACCAGCTTGGTTCTTCAGAACTGGTACCTAATTTTAGGTTTAGTTCTGCTAACCAGTTGTTAGTGGTGGTAGGGCCTGCACCTGCCATGGCAGCGGGGGGTGGGGGTGGGGTAGTGCGGGGACAGGGAAAGAAGGGGGCGGTGCCTTGACTTCGTTCAATGGAAAACTAGTTGTTAATTCATTTGAATCCCACCACTGATATTTCCTTTCTACCAGAGAGGGCTTTCTTTTCATATTTCAGTGTTTCTATTTTTGCCCTTTCATACCTTCAGTCTTATTGAAGCCTAAGGGGGACACACTCTGATACCAGTATTGTTACCAAAAGGTCCTAGAGAAAGAATATTGGATTTGGATTCAGGATATCAAATCTCAGCTTTGCCACTTACTAGTCCTATGTCATTGGACAAGTTACTCACCTGCTCTAAGGCTGAGTTTCCACATCTTTATCCCTACTTTGTCCCTACTCCAGAGAGTTTTTGTGAGGATCCAAATTATATAATGTATGCATAGGGGCTACACAAATATAAGTTATTATATTTTTAAAATTGTTGATAATTCTGAAATTCTAAGTTTTCCTACTGTCCTTCCTTCCAGGAAAATAATTTCTCATTTAGACACATGATACATAACGAGTGTGGGGAACTCCCAATGAGGAAATTCTTTCTTAGAGAGTTGCCTGAGGTACGGACTTGACCAGAGTTATACAGCCAGTAGAGACAAGGCAGAATTTGAACCCGGGTCTTAATCTTGAGACCGACTCTCTCTCCACCATGTAGTGCTGTCTCTTTTAAAAAGTAAAAATGAGTATTGTGAATTAGCAATAGCAATCAGTTTGGGGGCCTTTTAGGTAGATCTTAAAGATCTAAATCCACTGATTAGATTCACTGGCTATACTTAGATAAACAAAGCAAATAAATTGGCAGTCAAGAGGCCTGGGTTTTAGTTTTGTCTTTCAGATAACTGGCTATGAGACCTTGGATGAGTCATCACACTCCTCTGAGCTGGATTTCTTCATTACAAAAATGAAGGGGTGGGTGGGCTAAATGATCTTTAAGGCACCTCTCACCTCTAACATTTTCTTGTATTTTATGACTTCATTTTTCCAAATTCCCTTAGAACTTTTTCTCTACCCGCAAGACTCCCAGGAAGAGACTGGTTTCCATGGAAACCCAAGAAGAAAGGAATCAAGAAAGAAGGTTAAACTATATTCCCTACTTAAGTCTGCTGCCTGATTTTCATTAGGCCCACCCTGATTTCTTCTGAGTCCTGGGGACGTGGACTAGTACTTATTTCCATGGCTGCTATACTAAATACAACCAACTCAGATCTTATTTCCTAATGAACTTTCTAGGTCGAGTAGATATTGACAAGGTAAGCTATTTCTCCCCAGTTGGGTTCCTTGGAGCACACAGCCCCAGTGCTTCCATTTAACAATGTCAGTAATTTCAATATGCTTAACAACAGCATAATAGCCAGACCGTGAGGGAATGAATTATTGAGCAGCCGCTGCCACCACTCAATATTTTTATTCTGCTTTCAGGAGGACTGTTTAAGGCGCTCATTGGGGTGCCTGTTGCTTTTGAAGTATGTTTCTCTTTGCAATCTTGTTTTCTAATCTGTTGATTGATGTTGTACATTACTTTACATTATACTGCATTAGCCAAGGCTTGTTCTGACATTCCCTGAGAGCCGAACGAGAATCCAGCATACAAGTTTAATCAATGGATGACCATTTCCTCTCACCCCCTCATTGTTGATGATATTAACAGGGCCTCTAATACCTTCCACTATGGTAACAGCCTCCCTCAATATCCAAGTGCTACTTATCCAAGTAGGCTCAGTTTCTTCTCTATAATCAGGGTGCTGGATGGGTAGTCAGGACTCCCAGAGTCTCTCTTCCACTCTTCCTCTATTCTCCTTTCTATAGGGGGGATGAGTGGTGTCCCCTCTAAAACTAGGACTTTGGAATAGATAATTTCTCTAGTCTTTTCCAGTTCTAACATTCTATAAATCTTCTGAAATCCTCCTATAGCACTTGCCATCTATGCTACTTATTTATTTAGTCAAAAGTGAGTTGTTAAATGCCATCATTTATAAAGCACTTTAAGGTTTGCAAAACTCTTTACAAATATTATCTAATTTTATCTTCACCATAGTCATGGGGGGTAAGTGCTATTATGTTATATACTGGAGTGGTTTGCCGTTTCCCTCTCCAGCTCATTTTATAGATGAGGAAACCAAGGCAAACAGGGTTAAGTGATTTGCCCAGGGTCACACAGTTAGTAAGTATCTGAGGTCATATTTGAACTCAGTTCTTCCTAACTCCAGGTCTCGTGCCACTGTGCCACCTAGCTGCCCGTATTATCTTCATTTAACAGATAAGAAAACCGAGGCTATTGGTTCAGTTTTCCAAAAATCATACAGCTAGAGCTATCCGAGGTCGGAATTGAACTTAGGTCTTCCTGATCTAGGCAGCTAGGTAGGGCAGTAGATAGAGTGCTGGGCCTGGAGTCAGGAAGATTCATCCTACTGAGTTCAAATCCAGCCTCAGATACTTACTAGCTGTGTGATCCTGAGCAAGTCAGTTAACCCTGTTTGCCTCAGTTTCCTCATCTGTAGAATGCACTGGAGAAATAAATGGCAAACCACTCTAGTATCTCTGCCAAGAAAACCTCAAATGGAGTCACAAAGAATTGGACACTACTAGAAATGACTGAATAATAACAAAAACAACTTCCTGACATACCATCCGACAATCTATCAAGGTGGCTATGCCTTATTGTCTCCAAATGACCTCTTTGAGGGCAGAGACTAGTTCTTATTGTTCTTTGTATCCTTCATTGTACTTAGCAAAAGGTTAGACCCATCATACATCTTCAATAATTGCTTTTTGAGAAACTGACTTACCAGTTCTTATCCTTAAATGTTTGTCCTCGATGGAGCTACCCTCTTGGTTAGCGATTTC
Organism: Phalanger gymnotis; assembly: GCA_028646595.1. Classification (NCBI taxonomy): domain Eukaryota; kingdom Metazoa; phylum Chordata; class Mammalia; order Diprotodontia; family Phalangeridae; genus Phalanger; species Phalanger gymnotis. Next base: position 560,639,402 of record CM053622.1, read on the forward strand.
AACATGTTATGCAAATATTTCCATTTAAAAGCTTAAGAGTCCAGTAAGACTTTTGGGACACCCCGTGTATTTGTGTATGTATGTATGCATGTGTATAGAATTACCATGAAGGGATGTAAGGGACCAAGTGCCAAAATGATTAGAAAACAACAACCACAATTGTTAGTTGGTTAGTCATGTCCTGCTCTTCATCACTTCATTTGGAGTTTTCTTGGCAAAGATACTCAACTGGTTTGCCATTTCCCTCTCCAGTTCATTTTACAGATGAGGAAACTGAGGCAAACAGGGGTGAGTGACTTGTCCAGGGTAACATAGCTAGTAAGTATCTGAGGCTGGATTTGAACTCTTCTTCCTGATTTCAGGCCCAGTGCTCCATCCACTGAGCTATCTAGTTGCCATAATAATAAAAATAAGTGGCAATTATATAGTACTTTAAGATTTGCAAATCATGCTTTATACATGCACATATATATGGATATATACATGTGTGTACATATGTATATGTGTATATATATAAAGTATGTAAATATGTGTGTGTATTACAAACACAGATACAAAATCTCATTTGATCTCACAACAACCCCTGTGAGATAGGTGTTGTTATCCTCATTTTATACATGAAGAAAATAAAGCTGTGAAAGGGTTAAATGAACTCAGGTTTTCTTTACCTTAATTCCACCACTGTGCCATCTAGCTGCCAATGATGCAATTTCAACGCCATGGAGAATGGAATTCTTCTTTGTGTTCTGCCACATGGGGAGAGGGGCCCCTGTTAAGGTACAGTAGTCATAAATAAAAGGAGTGTGCCTTCTCTTTCTCCGGCCAAGCTCCCTGTATTCCTTTCTGTCCCAGCCGACCTCCCTTTCCCCAAGCCCAGAGTCTGATGAGTTACTGTGGTCGGACATAGATGCCAGGAACAGAGAAAGGTGGGATAGATCAGTACACAGTCATGTCTATCTTTTTGTCCAGAGGTATCACTTGACTTTTTATTTTTTTTTAAGGAAAAAAAGTCAGGCACAATGCTTTAAATCCACTTTGACTCTTTCTTATTTACAGAATTAAGTCCCACTTCTTCTGGCAGACTTATCTAAAATCTGGCTCCACCCTACATATACCACTGCTTTTCAAAGGGATCTTTCTCCTTCGGTCAGACCTTCTCTTCACTAACTCCAACTCATGTTGTTTCCCATTTCTTCACAAGGATTTTCCTCTAAATCTCAATCATCCTACAGACCCAGTTTGAATCCTACCACTTCAATGAAGCCATTCCCAGCTACCATGCCCCTTCATGATCTTTCCCTGCTCTGTCCTTGAAGTCAGTAGCACATGGTTTGTGACTTAGTTTCTCTGGAGTTGTTTTGTGCTTGTTAGTCTTTTCTCCTCAAAAACTAACTCCTAGAGCAGAGTCGTTGCCTTATGGTTCTTCTTCCATAGTACACAGTGTAGTAAGGTTGGTACATACTAGACACATACCATTAGATATATAGTTACATAGAATTTTAGATTTGGAAGCAGTGTTACTAAAATAAAACTAATGAAAAATAGACACCTCGTGCCACATTAGTGATTTGTACAAGTTGAATGAGCGCTGGACCTGAAATAAGAGAGTCTTAAATTAAGAATTAAAATTCTGCCTCCACCTCAGAAGATTACTTCTATGTTACTTTGGACAATGCACAGAACTTTGCTGGACATCAGTTTTGTCTGTAAAAGGAGGAAGCTGTCTTGCCTTCCCACTCTAGATCCATTATCCCAAGCATGCTCCTGTCCAGAGTTGTAAGTAAGAACGGTTTTACCTTCTGGGGTTGGGAGGACAATTTGGATTTGGAGTGTGGGATGTGGGCACAGGTAAAGTCACACCAGGAGAGGAGGTAGCCCATCCAGCAGAAAGTATGGTTGGGCCCAGAAGAAGAACATTATGTTGAGGGGACCCTGGAGGAGGTAGCCCAAGGCTGGCTAAAGGAGTGAAATTGTAAGATACCTGAACAGAATTCTGAAGATTGCTGCAAGTAGAAAATATCCTGCCTTAGTTACTCTCTGCCTCTGCCTTGTAAATAAATAAACAAAACAAACAAAAGGTGAGTTTGTCAAGGCCCATTGATAGCCCTAGATGGAAAGGAAATTGGAGATCATTAAGATATGGATGCTGAACCAGAGATGATTAGGTGCTCGATAAATCCTTGGTATTGATTGATTGATTAATTAAAATAGCCTCACTTCTATATGAAGCATATGGAGTAATTATTGGAGTCAGCATCTGAAGAGAGATGCTGAGCATACTGACCACACAGCTTTCTTTTCTCTCAGACTGTTTGGTGAGACCAGCTTGTATTATTGGAAACCACAGACAGAGATAACTCTGTTTGGAACCTGGTTTTCAGCAAGATTAGAATCAGGAAGCAATAAAAGATAGCTGGGCTGCTTTGGAGACTGAGGGAGAGGCGAGAAAAAGTGGAACAGCCGAGTAAAGAGAAACTAAAGAAAGTTATAAATAGTGATATGTATAAATTGCACCTCAATGAGGCCCCAGGTGTGGGTCAGGATCTAACCTGGCTTGGCCCTTGCCCACCATGCTTCCATGTAGCCATTGATCTAGCCAGCCAGTGCAGGATGAGAGAGATATGGCCTGGGAACAAGTCAGGTGATACCAGTGCTAATTGCTAGCCTGGCTCTGGAACTAATTTCTCTGGGTAACCTTGGCCATGTGTCTTAAGCTTGGGTGGGTGGTTCTTCACCTCCAAAGACTGACTTTTCTCACCTGCTAGTTGAGCTACTAGGAGGATGGCTAAAAATGAGGGAATAAATAAATAAATAAGTAAAATAATAAATAAATAAATAAAAAGAATATTTTGCAGGATACTATTTTTATATATGCTAAATAAGATGATGTCATTTACTTGTCATCAGTGGGCCGTGCCCTTATGCCTTTTGAGTTGTGTACACATTTGTACGGGGTTGGGGTTAGCTTTATTAACAGGATTTATGAACAATTTGAAAAGATCCTGGTGGGAATCTGTAGAAATATATTAAAGCCAGTGCCTTATCATTCCACCATTGTAGCTTGGCTACTTTTGTCTTGAAGAAGTTTTGATCTTCAGGAATACAGTGTTTAAAATGAAAATTTCCCCGGAAAAGATCATATTTAAAACCCTTATTTTCTTTTAAAACTTTCTTTAAAAACTTTTTGCTTTATATATTGCCTAATGTCCCCCATGTATCCTTCCCCATATCTTTCCACTCCCAGAGTCTTTGCTTGCAACAAAGAATTTAAAAAGAAAAAGTGATGAGAAAAAAAAAATCAGCAAAATTGATCAACATTCTGAAAAAAATCTGACATTCTATGCAATGTTCTATGCCTATAGATGGGCAGCTACTGTGCTCAGTGGATAGAGTGCTTGGCCTGGAATGAGGAAAACTCATCTTCCTGAGTTCAAGTCTGGCCTCAGACACCAACTAGCTGCGCGACCATGGACAAGTTGCTTAATCCTATTTCCTTCAGTTTCCTCATCTGTAAAATGAGCTAGAGAAAGAAATGGATACTCCAGTATCTTTACCAAGAAAACCCCAAATTAGGCCATAAAGAGTGGGACATGACTGAACCAGGGGTGGGGAACTTATGACCTTGAGGCCACATGTGACCCTCTAGGTCCTCAAGTGTGCCTCCTTGACTGAATCCAAACTTCACATAACAAATTCCCTTAATAAAAGGACTTGTTGTGTAAAACTTGGACTCAGTCAAAAGGCAGCATCCAAAGACCTAGAACTGGCCACAGGTTTTCCGTATCTGGAACAAACGATATCCCTCTACCTCCATCTTTGCAAAAGAGTGGGAAGAGATATCTTCTCATATCTCTTCTTTGAGGCCATGCTTGTTCATTGTAATTTTCCAGCATTTGTCTTCAGTTATTTTGCAGCTGTTATTTTTTTTTTTTTAATTTGCATCGTCGTAATCATTGTATATGTTATTTTCTTGGCTTTGCTGCTCTGAGTTCATAATATTGAGTTCATTGTTTCTTATTGCACAGTAGTGTTACATTTGCAACAATTTATTTATCCATCTCCCAATCTATGGGTATCCATTTTCCCCCTAGTTTTCAATAAAAAAAGTTTTTATAAACATTTTGGTATGTATAGAATTTTTCTTTTTATCAATGACTTCTAGGGATCATTGATAAAAACAAACGAACAAAAACATCTCTGCCTAGCAGTGTAATGTCAGCGTCAAAGAAAGCCCTTATTTTTTAATCCTTTAATTAATAATTTGACCCAGAAAGCAAGAATAGTACACAGGATAGGATGCTAGGAGTGGAGAGAGATAGATGATTAGAAGGGTATCAGGAGATGAGGAAAGTGGTATGGAAAAGGAAAGTGAGAAACCACCAAGCTTACATTACTAGCCATACCTAAGTAATAATTATGGGTTTAAATTAATACAACCACAGTTTCTTACTCAATCGACCTCCTGATTGCCAAATATGGTCACCTGAAGAAGTTGTAGACTTTTGCAATGTATAAAGTATAATGGAGAGAGTACTAGGCTTGGGGTCAGGAGGCCTCAGTCAGTCATTCAGTCAACAAGTATTTTTTTAAAGAACTTTCTCTGTTTCAGGCGTTGAGCTAAGCACTTGGAATAGAAAGAAATGCAAATGCAGTCACTCCTCTCAAGGGGCTCATATTCTAATGGGGAAGATAACATGCCAAAAATGATGTATACACAAGATAAACACATTGTAAATGGAAGACCATCTTAAAGGGAAGAACCTAGTACCTGTAGTGCTCAAGGAATTATGCTAAATGCTGGGATGAGCAACTCAGAGAGAAGATAAGGCCTTCTGGAATTTCTTTTATGTCTACTTAGCTAATCCCTTGACAAGTTCAGCTCTTTGATAAATTATGAACTCGCCTGGCTTTCTGTATGAACTATTCTTCCCCTGATTTGATCGATCCATGGCAAGTTTTTACAGCGGAGCCTCATCCTTGGATTTGACCTTTCGAATGGAGAGGCAAAACAATGGAGAGAGCTATTGATCAGGCCCAAACTGAGGGATGGAGTAGGGTGACACATAGAGACTTAGAGGGGAAACCTGTGCATCTACAACACACATTTTTAGGGAAATAAGTAGTTTCAAAGATGGCAGCAAACACAGGCAATAACAATAGAAAGGGCATCTTAGATCATACTGGGAGCTGAAGGATATCAAGCAGTGAAGTGGTGAGAAGAGCTTCCTGGACTCAGCAGAAGAATTCCTAGAACAAATCTAAATTAAGTCTAATAGCAAGGAATTAGCCCATGGTCCAGTATAGCAAACCAACGTGCTGTAGAGGTTAGAGCAGTGCAATGGAAATCAGGCACACTTGAGTCTGATCTGAGTCAGACATTTCCTGGTCGTATATCCCTGGACTTGTCATTTAACATCTCTCTGGGCCTGAGTTTCCTCATGTGTAAAAAGGGGATAATGCTAGCATCTTCCTCACAGTGTCATTGTGAGCATCAATGAAATATATGTGAATCTCTACATAAGTATAAGCTATTGAGCTATTATTGTTTCAGTGATGCCTTTAGTTAAATAGATTGGACAAATCTAAGGAAAGAGATCCCAAGAGCTTAAACGGGGGCCATTAGACCAACATAAAATCTTTGTGGAAACCTTAGAAAACCACACGTTTCTCTATTTCTTTTTAAAAATTAATACATCAACACAATAAAATCATATAGGAACTACATTTTAATATGATTTGGACCACATTTGGAATGCTATGAAGCCTATGGGCAGAGTGTTTGACACCTCTAGTCTAGGGAACCATATTAGTTTAGAGGGGAAGAATGGAGGTGTCCTACCAGAAAGGGAGGGTGGGCTGTCAATCGTTTATGGGCTTTGATGTAAGTTTATTCTGTAGGGTAGGGACTGGGTTGCAAAAATAAAGTCTCTTATATTTGATTCCTTGTTACCCTTATTGTTTGTATGGCAGGTAAGATTTCAACATAAACTAAATTCTAATATTCCTAGGAAAAAGCTTGAGGAGATATGTGAGCCAGAGAGTTTCTTATTGAGAAACCTCCATATTGGGCCTAATTGACTTAAAATCCAGAAATTTGTCTCTCGAAAATCGCTTACACAAAAATTTACATAACATAAAATTACTATCAAAGAGCAACATTCTAATGGATAGAGAAGACATATATGTAAGATATATGCTTAAGTGTTGTCTAAATATAGGGATGTGGCAAGCAGATAGGGTAGATGTAATCTAGGATCTGGTCTACCTCTATGGAGAGTAGAAAGGCTGTGGTAGTACCACCATACTAGTTGGGAGGGTAGGGAAGAGGAGGGGTTGGTGGTAGCAAACAAGGGGCATTTGAAGCCTATGAACATGATAATGAGTGTGATATCTATATGTCATTTCTCATATATTTCTAGTCTAGGTATGCCTATGCTATGTTATTTAGGGGATCTGAAGGAAAGCTGTATCCTGGTTGATTTTAAGCAGCGAGGGTACTCCTTTTTACTTATACTCTCCAGTTTCTACAAAAGACCCTTACCAATAGGGAATAGAAAGAAATGCATCTATCCAAACAAAATACCAAACCAAAATTTGAGTTCTAGAGATTAGACTATATCAAAGAACGTGTAGGAGTAAATGAGCTCTTTAGTTGGGAACAAGATCCCAGCTTCTACCAGCAGAGAAAGAAAGATGTCACCCAGAAGTTCCCTCAGCAGTCTACAGAACTGCAAGCCCTGGAGGTATTTGATGTTGAGAGCCCCTACACATATCTGAGGTTCTGGGGACTTCGGTCTGCCATTCAAAGATCCCTATTGCCTCTTTGGAGCTCCTTATATCTTGTAAGTCTCTCTACAAATTGAAGTAGGTGTGTAGGTACACAATACTGTACTCAGTATTCCTTCAGCCAATCAGGAATCATACTTCCCTTTGCTTACACTGCAAGCTGAACAGGCTCGTGCCTCTGTAAAACTGTCCCAGACTCTGGTAGAGGCAGGGTTATACATAAATACAATTAACCATATGACACAAGAGAATAAAATAAGTGAAACGAAAATACATGGAGAAAATTTTAGGGGAAATATGAGGAGAGCTTTGATCGTGTGTGTGTGTGTTTGTGTGTGTATATGTTTGTGTGTGTGTGTGTGTGTGTGTGTATTCATGCTTGTATGTGTGTATGTATATATAAGGTTAGGGGAGAAGTGTCAGAGAAGTACTACCATATACTTTCCTCTTGTACTACTTATTCCATACTTATAATACTTTTCTTCATATTATATAGGGTGTTCTTAAAGTCTGTACAAATAGGCAAAAATGCGTATTTTCAAAAAATGAGATGAATGAAATTTTCAACAACATTTTATTTAATTGGAATATTAACAAATACCATCTTCAATATGATTTCCATCATTTGTGATGCAAAGGTTGATGCACTTTGCAAGATTCATGTGAAGTCGATTCAATAACTCCACATTGCCATCAATTTTCCTATGTGCCCAGACTCTAGGGACACCCTCTAGTTACTGCCAAACCTGTCACACCCTCTAAATGACTGTTAACTTCTCAATATTGTTATATCATCCCCAAATGAGAGGTACAATTAACATTCACTGTCATGTCTGCCTTTCCCAATGGAATTGTCCCAGTTCCAGACTAGTTGAGGGCTCTGTGCCCCCAGCACCCAGCATAATGCCTGCATATAGTAGATGTTCAGTAAATGTTTGCCAAATGACTCAATGAATGGGCTTGGCATAAGAAGCAAAATGTTTAGTGAAGATTGTTCTAGCAGCATTATACAATGTGAATTAAACCCCATAATTTTGTGCTAAATCCTCCAATAGGAAATACATGTATTATTCCTAGGAGAAGTGATAACTTTGATTTTTAAAACCCAAGTTTTGAGTTTGTATGTCTGTCCAAAGACACTGCTCTACCCTGAAAGGCAACAAAGGGTAGACAATTCTTATAAATCTGCTGACTGGTGATATATATATTTATTCTAAATCTAGGTTAAAAAGGGGTGGGAGTGGAGACCATTCTGATAACAAGAGAAATCTCAGTTTTTGCTAGTTTGGAAGAAAAATGAAACCTTTTAAAGGTGAAAATTAGTGTTTTCACACCACTAAGTCTGAGTTAGAAGTTGAAGATATGCACCACCCAGGGGTCTTTATAGGTATATTTTACTTAAAGGCAGAAGGTAGACCTCTTGGTCCATGATCTATGAAGTGAGGGGGTAAGTGAAACAAGGATAGAAATGGAGCCAGTGACCTCTTTGTTCTCATGGGAAATTTTTTAGGTTTTCATCTATAAGTCTCTAGAGAAAGGACATGCAACATTGAGAGAAGGGGATTCAAGAAGTGATAAACGTCAGTCCAATGCTTAAGATAACTCAGAACTTGAGACAGTTGAGCTGGCCCTTCACTTAACCTGGCGAAACTTTAAAGTCATACAATTTTGTTGTATTTTAGGAAGATACATTTCAAATGGGCTGTCTTCACATAATAATGACATTATTTAATTACAATACTTTAATTACAATTATTCCAATAATTTAAACACCTTTCTCATTTGAACCTCACAGTCTCATGAGTTAGATACCATAGATATTGTCATTCTTATTTTCTTGTTCCTCTGTTTTTGAAGAAGAGCAGTGACACTATGATTTTGTAGGTGATATCTCGACTTTTCGGTGAATTGGACTTACATGAGGCAGAGTTGTACAAAATCATCAGCCTCACTCTCTCTTCCAGAATTACCAAAGTCCAATGGCAGAACAAAAATCAGAATAAATGACAATGGCCTGGGATGAAGTTTCGATGCAATTTTTGTTGGCATTTTCCACGTCTGCCCAAGTTCTAAGTACTCTACAGTACCTGTATCAGCTGTCTTCATGGCTATTTGAAACAAACTGTTCTCATCCAATGCACCCATTCCACCGGGGGAAGTCTTCACATGCTATGGGTAGATGTCTCTCTAACTAATTGACAGATTTGAGGTCTATCAGCTGCCCTCAACCTAGTTTAGCCCATCTGCCCAGACAATTTTACCTCGGTGTGGTCACTGCACATGCAACAGCTTCTTGGAGTCAAAGGTGAGAGTTGGGTGACAAGTGGATACCAAAAGTGAATGAGTAGCCCTGAAAAGGGCTCAGCAAGTCCCTCACAACAGAGGTGCTAGTCCTCCCTAAGCACCTCATACAAACCAATTTTATAAAGGAGAAAACTGAGGCCGAGAGAGTATAAATGACTTGCCCAGGGTCACATATCTAGCAGGTTTCAAAGGTAAGAGCTTTCTTATTTCAAGTTTATCCTTCTATCTATTATGCCACACTGATTCTCTTCATTTAAAAGGTTGCCATCAGGAGACAGATGGTTGTTTGGTTTTCTTCAAAAAGGGAAACTTTTTTTTTTAACTGAACATGTTCAAAGGAATCAATCAGTTGGGTCCTTCTGGAAAATCTCAGCATGTCTGGCACATGGCAGCTCTGTCAAACTTCTCATCACTGACAAGAAGGAGAATTATCAAGGTGTGAGCAGTAGTTTTAGATAGGACTTGGGAAAAGAGTGAAGAAGAGAGTAAGTCTATGGTAAGATGAGAAAAAGCAAGATAGAAGAAGGTGAGAAAAACGAGGTGTAGAATGGATGAAAAGGGAAAGAGTGTAATAGAGGACATGGCCATCACGTTTCTGTTTCCATACAGAAAATAAAAGACTTTGACTGTTTTGTCTAAAGAGAATTTTGCTACTAATGGTTGAGTTAGAGAGGCAGGTGGGCAGGTGATGGGCAGGAGAAAGATTGTGGATGTTTTCTTTTGCTTTGTTGCCTGTGGAAAGAAAGAAAAAAATCACCACCTGCAATTCTAACCCTGATTGGAAAATATTCTGTTATCTTAGCTTTGGGGCTGTAGTTAACAGATTGTCAGTTTGGCCTCACAGAAACACAGCAGCCAAAAAGCTTAGACATTTTAATTTCCTGAGCAGGTGCAAGTACCAGGATTGGTTTCAGAATACCTGCAAAAGAAGAGGGAAGGACAGAGAGCCAAGGACCAGAGGTGTAGAAATGGAGGGATGGAGGAAGATAGACTGAGGAAGGGGGACAAGAAGGTAGAGGAGAACAGAATGCCAAGCCTTAAAGTATATACATATTTTAAGAAATGAGAAGAGGGTGCAGAGACAGCAGAGAGAGCAAAAATAGCTAGAGATTTCCAAAAGGAACAACTAGGGCAATTGCACAGGAGTTACAAGATGAGAGATTGGTTAATCAACCAATCAATCAATCAATCAACAAACCTAAGTTTCACACTTATTTGTGTGTCATCCACTCTGCTAAATTCAGAAGCTACAATGACAAAAGCAAAACAGTCCATGACCTCGTTGTTGTCCTTTGTACTCAAAGAGGACCCAAATGACACCATGACATCAGGTTAATGTACAATGTGTCTTACTGTGTATGAGCTGGGAGGGCACTACCACAGGTCAAGCACAAATAGTCTTTATGAATGTTTGGGATGAGATGTGTCTAAATTTGCACATCTTGTTTCTTTTGAAAGAAACTATAATTCTGCTTTGCTTATAAAACACAGCACCTTCTTTTATTTGGGCAAGTTATGTTGGGTGGTCCTGTGCCAGTGTTTAACATGTCTCACAACTGATACCAAAGTTCTTCAGAGAGACCTTGAGAATGTCCTTGTATCTTGTATCTATATTCTTCTGATTTCCATGTGAGTGCTTGCCTTGTGTGAAGACCATCTCCTGTTCTCCACAAAATAGTCGTCTCCATAAATAGTTCTCCATAAAAATAGTCCACCTGCCAGTTGTCCATAAAATAGTCTTTTAGGAAAACGTACATTTGACACTCTAACAATGTGGACAGTCCATTGGAGTTATGTTCTCTGCAGTAGTTTAAATGCTTTGCCTTTCAACTCAAGAAAGGACCTCACTGTCCAGTACCTTATCTTGCCAGGTGATCTTCAGAATCTTTCTAAGACAATTCAAATGGAAGTGGGTCAATTTTCTGGCAGGGTGCTGGTAGGCTGTACAGGTTTCATAGGCATACAACAGTGAAGTCTACACAATTCTGTAGACCAGTTTTGTGGGAAGTCTTCTGTCTCACACTTTGCTTTGGAACTCCCCAAACCCTGAGCTAGCTCCTGCAATGTGTATCAATCTCATCATCTATGTATGCATCCCTGGAAAGTATACTGCCAAGGTATTGGATTGTTACTATCAGTGTAAAACTGAATCTCATCTACCTCATCATTTACCAGGGTATTGGTACTGCATATTCTTACTGAGCCAAGAATCCTACATCTATGGAAGCTTCACTTGCACTTTATTTTTGATGGATGTATACAAGCTTGTTAACTAGATTAGATTTGATTGCAAATCCTATGCCAGTTTCATGGCACTCCTCATGACAGCTGCCACTCTAGAAAAGCATGTATCCAGCTCTGACTTTGGTCAGCTGCCCTTCATTTGCCAGCCTTATTTCACTCAGAGCTGCTATTTGGATATGAAACCTGCTGAGTTCTATTGCAATGAGAGCTGTTTTTTATCAGGTCTACTGGATTTCTTATTGTCCATAGTGTGTTCACTTTCCATGTACAAATGCTAAGTGGAATCATCTTTGCAAAAGTGTTTGTACTTTTTTTTTTGTATTTCTAACACAAGGTAAAACTGCCACAGTAAGCAAGCCAGAGTTAGGTGAAGCAGACAATATTAGGGCACCTTTTCTAGCCCCTTCCTCACACCAGGAGGTGAATAGTACAGTCCTGTAAAAAGCTGCTCAGACACCCAGCGGGTGGCTCAATCCCACTGCTGTTTCATTTCAGTGAGACGACCCTATGCCCTGGGCTGCCCGTGTGTTGGGTTGTGATTACAGTTCTCAGTTCATCCCCACCTTCTGCTTTGTCACTAACCCATTACAACCATGCATAAATTGGATTTTAACTCATGCATAAATTGGATTTAAGTGAGACAGAATTGGGGAAAATCATCAGCCTTACTCTTTCTTCAGAGTCATCAGAATCCAGTTCTAAGACAAAAATCAAGATGACTGGTGATGGCTCAGGATGCAGTCAATGACCTTGGTGTTTTCAATGTCTGACCAACATCCAGGGGTTCCAAAGTGCCTGATTCTGCTGCCTTTCTGGCCTGGAACAAATTCTTCTTGAACAAATTGTTGACATCCATCTATTCTGCCTGAGATGTCTTGGGATAGATGCCTCCCATAACTCACCAATGGTTTTGAGCCCTGTTGGTTACCCTCAACGTGGTTTAGCCTGTTTTCTGAGATGGTTTTACCAGGGTATGGGTACTGCATATGCTACCGCTTTTTGAGATCACAGATGAGAGTTGGGTGGCAGGTGGACATGAAAGATAGATGAGTAGCTCAGCAACCCTCACAACAACCCTCAGAGCTACTAGTCTTCCCTGAGTATACCATACACCCCTCAATGAACTTACATTATATTGAGAGGGAGGGCATGTATATATGAAGTATATGCAAACTAGATACAAGGTGATTTGGGGAAGAAGGAGTGTAATTGGCAGAGATATATAGAAAATGTCACTTTACTTGAGTCTTGAAGGAGACTAGGTATTCCAAGAGATAGATGTGAAGAGTAAGTACATTCCAGGAATTAGGGATAGTCAGTGACAAGTTACAGAAATGGAAAATGAGTGTCTTGTAAGAGGAACAGAAAGACTAATTTGACTTGACCACAGAATGCATGAGAGGGAGTAATGTATGTATATACTGGAAAGGTACAGTGTGGCCAGGTACAGTGTGGCCAGGGCTTTAAATGCTAGACAGAGGAGTTTACATTTGGACCTATAGGCAATAGGGAACCACTAGAGTTTGTTGAGGAGAAGGCATAGTCAGATTTGTGCTTTAGGGGAGACATTTTGGCGGCTATTTGGAGAATGGATTGAAATGAGGGGAAACGAAGCAGGGATACCTATTAGGAAACCTTTTAGGCATATAGGCCTTATGAGCGGGGATAAGTCCTGATCTAGAATAGTGGCTGTTTGGGAGGAGAGAGGAGGATTAATATGAGAAATGTGCAAAAGAAATGTTGTGGAAGAGAGATGTGGAAGTAGGAACAAAATGTAGCAATTGATTGACTATATGGGGTGATTGAGATATGGAGGTTGATAACCTTGGCTGTAGGGATGGTCAACTGAGTTGAATAGTATAGAGCAACAATTTTCAAAGTGTTGTCTGGGGACCCCTGACAGACTTTAAGATTCTTTTAGTGGATTTGAAGTAAAAAAAAAGTCATAATAACACTAAAATATTTTAATGTAAATTAAAGGTAAATATAATTTATGGTAAATATTGTTAAATATGGATAAATATTGATAAATTGGTAAATGTCTCTCCTAAAGCACAAATCTGACTATGCCTTCTCCTCAATAAACTCAAGTGGTTCTCTATTACCCATAGATCCAAATATAAACTCCTTTGTTTAGCATACATAGATACAACTCACATAAAACCTTTAGAGATGCTTCAGTTTTTAAAAGTGCAGAGGAGTCCTGAAGTTTAATAGGGTAAAAGAATCAGAAAAATTTAGGGCCACTAATGTAGAATAACTTTAAAAGGCAAATGGCCTGAAGAAAGGCTGGAAATTTGGTGATTGAAACTTGATTGCTCACCTTGGAAGGAACAATTTTAGTCAAATGTTAAGGGGGAAATCCAGATTTTAAGGTATTATGGAATAAATGGGCAATAAGAAAAAGGTAAATCTAGAAAACTTTCCAAAGGCTGCTGATGACCAAAAAAACAAGGAGGAGATTAGAAGTTTTTGTAGGCAAGAAAAGTTGTTTTTTTTTCTTTTCCCCCAAGGTTTGTAGCAGTAAAGGAGACTGAAAATGCTATAAGAAAGGGGAAACTGAAGGAACAATATTTTGCAGTCGATAACAGGGATGGAGAATATAGGTGAAGAGGTTAACTGTTCCAAGAGGGAGAACCTGCTCTTTCTGTAGGACAAATGATGAACAAACACCAAATTAGTTTAAGATGGAAAGAATAGTGGAAAGGGAGATCACATGAGAGGGCCTTCAGTAAAACAGGCAGCAAGGAGGTATGCAGAATGGAGGGAAGAGCTAACGATAAAGGTTGGGAGCTTCAAATCCAAGACGTGTCCTTAAGGACCTTATTCTAGTTGAAAACTAAGAGAGTACAAACATCAGATAATTACTGAACTTTATTAGTGTGATTTAGGTTAAAGAAGACAATAATAGAATTTTGGAGCTGGGAGAAACTAGAGTATTTACTTTATTTTATTTCAATTTTCTTTTATTCTTATGTCTGGTCAGACATGAGATTTCTTTGATACAGTAACTCCTGGTGGGAAAAGTCCCTTTAACTATGAAGACCAGTCACTCTTATGCTATTTGTAATTTTAGAGAGTTGCCTCAGGCTTTTAGAATTTACTTGTCCAGGGTCACACAGGCAGTAAGTTTCAAAGGTATAACTTGAGTCCAAGTTGTCTTGTCTTGAAATGTGGCTCCCAATCCATCAAATAATACTGCCTCTTATAAGCATAAAATTGTAATGCTGGAAGAAACCTTAGAAATTATTTAGGCTAACTTCCTTATTTTGTAAATAAGGAAACTTCAACCAAAAGAGACTAATTAACTTCTAGTGGCAATATGATTCAATGGAAAGAATATTGGATCTGGAGGCAGAGGAAATGAGTTTGAATCTCATCATTTATTACCTGTATGAACTCAGTCAAGTAAATTAACTCCTTTAAGCCTCAATTTCCTTATATGTAAAATGATGGGATTGGAATAGATGCACTCTGAGGTCTTTCTCAACTCCATCTATGACCCCATGATGAAGTTCAAAGAGCTAATTAGTGCCAAACCTAAACCCTGGTTTCCTGATTCCCAGGCTAGCGTTCTTTCTACTCCAAACACTACAAAAGGAGTTCAGGCAAGGGGCAGATGTATCTAAATTTGGGTAGTCAAGGAAGGTATCAAGGCAGGACCTTGAAGATCAGGTAGATTTTAGATAACAAGAAGGTAGCAAGGTAATCCTTCCGGGCAGGGAATAGCATGAACAATGGAGTTAATAGGCAAAAAATGAGCCTGGCATGTGCTATTCAAATGAAGAGACAGACCTGCCTGGAGGGGAGAGTGCACATAATTTCATTCACTTCTGCCAGTACCATCCAAAAACCAGAACAAAAAACAAACAATGATGGGCAATGATAAAGCTCATTTAAACATTTAGCATGTTATCCTGCGCAAAATTCAAAAGCCATAGCAGGGGATGTTAGATTAATATAAAATGAATACATAATTGAACACGTCAAATAAAATAAATGCCTCCATTTTGCTTCCAACTGGTTCCAACTGTGCAGCAAAGAGCCACAAACTACCATATAAAATGAATAAATCAAAGAAGTTCCCTTGGTATCTTCTTTCAAGGACAAATATCACTGAAAAGATATCATACTGTCTCTGAAGATGGGCCTAACTTGCTGTCCCTGCAATCTTCCAGTCCTCAGATTTGTAGTTACCAAACCCCCACCCACACTCTTAGTTTACTTCCAGGCTCCAGAATCAAGCCAGTCTCCACATGGGAAAAAGAGTCCTTTGGACACATTCTTTAGGTGGCTCAGTAGCAATCAAGCAAGCCTGAGCGCTCTTCTTGCTCTGACCTCCAGTATTGGGCTCTCACCTTGTTCCTTATGACCAAGCTCCTATCTTGCTCTGTAGTTATGACTGGGATTCCTGAGTCATTATTTGGGTCCTTGCCTGCTACCAATGCTATATCTACTTCCCTATGTCAACTGATTCAGATTGGTTAGATCAGGTTTCTTCCCACTGGAAGAAGAGGGGAGCAGAGGAGGGACATTCACAGTATATAGACATAGTTAGTATGACTAAGGAATCTACCAGGGTAGCCCACACACCAGTGGAATTCTCCAACTCTCATCTTTTTAAATCTGATTTACTTATGATTAGTGTATTAAAAGTACCTGAGGTCTGTTCTCCCTAGAGGGATGGACTTGTAAAAGGCTTAGCTTCCTTTCCCCACCTTTGTATTAAGCCTAAGAGACTGTACTCATCCTTTCTCATTCTCCTCCTGCAGGGGTGAGGTGGGGAGCAACTCTCCAAATTTCTTTATATTCTTATAGGACCCATTGCCTCAATTGTAAATCATCAGTATGACTTCATTTCTATGAACTTGACCAAGACTTGGAATTGAAAAGTAGTAGTAAGGTGGAAGCATAAGTATCCTTGTATCATTTTTGTATGAGAGAATGCTACTGGACTACTTCATCAAACGGTCACTTGCCTGGCAATTCTTAGGACATTTCAGCTGTTGTTTACCACAGAATTCTTCTCTCTCTCCCTCCTCACTTGTCCCCAGTACAAATGCTCAATCTTCCTGGGTTTCTGTATTACTTTGTATTGCTGTTGAGAACTATCCTCACCATGGTAGACTCATTGCATCTCTGTGGCCCAGCTATCATCAGTAAATCTGTCCCATCTCCTCCCAACTCTATCTATGACAGTTTGTGACCTTGGGAGAAACTTGTCTCTATAGAGATTGACTATATAGGCTTAACCACTTGATCTAACTGGAATTGAGAGGTGAAAATTATTTAATGGGGAATTTCAGAAGAATATTCTCCCCCTTCCCCTTACAATCATTAAAGATATTTTAGAGAAAATGTCACTCTTAGGAATTTTTGGACTGAGGACACAAGGGGATCAGGGTCAGCATTATCAATGGAGTTGTGACTGAGGTGATAGAAAGGTTAAAGATAAAAGTCCACTAATGTTATCCAGTGTGATTCCTGGAAATAGAAAACTTCACTTCTGATTTCTAATCTCAGTCGAGCTTTCTTCTGTCTCTCATCATTTTTTCCATATAAAAATAAAAGGATGGTTTATAAAATTTCATTTTAACTTGCACTTTGAAGAGTCCAACAGACAGAAGGAGAAGCTATTAGGCAGTATTGTCTCCAAAATTTGATCTGACCTTCCGGAGATAACATCTCTGTCCTTCAAGATAAGGTCATAATTGCTATCTCTGCCTGTCACTCTCTGTCAGTTTGAGATACCATGTACACCCGGTTATCATATCTGGAAGAAAAAAAACTCCTCAGAGGAGAAGCCAATTTACTGCTCTCAGAACATTCATGGCTTTCTAGCATGGTTTCCTTCAGGGGACAGTGTTTCACGGTTAATTGTCCCCCTTCTTTCTTAACTTCTGTGCAAAATTACAGGCATAATAATTGTTCTAATGTGCAACAAGGAATATTTTAAGATTTAAATTATTAATGCACAGCCCCCATTACAATCAGTCTGGGGAGATAAATCACCTTGGAGAACTGACTTCGCTCTTCCAATCATGAGAAGATGGCTTCCCATCTCTGTGGTGAAAGCTAACCCTGTGAGCATCTATGAATGAAGTTTATCTTTGTTGTGGAATTAACCCTTAAGAAGATCAAAATGTCTTGCTTATGCTAATCTGTTTTTTAGTAATTGACCTCTATCTCTCCCCAAAAGAAAATTCAGAGATCCTGATCTCCAGGTAATTTCCAGCAAACAGAAAATATTACAGTGAGGAAACCTTCCAATAAAGTTAGGCATATGTCATGTGCACCTAGCAGCCCTTGAATCATTGGAATTTTGACTAATTTTAGAGACAGAAAGGGGAAAACTAAAATCTGTAGCGTCAGTGACGAAATACCCAACTTAAATGTAAGTAGAGCAACCACCTTTCAAGTGTGATTTGACAAGTTCTGGGCAGTTTTCCCCACCAAAAAAAAAATCTCCCCCACTTATTTCTATGAAATTCCACCAATAGACAGTCGCTCCTTTGGATCTGGAAATGTCTGGGGTATCCAAATGTCATCTGTTCAATGACAAATACTCCTGGAAAGTGAGTACTTTAAACCATTATTAGATATCTTTTGAGGATTATGCTAGTTACTAGAAAGATGTATTAGATAAATCTTGGAAATGGTGCCTGTTGGAATGAGGAAGAGGAGCTTAAAAGAGAAATGGAATCACCTACTTTAAAATTTTGCAAAGGGCCGAGCTATATATGGATATGGATTACTCAGTAAACTTCAGTGTCTCCCTATTGTTCCAGGATGAAATAAAAACCCATCTCTTTGACTTTTTAAAGCCCTTTATAACTTAGCCTCAGCTTCTCATTCCAGTCTCATTATACATTACTCCTTTTTTCCCTTACTCCCAAACTCTCTCTTCTTTACACATAGAATTCCATGTCCCTTCTTTACTCTTCTCTTTTGCCTGGTCCCCTATACCTAGATCGAATTACCTACTCATAGACACCCTTACCTCCTTCAAAATGCAGACTAAGTACCAATGTTCTACATGATGACTTTCCTAATGCTTCCAGTTAGCTATTAGGTATATTTAATGCCTTCCCTCATTAACTATTAATCTGTATACAGTATCTCCATTGATAGGACATAAAGTCATTAAGGACAAAAATTATTTAATTTTTGTCTTTGTAGTTCCTGGCATAAGATAATCACTTAAATTGTAACCCAGTGAAAGCCAGTTTGATTGGTTCAGCTCTAGCCCCCAGGAGGCATGAATTCTAAAGTTTAATTGAGACCTGACTCCTCTGTCCCAGCTGCTTCTACTTTGTGGCATAGAGTTAAATTTACTGGCTCTTTGCCTCATTCCACATTCCTTATTAGGCAAATCAGAGAATACCCTCCTTTCAGTGGCCCATTTCTTGCCTCATTGGTGATGGGGCAGTTCCCTATTAGTGCCACACCAACCCCTGTCTAAAATATCTATCTGTATCAGTTTGAGCCCCAAGAGGATTGTGGCCTTTGATTGCAATGTGCATTCCACCACACATCAAAGCTATTCCTGCATCACCCACCAGACTAGGGTCAATGGAAGCTTCACACCAAACTTTTCCTCACTGATATCTTATTTTACCCCAACTTCCATCCCTGTGAAAATGTCACTCTTTTGGAACAACTCTGTCCCCTTTTACATGAAATAAATGATTATTGTGGATCATTACATTATAGCATATAATTGCTACTCATTCATTATGCAAACATAGTCAAGTCTTAACCTTTCACAGCCTCAGTTTCCTCATAAATAAAATAGTGATATTAGAGCAGATGATTCCACCTTCCACTTAATATTCCATTGTTCTCCCACATCATTCCAACCAGAGTTGTTGCTCAGAAATCAGAGAATCTGAGATCAAATCATATTTCTAACAATTAATATGTGTGATGTTGGGAAAATCACTAAATCTCCCTGTTTACCAATCAGTAAAATGAGGCAGGTTCGATCAAATGGCCTCTGTGGGTCTTTGTTGATTTGTAATCCCATGATAGCACTTTCTGAATTCCAGAGACATGTATGATTTATATCACTTATTTGTTATTAATCATAGGCTACATTATAGTTATTTACAGTTACCTGTTTAGCAAAAATTTTAAATTTTGTTAAGACTATTTCTTATACTTGAACATAGAAGGCAATTAATAAATATTAGTTGGAAGTAGGTTAAAAATTTATTTAAATAGTTTCACAAACTGTCTTTTTCATTGTTGTAGCATCAGAACTTGACAGTGTTTTGCATAGTCAGCTCTTAATATATATATATTTATTTATAATATTATATTATATTAAATTGTACTCATCCAGAATCCCTTTTTTCTACTTCCTATATACTTCCATGAAAATGTAGACTATAATATTGATTAGTGTGGTTTATTGGCAAAAGTCTAGAATGGGAGTCAAAATGAGAGTCAATTTAGTTTTAGTTCTCAAACTATTAAAATGAGTCATCTTGGTTAAGTCACCACCCATTTGGGTTTTAGTTTTCTTATCAGTTAGATATGAATAACAACTGACTTGCCTATCCTCATAGGTTATTGTGGGGATTCAATGAGAAGACAGAAAGGAAAAGCATTTTGGAACAGGTGACTATGGAATGAGAAGAAGCATGTTGTAATGGTAAAAAGTTAGCCTTGGAAAGCCCTAGAAAGGCTTAGGTTCATATGCTGTCTCCCATATTGACTGGCTGGATGACTTGACATTCAATTGCAGATCAGAGGTTAATTTGCAGTAGTTGACAGGGTTTTTATACAAGGAATTTCCCATACTGAGGAAATTATAGTTCTCCCATTCTACCTTTGGCCCCAAGAAAATGATTTACAAATATAAGTTGTTGTGTATGACTTTTCAATCAATTATGTGTGTCAATGGAATTTAGGGACAGAGAATGGGATAGGAATGGGAGAGGTGAAGTGGTGTCAATGACAAGCTTATGATTTTCACAACTATGTCAAGGTCTGGTCTTGATAAATACTTGTGCAGTACACAGATATGTGCTTAAATCCTTCTGAATGACATTGAGTTTCAGGAACCTCTGGGTAAGGAGAGTACTCTCCGGCAGACATCCATAGAGCTAGATTTTGTCATCAACTTGCCTGTTGAGGCTGCTCATCTCCTCAGACAATAGAATAGAACACTAATCTTGGAAGAGGCTTGAGCCTGGGATCTCCAATGACAGGCTAGAAAGTGTACTCGACAGGCTGATACTGGAAGACATATTTGGAAAGGAGAAGACTGTCAGATTGACACAGTGATGCCCCAAGGTCTCAGATTGCTGACCATGGGAGAAAACATACAGTCTTTCTTAATGCCACCTCTGTCAACCTCCCCCAGGAAATATCAATGATCTTCATGTAGAAAAGACTTCTGAAGCATCTCTGATCCTCCAACTGTTTCAGATCCCACAGATTTAATTTCCTTCCTTCCAAGGTGTTCACTGAAACCATCTGAACTTAGTCTACTCCATATACCTGCTGCTTTTGTTGTTATTATGATTGAAGCTGGCAGTGGAACAAGAGGGAGGAGAGCAAAACTGGTTAATGCTCTTGCCTGAAAGGTTGCTAATAATTCTTTCTGTAGTACTGCAAATCCAAATTCAGGCTACCTTAATGAGATGTTTTGGTATAGCATAGATCTAGCAATTATAGAGCTGGAAGGGACCTTAGAGAAGTTTTAGTCTTACTTCTCTAACTAAAGTTTAAACACTAGGAGAACTATTATATTTGCACATTGTAAAAAGCTAATAATTATTATTTGACTGAATTTAGGATGAAGGCATTATTTAAATAATTTCATCAACTTTTTTATTTTGCATTTTCAAATGCATATTATATCAAAAAATTTTAAGTACACTTCAAAACCTCTTACAATACATGAAGCCTCTCCATTTCCCACCAGACTATATATTCCTTCAGACTTCTCCATCATGTCTTAAGAGCCCAGTGTCTCCTTGCCCCAACCCCTAAGCTTCCTTTCTCATCTTTACAGCTTAGAACTTAAGCTTCTTGAGGTAAGGTGCTATCTTTCTTTTTGCTTGTATTTATATTCCCAGTACTTAACACAGTACCTGGTAAATGGTATGGGTTTAATACTTGTTGACTGGCTGACTGACTACTTTTCCCTTCTATTACCTCATACAGGGGTTCTTTCTCATTTTGATTTGCTCATGTCTACATATGAAGAAACCCCCAGATATCCTGAATCAGGTACCAGTGACAATGATTTTGCCCCCTAGGCTTAGCTTTGTATTTGTACATTTGTTCTTCTACTTATCTACATAGAAGAAGAGAACAGACTAAAGAGTTGAAAAACTAGGGAACTCCAAGCCCCAAGATAGGTTTGGTAATTGTTGGTCAAATAACCATTACCTTACTTATTGTTTTGTCTCCAGAGATGCAAATTTGCAGGACTATATAGAATACTTATCAAAAACTAAGGTGAGATCTCTCATCCAGGACCTTAAGTAACTCAGTAGAAAGAGGTGTATAAAGCTTTTTGTCTGTTCTAGTGTAAGAGTTGGGTTTAATAAAACTTTTTTTTCTAAAAGAACTTTTATAAGCTTATACATACTAGCTTCAAGTTAAGAGAACAAAGCATAGCACCTAAACAAGAATTTTTGGGGAAACATAAGCTGGTGGCTGTAGAACCAAGCAGCACCTGCAGGGACTATATCCTGCCCAATGGAAAACTGTTTTGTATATGCCATTTCATTAAACACCTTTGCTTTGAAATAATTTTGTCCCTTGGCTGACTATTAAAAGTAAAAACATTGGTGGGGGCTCAAGAGTGCTTTAGAGGTGTAGAAAGATGATTTTTCCTTGAACCTGGAGTAGTCAGTCTGCTGGAGAATCCGCTTTGTAAATTGGGATGTTGACATGTGCTATATTCAAGAAGCTCATATTCTGTTGGGGAATAGAACATGTCTATAGATAGCTATTAAACATTGCTAATAAGTATAAGATCTCGGACTAAAGTTCTGACTTAATTTCTAGTCTAGTGTTCTTCCGATTCCTAGTTAAGGAATCATGATAATGGTGTTCATAGGATTAATGTAGCATAAATTCAGAAATGGAAAAAAAAAGTTACCTATTTGAACTCTGTCACTTTACAGATGAGGAAACTGAGGCCCAGAGAAGTAAAGTGATTTGCCTAAGGTCACACAAGTAGCATGTCAGAGATGGATGTGAATCTATGCTTTTTTGACTCCAAGTCCTACCCTCTTCACACTCTACCACTCTATTGTCCATCACTCCCATCTTTTCTCCCTATTTATCTAAATCTTACTAATCCTTGGAGGCTCAGTTCAAAGCTTTCTTTCTCTCTGAAATCTTCCTACAAACTAAGCCAAGCAGTTATTTCTTCCCTCATCTCTATACCAAGACAAAAAGACAAAGT
Organism: Phalanger gymnotis; assembly: GCA_028646595.1. Lineage (NCBI taxonomy): Eukaryota > Metazoa > Chordata > Mammalia > Diprotodontia > Phalangeridae > Phalanger > Phalanger gymnotis. Next base: position 560,662,167 of record CM053622.1, read on the forward strand.
CTTTTTTGGGGCGGGGAGGGAGGGTAGAAAGTGTTTACTAGTGATTTCATTGGTCAAGGAAATTCAAGATACAGGAAACTACCTCTAATCAATCTATATGCTCTTTATAACCTTAGAGAGTTGTTGGGGGGTACTGATATGTTTTTTCAGGCCCATGGTAACATGATCAACATAGGTCAGAGCCTAAACCCAAATCTTCTTGACTCTAAGGCTAAATACTATGCTTCGTTACGTCTCCTTCATTGTCACATGTCATTGGATTTATAGTTGGAAGGACTTTATCGATTTCAATACCTTATTCTCCAAATTAATACACTGAAATCAATAAAGAAATTGATTTTTAAAGGTTATGTGCATAACAAGTAGCAGAATCAGAATTTCCTAACTATTTTATTAAATATTTACTTTTTTCAAATTACATATAAAAGCGATTTTTACACTCATTTGTTAACATTTTGAGTTCCAAATTCTCTCCCTCCTTCCTCTCACCCCTCATTAAGAAGGCAAGCAACTTGATATGTTATACATGTGCAGTCATGTAAAACATATTTCCATATTAGTCATGTTGCGAAAGAAGACAAAAAAAACCAGAAGAAAAATAAAGAAAGTTTAGGGGCAGCTACATGGGTCAGTGGATAGAGCACTGGCTCTGGAGTGAAGAGGACCTGAGTTCAATTATGGCCTCTGACACTTACTAGCTGTGTGACCCTGGGCAAGTCACTTAACCCCAATTGCCTCACACAAAAACAAAACAAAACTAAACTATATTAAAAGAAAGTTTAAGAAAAGTATGCTTTGATCTTCATTCAGATTCTGTAAGTTCTTATTCTGGAGGTAGATAGCATTTTTAATTTCAAGTACTTCAGGGTTGTCTTACATCATTGTAGTGCTGAGAATAGCTAAGTCATTTCCACTTGGTAACTGTACAGTATTGCTGTTACTGTGTACATTGTTCTCCTTTTCTGTCATGTTACTCAATCTGATAAGTGTGAGGTGGTACCTAAGATTTGTTTTAACTTGCATTTCTCTAATCAATAGTAATTTAAAGCATTTATTCATATAACTATAGATAGCTTTGGTTTCTTTGTCTAAAAACTACCTGTTCATATTTGCCATTTGTCAAATGAGGAATGACTTGTATGTTAAAAATGTGTCTCAATTCTGTATATATTTGAGAAATGAAGCCTTTATCAGATAAACTTGCTGTAAAAATCCCCCCAACCCCCAGTTTTCTGTTTTCCTTCTAATGTTGGCTGCATTAATTTTGCTTATGCAGAATCTTTTTAATTTAATGTAATCAAAATCAATCACTTTACATCCAGTAATAATCTATATCTCTTGGTTTGGTCATAAATTTTTCCTTTTTCTATAGACCTGACAGTTAAGACATTCTGTACTCCCCTAATTTTCTTATGGTAGCAAACTTTATGTCTAAAACATGTAATCCTCTCTATTCTCTGATTCTGTTTTATGGGTGAGTTCATCCCATTCACATTCACAGTTATAATTACTATGTACTTCCCTCTCACCTACTTTCCTCCATTTATCTTTTTTTCCTCTCTCCTTTCATTTTGTCTCTCCTCAAAAGTGGTTTGATTCTGACTACCACTTCTTCCAACCTTCCCTTATTTCTTTTAGCACTCCCCCTCCTCTTTTATTCTTTCTCCTTCTTCCCTGTAAGGTAAGATAAATTTCTATACCTAACTGTCTCTCTCTCTTTGAGCTAATTCTAATGAAAATAAGGTTCAAGCATAGCCTGCCATCGCCCACCTTTCCCTTTACTGTAAAAAGCTTTTTCATACCTCTTTTATGTGAGATAATTTACCTGATTCTACCTCTTCCTTCCTCTGCCTCCCAGTATATCCTTCTTTCTCACTCTTTAATTTAATTTAATTTAATTTAACTTTTTTGAATATCATCCTATTGTAGTCAGCTGACACCTGTGCCCTCTGTCTATGTATGCTCCTTTTAACTGTGCTAATAATGATAAAGTTCTCCCGAATTACAAGTATCATCTTCCCATATAGGAATGTAAACAGTTTGAACTTGTTCTGTTTACCTTTTTATGCTTCTCTTGAGTGTTGCATTTGTGAATGAAATTTTTCCATTCAGCTCTAATTTTTTCATCAAGAATACTTAAATGTCTTCTATTTCATTAAATATCCATTTTTTTTCTTCCTGAAGAATTATACTCAGTTTTGCTGGGTAGTTGATTCTTGGTTATAATCCTAGCTCCTTAGCCCTCTGGAATATCATATTCCAAGCCCTCAAATCCTTTAGTTAGAAATTGCTGTATCGTGTTATCCTGACTGTGGTTCCATGATATTTAAATTATTTCTTTCTGGCTGCATGCAATATTCTCTCCCTTACCTGAACACTCTGGAATTTGGCTATAATATTTTTAGGATTTCCGTTAGGAGGTGATTGGTAGATTCTTTCAATTTCTATTTTACCATTTGCTTCTAAAATATCAGGGTGGTTTTCCTTGAAATTTCTTGAAAGATGGCTAGGCTCTTGTTTCAAACATGGCTTTCAGGTAGTCCAATAGTTTTTAAATGATCTCTCCTAGATCTGTTTTCTAGGTCAATTGTTTTTCCAATGAGAGCTTGGATTTTATTTTATTGTTTCTTGATGTCTCATAAAATCACTAGCTTCTACTTGCCCAATTCTATTTTTAAGGGATTATTTTCTTCCCTTTTTTACATCTTTTTTTTTCCATTTGGCCAATTTTGCTTTTTAAGGAATTCTTCCCTTCATTGGATTTTGGTGCCTCTTTTATCTTTTCTGGCCTATTGCCCTATTCTGTTTTTATTTTCTTCGATATTTTTGTGCCTCCTTTACCAAGCTGTTGATGCTTTTTTTCTCATGATTTTCTTGCCTCACTCTCATTTCTTAATTTTTCCTCTACCTCTATTATTTTATTTTTAAAATCATTTTTGATTTCTTCCAGGAATTCTTTTTCTTTTTATTCTGGGGGGGGGTGGGGAGTAGTGAGACCATTTCACTTTTTTTTTCTTTTTAAGGCTTTGCGTATAGCTATTTTGATATTTTTGTCTTCTTCTGAGTTTGTGTTTTGTCCTTCCCTGTCAGTATAGTAATTTTCAATGGTCAGGTTCTTTTTTTGTTTCTTTTCTTTGTCATTTTTATAGTATTTTTTTAACTTTTAATTGTATGTTAAAGGTGGGTTCCGCTCCTGGGGAAGAGAGGGCACTGTGCCAAGATTCAGGTCTTTCAGGTAACCATTTTCAGATCTAGTTTTGGGAGTCTGTAAGTTTTCAGTTCTTATAAGATGATCTAAGGAGCAGTATGGTCACTGTTCTCCTGGCCTTTGGTCTGGTATGTGAGTGACCACAAGTGTTCTTTTCCATCCTGGAACTGTACCCAGGGTCCTTGATCCTGCTAGTGCTCTTCCTCACTCTGAGACTGTGACCTGGAACCACACATGGGCAATGTAACAGAATCCTACTTGCAGTGCCAGCGAATGTTCCCTTGTAATCTCCTTCTCACCAGTTGTTCAACCCCCTTATTTTCTGTAAGCTGAGAGTTCTGGACTAGTTGCTGCCCCCATTTCTGTTGCTTCGAATGCCTGCTATTGGCTTGCTGGGGCATGACTTGTGCTTTCATAGCTCATGCTGGACTGTGCTCCCCTCTCACTGCAAAGAGATAGATCTTTCCTGCTAACATTCTAAGTTGCTTTAGGCTTGAAAATTGTTTTGCCGCATTCTTTTCTTGGTTCTGTAGCTTCAGAATTTGTTTTGAGGTATTATTTTAATGTTCCTTTGAATGGAATTTGAGAGAACTCCAGTGAGTCCCTTCCTTTACTCTGCCATCTTGGCTCCCTCCCCAACAATATTTTAAAACAATTATTACATACAATTTAGCTCTTCATCACATTCTGCCTTGTCTTGGTTCCCAAGGATCACAGATATAGAGCTCAAAGATCATAGGATCATAGACTCATAGATCCAAAGGAACTTAGAGGCCTTTTAATCCAATTCCTTCATTTTACAGAGAGGGAAGCAAATTATACGAATTGCCCATGGTCGTATAGGCAGGAAGAGAGCGAATGTAAATCCATATTTTCTTACTGCAGAGCCAATATTTTAACCACTACACTGTGGTGCCTACATACATATATATGCCCTTAGAAACAAGGACTCTATCTTTGTACTCCCAGTTTCCTCATAAAGCTGCCATCACAGTGTTCTACTCACAATACGGTAGGCATTCAATGAAGACCTGCTGTACCAATTTGGATTGAATGGAATTGCTCACAGTGAGTAACCAGAAAAAGCAATTCAAATATAGGGCCACTAGGTGGCACAGTGGATAGGGTGGTGGGTCTGGAGACAGGAAGATTCATCTTTCTGAATTCAGATTTGGCCTCAGACACTTGGTAGCTGTATGACTCCAGGCAAGTAACTTAACCCTGTTTACCTCAGTTCCTTATCTGTAAAATGAGCTGGAAAAGGATATAGCAAAGCACTCCAGGATGTTTGCCAAGAAAACCCCAAATGGGATCATGGAGAGTAGAACATGACTGAAAATGATTGAACATCAACAATTCAAATACAATCCAGAGACACAGCAGGGATTGGGAGGCTGAATGCTGAATGTTAGAGAGATAGAATAAAACAGAATAGAGAGACAACCGAAGGAGAAACAGAGAAGAGACTTGGCAAATAAAGTATGTATGTGTGTATGCATGCGTGTGTGTGTGTGTGTGTGTGTGTGTGTGTGTGTGTGTGTGTGTGAGAGAGAGAGAGAGAGAGAGAGAGAGAGAGAGAGAGAGAGAGAGAGAGTAGACTTTCCAAGTTCCATGGCTTAAGCTACAATTAGCTTTACTGGTTGGTATGGTATCATTGTCAATGAATGGGGATAAGCTGTTCACTTGTAGGAATTAAAGATTTCAAGCTAAGTGGGACATTAGAGAACATATTTGAAGGTACTGTAAGTATCACCAAGGATATTAGCATCCATAACAGCTCTCTCCTTCTCTCTCCCTCTCCCTCTCTTTCTCTCCCTCTCTCTGTCTCTCTCTCTCTCTCTCTCTCTCTCTCTCTCTCTCTTTCTCTCCACCTTTCTCTCTCTCTCTCAGCATTTCCTGTGACATAACTTCTCACAGAAAGCTCCTCCTGCCATGCATGACTTAAGCTTCCTGTAATGTAAACAGGTCACATGACCTGTTAATGGGTGGGAAAGATATTAAAATCTAAATTGCTCCTACAATGCTGTACAAAGTCACATAGGTAGTAATGAGCAGCACCAGGAACTGAACCCAGATCTTAAAGTGCAACATTCTTTCTAGTGTACCAGGCTGTCTCCCTACACCATGAACTTATTTTAAAAATACTTTGATAACTTTATTTCAGTATAATTAGTTTCCTTTGTAATCTGATGTATTGTGTTTTATTCATTTAAAATATTAATTTGAGATGTCTCAAAAGAATCTGAAGAAGCCCTGAGGTACTGTTTTTCCCATCACCCCAAGTATTCAAATCAAGCTTTTTTGGGAGATGTTATACAAGAAATTTCTGTTTAGATATGTTTTGGATTAAATAATTCTGAGGTCCCTTCCAATTCAGAGATTTTTCAATTGTTATTTTGAGAGATGTGAAATTCTCTAGTTTCTTAATTAGAAATAAGAATTTTGTTAAGATGGCACTTACAGAATTTCAAAATTGCAATTGACCAGAGAAACTATCTAGTCCAATGAACACCTGTGCAAGATTCCATTTTATAACATAACCAAAAAAAAGGTCATTTAACATTTGCCCAAATTTTTCCTTAAATCAAATCTCAGTTGGCCTCCCAGTAACTCCTGCCCTTTACACCTAGTTATGAGCTCTGGGGCAAAGCAGGAAAAGTCTAATCTCTCTTTCCCTTGGCAACTCTTCAAATATTTGAAGACAGAGATGATACCCCACAGTCTCTTCTTCTGCAGGCTAAACATTTCCAGTTCCTTTAAGTGCTGTTCAAATGGCATGATCTTGAGACCTTGAGGTCAACATCCCCTGGATGCTTTCCACTTTATAAATTTCTTTCCAAAATTGTGTTATCCAGAGTTGACCACAGTACTCCAAATGTGATCTGAACAGAGCAGAGGACAGAGGGTGCTGTTTTAATTCCTAGTCCTTGACACTATGCTTATTTTAATTATATCTAAGGTCATGTTAGAAGTATTTTATTTATATATAAAGCTGTTAATACATATTAAACTTTTATATCAATCCCAAATGCTTTTTTTCTTTTAGTTTTCCCATATCTCTTCCCATGACCTATTCTGTAACTTTGCCTCCTCTATTTTATGCTTGTGAAGTTGAATTTTGCAATGCAACTGTAGGAATTTATATTTTAATTTACATTTCATCTAATTAGATTGATAATAATGAGAATGAGCATGGTAATAACGATTATCTTATTAGATTGAGCTTAGTGTTCTGGCCTGTCAAGATATTTCTAGATCCTGATTCTGTGATCCAATGTGTTAGATATCTCTTTGAAATTTATATGATTTGCAAATTTGGTAAGCAAGTTTTATCCAAGCAAGTAGTTTTCCACATCATAGATAATGGAAAAAAAGTTCAATAGCCCAGGAATGAGTGTAGCTGCCTGTAGCATTCCACAGGAGCCTTCCCTCTGAGTTGACATTGAACCTTTAATAAATATTCTGTGTCTAGCCGTTCAGTAGTCTCTGAATCAAAATACTTATATTATCTTCTATTTTGCATCTATTTGTTCCCCAAATAGCCTAAGAGACTGTCCAATGCTTGGCTAAAATTTGGAAAACTATAAAACTAATCTCTGGCTTCCATCAGCACAGTTCAAATAATGCCGACTACAGGAAGTGTTTCCTTCTATCCATCCATCCATCCATCCATCCATCCATCCATCCATCCATCTATCCATCCATCCATTCATCCATCCACACATCCACACACCACACAAACACACACACACACACACACACACACGTACATTAATATATGTATATCTCAGTGATTGTGTTTTCCTTTTGCTTTCCCAAGTACTTGACATTGTGTCCAGCGCATAGTAATCACTTGATTAAATGTTTGTCGATTGACCACTACATCATTCCCATGTTCTATAAGGCTAGATATCCTGGCAAAAAGCAAATGAAGTTGCTTCTGATGGAGCTGTGATTGCTCATATTGATCATTTCTCTTTAAATCCATTTGCATAAGACTCCTCGTTAGTGGAAAATGATTACTCAGTGCAGTGCCTGTGTGAAGGGCAGCATTAGTGACAGCTTAAGAGAGAGAAAAGATCCTCTTTCTTCTGGTTTCTAAATGCAAGAGAGGGCAATTGAAGTTCCAGGTTCTCTTTAGGGAGAAGTCGCTGAAGTGAAAGAAATACTTCAGGAAGAAGCCAACATTTAGAGAATCTTGTTTCTCTCTTATGTTTCTATTCCCCCCTTACCACTCTAATGTCTGGGGAATTTCTCAATGGACGGTACTAGGGACTCCCACTTTTGTTATTGAGCTGAGGGAGAGAGATAAGTGGGGAAACTCATTTAAAGAGCTCACCAGAGCTGTCTGGGTTGTCTTCTAAATTCTAATATGCATAACATCTTTGATTTTTGTTGGCTATTCGCTTGGACAAATGTCCTTATTTGCTATTCCCTGTGTATGATGGTCTTTGTGCAATTGTCATCTGGTGGGAAGGGAATGAAGCATTTGAATATACAGCTTGGAGCACTCTTTCCCATATTAAGGGACAGTGATCAGGAGATGGCTTATGTCTAAAAAATTATTTCCTTTAGAGTAACAATATTAAGTGGGGGCAAGTACTGGATAGGTATGATTCTAACCTAGTACTCCCGTTTCTGAAGAGAACAGATTGACTAGCCTTATGGCCTCAATCTTTTGCTTCCTGCCTGGAAGGAATAAAAGTTTCCCTTGGAGAAGGGTTGGGTGAGATTTTAAAGATATTCTATTCACTCTTTCCCGAAAGCCATATCTAGACAAATGTGGACATATAACCTACATGAGCAACACACACACACACACACAAACACTTTTTTCTTGATGTTCATTAACTATCTCTTTAATCACAGATTCTAGAATTTTGCCAGTATTCGAAGTTGAGTTTCCAAGTGTATAGGCTGCAGACTACTTTCTCCTTTTTTCCTGAAAATTGCAACACTTTTCCTTTCCTAGTCTCATAGTATTCCTTCCATTCTTGACGATCTTTTAAAAATCACTGAAAGAGGCTCAGTTATCATATCCAGCAGTTCTTTTACACCTCAGTACACAATTAATTTAATTTAATTTCAATCCAATTTAACCATTTGTTAAGCATTTACTATGAATTGGGCACTGTGCCAAGTACTGAGGACATAGAAGAAGAAGAAAAAAAGACGAGTCTCTGCCCTCAATGAGCTTATGTTCTAAAAGTGCATCTGCGACTGGTGGCTTGCCCTTATCAATGAAGCTAGTTGCTCTTTTCCCCTCCTTTAACTTTTTTTTGAGGGGGCTAGGCTGCAGCTTCCTATTAACTCTTTTTGTTCTTTCTTTTCCAGTTGAAAGATTATCTGGTTTTTGTTTCCATGTTTCAGAAACTTGCTGAGAAGTGATGGGTTTAGATATTAGGGGATTAGAAGAAAGTAGTAAGAACAGCTTCTTTGTTGTTCCCAGAAAATTAAAATCCCATATTACCAGGGACCTTGCAGCTTCACTATTCTTTTAGTAGCATCGTTTATCTACTATATCTTCTCTTTTCTTTAGTTTTCTTTTAAATTTTTTTTAATTTTCTCTTCTCACTTCTTTTCTTTCCTTTTCCTCTTTCCTTTTCCTTTCCTATTCCCCCTCTCCGAGAATCTGGGTCATTGACTCTTCCAAATCACCCTAAATTCATTCTGAGTCCAAACAAATTATACTATGGCCAGCAATACATTTTATTTTGGAATGGAGCAGATATAGCAATGGCACTAGGATGGAATGAATGAGCTCTGAAGATATTGGATAGGAGTATCAGTTCACGTTCATTTCAAAATTTACCCTCAGAATCTGCTGTGTACCTAATCTTCAAGTTCTGGTATGCAAGGAAATTCAGAGTAGAGAGGGCTAAAGAAACAGACTTTAGACTCAGAAAGAAAAATTTAAATCAATGCTTAAGAAAGATACTGATGATTCTTCTTTTTTCTTTTTCTGAATAGGTGTAGACTGTCCTCAGAGCACCACTTAGACTTTTCTGTTTACTCTTAGCTGTCCAAAATCTTAGAGTGCAAGTAGTGAGGGACAAGGGAATGGGGAGGTAAACTTGGTGGCAGCCTACTAGTCTGACTTACTGGTACTAAGAAAGGGCTTCTCTCAGTCCTTCCCCCCACTGTATGGGTGTCATCTGGGATTATTTTAATAGTAGACAGTCATTGGTCCTTCAGTTATATAATCCATTGGCTGTTGCCTAGTGAGCTTTGTGATAGATCAGGAATTCTTAATATGTGTATGTGTGTGTGTGTGTGTGTGTGTGTGTGTGTGTGTGTGTGTGTGTGTGGTGTGACAGACCTCTTTGGCAATCTCATAAAGCCTGTGGACCCCTTCTCAAAATAATGCTATTCATACATAAAATAAAGGGTACAAGATTACAAAAGAAACAAATTTTGCTGAAATATATTTTTGAAAATTTACATACAATATTACTGTGTGACATTGCAAAATTACTGTACAACCTCTGGACTATAGTCTTCAGGCTCTAGAAATGCTAAATAGATTTTGTCCCATAGATTTTGACCCTCACCAACAAAAACCCCACTTACACTTATGATGCTGGATTTATGTTTACATTACACTGTACCTAACTGATATCAGGTCCCTTGGAGCAGCTTTGCCTAGAGCAGAAAAGAGGAATAAATAGATAATTATTGCTACCTCTTGGGGAAGGGTTAGGAAATGAGGACACCGGGGCTCTGGAGTTTATTGTCATTGACAAAGCCATAAGCAGGGTAGGGCAGCTAGAGTACATACATAATATCAATATACTTCCTTTCCATAATAGTTTAGAGACTTTTCCCATACGTTGTTGCCTTCTACTGGCTTGTGTTTTATATGTATAACCCAGACTGCTCATCGCATGATCCTCACTGCTTTGAAGGCTAGGTATGTTAGATTTTCACTCCTCCCTTAGAGATTCTCTGATACCCTTACATGGATTGGGAGAAATCTAGGCTCTTTGCTTTTGACTCCAAATCTCACCGAAGGTATTCTCTCAATTGAATGGGGGTCCCCTAACCTTAGATCTATTTAGCCACCAATACTTGGATTAGCAAATATATAAATTTGCCCTCCTAACTCTTGGGAGGCATAATCCTCCTCCCTTACCTCTACCACCTCAAACTCTGAGAATGGAGAAGTTATTAGGATTATAGTTTAGCTCAGTTCCTATAGCGTACCATTCCATTTCCAATTCCAAAGCCCCTCTTATATAAGAGGGGATCCTGGGGATTCTGGCTTCTCAGGACTCCCATGAGTAAGTAGCTGGTTGTACTGCCTTGCCTGCAATCCTAACACCAAGGCTGCCATGGCTTGAGTTCCTGGGACCCAAGAGGATCTTCTCTGGCACCTGAAACTTAGGAGGACAAACAATGCAGAAAAGAGACAAACGCCTTTAGGCCCATTTCTTGGAGTTGGGGTAAAAGAAAGTAGGGAAGGAGCCCTCTTATAGGTTCAGTTCATGGCACGCAAACAGGGCACAGAAGAAGATGGTGTCAGAAAAGAACAGGACTGAAAAGCAAATATTTCAATATTGCCACTTTTAAAAATGCAGGCAGCCAATCAAAGGAGGCTAACCTTACTCAAATAGTAGAGGATGTAGTGGGTTCCAAGTTGGCCAAGCTGGGCATGCTCAAAAGGCCCCTCGAGGGTATCTTCTGTTAGAATTGGGCATTCTCAGAAAAACCAAGGTTACATATGTTACATAGGATCATCCTGCTTCCACCCTGCCCCTCACCCAAGCCATCACTCCCATTGCCATGGCACCTTTTCTCCAATGCCATCTTTCTCTTCCAAAACCACATAAAGCAGCAAACTCTTCTCGGGAGGAATGACCAACATATACCTCCATCTAAGTGCACTGTTATAGCGAGGCTGTCCTTTGCACTGCCATCAACCTTCCTGCCTACACCAACCATTCCCTCCATCCCTGCCACTAAACCATCTTGCACTAACTCCCCAACATCCCAACCATTTTGCCCCACATAAAAAGATTTCTAGCTATGTCTCTGTTAGGGAAATATTGGGGTTAGGGCTGGAGTAGGAATTACTTCTATTCTTTTTCTTTCCCCAATTCTTTGTTTTTGTTTTTTGTTTTCTTTTGGGAGGGGAGGGAAATTGGGATTAAGTGACTTGCCCAAGGTCACACAGCTAGTACATGTGTCAAGTGTCTAAGGCCGGACTTGAACTCAGGTCCTTCTGACTCCAGGGCCTTTGCTCTACTAACTGAGCCACCTAGTTGCCCCTCTTTTCCAACTTTTTAACCTCTGTTTAGATAGAATTCCTATTTAACTTCCAATTTCCTTTTCAATGACTCGCTGGATTAAAACAAAAAATAACAGAGAATAAGGTCAGAAATGATATTCAGATAGATACACTAAAATGTAGAGAATGTCTAATAAACAAAATGGAACTGATATTTTAATACGGGGAGTTTAGTAACTTTCACAGACACTTAAATTACTATATTTGTTGATTAATTGATGGAATTTATCACTGAAACCTTTAGGAGGAAGTATGCTAGAAAGCATTTAGATGAGAATAGAAGGACAGAATAGGAAAAATATCGGTTTTTTTTTTCTTGGTCCGCAAGCTCAGTGTGAGCAAATTGCATAATGTGGTGGTGGAAAAAGTTGATATAATCTCAAACCACACTAATAGAAATATGGCATGCAGAACAAAATAGGAGATAGTTTTACTGCACTGTGCCCAAGTCAGACCATATTAGAACTGCTGAGTTTACTTGTAGATGCTACATTTTAAGAAGAATATTTATGAGCTGTAGCATATCCAAAAAGAGCACGGCCAAGATGGTGAGGAGATTCAAAAGCACATCATACAAGGAATGGTTAACCTGAACAGAAGACTTGGAGGCTCATGACTTCAGTCTTCAAATATTTGAAGGCTTTTTTAAGGAAAAGAGATTTATTAGAGAGAAGAACTAGGACCAGTCAATAAATTGAAGTTGTAGAACGGTAGATTTGGGGCCAAAATAAGGGAAAACGACTTTCTAACAATTAGAGATATGCCCAAATGGCATAAGGTGTTTGGGGAGATGTTTCATCTCCTGACTTTAATAGCACTTTCAGTACAATTTAGAAGATCATTTGTCAGAGATATCTAACTAAAATGTGGCATCTAGGATGGAATGTAGTACTTCAGAATCATGCTTTGGACTGTGTGATGTTTCCTTCTACCCCAGGATTCAAAGATTCTTCAAAATATATACTTGTGAAAAGAAAATATATGTCTTGATTATATAATTATTAGAAACACTATGGCAGAGTAGAAAGATAGTTGGAATACCTGAGTTGCAGTTAGTCTTCTGCCATTTACTAGTACATGTCTTTGGGCAAATCATTCAACCTCCCAGGGCCTCGGTATCCCAGTTTCTCAAATAAAGATAGACCAGAAAATATTTATTTATTCCCAAAAATTGTAGTTTTATAAGTCTACCAATACATGCATGGAACCAGATGTCTCCCTGATGATAAATTCATCGCTTCTAATCTTATCACCATGAAGCTGACTCAAACCTTCAATACCACCTTCCTCAGCCTCCTGTCCTCTCTGATTAGAGACTCCTCTCAAAACCTTCCTTTATAGTGGGCAGAAATTGCACTTTCAATTCACTCCACTTTGCACCACTATCTGGTTTCAACTCCATGGAACAAGATGCCCCTCTACTGGATAACCTCTAGTTTTCCCCCTTCCATTTCCAGATTCCTTTGTGTGTTGTATTACCCCATTAGATTATACACTTCTGGAGGGCAGGGACTTTCTTTTTCTTATTTGTATACTCAGCACAGTGTCTGGCATGTAGTACATCTTTAATAAATGTGTATTGAATTGAATATGTATATGCACATAGTAGATACTTAACAGGACTTCACCATTCTGTTCATAGAGGATTAGGGGTAGCCTAAGTAATTTCCTCTAACATAATCCCACTCCGATGCATCATTGGGCTGTGGAGTCATTATTGAAGCCTATGCTAGCAAAGAATGATCTCTGGTAGGTCTTACTAAGCTTAAAAGGCTTTGATATTTTTTGAAGCTTATTTTTTAATAGTTAATTGGGGTGATTATATTCACCAAGGACATGTATATAGATTTAATACGTTTATTAGAATTTCTTGTACAATAGTCTTTCAGGCTGTTTGCTTTTTCATGTCAATTTCTAGAAATAAACACACAATATATACAGTGGAATTCTACATTTTCTATATCTTTGAGTCAGCTGCATGACAAAAATAGCCTGTGGGAAATCATCTACAAAAGCTTTCCTATTCTCCTCAAACATGTAAAGGAGTTATTAAGGAATTTTCCTGCATCTTCACAACAAAGTGTGAAGTTCTTAAAAGAAAAAAGTATCTTAAAAGGATTATAGAAACTTTGCCATAGATGAATGCAACTGATACCACACAAGAAAATTTTAATCGTTTCATAAGAGAATCAGTCATACTCCTTGGTCTCATTTTTTTTTTTACAAAAGCCATTTAACAATTGTAGAATAGGAAGCAGTTAGAACTTAGAACAGTTGTTGAGTAACACATCACAGGATAGGAGGAAGGGATTTATCTCTAAAACTCCAATAGCCAGGGCACCAAGAAGTGAATTTATTTATCCAAAAATTCATCCAAATTTATTTATCCACATATTCCAAATGATTATAGACATCATGAGGTAGTGTAGTAGGAAGGCCGAATTTATGATCTCAAATATAATCATGTATGTTTGAATGGTCTGAAATCGCAAGGTATGAGAGATTCTCTAAGGAGAAAACAACAAGAAATTTATTTAGGCCCCACCGCAGCAAAAACTTGAACCAGCCTCC
>CM053622.1:560676732-560701069 GCA_028646595.1 Phalanger gymnotis
CCCACACAGGTTTCACACCTGACAGGGCCCTGGGCCTGGGGCTTAGCACTTAACAGCTGAAAGTACTTCCACTCAAAAGAAACAAAAGCCATGCTAATGAGACAATTTTGCTTAACAACACAGGTAGTTATTAAAGGGTGGAAACAACTTTGAGAAGCTGGGCTCCTAGAAGCAGAGAAGAGAATTGGTTATGTCCTCAAGACAGAGGTAACCCTGACATTCAAGTTTTTCTCATACATATTTTGTAAGAATGAGAACATAAACACGTGGGCTCGTGGTTAATGATATTTTCTCGATCACATGCCCCCTTTTGGTGATAATAATCAGATTTTTTTTCCAAAGTGCTATTAAAATTTCCACCAGTACAATGAAAATTGTTGTACTTCCAGAAGATTTCCTCTGCATGTACCTGGTCTAGCCATTATTCCCAACTTCATTTCCTTAAGTGCTTCCTGACATAGAAGCACATAGGTTACTGAGGTTTTACAATGCAATTATTCCACTGTCACTGATGATAAAAATATATTATTAAAGGAATACTGAAACATCAGTTGCTTTTTCTGTTCGTTTTTCTCCTTCCAATTTTATTTCCTATAATTCCTACATGTTCTCTATGGATGTTCTTGCAATTATCTAGCTTAGAGCTTATTCTAAGCTTTCCATATATTCAATTTCACCTTCAATTTTTTTTGCAGTTTTATGAGGCAGCACTGCCTTCCTTCTTTGTAATAAAAATGTATTTGTATTTTAAAATGGTATTGCCTGTGATAGTCATGTATTGCAGCTTGGCAAGGAGATCATGTATTTATTGGCTAAAGTACTTTAGGTGCTTTTACAGATTTCTACTTTTGACAACTGCTTTACACCGGTCGAACTCGTGTAAGAAATGAGTGATGATAATCAAAGTCTATATTTTTCCAGTCTTTCATTTCTCATTTTAATCGATCAGATGGAAGCAGTTCAGACTATAGGTAGTATTTTGAATCATTATTGTTATTTTTATTAATTATTATTAATTGATTTTTTACATCAATAACTTACCAATACAGTACCCTCAAAAGAATCCTTTCTTAAATAAAGAAGTAAAATTAACTAAACTAACCAAACCACTGGCTATATCTTATGTAGCCTCATTCCATACCTACAATCAACAATTTCCATGATGAGAGAAGGGAGTGATATTTCCCTGTCCATCATCTGGACTCAAGATTACTCAATACATTGATGAGAGTTCTGATTTTCAATGTGGTTTTCTTTTATGTT
The DNA here is from genome assembly GCA_028646595.1 of Phalanger gymnotis. NCBI lineage: Eukaryota > Metazoa > Chordata > Mammalia > Diprotodontia > Phalangeridae > Phalanger > Phalanger gymnotis. The sequence goes on from CM053622.1 coordinate 560,677,996, forward strand.
ACTGTGATTGTTATGTAAATTATTCTCATGATCCAGTTAATTTACGTCTGTAATAGTTCATATAAGTCTTCTCACATTTCTTTGCAGAGCAAAATAATCTGATTGCATTAGTATGCCACGATTTTTTGCCTGTTTTCCATTGATAGGCATTCACTTTACTTCTTGTCTTCCCTCAACTTTCTTTTCTCTTTTTTTTTTAGCTTTTTGTTATGTTATTAAATTTTATTTTGTTTTCAGTTTCAAATTCTCTCCCTCTCCATTTACCCTTTGAGAACCCATTGAGAAAGTAAGAAATACAATGCCCATTATACATGTAAAGTAATGCAAAATGTATTTCCACATTTTCCATGTTCTGGGGGAAACACACACAAGAAAAAGAAAGACAGAAAAATATATACTTCAATCTGCATTGTAAGTCCATCACATCTCTATCTGAAGGTAGATAACATTTTTTCACATGAGTTCTTTGCATTTGTGATAGATTATTGTATTGATCAGTTACTAAGTCTTTCATAGTTGATTATCTTTACAATAGTCCTGTTGCTGTGATAATTGTTCTCTTGGTTCTGCTCACTTCACTTTGCATTTGTTCCTATAAGTCTTTTGAGGGTTTTCTGAGACCACCCCCTTCATCTCTTATAGCACAATAGTATCCTATCACATTTAAAATCATAACTTGTTCAGCTATTTACAAATTGATGGGCATCCTCTTAGTTTCCAATTCTTTGCCACCACAAAAAGCATTGCCATAATTTTTTTGTATGTAAAGGTCCATTCCACTTTATTTCCCAGTTCCTTTATTCTATCATGAATAATATATGTATATCTTTTTCTCTTCTTTATCCTTTCTCCATCTTTTCTCAAGGTTAGTCAATACACTAATCAGAATTCTCCTGCTGTTTATTGTTGTCTTTATTTTACTACGGTGACTGGAAAAATTGTTCTCTTGTTCCTATTTACTTAGCTCAGCATTAGTTCGTAAAGGTCTTCCCATTTTTTCCTCTATTCTTCATATTTTTAATGTTACAATAATATCCCATTGCGATTTTATACTAGTTTTACCAATTTTATTTTTGTCCTACTTTTATTTTGTCCTACTTTATTTTTTGCTGCCACAAATAATGAATGTATCATATGTTATTCATCTTTACCTTTCTTCATCCTTTGTCTTTGTCTTACAAGTACCTAGCACAGCACCTTGCACATAAGAGGGGCTAGGTAAATGTTTGTTAGATTGAATGAATTTGGACTATTGACCCAATTAGTTATAGGTCTGACTTGTATGTCTTTGCTGGCTTGGTTTGGAAGATCTCAACTGCTTCAAAGAATTTTTCTCTCCCTCTTTACCAACAGATACTGGCACAGAAGCTGCATTATATTTATGATGGTCTTTTTGCTTACACTAACCATAATACAGCAAGACAAGATAACCAAGTGTTATCTAAAAACATGACTCTTATTGCTTTTGGGTACATAGCCAAACCAAATCTACCTAAACATTTATTTGTGTTTTTAGGAGAACTTGCACACTATTCTTCCTCCATTTAGCTATAGTATTTCACCCATTTAAATTTACTATATATATATATATATATATATATATATATATATACATACACATATATATACATACATACACACATATATATATATACATATATATATATGTCTTCAGGTTTCATTTATAGAGAGTAGGTCAATAATGATGTGGTTTAAGTCTTCCAGTAATATGTTATTTCATTGGTCTTAGGACCATAATCTCACATTTAGAGTACCAACAGGTAAATTAATATTTCTGATAGTCTAGAAACTTTGGGCTCTAGCCTAACCTGGCTTAGCAGGTAGTGAGCTAGTATGCCATAAAATAGTAGCACAAAGGATGTTATGGCAGATTGTGCACCTGGATGGTGGACCTTGAAGGGTGAATCGTACAATACCATCTATGAAGTATAGGATGGATTCCTTTAAGATACACAAAACCACAGGCTCATAGAATTTTAGAGTTGAATGGGTCATCAAGAGATATTTAATCCAATCCCTCCCTAAGAAAGAATCCCTAATATGTCACACATACTATCTAGTTTTTGCATAAAAAACAACCAATGAAAGAGATCATACTTTCTCCCAAGGAAATCCATTCCAGTTTTGGATAGTCTAAATTTTAGGAAGTCTTTGTTTTGTTTTCTTTTTGTTTTTCAACAGTATCAGGCCTATATTTGCCTCTTCACAATGTCTACCAATTACTTCTGGTTCTGCCTTTTGAGGTCAAACAGAATAAGTCTAATCCATCTTCACTATCACAGAGCTTCAAATATTTAGACAGTTGTCTTGTTTCCCTTGATATTCTCTCCTCCAGCCATATCTGGAGACGTGGAAAGAATCAGTGCTTGAATGCTGCTTAGGCAAAGGCAGAGATATTGTGCCACATTGACTTGAATGCTAATTGTTTATCTTTGCCTTAGATAACAGTTTCTGCAATGTATTCCAATGGAGAGGTGGCAGCACATATTATAGAAAAGCAGTTAAACCTCACTGATGACATTGTCTTCCTTTAGAAGAAAAACAGAGGAATCTGGAATATATTGAAGACTTTGACATGAACACTTACAGATGGTTCACATTTAAGGCACCAAGAACATATCTGGGGCCCAAGTTGGACATCCAATTAGACTTTTGGGCAATATAGCGGGAATATAGAGGTCATATTTTACATATAAATGTATATGTATATATACGCAATGTACAAATGCACGTGTTATATACACATACATGTATAACATAGTATACATACAACACAGATAACAGAATATATAACTATATATGTTATATACATATAAATGACAGTTATATATAACAATATGCTACCATCTTCCAAAAAATTAACTTTATTAAAAAATATGAAACATTTACTTTTTCTCCCTTTCAATCTTCTCCCACTGGAAAAAGAAAAACAAAATATTTCTAACAAATGCTAGCTGTCAAGCAAAACAAATTCCTGTATTGGTCAAGCTCCCAAATATGTGTCTTGTACTACATATTTAGTCCATTACCTCTCTGTCAGGAACTGTGAACATTCTTTATCCTTGGTCCTCTGGAATTTGTGGCTTATTATTGCAATTGGTCAGAGTTCTTAAGTCTTTGGAGTTTTTTTACCATGTTGCTATAAGATATAGTTTTCTTCTGATTGCATTCGTTTTACTCCATGCATTCACACAATTCTTCCCAGGTTTTTATAAAATTACCTCATAATTGTAAAGCACAATAATATTCCATTACATTCATATAATTTGTTCAGCATATAGTTATTTAATTGATTGTCCTCTATTTAGTTTCCTTTTTTTGCCACCACATACTCTCTCTTTCTCTCTCTCTCTCTCTCTCACACACACACACACACACGCACACACACACAAAAACTGTTATAAATATTTTTGTACGTGTAGGATCTTTTCCTTTTCTTTGATATGTAGGGTATAGGCCAAGTAGTGATACCTCTGGGTCAAGGGGTATGCAGAGTTTGGTAACTTTTTGATTTAGATCCAAATTGTTTTCTATAATGGTTGTAACAATTCATAGCTCCACCAACAATGAATCAATGGGTTAGTTTTCCTATAGCTCCTCTAACATTTGTGGTTTTCGTTTTTTTGATCAACTTTACCAATCTGATGAGTTTTAGGTAGATCCCCAGAATTGTCTTAATTTTCATTAATCTTAATTATTAGTGATTTGGATTTTTAAATATACTTGGATTACATCTTTTGAGACCTGATTATTTATATACTTTGAAAATTTTTCACTTGGGGAATGACTTATTCTTATTAATTTGAATCAACTATATATAATCTTAGAAATGATACTTTTATTATAGAAACTTGCTCACCTCATCACTTCTGTGCTTGTCATGATGTCTCCCCTTTGTGTCTCCCCACTTGGTAATGTTAGGCTAGAAATCTCATTAGAGGGCTATGATTTGGGGGATGAGTGGAATTTAGGGGAATACCGAGGCTATTTACTTAATAGTCTCTCCTTTAGTCCCAGAATCCCTCCCTTTGGATTCAGAAACCCAGACACATTTAAAATCATATGAAGGATTAATTTCTAAGCATTGATTGATTCAGAGTTTTTCCTCTGGATCTTAGCCCTATATCTCTAGTCTCTGCCCTTCTTGATCCATAATTGGTGTCTCTGAGCTAAGAGGTACAATGCTTTTGATGAAGATCTCTTCCTCATCTGATTATATGGGATGCCTATCAGGTGAGTCCTTTCTTGCCCCTGACACTTACTTTTCTGCTTTTACTATTTTCCGCAAACCAGATAGTTCAGGTTCAGATATGATCTAATACGTTGATAATAGGATGCTTTAATGTTATAACTCACACTTATATAGCACTTTGATGTTTCCTAGATACTTTCATCACACAATGCCTATGCACCAAGAAGTCCAAGAGTATTTCCTTTTTTATTCTTTGTTATAAGGGATAACACTGGGAAGAGGAGAGAGAATATATTAGGACATGAATATGAAACAAAATGGTGAAAAAGGTTCTACTCTCAAGGAACTCATAGTCTAATGAAAAGAGAAAGTGATTTAACCATGGCCACATAGTAGTAAGCAATTTGAACCCAGGTCCAGCTCTTATAGGGGCAGCTAGTGGCATGGTGGATAGATGCTGGGCCCAGAGTCAGGAAGAATCATTTTCCTAAGTTCAGTATAGCCTTAGATATTTACTAGCTGTGTGACCCTGGGCACATCACTTAATGCTGTTTGCCTCAGTTTTCTCATCTGCAAAATGATCTGGAAAAGGAAATGACAGACCGCTCCAGTATATTTGACAAGAAAACCCCAAATGGGGTCACAGATTCAGAAACAATTACATAACAATGACCAGCTTTTATTCATTCCTCTATACCAGGAGTGGGTAACCTGAGGCCTCAAGGCCACATGTGGCTCTCCAGATTCTCAAATGTGGCCCTTTGACCAAATCCAAACCTCACAGAACAAATCTCCTTAATAAAAGGTTTTGTTCTGTAAAACTTGACTTAGTCAAAAGACTGCACCCAAGGACCTAGAAGGTCACATGTGGCCTTGAGGCCACAGATTCTCTACCCCTGCTTTACACCCTATCACTTTAAAAAAAAATTAAAGGATGTTGGCCTCCAGAATAACTTTTTCAAAGTCATTTCCATCCACCAACACCTTGCAGTCATGGTAGTGAAGCCATAGTGTTAGAGAGAAATTTTCTTTCATTTTCAAGTGAGGAATTTCCTCATATTTATTTACCATCCCTGGCTAACAAAATGCCAATTTCTCCAGAATTGAAAGCTCAAAAAGCCTGGTGTTGGAGAAAGCTCTTTTTCACTCTATCTCATCTGGCAACCAAGGTAGCAGAGCAACATAAGAGTGAGACAGTGTCAGGCACTTTCTGATTCTGGGAGGCCCATTCTCAAAAGGATCTTGGACAAAGGACCATATTTTCGGTGCTCTACCTCTTGCTGACTCACCAATTGTAACCTCCCGACATGAGTTTTCACTCTGCACTTGGTCTTAAAGAGAAGAAAGCCTGCTTTGAAAAGAACACAGTCTCCTCATGCTCAGAATAACCTGAGCTATATAGGTAGCAGCATATTAGTTATATTTTCTCTTATTCCCAATTACTATAAATGAGTTTCCTCTGAATCACAGGGAACTAGGAAGATTTACAACAGATTAACTTCCATTTAGTTTAACAAAATTGTCTAAATGCATAAATCCAGCCGGCCTCACGCTCATGAATTTTTATGGGCCCTTGTTGGCAGACAATCTTTTTTCCCTCCTTCCCTCCTCTCTAGCCTTTCCTCCTCCTACTCCCTTCTCCCTTTAGAGTCTGCCTAAGCTTACACCCATGTCAGATACTTGAGAAATCCAGCTAAGAGGAGGAGATGAAAGCTCTCAGGGAGCTATGTAAAATATATTTTATGGCACCTCTCTCCAAATACTCCTGTTTAGTCATAAATGAGTATAAATGAAGCATAACAAGCAATTTGCTGCATGGAAGCGGATATTAATGACTTGACATATTTATGCCTACTTGTGTGGTCGGATTTTTCCCCCCCAATGACAAATTTCAACCCAAACTGTCTTATATCAGAGGTGCCCCCTTTCTTCCTATTTGAAGAAGAAATCTGTTTGGGTCCCCATAATACGTCTAATTGGACCTTAGGGTTTCATTATCCTAGTGTTTAATTGAAGCAATTTGGTTCTGTGATGCTTGACTGTTTAGATTGTAAGCCCCAAAGGAGCAAGCACTGTATTCTATTCATTGGTATGTGAATCACCTCTGTATTCTGGTGCTTGCCAATTGTTAAATAATACGATGTCTGTCTTGGTGATTTCCCCTATCGATAGCTTTACGTACCCAGGAGCTCACATCTGAGAGAAAAAGGGATGGAATATGTCCTAAAGATCATATCTACGAGGACATGAGGTTTCCTTGACTTGAGGTAAAGGATTTGGGTTTAACTCCCACCTCTGATACTAAAAGTGTGACCTGGGGCAAATTGTTTAATGTCTCCAAATACCAACTTTTTCATAAGTAAGATGAGAGATTTGGATGAGGTGACCTTTGAGGCCCCTTCCAGCTTGGCTTTAAATCTAATTCTCTTAATTTATCTTCACAAACATTTCCATGAAGATATGGGGTGTAGTGGAGTGACTACTGAATGTAGTCAGAGGACCTAGATTCAACTTGTGCCTCTCATGCAGTTAGGTGAAACCATGGATAGAGCATTGAACCTGCAATCAGGAAGATCTGAGTTCAAGTCCAGGCTCAGACACTAGCTGTGCAACCCTACTTTTGTCTGCCTCAGTGTCATCACTTGTCAAATGGGCGTAATAATAGCACCTACTTCTTAGGGTTGTGGTGAGGATTAACTGATAATTTTGTAAAGCTTTTACATTTGGAAATCTAAGACCTATGTAAATTCTAGCTATTATTACTATTATTATCATTATTATTATTTGATCAAGATAAGTTTCTTGACTTCCCTGGGCTGCAGTTTCTTCATCTTTAAGTTGAGAGCATTGGACAAGAAAGCCTCTGAGGTCTTGTACTATTCTAGACCTAGGAAATAGTTGATGTCTTTTGTCACTAGAGTTTGCCATGAGGCAGACTGCACACACTCTGCACAATGAGTGACTTGAGGATGATATATGATCATAGGATTCCATTCAAGACGCATTCATCAAATACCTCTTTCCTATGTGCCAAGACACTGGGGATATAGAGACAACAAAATGGTCTATGACCTCAAGGTACTTATATTCATAAATTTTTGGCATTAGCAAAGGAGGGCGCTAGCACCAGGAGTCATCAGGATCATGGGGGAAATGAAAGGAACACTACAGATCTATTGCAAGGCTCTCTTTTTGCAGAGGCTCAGTGAGCCAGAGTGATTTGCTCAGGGTCACATAGATAGTAATTGTCAGAGCCAGACCTCTCACCCAAGTCCCACATAGTAGAAGTTTAATAATGCTTATTGATAGATGAACTCCAAATCAAGAGTTCTTTCTAGTATTCAATGGGAGAGGTCACATGCCTGAGAGGGACTATGCCAATTACAGGATGAATTTTATTTGGAGTTTGTCCTGAAGGTACTTCCAGAGATATGGGCATCCTTGTTTAAATTCAAAGAAAGCTGCAGAAAAAAAAAAAGAGGGAGACTCTGTGGCATCTTCAGTGATGCAGTATGGCTTTAAGGCACCATCTTAGACTTCTGCTTAAGGTACAGCTCTTCTTCTTAGGAAACCAAAGGGCAGACAGGATCAGATCCAATATTAGAAAAAGTGAGTGGAATTGTGGCATTGATTGTATCACACTCATATAGAGGAATTCAAGAGCTTGTGCATGTGTGTTCGTGTGTGGGAGAGAGAGGGGGGAGACAGACAGAGAGAGAGAGAGAGAGAGAGAGAGAGAGAGAGAGAGAGAGAGAGAGAGAGAGAGAGAGAGAGAGAGAGAAAGAAAGAAATATCTGGGTCAGATACTGAGCATCAGACAGGTTGGCATTAACAACAATAGGCCAGGCAGCATAGCTGACCCATGGGGGTGGTAGAAGGAGCAGGGAGCAGGTACAGTCAGTGCACAGAGAAGCACAGATGCACACCTGTACTTGCTTATTGGTAGGGCTGCAATTAACCAGTGCACAGTAGGAGAGGAGGAGCAATAGAACTTTGCTGATGTGTTTTACTCAAACCAACCTTATAAAGCTACAAATACAGGGTAAATGAGTCCCTGGGGAAAAGAGAGAGGGCACAACTGATGATGAAATCCAATAAAATGAAATCCAATAAGAGGCAGATAAAGAATTTCTTAAGCTTAAAGAGCTAGATAAATGTCAGCCATAAGGATTATCTGTCACAATGAGAAAGCATAGCCGTGGTAGTCTGGGGTCCATAAGCACCTTCCATTTTGTGTCTCTGTCCTCTGTGGATATGCCTTTTATTAGAGAAGACAACTAGGAAGATGGGTGTTATGTGTGTTCCCTTGGAGATATTATGTGTCAGTGTCCAGTTTGGTATGCTTTCCAGAGTCCTGGAAGATAAAAGAAGGCAAAGTCTTTCTTTAAAAATCTTTTAAAATAGTTTATTATTTTTTCTCAATTTTCATGACTTTGTCTCTCCCACACATATTGAGGAAATGAAAAAAAATCCTGAAAAATAAATCCCTCAATACACAGGTACATAATTCGGCAAAACATATTCCCATATTATCCATATCTGCAAACGTACGTCTCTTTCTGTATTTTAAGTGCATCCCTCACTTCTCTGTCAGGAGGTAAATGGTGTTTTATTTTCATTCTTTTGGACTCAGGGTTTATCATTGCACTGGGAGCATTGTAAAGATTTTCAAAGTTATTTTCTACACAATGAATAAAGCATTTATTAAACACTAACTATACACAAAGTATTGTGGTAAGCACTGGGGATATAAGTAAAAAAAATGAGACAGTTCTTGCCCTCACGGAATCCACAGTTCAGGGGCAAGGTCCAAGCATGATGCTATCCTTGGGACCTCGAAGCAGTACTTATGGTAGATCGAGGAACACGTAGAGCTCTGGACAGAGATCATCTGAACTTCATTTAGGATAGAAGACTATGGGGAAGGAGTCTGGGTCAACTTTAAGCAGACTCTGATGCTTAATAATTTGGGAATTGGGAAACCACTGGATAAGGATGGAGAGAAAACGCTTACCCATCAGGGAGAGATTTCAAAGGCTCCACCTCACCATGTAGACCTACCATATAGAGGAGCACCTTGTTCTCTTATCTGATTGGCATAGCCCTTTGTGGTGCCTTCACTATTCTATGTCAGTCACTACCTGTGAGGGGGGAAGATGATGTGTGCAAGCAAAGTACTAAAACACATCTTTTCCAACTCCTAGGAAAAAAAGCAAAAATCCATAAAATTTTCAGTGATGTAGACATGGATTTGGTCACTGATGCCAAAGCTAAAACTCAAAAAGGACTGAAATGAAAAAAACTAGACTACTGCAATAGCTTTCGAGCTGGTTTCCTTTGCTTCCATTTCCCCTTATCTGTAATGTATCTGTTACTGCATAATTTCTATAGAAGTTAAAAGGAAGGACCACAAAACAATCAAGATTGTGAAATTATAATGACAAGCTTAGCTGCAAAGAAGAGATATGAGAAAGCACATTAAGCTGCTCTTATAAATGGGTGTGAAGGACTATAAGTATGGAATAATGTACATAATACCAGACTGTTCTTATATTCCCTGGTTAGTTTTTCTGTACTGCTTTTTTTGCCCTCTTTAAAAAAAAGTATTATAAGGAGTGGCTTCCAGGGGGAATAAACTGGGAAATGTAGTTGATATAAAAACAAACTATATAAAAAATTTATTTAAAGCAAAATAATTTAGTGAGGGAGGTAAGAACTCTTTAGATAAAAGGAACTAAGATAAAACTTAGGGGCAGCAAATAGACCTGCATGACTCTACCTAAAATTTACAGGTGCCACTGGGGCCAGTGAGTTCAAGAAATTAGATATTTTTCCTTATGTAACTCAATATTCTGTTGGCCCAGGAGTATTAAACATTTGCTTTTCGAACCATGCTGTGCTCCCCACCACTTCCCAGGAGCCCTATAGATTTGTTTGAACTTTTGATTTTGATTTGGCTCCTGCTTTGGATATCACTACACCCACTACCCCTTTAGCTATACAAATACTGATCCCTGGTGCCCAGTGTTGCTCTCACCTGCAACATCCCCATTGCTTGGCCCTTTCACCTCCACGGACTTTATTTATCCTTGTCTCTCACTTCTTCATACCATGATTCTGACTCTACCTGCCCCCTTCTCACCCTAGGCCAAAAGGTGGCTGTTCAAACGGGAAGGCTCTACGTAGCACTGTGGAACACACATAGCCACAATCCCTGCCAAGGTCTGACTGGGCAAGACCAAATACACAATCCATATTTTGCATCTTGCTGCCAGACTTACATTCTTCAAGTATTACTTTCCTTATGCACCTACACTGCACAAAACATTTTATGTTTCTAACTGCCCAGAAGAAAAATGGTCAGCCTGGTATTCAATGCCCTTGTTATTCCGGGCCTATTTCTACCTTTCTGCTATACAAATAGTCTTTGGCAACCAAACTGGTCCTTGCTTATGGCTTCCCTCACATGAATGGTGTGTGCATTTCCGGTTTTATATCACTATTCATCCTAAGGAATGCCCTTCTCACCACTCCTCACCTGTTCCAGAGCTATCCCTCCTTCAAAGCTCAATTCAAATCTCACCTTCTCCATGAAGACCTCCTTGATTGTCCCAGCCATTAGGGAACTCTCCATCCTTTAAGATCTATAATACTTTTCTACTAATTAGTTGACATTTCGCATATCCTATTTTGTTTCATTGCTTATGTTCCGATGCCTCTATCCTGTCTCATTAGCTAGGTATAAGTCCCCGGATTGCAAATCCTTTATCTTATAAATGACCTAATGAAAAACATATATTGAGCACCTACTATATGCAAAGCAATATGCTAAGTGCTAGGTATACCTACAGACAAGCCTTACAGTTCCTGCTCTCAAGGAGCTCACCTCAAAATGGGAGAGACTACATACATAGCTTTCAACTGCAAATGAAATGGAAAAGGCCCATGATCCCTAGGGGCAGAGGCAAAGCTGATGATAACATCTCTTTTTAAATATCATCTCTACCAGTAAACATATCTGTTTCTGAGGTTGAACCATTTGATAGTGCCAAGATTACATCTTCCTTGGATGATGGATCCTGGGACTAGAAGCAGGTGGAAGGGGTCCTGCCACTTGAGGCTCTTGGGCTTACCTGTCATCTTGGCAATTAGTTAGCATTTAGTAATGGTGGTAGGAAGGAAAATAGGTTTATATTTCACAGTGCTTGCTCCCCTCAAAGATGGCTATGGAAGCTAGACTGGGAGCAGAGTTTCACCTAGGACCTTAATTCAGGGAATGCTCTGTACATGAGAGGTTTAACAATAATTTTGTTTGTTGTTGCTGAAGATGAAGAAATAAAAGAAGTCCCTAATTTATAATTCACAGAATAAACTTAAAAATCTGTTATGCCAAGTGGTAGTATAGAAGAGAAAAGGAAGATCTTTTAGGCTTAGATATGTTTTTGGAATGATAGATGGAAAGTAGATTTTTATGGGAAAGCTAGGGAATTTAGGTCCTGTTTCTAATCTTAAATTTGATGTCAGTCATATCTTTGAGATTTACAACTCCCTTCCTACTATTGGGAGTCACCTTCTTATCACATCCCTGATCTTCTATTACCCCATCTGCTACCTTCTGACTCATGACTACTTGGCGCTAGAAGAGTCACTAGTGAGGCAGTCATGGGTTTCACACCAAGATATAGGATCTATAACACAAAAAAGCAAGGAGCTTATGAATATTGTCTGTATCTCCCAGCTCAGACTGCCAGCAGGAAAATGCCAAAATCAAGGTTTGCATCAGACCTCTCAAGTCGCAGGTTTTTTTTTTTTTGCCCTTCACTAAACACAAATTCATATTAAAGCAGGATTTTAATGAGGTCAATGGCAAAATTTAACTCTCTTACAAATATAACCTCTTCCAAACAAACAAAAAACTAAACTGAAACCTGTCTGGCATAAACTGTTTGGAAGATTAGAAAAAAATTTTCATTGTAGGCCAATATCCAAACTCCTATCATATTCATTGATTTTCTCATTCATTCAATCAATAACCATTTTTTCAGGTACCTACCAGGTGCAAAGTGATCGGTCAAATGCTGTTGGAGACATAGGGAAAATTAGGACAATCTCCTTGCCCTCTCCTTTCCTCCCCCAAAGCTCCTAATTTAATAAAGAGAAGGTTCTAAATTTGGAAACACAAGTAGAGTGAGAGTGAAACTCGCATTCTCAGGGAAGCTCTAAAATTCACCCTTTTTTCTCCTCCTGGGTGTGTTCTGGGGGATAGGATTGGGGAAGGGCTGGGAGCTCCTGATAATTTCCTTCAAGAGCTCTTGGAAGAAGAAATTGGGGGATTTGAGACCTGAAATTAACTCCCTACTGTGCCACCCAGTAGTCAAGTTATTTTAGACTGGGGAGTTATTTGGTATGATGTTTCGATATTCTACATCCCACTGTTTCTTTACTGCCATCCTCTCTCCTTTTCCTTTTGTCTACTTGTACACCACCAACCTCCTAATCCTCCGGCAATAGTGTTTGCTCTTAACAGCTGTTGGAACAACAAGCCACAGATGTCCCTTGGCTGCAGGCTCCAGAGAGTTCTATTATATTGATCCATTGAGTTTAATCCTTAGTCTTTATGGATTTCCCTAACACTACCTCAGGCCCTTGGACTAAGGACAATAGTAATAATAGTAAATATTTATATAGTGCTTTAAAGTTTACAAAACATTTAACAAATAATTTCATTTTGTCCTAACAGCACCCCTGGGGAGTAAGTAGTATTATTATCCTCATTTTACAAATAAAGGATTTGAGGCAGACTGAGGTTAATGACTTGTCTAGGGTCACTTAGCCAGTAAATGAAAGAGGCTGGATTGATATTCAGATCTTCCTGACTCCAATTTGAACACTTTATCCATTGTGCCACCTAGTTACCTATCCCTCACCTACAATGTTGTGGCTTCATAGTGACTAATCTAGCCTGCCCTAACCATTTTCTTATCCTTACCACAGTTATGAAAAACATTAACTCATACATAAGTATATATTGTATATTCCATCCATCCATCCATGCATTTATCTATCTATCTCTCTATGTATCTATCTATCTACCTGTTATTTGAAGGTTTCAAAAAGTCCTTTCCTCACAATAGTCCCACAAAACATCTGTCATTTTACAGTTAAGGAAATTGAGGCTCAGGAAGGTTAGCATTCTGGCCATGATCACATGTCTAGCATCTTGGATTTAAGTGTAAGTCTTCTGATTGCCGTACTCAGCACTCTTTCTACCATGGCAAGTTGCATCTCATAAACACTAGGTTGATTCTTTGTGACTAGCTTCTATCATATCAAGGAGGCCCTACAACCTTGCATGCTCAAGTATCATGGTCTGAACTCTGTCACTCATTAACTTTGTGTTCTTGGGCAAGTTGTTTTCCTTTTCTTGGCTGCCTAGGAAAGAAATCTTAGCAACCACCTAATCTGGTTTCCTCATTTAATAGATGAAGGTCAAGACAAAAAGTATGATGTAAAGAAGTATAAAAGACTTAAAGGGTTAAATAACAATAGAAGAAAGTCATGAGGCGATGCATAAATGCCAAATAAGGTTATAATCACTGAATCCTATAAGAATCCACTGGAGGAAGAGGATTTAATCTAGAGAACAAGAAGGAAAAATAGACTTCCTGGAAAGGTAGCATTTGAGCTGACACTTGAGAAATGGGTAAGATTTGGCTAGTGGAAAATATGAGTGGTGAAGAAGAATGCCATTCATCCCAGTGCTCTGCCCATGATGAGAAGTCTTTGATATTCTCTATACATGGTATTTGGGTCAGCTAGGTGGTGTAGTAGATAGAGTGCTTGGCGTGGAGTTAGGAAGAACTCAGTCCAAGTCTGGCTTCAGATACTTACTAGTTATGTGATCTTGGACAAGACATTTATCCCTGTTTGCCTCAATTTCCTCATCTGTAAAATGAACTGGAGAAAGAAATGGCAAACCACTCCAGTATCTTTGCCAAGAAAACCCCAAATGGGGTCATGAAGAACCAGACACGACTGAAATGACTGAACAACAACAAAACAATATATGGTATTTTAGAGATGGAAGGAATCATAGGATAATAGATTTAGATCTGGAAGGGATCCTAGAGGTCACTGAGATGGCCACGTACAGTGGAAAGAGCACTGGATTTGGAGTGAAGAGGTCAAATTCCACCTTTATTGTTTGCTATCTCTGTGACCTTGGGTTAGTCAGTCAACATCTCTGAGTGTTAGTTCCTAGACTTATGGGGGAAGGGAGAGTAATGTTGGCACTCTCCAATGCAAAAAGTTACTGTGAGAGGTCACATGTCAAACTAAGTACAACATAAATGTGTATTATTATTAATGGTAGAGTTTAGCCATCAGTGGCTCAAGGGATAAACCTTTTCAGTCAAACCTCATATGTTGTTTCTCAAAGCTCCTCTGCTTCTGTTCTCCTTTTGTCTGGTTGTAGAGTCTCCCCTTGAATGTTGGAGGAATTTATCATATAAAAAGCAGTCCTAATTGTAATGAATCCTTCTACAACTCTCAACAAATCACAAAGGTTGCTTCAGCACCTGGGGCTGGTCTACTGTCTTGTAGAAAGCATTGTCATATATTGGTAAAATAAATTAAATCCCACTATTTTCCAAGGCAGGGCCTCACAATTCTGCTAATGCTTCACCCGAGGCTTTTTCTATGAAAGATATCAGCCTATGAAACATCCCTACCTGTTAAGAAGTCTCAGGAAATTTGTTTGCTGGATCTTCAAAAAAAAAAATTTTAACCCCAAATCTCATTTGGAGGTAAAGTTTCCTGGAGGAGCTCTCACTAACATGCACGCATAAGAAGAGCATAGGGTCAATGCCATTACCTATCTGCCGTAAGGTATATTTCATCGCTAGTTAGAAACAAGCATTATGTCATTTGACAATAGATCTCTGGGGGGAAATAAATAATTCGAGGCAAGCTTCCAAGAATAGGTTCCCCTTCTTTTAGAGAAGCTTGTGCTTACAGAAGAGTCTGTTACAACAAGATGGGCTTTCATCGCCTTGCCATCATAGGGAATTAAGTGAGACTAGCGCTCAGATGTGGCTGGCAATGCTCTGAGGCGAAGGACTAACTATTGTACTTTATCTTCCATTAGTACCAAAATAATACCTTAAATGGCCTGATAAATTGCTACTTTAAAAAACACTTTCACATCCATTATCTCATTGGAAATTCCTAATATCTCTGTAAAATAAGTAAGGCAGGTGTTCAAAGGCCCCAGAATGCCAGCAGTAGAAGGGACCTCAGTCGCTCTGGTATAATCTGTAACAGAAAAGGAATCCCTCTATGACAGGATTTCTTAGCCTTTTTTTCTGTGTCATGGACTCCATAGGCATTCTGGTGAAACCTAGGGAACCCTTCTCGGCAAAATGTTTTTAAATACATAAGATTACATGGGAAAATTATATTGTAATGCATTGATGAAAATATTTTTTAAAAGTTCATGGAGTCAAGATTAAAATTTGTCTGTAATAGTCCTGGAAAACAGTTATCCAGCCTCCATAGAAATATCTCAAGTTATGGGGAGCTCAGTGGCTTTTGAGTGAGCCCATTGTGCTCTCTCTCTCTCTCTCTCTCTCTCTCTCTCTCTCTCTCTCTCTCTCTCTCTCTCTCTCTCTCTCTCTGTCTCAGAGGGATGGTGTAGCTGCCTGAGAAAAGGACAGGATTTAGAACCAGAGAAACTGAGTTCTAGTTGCAACTCTGCTTCTTACCACTTGTGTGGCCTTGGGTCAGCTAGGTGGCCATAGTAGATAGATCTCAGGGCTCAAGGCTCAGATTTTATCAGAAGGGGGAAGGACTATAAAAATCTTTAGGCCTTTTCACCAACCCTAGAATACAGACCTGTTTGTAGATTCACTGGCTCTCTGTAGTTGGGTCTCTTTTCTGTGGTCAGTGTGTATTGTTTGCCCTCTTCATCCCCAGAAGCATAACTTTGAATTCTTAAACCCAAGTCAAAACACTTGGGTATTGGGCACAGGGGCAGGGGAGTTAGTAGCTGTAATACCAAGTAGAGTCTGTGAGGAAAGTAGGTGGTACAGATGATGGCCTGAATGTGGGGTAATTATTCCTGGGAAGGAGAGAGCGTATCCATAAAGCATCTAGCCTATACCTCCCTGGGGGTTAAGAGTGGGGTAAGGGTGAAGGAGTCGGGGGGAGGTTCTCCAGGAGAGGAAAACCATATTGTTGGGATCCTTGGAGCAGTCACCTGGGGCTGGACTAGATCTTGGAATGGTGTTTCATGGCAGAGGGTAGCAGAGGACTGACAAAGAGGTTTTCAGACAGTGGTCTCTGGGCTAGGGAGGAAACACAGCTACCCTAAAGTCAGCACCATGAGCGGGAACCTTGAAAGCATACAAAGTGCTTCACAAATATTATCTCATTTTCTAATCTCAATAATCCTGGGAGATAGATACTAGTATTATTTCCATTTTATAGATGAGAGAATTAATGGAAAGTTAAGTGATTGGTGCAGGGTCACATAGCAAGTAAGAATCTGAGGCATTTGAACTATCTGCTTCCACAACTGGGACTTTATAGCTATAGATCTGCTTATAGCTATTCTAGCTATAGCTTTACTTATCTCCACTTCTTATCTTGATGCTTTATTGCTTTCACTACTTGATTTTGGACACTTTAAGATAATAAAAATCTAGTCTCCAGATAACAGATTTTATTATATTTAAACTTTTTTATGATGGGAATTATTGTATTTGGTGAAATACTATTCCAAAATACTTTTGGAAGTGGCATTTCTTTTGATGACCCTCTGGAGAAACAGAATAGAAAAGACTAAGCAAGTATATACCAGAAGAGAAATACAGTCATACCTCAAGAGATAATGTAGGTTTGGTTCCAGACCATTGCAGTAAATCACATGTTTCAAAAAAGCAAGAAATAGGATTTTTTTTTGGTTTTCCAGTTAATATAAGAGTTATGTTTATACTATATTATAGGCTATTAACTGTGCAATAGTATTATGTCTAAAAAAACCAGTATAAATACATTAATTAAAAAAATACTTCATTGCAAAAAAAAAATGCTAACCATCACATAATCTCTTTCCCTATGGAGAGTCTTGCCTGGATGTAGATAGCTGCTGACTGATGAGGATAGTGGGTTGTTGAAGGTTGGGGTGGATGAGGAAAATTCTTAAAATAAGACATGAGGTTTGCTGCATTGGTTGACTCTTCCTTTCACTTGAATACTTAGAGGCAATTGTAGGGTTATTAATTGGCCTAATTTAAATATTGTTGTGTCAAGGAATAAGGAGAGAGGAAAGAGAGAGAGATGAGGAACCTCTGTAGGTGGAGCAGGCAGAATCCATACACATTTATCAATTTAAATTTGCCATCTTATATTGGTGTGGCTTGTGGTGCCCCAAAACAGTTACAATAGTAACCCAAAAGATCACTTATCATGGATCACCGTAACAGACGGAATAATAATGAAAATGTTTGAAATATCATACAAAATGTGATACAGAAACAAGATGTGAGGACATGCTATTGGAAAAATGGCACCAATGCTCTCATGCAGGGTTGACAAAATCTTTCATTTTGTAAAAAACACAGTATCTGCAAAGCACAATATCTATGAAGTGCAATAAAATGAAGCATAATCAAACAAGATATGCCTTTATATAACTTTCACAATGAAGTCATGGTAGCTATACATTGGGGAGTGAAGTTGATTGAAAAGAAGAAAGAAGATATAAATTTCCATAAGTTATAGACATAAGTAATGCAGATAGGGTAATTATAAATGAGGTCATACAAGGGGTATAAAGAAAATTCTCTAGGCAAATCTCCACTGATAGTGAGTTCTATCAATAGTGACCACATTTTATTTATTCAAATGGATATTTTCCTTGGAGAGAGAACATATTAAGTTGCTAGTAAGTCAATAAAAATGGGTAATGGAAAGATAACTGTATTGAGACCAGAATTTCACCTTTTACTCAGCATGAGTATAGGCAAAAGTCAGAAGAAATGTCATTAAAAAGGTAGACTTAATGTCCATGGGCTTCTCTGTTTGGCTGGCTGGGAGTCTGAATCGCAGAGAACTAGCATAGTCCCTGAGGCTATGAATGATAAGAACTGAGATCCCTCTCCCACAGAGAAAAAGCCATATAGCACTTGCAATTCAGAAAGGAAGAGAAGGGTGGCAAAAGCAACATAGACTCAACAGAGAGCAGCTGAACAAAGACAGCAACACCTGGCTATGGAGTAGAGAGAATGTAGAGTCTAAGTTTTTGTGATGTCAGAGATTTTGTCTTGTTCATTCCCCCAATATAACTAAGATAGATGAGAAGCTATTTCTTGAAAAACAACAAGCCTCTAGAATACCAAAAATCATTCTGTCATCCTCCTTAATGTAAGGAAACATTTTATTTTCTTTAACTTTCATTTCTAGTCTGCAGTTTATATATAGACGTGTGTGTGTGTGTGTGTGTGTGTGTGTGTGTGTGTGTGTGTGTGTGTGTGTAAACCAGAGGAATCGCAAATAGTTCTGTTGGTTTGTATATTCATATGTAACCTGTGTCCCAGCAATACACAATATGGGTTTCCATAGATTGGGTTTCATCTTAAAAGTTGAGGCAATGGTGGGCTGCATGGATTTACAAGTTTCATTCCACACACAGAGCAAATTGTGTAGTCCCTCTCTCAGCTCTTTTTTCTGACTCATTCTGATCCACTGGGTTTTCAACCATATACTTCTGTTCCCATGAATAGGGAGAAGTATAAGGGTGAGGCTCAAATCCACAATGGCTTTAACTCAATCAACAAACCAATGCAACTACTAAATAACTCAGCCATAAGGGAGGTATTTTCAGTGACACAACTTGCACTTAAATGGTGTCTTTGTATATTTTCAAACTGATTTTTTTTGAACAGAGGGAAGGTCATGGCTTGTTCATGTCCCAGTAGGTGAATGATGGGAGATGCTTAGCCAAACAAATTTCTCATGGGGAGACCAGCTTGTTAATGTGCTTCTTCTCACATAGCCTGGTTGTTCCATAGGTATTTTTCCCTTAAACTATTAATTATTTCCTAATCTCATTGTATTAGCAAGGCAATAAACACAACATTGATGATGATTGTGGATATGTCTATGTAGTTATGTATTGCAAAAATATGAGAGACTCTCCATGTAGAAGGTAGAAGACATAAAACATTTATTCAGACACCAGAGGACCAAATCCCATAACCAATAAGTCCAACCCATCCAAGCAGCAACCAGATCCCAAAACCAGTAAGCTCACTTTGTCATAACAGCAAGGAACTTAAAACATAATTACCTCTAATTGCCTTGCTGTCCCATAATCTTCTGCCCCTCTGCTGGGACCTTCCTACAAACACACAGCATAGTTAGCTCATCTGTATTTGCTCTCTCCCTCAGTTCTAACTTGATCTCTCAGCATTTCCTGTGACACACTTTCCTTTTTCTCTCAGCAAGCTCCTCCCACCACATGTAATTTAGGCTTCCTGCAATGTAAGCAGGTCACATGGCTTATTAATGGGTGGAAAAGATCTTCAAATCTAAATTGGCATTACATTCATCATGCCTCCTTCATGCATTTTAATGTGGTATGCCTTGTAGAGTCTTCTTACCTTTCCTTTTGAAACCTAGGCAAGTCATGCAAAGAAATAGCAATGTCAAAAAATGTTTGGAACATTAGTAAAAATAATGAAATATGATCAACTCAAGGGCAATGAATGTTTTGTTCTTGTACCCCATATCTAGTACATTGCCCTGTACATAAAGTCTGCTTAATATTCATTGACTTAATAGTAGTGATAAATATTTATATAGAACTTTTAAATAAAATTTTATCAAAAATCTACAATACACGATAGAAGTGATAGAGTAATAGAGAAACACTACATCATGGAAAATTAGAGTAGTTTAAAAAATCTGAAAGGAGAAGAATCTAGTCCTGGCCTGTCTGTGAGAATGATGCACTTGAAGATTTCCAGAGGTGGGAAGAACCTGAGAACACATCTAGTTTAACTTTAGGAATGTACGTTAACAACGTCCAGGCTCCTCTCGAAGACCTTCCATGCTTTGGTGTCAGATAGCCTCTGAAACAATCCAGTTCCATTTTCATATAACACAATAATTTTCAGATTCCAATTTTTAGGAAATCTCTTGTCATATCTTTAATTCTTTTGGTCCAGACCTGTGATTTTATCCATGTAGGCAGATCCTGGGTAAGGATACCTTCTTCTGCAAATTCAGATCAACTGTTGCCTTTAAACTTTTAGTCTTTGAGAGTTTCTTGGGGACACTTAGAGGTTAGGCATTGTGTCGGAAAAGCAGGGTGGGCTCCTTAGCACTTGGTTCAACGGGTACCCTTGAAGAGTTTGGCTTTTGTTTGCATTGAGTGATTCAGCTATTTCATTGAATCTTGTTAAGTGCTAAGCCCCAGGACCAAGATTTGGGTGTCCTTGGTGCCTCCTTGCCTCAGGGGAGGGCTTAGTTTAGACATGAGTTTGAGTGACATGTCTGGGACAGCAGGGGCTCTTGGACCATGTGGGTTTGAGTCCACCTCTTTGTGGCGATTTTGGGTCATGTGGGTGAGCTGCATGTGTGACTCACCCCTGACGCTGAAAAAGATATAAAAACCAGAGATGGGCCTCTTCTTCCTTGGAGCTCTTTGCCGCAGCAGTGGTGGTGTGCATGACTCTGGGACAGCTCTTGTTCTGAGCTCCCAGGGCCGAACCTAGATGTTGGTAACTATATGAATTGTATTGGGTCTGTCTGTTTGTAATTTGTTTAAGGGCTCTTGAGATGGTGTTAATGACGAAACTCCGGGCAGCTGTAGCTAAGGAGCCCTCCAGCTTGTAAACCCAGATGCTGAGACTTTGTTGAACTCTGGTAACTATGTATTGGGATTTGAATCAGACAAGGTCTGTCTGTTGATGTTTGTAATTTGCTTGTATTTTGCTCTGAAGTTCAGGGTGCTGGCTTTTTCTCCTGAACTAAGTGAATGATATTTGTGTGCTGAATTAAAGTAAGCTTGCCAACCCCTTAACCTTGCTTTCCTTATTAAGGCATATCAAAAGAACCTGGACTTTCTGGCTGTCTGGCAGCTTTCTGGGTGCTGGCTGTGGGTGGATCTGGACCCCCCCACAGAAGCCGGTAGCCAGATTGTGGAAACAGGCATTAATAGTAATAATAATCATATAATCATAATGACATATTAGTGCTTCATAGCTATTATCTCATTTGATTCTCACAACAACTCTGGCAGGTAAATGCTATTATTATTTCCATTTTACAAATTAGGAAACTGAGGCAAACAGTGGTTAATTGACTTGCTCAGTATTATACACCTAGTAAGTATCTGAGGCCAGATTTGAATTTCGGTGTACCAAACTCAGGCCAATACTCGCATCACTGCAGAGTCAAACAGTCTATGTGTGTCAGAGATGGGATTTGAACTCAGGTCATGCTGATTCTGATGCTAGCTTTCTATCCATTGTGCTATGCTGACTTTTATTTTCCTTATACTGAGTAGGAAATAGAGAACCTTGTAACTTTTACTTATTTGTGCTTCAAGGCCTAGCAGAACAGGCCGAGGCTTTCTTCCATAAGACAATTCTTCATATATTTGAAAACTGCCATTGGGTCCTATTAACTCTCATTATTATATATATATAATAATAATTATATATATATATATAATGTATATATATATATTAACTCTATATTAACTATTAACTTTTCCAGAATAACTGCTTCAACTAATCCTTATATCTTATTGTGCCAATTTACTTCACTATGATGCTCATCTTCTGCTGTACCCAATTTCCATTTATCAATGTCTCTCCTAAAGCATGATTCCAAGAACTATCTTTGGACTCTTAAAAAAAATTATTGAAGACCCCTCCCACTAAAGCTTTTGTTTATATGAACCATATCAATATTTTATTAGAAATTAAAACATCTGGTATTATGAAAATTGTTTTGACATCATGGACTCCTTTACAGGATCTCAGAGACCCTGAACCACATTTTGAGAACCATTGGCATAGAATGATGGGAGAGGGAGGGAGAGACAGAAAGAGGGGTTGGGAAAGGAGAGAGTGAACATTCGCTATAAGGCAGACCCTGTGGGGACAAAAATGCAAAAAAAAAGAAATTTCCTAGGGCTCTAAGAGGGTAAGTGGTTGTGGTTTCACAGTCAATATGTCTCAGAGGTAGTAATTTAACTCATGGCTTCTTCCTTCCAAGTCTGTTCCTTTATGTTTTGAGGTATAAGACTGCATAAAATATATTATGTAGGAAATAAATGATCAGGAAAGGAGGTGGACGGTCATTTAATGGAAGGGAGGGTTAATTGATGGACAGCTTGAATACTATATTGGTAAACTTGAAATGTTGAAAGCAAAAAACAAAAGATTGAAGGCCTTCAGAATGTTGGGCAGACATTCTGTGAAGAGTTCGTGCTAGGGCACTTGAAGTACAGAAATTGCTTTCAGAAGACAACCTACAGAGCTGTCATCAATAGGACATAATGCTGCAGTTGTTTACTAATAGTAGGAATTGTTTATACTGAACTGTCTAGGTGTCACAATGGATAAAATGCTGGAGCTGGAATCAGGAAGATCCAAGTTCAAATCTAGCTTCTGACACTTACTAGTTCTGTGACCCTGTTTCCACAATCTGGCTAGCAGCTTCTGTGGGGGGTCCAGATCCACCCACAGCACAGCTGCCGGACAGCCAGAAAGCCCAGGTTCTTTTGATATGCCTTAATAAGGAGAGCAAGGTTAAGGGGTTGGCCAGCTTACTTTAATTCAGCACACA
>CM053622.1:560701569-560728906 GCA_028646595.1 Phalanger gymnotis
ACGCTTGGGCAGATGCGCTGCCACACCAGCACTCCTCCTTTCCCAAGAACCCCCTACCCAGACTGGGCTTAAATCTTCAGCAGGCTGTTCACTCCTGCTCTGATCAGCCACTTAATTCCTCCCACCAGGTGGGCCTGGGGCCAGAAGTAACTGCAGCTGTAGTTCTGTAGCTGCCCCACCTCCGCTGCCCCAGGGGCGGTAGCCAAACTGCAAACTCCCTGTCCCCACAGCTTTTCCCACTAACCTTCTCTGTTGTCTTTGGTGTTTGTGGGTTGAGAGGTCTGGTAAACGCCATAGCTCACTAATTCAGGGCGCTAGGGCACTCTCTGCCCGGCTCCCGGTCTGGTCTTTCCGCGCTGCCCATGCTGGGCTCTGCTCGGCTCAGCTCAGCTCCCCTCAGCTCCCAGCTCTGTGTGGGATAGACCTTACCCAGAGACCATCCAGGCTGTCCTGGGCTGGAGCCCTGCTTCCCTCTGCCACTTTGTGAGTTCTGCAGTTCTAGAATTGGTTCAGAGCCATTTTTTATAGGTTTTTGGAGGGACTTGGTGGGGAGCTCACGGTAGTCCCTGCTTTCCAGCCGCCATCTTGGCTCCGCCCCTCCTTCTCCAGATAATTTTACAGATGAGGAAACTGAGGAAAACAGGGTTAAGTGACTTGTCCAAGATCACACAACTAGTGTCGGAGGTTGGATTTGAACTCAGATCTTCCTGACTCCAGGTCCAGCTCTCTATCCACTCTGCTGCCTAGCTGCCTTTGCCAGGTTCCATTGTTCTACCTTCAACTGTATCTCATAGAAATCCTTTTTTTTTTTCCATTTCCCTGCTATCACTTTAATCTAGGTATATATCACTTCGCATTTGGATTTACTGCTGGTTTTCTAGCTTGCGTCCTTATCTCCAGTCTCTTCTCCACTCCAACTTATCTTCAATACTAGTATTAAATTAAATTTCCAAATAGATAGCCTCATATCACTTTCCTGCTCATCCATCTTTAATAGCTTCCCACTGATTTCAGGAGGAAACCTAAACAATTCAGAATGACTTCCAAGGCATTCTGCAATCTATTCAAGGTTTTTCCTGCTAACGTCCAATGTGAACCATCTGCTCAATAGATATGTCTCCCTATTGCCCTTTCCTCTCACTTTGTTGTTCCACAAGCCAATACTAACATACCATGTTCCTTTTCCTCTTAGCATATATTCTCATGCATTTCTCTCCTCACAGAGAACTTTGCTCTCCCTTCCCCTCCTTCTATCTAAATATGATTACAGAGATCGAGTTTAGCCCTCAGTATAACTCTAAAACATGAGAAATTTGAGTTAGATCAAACTGAATTAGGGTGGCTAGGTGGTGCAGTGACTGGATAGAGTCCTAGGCCTGGAGTCACGAAAATTTGAATTCAAATCTGGCCTCGAACACTTACTAGCTTGGTGACCCTGGGCAAGTCACTTAACCCTGTTTGCTTTAGATCCTCATCTGTAAAATGACCTGGAGAAGGAAATGGCAAACTGCTTTAGTTTCTTTGCCAAGAAAACCCCAAATGGGATATGAGGAATCAAACACTACTGAAATGACCAAAGAACCAAAAGCAGGATTCTATATTCTAAATATTTTTTCCCAGTTCCTCAGCATCACTTCACCTCTGCACTGCCTTTCTCTCAGGAAAGAATCTGATTTCAGTCATATCTCTTTGTGAATGTGTACCACCTTGTTCCATGATACAAAGTAAATCATATAGTCTCTGACCTCAAAGATCTGAAAAGCAACTTGAATAGACAAAAACTAATGAAAAAAAAATTTCGGTGGTAAGAGTGACCATGATATGGAGAGTTTGTATATCAAGCTATTGGGGAGGAAGGAGAGGGTGTGTTCAATTCTAAGTATTATCTCTAATTATGAAAGGGAAAATGGCATCATTTCCCCTAAAATAATTTTGTGCATTACCCAGCAAGTGAGAATATATTTTTATAGAGCTATCTATAAGCAATCATAGATAGCTGCCTATTTAAAAATTAGCCCATTCCTGATCAAGATTTCCAAGGGAAAAAATGGATTAAGCATACAAATTCAAATCTTCCCCCACCTATTTAATGCTCACAGGCAAAGATAAAGGGTAGAATGTAAAGAATCTATTCCTAACCTCAGGGCTAGTGGTCCCCCATGATGAAAAACAGTGCTACCAATCAAGAGAAATTGGCCAATTTTCCCCTTAATATTTCTGAGCTTAAGAGACTGATTAGCTTGAACTGAGCGATAATTAAGCACTGCAGCAGATATGATTTATTGAACCTCGGATTGTTTCTGACATTTATAATATGACTCAAATAAGATCCAAATCTTGAAATTATATACTCACTACTTTTCATGAGTGCTTTCTATCAAAAAAGAGATAGGTACTGGCCATGTGCATCCTGTGGCAAAATGATGAAATTTGCCATCCTGTCTTTGCCACCCTTAGCCTTCTCCATCAGGTTCCTATTTCCTTAATCAGTCATGTCTATTATATCATCCCCCTCCAGGCATTCAAGGTCCTTATGCTCTCTCCATTCTGATTTCACTATCAAAACCTGCTCTCAAATTTATTCACACAATATGTGAATGTTAGCAAAATGAAGTAAAAAGAATATTGCAATGCATGGCAATCAGGTGAACTTAGTTCAATTTAGTTACTCGATTTTAAGCAAGTCATTTCATTTCTCTGGACCACAGTTTTCTCTTCTTCATATAGAGAGACCACTAACATTTGCACTGATTTGTGATGCAGCCTCAAAGTCAGCATTTTTGTTGCTAACAGGTATGCATTTAAAAGGCAGCAATTTAAAACGGGCAGAAGCTGTTGGCCCTGCTAGCTTCCTCTAGTGCTTTTTTGGTATGCCAATGTGGGAAGGCCTCATCACCCCAGTGAGGAGAATTTTTATTATTATTTGTTTTTCTGAGACTCAGAACTGGGCTTTAGAAGTGCATACTGATTATGAGAAGTGAAACAATAGTACATAAGTCAGGTATTTTTCTGTGGCCAAGTACAGGGACTTAACAGCAGGAGAAACACCTCCAAATAACAAGTTTAATTCTATCCTGGGAGCTTTTACTAGGTTCTGCTGGTTGTATTTAAAGAGATTTAGTTCTCCCTTGTCAGGAAGAGACTCAATAGCAACTGCACCCAATCAGATGGCAGCTGATAGCTCTGAAGAGACCAACTAAACGAAGCCCTCTTCCCATCTTCCTCCCAGTCCCCCTCCCGCCCCCCACCCTCCCCTCCAGTATACTAAGGGGAGGGCAGCTCAGGAGCCAGGAGGCCAGAGAAAGGAGTGGCAAAGCTGGCATGATGGCTAGCAAAGAATGAAAATGAGGTGCTTAATGTAATAGCTAGAAGAGAGACGCAGAGCTATGTAATGACATCAGGGACTGTCAGCAGCTTGTCCATATCAGACATGTGAGATACATTGGCCATAGACAAAGTTCGGTCACATATGTTCTTCTATGTATACCTCCACACATTTTCCCCATCCACATAGGTTCAACCTATTTTGCTTGCCCCTTCATATATCTTACTTTCCTATGTATGTTCCCTATGTGCATATGTTCCATATATATTGGACATGTGGTTAGCAGGTTCCCTGAATGTATACGTTACTCTACTACATGTGTAGCAACCCAGGAAACAATATAAACTCTGTTCACAGGAGCGATCTTTTCTTGTCACTTTATATGCTATACCATTTGATTAAAGGTGTTTTTCTTTGAACTAATATGTCCTCTGGTTGACTGGTAAAAGTAAACATATCACTTAGGGCTGGTGAATTATAAATTGGAATGGGTTTTAACTCAAAATGGGATTCAAACCTGGGGTTGCTTTCTAGCATCCCATTTGTAAGGGGTGGGACCGGATGCTACCTGTAAAATGAAGGAGTTGGATTAGATCAAGGGTTCTTAAGCTTTTTGTGTGTGTGATGGGCCCCTTTGGAGTTTGGTGAAGCTCATAGACCCTTTCTCAGAGTAATGCTGTGCTGCCTACATTCATAACTAGAGGAAATGCTAAATTTCAGCTACTTGTGAGTGACAATAAAGATGCATTTTTTTTCCATTTCAATTCATGGACTCCAACCCTGAAATCTATCTACATATCATTTGAGGGTCTATGGATACCCACTTAAGAATTATTAGATTACGTAGTCTATAAATTTCCTTCAGGGCAGCTAGGTGGTCAATGGTTAGAGTACTGGGTCTGGAGTCAGGAAGACTCATCTTCATAAGTTGAAATCTAGCCTCAGATACTTCCTAGTTGTGTGATCCTGGGCAAGTCACTGAAACCTGTTTGCCTCAGTTTCCTCATCTGCAAAATAAACTGGAGAAGGAAATGTCAAGCCATTCCAGGATCTCTGACAAGAAAACCCCAAATGGACTCATGAAGAGTCACATACAACTAAAAACAAATGAATAATAACAAAACAGATAACTTCAAACTTTTGAGAATAGCTTAGTTACCCAAAGGGATTTTGATTTTAACAGGAAGTAAAGATATATAAAGAGAGTTAGGTCTAATGTTAGAACTGAATATATTAATGGATTTTTATGCTTCAGAGCCCTTTGGCTCCAACAATGTAGGAGCCTTTCCCTATAGTTTGTAATTAAATAAAAATAACTATGATCTCATGATGAAAATGTTTTCTTTTTAAAATATTACAATTCTCTCAAATTTAAAAACATTATTTTTAGTATTTTAATTATAATCATATTAAAATACAAAATAAGCCACTCACATTGCTCTATTTTAATATTAGAAAATAAGGACTTACAATGCTATTTTAAAAAATGAAGAAAATTCAAAAATTAAATTGATTGGAAATTGAATGACATTATGACAAATAAAAGATCAAGGAAAAGGAATTTGAGGAAAGCTGATGATCACTAAGTCATATTGCAAATCTATGCAAAATAATATCATTTCCTCAAAGTAACACAATACTAGTAGAAAGATACATTGACTATAAAAATACTAGATGCCGCCACTGGTGAGCATGAACTACATGACTTGGTTTTGCATGAGCAAAAGAGTAATGCATTTAGTGTAAAGCCCAGGCCTGGAACCTGAGGATTCAATGCCAGATTCAGCCTTGATGATAACTTTGGAGATCTAAGAGCTGAGGCATAAGTAGGGCAAGGTGGCTGGGCAGTAAAATTCAAAAGAAATTAAAAAAGTTTTTAAATGACTTAAAATATATAATTCTTAAATGTGTTGAATATATGTATTGACAATACTCAAACTCTTTTAGTCTTATAGAAATATTTGAACTTGAAATCTAGGTAGCAAGAATAATTGGTTAATATAAGAAGCTACCAGGTAGCATTTTTCTCTTCCCAACATGAATTCATTTCAGGTAAAGTCTTTTCCAGTGGACCCTGACTGTACTATACGCACACACACACACACACACACACACACACACACACACACACATACACACCTCACACACTTCACATCATCCTAGTATTTCTGTCCCCTTCCACCATCATGGAGCCATTTCCACCTTTCTCCATTATGGGACTGGTATCCTGGTACCTCCATTTCCATTAACTTGAACTTGCCTTAATTATTTGTTGTGTTATTTTGACATAATATGTTACAAAGGATTCGAAGGTGCATGTTGCTCGGCTTGCCCCAAGTTTCAAAACTGTTTGTTACACTTCTACTTTGAAGGTTAAGGATACTGAGCATGAGCAATAGTAGAAGCGTTTACTTCACTCAGAGGTGCTATATTAGGCCAGGACCTGAAGTTCAGGACAAAAATAACGTAGACAATCTTCATACTTTTGGGTTTTTCAATTTTTATTTTTAAAGGGTAACCCAATTTGAAGGCAGCAAATTTACATTTGGGGGGAGAATGAAGTCAAATCTAACATTTGGGGATTCATTTTTCAGATGTACAAGGTCTTTGTAGTAAAGGCTGTAAATTAAGCAATTCTCATTTACATAGCCTTGCTATCCAGAGGGCATCATTAGCAGAAAGCATCTGCAAGGCAATAATGAGTCATTTTTATTAGGTGTGTGCCCCGATTGTAAAAGCCCTCTTTCCCAGCACTATAACAAAGTTATCTATACAAAACAGAAAAAAAAAAAATAATTGGACATGTTTATCCCTTGATCCTTCCCTTGAAGCAACTTAGCCATGCTATTGGAACATGGTATTAATTGATGTGTCCAAGAACATGTCTATTAAGAAAAACAAACCTTGGTTTGAAAACTGTTTGAATGATACCTCCCAAGTTACAGGTAGTAGCATTAAAAATGATGAGGGACAAGGAGCCAGAACTAGAGAACCTTTGGCTTTGGCACTAGATCATATCAGGCAAGAAAATGGGCCTTATTATGGGCTAGGACACTGGTAGAATTAGGGAGGCTTGAGTTAATCTTACTGTCTCTCACAACATCAGATAGGAGTGTTGAGAGCAAAGGATGAGATGTAAAGCAGTTTAAGTGCACTTTGACCCTAGGTGAATTGATGCAGTATCTGACTATGGGCTGTTGGGAAAAGGAGGTTATAAATTCAGCTCTAAAACTATAGCAAAGAGTTCTTAAGATTCCAGAAAACTGCCCTTATCATTGATTTTAACCTTTTTGCTGAGGGTTTTTATCTTCCTATAAGCTATTTTAACCACCTTGAAAATTGCTTTTTTCCTTTTGGGTATTTAAGTTTTTATTTATTTAAGGAAATTAATATTTGAATCCCCAGGACTTGAGTGACTAGCACCATGTGTTGAGTCACCCCTGGGAAAAGCCTCATAGCCCATAGTCACTTGAGCTGGTGATTCAACCCAGGGGACAATCCAGAATGAAGATGTATTTGGATATAGAAAGTCAGAGCCAAGCAGTGAATTAGAATTCTGGGTCAAGAGGCAAGGCAAAAGAATTAGATAGGTATTAAAGAGCAGAGTCTGGTCATATATCAAAAGCCTGAGTTCTTGTAATAGAGGTCAGAAACTCAGGCAACAACATCAGATCATTTGGGGATGCTCACTAAGTCTAGATAGCTGAACAACAGGTGTGGAAGCAATAGTGGAGAACTCCCAGCTAGCAAGGGGCTTGATACCAGGCCAAGGATGTGTTAGAGTCCTATATACTTCTTGTCCAGGAATAAATTGGTCTTAGAACATGCAGCAGCCCAAGTTTTCAAGTGCAAAATGGAAAAAAGTGAAAGTACTTAAATAGTATAGACAAGATAAATAAACCTCTCCCATCTGCTTGCTGACTGAAATTTCATCTAAGGAACATAATTTCCTTGTTTTAATATCTTGTTCCTTGTTAAGATGCTAAAATTCTTGAGAAGGAGTAACAGTCAATGGACTACACAACAATGGATAGAATGCTGGTTTGGGAGTCAGGAAGACATGCATTCAAATCCCTTGGACACTTGCTAACTACTCCCGGCAAATGCCATAAAGTCCGCGAGCCTTAATTTTTCCATCTGTAAGATAGTGCAGTTGAATATGGCCCTCTAAGATCCCTTCCAGCTCTCAATTTATGATCTTATGTTCCTGTACCTTTGCTTGCCATATTTGGAATTTCACCCCTTCTCTTCACCTGTTGATATCCAGTTGTATTCTTCAAGGTCCAACTCCAAAGCCAGTTCCTCCAGAAAGTCCTCCTTTATTCCCCATATGGAAACAATGTCCTCCTCATCCAATCATATAACGCTTTATACTCCTGCAATGCACTTAGCATAAGCCAATCCTAGTTATATTTATATATAAACACATCTTATCAGTCCTCTAAAGATTTCAAAGGATTTAAGGACTAGCCCTAATTTATTTACCTTTGTATCTCCCCCCAGGACTTAACACAGTATGCTTCCATAGAAGGCACAGAATGCAAACAAATATTCATTGAATAAGAGAATAGGTAACCATCATTTAGATTGGATTGTAAATAATCTTTGGTTCTGTCCCTGAGATATGGGTTTGGTGCAAGTAGAAAAGATAGGATGAGAGCAATGGAAACTGGAAACAAAAAAAAAGAGGAGTAGCAGTTAGGTAACACAATGAAAAAAGCCCTAGAAGACCTGAGATCAAACTTAACCTGCCTGTTAGTCTTGTGATGCTGGGCAAGTCACTTAACCTCAGTTTAATCAACTTTAAATGGGAATAACAAGATCTCAACAATTGTTGAGAAAATTAAATGAGACATTTATAAAATGCTTTGAAAACCTCAAAGTTCTATATAAACACTAGCAGCTCATTTTAATATTATCATCCTAATCGATAGCTTTTATCAAAGATTCAGTGCAATGGAAGCTAAAGTCTCTGTTCCTCTAAGGATCCAAATACTCTCTTTCAACCTGTCCTTGCATAACTTCTCATCCTTCTTCCAAATCAGTCATTCCTAAAACATCACTTAGACTTTATGTCAGTAACAAAGAACAAAGGTAATTAAGTGAGCAGCATGAGATAAAGGAAATACATCAGCAATAAGTACTTACAACACTCTTAGGCCAAGGAGGCCACATCATTTGCTGTCCGTTCTCCCTCCCCATCTCATCCCCTCCCCTGCCACCACCTCAGGATGGGAGGCAATGAGAGAAGTCTGTTTAGGTCCCTAACCAAGGTCCTTGCCATCCCAACCCCAGCCAATTCAGAAAACTAGCAATTCTAGGCCAGGTCTTTTCTTCAGCCCAGCGTCAGCAAGAATCACAAGACCTCTTACCACTGAAGACGTGTTGGCTGCATCAGTATCCAGGACTGGACCTTGGTCGAAGGGAAGGAGGAATTCCAAAGCTTCCAAAAGCCTTGACAAGGCATAGAAAACTTGACCAAAGTCATATTAGTCCTTCATCCTTTCCTCCCCTCCTTTCCAGTGTTCTTTTTAAACACTCCCCCTTCCCATGTATACCTATTCCTAATTCATGTCCCTGTTGACTAAGCATCTTGATGAAGGTTTCTTACCTTTTTTATGTCATGGATCCCTTTGTCAGCATGGTGAAGCCTATGCTAATTTTTATAAATGATTGAAGGAAATGCTAAATTTCAGTTAGAGATTAGTGAAAATAAAAAATATGTGTGTGTTGTATGTATATATATACATATATAACATATATGTGTGTATATGTATATACATATACACATACATGTATGTATATATACACATATATATATACATACATGTATGTGTATATGTATATGCATATATATATACATATATAGGTTTTCTCATCCAAGTTCACAGACCCCCTAAAAGCTAACCATGAACCCATTATAAGGGTTTGTGTAGCCCAGGAAGAACAAGAAGAGGAATACTGCAGGGTCTAAATTTGACAAGGTACCACAATGCCCTTCTTCACATCTAAAGTATGCGAAATGAGAATTCTCTTCACTCCAGTAAATTGTTATTCAGCTGAGTGACTAACATAGAAATAGAAACCCAGGTTCTGTCATAGTTCAAGGTCAAAGGCCAAAAGCTGTAGCAATTAGCCTTTCTCCATTGCCTGTCTTTCACTGTGAAACTCTTGCACAGCTCAGCTCCTTAGCAGATTCACAGGCACTGGGATAATCGTGAGGCCCATTCCACCATTCACCTAAGAGTGGGGAAAAAATAAATTCTTTCTCTACAAACCCCTCTCCCAATAAAATAAATTAGCTGGATCGCTCCATCATAAACTGTGGCGTTCTCTTGCCGACGGGTGCTCCTCAAGTTATTATTAGCTAACAATAGCTTATTAAAATGCTTGTGCTCAGAGAAATCAAATCTTACAGGTCCTAGGAGAATCCAGTCATATAAAAGAAGGAATCTATTCCAAGTGTGAGCTATTAGTTCTGCTCTGAATATCACTGTTATTAACTGGAGGACTTTAGTGAAATCTCTGAAGTGCCAGGATCTCAATCCTCATCAACTGCCAGGGAAAACTACAGTGACAGGTGCTAATTGGTGATTATAGAAAGAATACCTTCACCCTGGAAAAACTGTTAATGGTACCAAAAATGAGTACTTATGTCCACACATACACACCCCTCCATTTGCAGAGACACTCTCTTGCACTGAGTGTTCAAGGCTTCCTTAGGAGCAAAAACTGGCTTCTTCGGCCTCATATACTCTTTGAACTTCTGCTAAACAACATGGTTTCACTGCCCCTGAAACATGCCTTACTTTTTTTTTTAATTTAATTTTTTCAGTTAAAAAATCTAATTTTTCTTCCACCTACTTTACCCTTTCCCATTGGAAAGAAAAATAAATAAACAGATAGTACACTAAGATGGTCAAGAAAAACTAATTCCTACAATGGTCATAGTTAAAAAATCTATTTCTCATTCTGTACCCTAAGTCCATCAGCTCTCTGGTAGAAGATAGGTAGCATGCTTCATCATCACTCCTCTGGAATTTTGTCTGTCATTTCATCATTCAGGATTATTAAGTCATCAAAATTTGTTTGTATCTACAATGTTGTCATTGTATAACTTGTTCTCTGGTTCGTGATCACTTCACTCTGCATTATTTCATACATGTCTTTCCAGGTTTCTCTGAAACCAGCCCTTTCATCATTTCTTACAACAATATTCCACTATATTCATTTACCATAATTTGTTTACCCATTCTCCAATTGATAGTCACCTAATTAGCTTCCATTTTTTGCCTCTACAACAAGAACTGCTATAAATATTTGTGTTTTTATGGGTCCTTTTCCTCTTTCTTTGATCTTTTGGTAAGTATTCCACAAGAGGCTTCATGGTATAGTGGAAAAAAACTGAGGATTTGGAATCAGAGGAGCTGGGTTCAAATCCCAGCTATCTTGTTTATTCCCTTCATGACAAGTCAGTTGACCTTTCTAGGACTCAGTTTTTTTTATCTTCAAAAGAATCAGCTGAACTTGATCTCTAGGGTCCTTTCCAGCTCCTACGATTTTGAGGGACTCACTCATCTTTTCTATCCTCTCTTTGTTTAAAACCTACTGCACTGAATAACCATAATTCTATGCAACCTTGTTTCCACAATCCGAGCAGCAGCTTCTGTGGGGGTGCGAGATCCACCAACAAACAGCACCCAGAAAGCTGCCAGAACCCGCCAAAGCACATGTTCTTTTCATCTGCCTTAATAAGGAAAGCAAGGTTAAGGGGTTGGCAAGCTTACTTTAATTCAGCACGCAAATATCATTCACTTAGTTTAGGAGAAAAAGCCAGCACCCTGAACTTCAGAGCAAAATACAAACAAGTTACAAACATCAACAGACAGACCAAATACAGATTCATAGTTACCAACACCTAGGTTCAGCCCGGGAGCTCAGAACAAGGGCTGGCCCAGAGTCATGCGCCACCACTGCTGTGGCAAAGAGCTCCAAAGTAGCGGAGGCCAACCCCTGGTTTTTATATCTTTGTCAGCATCAGGGGTGAGTCACACATGTAACTCACTCACGTGACCTAAAATTGTCACAAAGAGGCCCCTTAAACCCAGGTGGTCTAAGAGCCTCTGCTGTCCCAGATATGTAAACTAGGCCCTTCCTGGAGTTAGCCCCACCTTGGGCCCCACCTTAGTTGCCAATCCACACCCACATAGGATTTACACCTAATAGGGGTTTGGGCCTGGGGCTTAGCACTTAGTAAGACTTAATGAAATACACTGAATTACTCAACAAAAACAAAAGCCAAACTCTTCAAGGGCACTTGTTGAACTAAGTGCTAAGGAGCCCAAACCTTTAGAGAAAAATTGTAGACTATGAGGGAAAAGCAATTTAAAGGATCAGTGGGATGAAGCATATGTCAGAAACTTTGTTCTTTCATTCTAAAAACTGGGTGCTTCTTTTATTTAAAGTGCCCCTCTCCTTCACCACTCTTAACTTGGGATCATAGGATACTAAACCCAGAATTGAAAGTGACTTTAGTGCTACCCTCATTTTATAGATGAGGAAACTGAGGCCAAGAGAGATTAATTGACTTACCCATGGT
This sequence comes from Phalanger gymnotis, assembly GCA_028646595.1. NCBI lineage: Eukaryota > Metazoa > Chordata > Mammalia > Diprotodontia > Phalangeridae > Phalanger > Phalanger gymnotis. Next base: position 560,713,494 of record CM053622.1, read on the forward strand.
CTCAGAGGTAATATGAGAAGAAGGAATTGAACACGAGTCTTACGACTCCAAGTATGCCTGTGTCGAAGTCTCTCCCTTGACTCATTGTTTGGAACCCAAATTTCTCTGGGCTTGTTATGGTGTCTGGGAAATGGAACTTTATCCTAAGATCCAAGTCCACCACAGCAGAGGTCCCGCTCACCTGTAGCATGACATTACATGACATCCCACAGGACTTTCTATCTATTGTCTCTTAGAATTCTACCGCTAGTGGAGGTCTACCACTGTCACCTTCAAGTTATTTTTCACTTCTCAGAATCTAAGTTTCCTCATCTACAAAATGAAGTGACTGTTTTTAAGGCTCTTTCCAGCCATAACAAGATCCCCCAATCACTTGGGGTTTTCTGGTTTCTAAGCTTAAGTCTATGTCCTTCCAATACTCTACAAGCAGGATGTATTCAGCCTCCTAACTGATACAAGGCACTAGGCATACAGTGAAAAAAAGAATAATCAATGAAAAGCTAGCTTTCCCTGTGTGCTAGAGGCTTACATTCTATTGGCTCCAACCAAGCCATGGTTTGGATACTTCTGCTCTCCAACAGAATAAGAAAGAAAATTTAAAAAGTAAATTCTTACATCTTTCCCTTAGGTAAATAGCCACCATGATTTTCTAACAGTGTCCCTTTGTGTGCTTTTCCTGTGGATTCAGATGCAAATGCGAAATAATAAGCTTAAAATTTGATGAGTTGTGTACCAATGCATAATTGCCTTAAGGGACATTCCTGGATCACTCCTGAAGAACAATGGAAAGAGTTCAGTGATCCTGTGGATTAGAAAAAGCACTAATTTTAGAAGTCACTCTAAAGCAGAAACAATGTGATTACTTATTAATATTGATGCTGAACATATTTCACTAGAGATGTCCAAGGCCAGTCATGTCAGCCCCTTGCCATTCTGGCTGTTCAAATCCCTCTGAGGCCTAGCTCAAGGCCCATGTCTTCTATGGAGCATGAGCCCTAACTCAAAGCTCAGGTCTTCAATTTTGTCTATGAATTCTCTCAGGGAACACACATTCTGACAACTTGGTTATATTCAACCTAGCATTGAATTGTTTGTGTACTGTTTTGGATTGTTCTTTACTTTTTCCATGGGTTCTGTGGCTAGTTTTCTTTCTGGATGACAAAATCTATGGTACAGTAGAAACAGTGCTGGATTTGAAATCAGAAGAACTATATTCAACCCCTAGCAATGCTACTTAACTAGTCATGTGCCCTCAGCTAAACTCCGTTAGCCTCTTTGGGACTCACCTTCTTCTTGCATAAAATGGAGATAAAAATAAATGCGCCACCTTCCTCTCAGAAATACTGTGAGGACATGCTATATGTAAACCATTAATTGCTATGAACAAAATTAACTATTAATATTATGAAAAATATTAGCTATTATCATTATGATTGGTAAGTCCAAAGACTCTATGACATAGCTGAAAATATACTAGATTTTGGATCAGAAGATTTGAGTCTTCTTTGGTGTCGCTGTGTGGTGCAGTGGACAAAACACCAGGCCTGGAGTCATGCAGACCTGAGTTCAAATTCAGCCTTAGATACTTATTGGCTATGTGACCCTAGGCAAGTCACTCAAACTCAGTTTGTCTCTATTTCCTCAACTACAAAGTGAGGATAATGACAGCATCTGCCTTTCAGGGTTGCTGTGAAGATTGAATAAGATAATAATTGTAGTGAGATTAGTAGGTGCTATATAAAGAGTTATGAAAATTAGCTATCATTATTAATGATCATTCTCAAGTTCAAATCCTGCATCTGCTGCTTAGTAGTTTATGTGATCTGTGGGCAAAATCACTTACACTTTCTGAAATTCAAAGGAAAAGGGATCTATTGTTTGGGGAACTATGTACCTCAGGAGCCTGTTCAGAGATCTGTAGCAGGGAGATATCATCATACACCAGGTAATAAGGACTCCTAAGCACTATGTATTTTTTAAAGCAAGTAGTTTTTACAAGAAATCTCATAGAAGAGAGAAGGGAGAAGAAAATGTCAGAAAGAAAAGAAAACAGGGCTGACAAAAGTTTAGACCACTGCTAGAAGCATGACAGATTTTTCCTCAATAGTTTCTAGTTCATTCTGGTGCTAGTATAGTACTCTCAGGACAAGCAGCCACTAAAAAAAATGTTGAGATTTCAGAGTTCATGCAGTAAGAAGCAGTGCCTTCTGGACATGAGACTTCAGTAAGTGTTTAATGAACAAATGTGCAAAACCCTTTTCTATTCCATAACCTAACAGAAACAAAACAAAACAATAGGAAGACTGGGGATAAGTGGTCTCACAGTCTTCAATTTCTAGGGACAGGAAGGGGTAGTTTTGGGAAGGGGGTTGTATAAATGCTTGTTGCTTGATTTAATCCTTTATTTACTTGTTCCCCACCCCAACACATACACACACACACACACACACACACACACACACACACACACTCACTCACTCTTTGATATCTGTTTTAAGTACATGTCCTTTGCCTTTCTCTGGTGTTGCTGTTTCAGTCTCTTGATAAGGGGCAATTCAGTGGAAATTGGATCTAATGAGAAAAGAAGTGAAGTCATTATGGTCTTTGGGATGCTACATTGATTTTCTTATCCATAAAATAAAGGGATCATAGGATTTAAAACTGGAAAGGACCTTGGAGATCATTGTGTTGAACACTCTTCTTTATAGATCTAAGTCTGGGCTAACAGGTCTCCTGCTAGAAAGGGTCCACTAGGGGGTGATTGTAGTATTGCAAGTCCTTTGATCCTAGGTCAGTCTATATGGCCAGCTTCTGACCTGCCAAAGTGCACATAATGATGAAGTATTCTATTTCACCCCAGCAAGACTGGTAGCAGTAGCAGCCAGCACTTAGAAAGTGCTCTGGAGCAAAAATGACTCCAATCCCACCCAATACTATCAGGTTTTGTAGCTTTTTCCTTGCTGGGTTAAAAAAGTATAGGGTATGTATAATACCTGGTATTAATTAATAATATTTGTTACTAATAATATCTGCTATTAATAAATAAAGCAATTTAATCTGCTAGCACAAACCCAGTTTTTGCTAAGGAAAAAAAGCAAAAACTCTCTCCCTATTGTGTTTTAGCTCTCCTCTTTCCCCTCTCTCAATACCACTCTGTTCATTCATAGACCTGTGTTTAGTGACATTAAATTTCCTTTTTCATAATCAGTTTCAAATTGGTTAGAATGGAATTGGTTAAAGACATAAAACTTCCTGGGACAGCTAGGTGGCACAGGAGTAGAGCACCAGCCCTGGAGTAAGGAGGACCTGAGTTCAAATTCAGCCTCAGATACTTGACACACTTACTAGCTGTGTGACCTGGGGAAAGTTACTTAACCCCAATTGCTCTGCCTTCCCTCCCTCCAAAAAAAAAAAAAAAGAAATAAAACTTCCAAAATGATGGTTGCTTCCATGGATGACAAGGAAAGGGATCAATGGATACCTTTCCTCCTAGCCACTCACCAGATACAAGAGAAAAGCAGATAATGAGTGAATGAAATGGTAAACACAGAAGAACTCCAAGCTCCAGGGACAGAGAAGATATACATTTAGTTCTCAGATTATACTTCTGGGAAATGGGAAAAACACAGGAAGTCTGTGGACTAGGCAACAAGTGCCTCATTCACCATGGTCTACCCCCTTACGTCAACCTCTGCTTCTTGTCTTATGCCCTTCAGCTTGGCAGGTCTGGGCCAGCCTCTGTAGCATCATCATTCATGTATCCCAAGCAGGTAGGTCCTACATAGATTCCAAGAAGTTTTTCTCTTATTTCAGACTGACCAAATGATTGCCACTTCTTGAAAGGAAAAATCTTTCAAAGTCTAAGACCACAAAAAACTGAGGGATTATGGTAACGCCTGCCCTCTCATAAACAGATACTTTTTGGCCCACAAAGTTAACCAGACCTTTAAAGGAGGATGAAGACTATGGAGATAAGGAAGCTAAACCCCATACAGGCAAAGTAATTTGTCTCTTTGGCAACCTAGTAAGTAGCATATGCAAGAATTACTCTCAAGTCTTCAGATTCCAAACCTAAAGTTTTCTTTTTCCACACAGATATTGCTTTCTGCCTTAGATTGAACTAGATGACCTCTAGCATTCTTTATAATCTGAAAACATGGGATCTTATGCCTTTTTCTCGTGTCCCAGGAGTGCCCAGCATAGGAACAAAGGTGCCAATTTGACTAAATAAACATTTATTAAATGCTTCCCACGTGTAAGGAGTTTTACAATAGGAGATCACCAAATCTTTGAAATCACAGGTCTATACACACGTACACAAGAAATTATAGGGCAAGGGATTTTAACTTTTGTGTGTGCAGCTGTAATGGCAAGCAAAGTGGGATTTTTGCTGAATTGAATATGTGTTGTGTTTTAGCTAATTAGATTCATGAATTCAGCCAATCAGAGACCTGAGTTCTAGCCAATCAGATGCTGGCTAGAACTGTATATAAGGAGAGCACAGAGTGTGAGAGAAGCAGACATCAAGAGGGTGTTGAAGAGAAGACATGGAAAGAGCTTCCAGTGTTGAGAAGAAGACTGAGAGAGAGCCGGTATTGAGAGAGCTGCCAACGTTGAGAAGATAAGAATGAAGAGAAGAGAAGAGAAGAAGAAGAAGCTTTGAGCTAAGAACTGAGAGGAAGCCTAAAAGAGCTGAGAGAAGCCTCCCAGGGCACAAAGGAGAGCCTCTGAGAGTGCAGAGGAGACCTTTGATGGAAGAGACTTGGTGAAGAAGCCTCTGAACTTTGAAGGCAAGTGAAGCTGTTGGATAGAAACTTGCCCATAGGCAGGAAGCTTAACTTAAGCCCCTTTTGAGAACTGTTAAAGTGAACTGATTTGTTAACACAGAGCCTCTGGACTTTGGAGGTGAATGGAGATGGTGGTGTTGGTGGTATGGGTTGCTGCCCTATTAAGCTTCATTTTCCCAGAAACAGAAGCTGTGGGCAGGAACTCCTGGAGCCTGCCATCAGGCAGGAGCTTAGAGTGTGGCGAGTTGGGGCCTGGTGCAGGAGGGGATTGCTGCCTGCCTGTGAATCTAGGTGACAGTAGGTAGCTGTCGGCCTACAGAGAAGGAGCCATGGGACTTGAAGGTCAACTTCCTGCCAGGATGAAAGAGGACTTTCTTGGATGCTTGGTAATAATTAAGGCCATTGTTCTTACTGTGACTTAGGGGTGGATGGCGTGATATATTCTGCTACCCCTTAAGGATGTGTTGTGCTAAGGAAGTCCTTAGCCCTGGGACTCCCTGCTGTGTAAACAAGTACTTTGGGGAATGCTACTGAATGCAATGATATATGCTATGTGCCATATGACATACTGAGTCATATGAGATATATGAGATAAATGATACACTTTGCGTAAGGATATTATGTTATGAGATAATATGAATAAATAAAGAGTTCGTTATACTATGTGATTGGACCCATGAAATTGATCGTGGATGTGCCGCCCTGATTGGCATTACAATGGCACAGATCTTTTTGGAAATCTATTGAAATCTCTGGACTCCTCAGAATAATGTTTCTAAATGCATAAACAAAATGTTTATAATTGCAAAGGAAAACAACTAATTATTTCCAATTAAAATATTCTTTAAATGATTACAGAACCCAGATTAAGAAACTCTGCTCCCAGGGATAGTGGTTGGACTGGCCGTTTCAGTGGCAGAGATAACTACTAAAGCAAATTCCCTCTATGACTGTATCTCAGACCCTTCTATGAAATATAGTCTTAGAGAATAACTAGTGCTTAGCACAGTGCTTGGCACATAATAAGTGCCTAATAAGTAGTACTGAATGAGTCAATCGCCTAGAGTCCTGAAAGGTTAAGTTAGTACTATCAAACTCAAATAGAAATGGATCCCTGTGAGTTGCATATTGACTTAGGTGCATTGCATTTTTATTTATCTTGTTAAACATTTCCAAGTTACATTTTAATCTGGTTCTGGCTCCATCTGGGAGTTTTGTTGGCAGGCTGCCAGTTTGACACCTCTAGCTGAAGTGACTTTCCTAGAGTTACACAGCCAGTATGTGTCAGGACTTGAACTCCAGTCTTCTTGACTCCAAGACCAAGTCTCTATCCACTGTACCTCACTGCCTTTCTCACAAGAAACTAGAGGTCCTCAATAAATACTATTAAGTTGTAATTGAACCCAAGGGTCCCTTATATCAGAAATGAACCAGCTCTAACTTTGATTGATTCCTAAGGCAGCCTCCTTGGGAAAAAAACTAAATAAGATGTTTCCATCTTCTGAAATGCATGAACTTGACAGTGACATAAATGCCAACAGTCAGAAAAAGTGAAGTCACCAAAAGAAAAAAAAATTGTGCATGTGAGTTAAACCAAGAAGTCTGTATTTCTGCAGATTTTTATTCTGAGGCTAATGTTTTTTCACTGTTATTCATGAAGAAATGGTTTTCAGTATAACTAATTCTCACCTTTTCTACTGATTGTTGCTTACTGTTAAAAATAAATGCCTTTATCTTCAGTCACCTCCCACCTTTTGTTCTTTTCTTAAGAAAAAAATAAAAAAGGAATGTCTCTAAAGCAAACAATGCAGCCAGGTTCTCCCATGAGTTTGAAAATGATTTAAAATGTTCTCATTTGATTGAGGAGAAAGTTTGGGTCCATTTAAGCCTGAACTGGGGAAGTTGCCAGTGAATATAATTGGGAGCAGTGTGAATATCAGATGCAGCCGGCAAGGTGAGAAAATGTCACCAACACCTCATTTCTTGATGAGAAAATGGGAGCTGTGTGACCACTGCCCTCTTTGGAGGGCTCTGAAAATGACGGAAGACAGACTAAGATGGATTTTTCTCCCCCCAGACTAGTTTTCAGGCTTCATTTCCCTGTGCCCTCATGAAAAGGAAGCAGGAAATCATAGCGAGGTAAGAAGGAGGCTTTCCCTTTGGTTTAAATGATAACACCTTTTTTTTTTTTGTGGTTTCAAGGGAAAGATAAAATGAAAAGGAGAAACTACCCAATATCAGAAAAACAGAGCATTATGGGAAAAGGGGCATTTAAAAAAAAGACAAAATCAAGAGTATAATCTCAGAGTTAAAAATCTACACAATGCTTCATGGTTCAGATGGGAATACAAAAAGGCTGGCTTTTTGTTTGACATTTTGAAAAAGTAATAGGTTTCCCACCATTTTCTGCATAATAATAGAAAATTTATATGCAAGATTGACCAACATGGGCCTCACAATAAGAATAGCTGTCCTGGCCTCAAGAGACATTAACTACTTTTTTATGAGTCAGCTAAAAGGTGTGTACTATTAAAAAAAAAAGACTTATAGGCCACAATCACTTATTGGGGAGGGGGGTGTCTTAGCTTAAGGTGAATTAAAATTTGTTTTTTCCAAAAAAACCTTCTTGAATACAGCAAATCAACAAACTATCAGATGTGCTTTTGACTGAATGGTAGCCAAAGTCACAGGCAATAAAGCTAATGGAGGTTTCCCATTATCACTTGGGAGAGGACTGGAAAAGTGGTGCTGAGCCTGAAAGTGAATGAGTCTTCCTGATGCTTTTCACTGAGGTATGTAACTGAGAAGGTGGAAAGAGTAAGGGAGTGTCCAGGAAACTTATCTACTATATAATTGTCCCTGTGGATGGTTAGAAAGAAGAAGGTGGGGAGAGTAGTAGCCAGAGAAAATAGTTACCTCATTAGTTATTATGGCAATGGTCAAGATGACAATTTACCACAAACCAAAATGCTCATTTTCAAATTTTCAGATTTTCCTGAGGAGATGTTTTGAGTTTATCTGGCTACTTCTTCCTACTTTTTGCATCATAACAAATGATACCTAAGAAATAAAGGCATTTTCTTCCAAGCCTGGCCTTCTTCCAAATCGAAGTCTTTGCTTCTGAGATTGGTATATAAAGAGCTTAAAATCCATTGTTAAATCCTGCTGCTACAGCCATGATGACAAACCAATTTGCATAAAGCAATGGGTATGACTTGGGTATTTTGTGTTCTTTTTAAAAACTTTTCTGTATGTGTAAGAATAAGGGATCTTGTATAAGCAGACCAAGCCCATGTCTTCCCAGGGTCAATGAATGTAACTGAACTGGAGTTGGGAGAATGTATACACGGAGGGCATAGTCATCTCTTTCTTCCTCATTCCTTGCCCGCTGCCTTGCATGATGCTCAGCTAATCTTAGCAAACATCAAACTCTTTAGGAGCTTGAAATGCTGTGGTTATGAATGGGAAAGTTAGACATAGACATTAATATTCCTCATGCAATGAGGTTTCCTCTCCACCTCTCACTCATCTTGGGACGGTTGCAAGGTTGAGCATTTTACTGCATTTCTAGGAATCTTATTTAGGGAGAATCAGGGAGTATACTTGAGTGCTTACAGATGTTGCTTTGAAATCTCTAGAGAATGGCCTGTATTCTGTAAGCATAATGGCATGGAAGAGGGGGCAATGGTGCGGTGAGTATATTTTGGAAGTATATTAGGTATGAGAGTAGCAAGTGAATAGGAAGAGAGGCAGTGGTTTCAGAAACAATCTGTTTTAGAAGTGATTCAAGTCAATATAAGTCAATGCGGAAGCTAAGTTTACATTTATGACAGTACATTCTGGAAGTAACTCCCTCTCCCACCCCCTTTTTTAAAGAAATATTAAGACTTTAATAAACAGAACCTATCCTAAAGCCATGATAACTTAACAGCTGGTCTTGCACCAAAAGAGAGTAGGTGAATACAAAAGCTGGAAGACTTGGAGAGCTTTCTTTGTATGGGCATTTTGAAGTGTACAAAGGATCATAGGATGACAGAGTTAGGTCAGGAACTATTTCTATTTTGTCCTTTTATCTATCTACCGGAGTGCCTGGGATTAATAGATAATTAATTCTTGTTAGTAACCTGATTAAGAGGGGCACTAGGGATTATTTAATTCAAAGATATCAACTGACAGATGAGGAAACAGAAGACTAGAGAACTTAAGTGACCTTTCCAAGGTCATAAAAATATAAGTGGCAGAGACAGTATTTGAACTCAGGTTCACATAAAGTTTGTAGCCTGGTTACTACCATCCCTTATACAGAGTATACCAGCACAGGGTAAACAATAATGAAAAAAAGAAATATGGACAGTAGAGCTCGACTATGGGTTTCTATTTTTTAAGAAAATAGTGCCCATGGGGCCACTGGGCAACCTAACACTAATTTTTCCAAATCTTCTGCTCTAGAAACTATATTAGGCCCCCATTGCACATTGGATTAAGACCATGAAATTTACTATTTTGGAATACATCATCTTTGTTCTGTATTATCTATCTAATTTTATTTTCCAGTAATCCCTAATAAGCATTCTCTGTTTGTCATTACAGACCCAATGCTTCTTTATTTGTGCTTTTTTAAACCACCCATCAAGTTGATGACCTCCCTTCCCAATGCTACTAAAATCATACTAAGAGGATGCCTATCTACTCTGTGTCCATGTAAGATTAATTCTGATCATTAAAAAGTATTAACTAAAGGAGTTGATGGTGGCAACTGTTCTTTGTCACCAGCTTCCATCCACATTTTTTTATTCTCTTTGTTTCTTTGCCTTCCTTCCTTTCTTCCTTCCTACCTACCTTCCTTCCTCCTTGCTACTCTCTTTATTTTTCTCTTCCAGTCTGTTTCCTGGGGGATATGACAGAATGAAGATGCTTCTCCAATACACCCAATTAAAACTTTGCCACAGAGGGTGTTCCCTGAAAACAGCAACGCGAAACTGTCTAATAGTGTGCTTGTGACTAATGTAAGATGGGTGACTGCAGTTGTTGCCACGGAGAGTGTAATTGACCACAGATAAAAGTTAGGACAAGAATCACTGTCGCTCAGAGCCCCCAGTTACAAAAAAATTCTTTACAGAGACATTTAGCTCTCTTTCTGAATTTAAATATATGTTTATTTTGAGCTAACATCTGGTCTTTTTATGGTTGACGTGAAATTTCAGGTTACTGGAAATGTTGAGGTAAATGAAAGAGTAGAGCATATTACAATGTCTGATAAAGTATAGGCACAGAGAGGGGATATTGAGGAGTCTATCATTTTTTTTGGAACTCTCCTAGGTCTTTGAATAAATGGATACAACCAGTGGCTTTCAAAAGAGAAATTCTTATTTCTGTATAATTACATAAAGTGTTCCTTTGGTATTTTATTAGCATAGCATTAAATCTGTACATAATTTAGGTAGTATTATCACTTTTACTATATTAGTATAGACAATTACATAGTTCTTTATATCTGTAAATATGGTTTTACAGTTATATTTCTATAAGTCCTATGTGTCTCTGTAGATAAATTATCAGATATATAATGTATCTTGTTATTTCAAGTAGAATTTATCATTCTCTTAGATTTTGTTAGTTATGGACTGATCTTAATTGTTTTATAGATTTATTGTTATCCTTCTACTTTATTGATTCCAGCATTGTCTTGAGAATTATTTGTTGGTTCTCTAAGCATTATGTAGTCTGAAAATAGAAATAGTTTTACTTCCTTTTTTTCTAAACATGTTTCATTGCATTTTTGTTTGCCTTATTGTTATAGCATGTCGCCTAATGTGTCAAATAATAATAGATTAAAGTGGTACCTTTATTTTAGGTCAATCTTATTAGCAAAGCCTCCAGTGTCTCTGCATTATAAGTTATACAAATTCTTCATTTTAGAAAGCTTTTTTCTAGGTTGTTGAGGTCCCTTCATTTCCATTTTTTAACCTTTTGTCAGACTTTTTCTGTAGATTGATGTGATGGTTTTGTTATTTTTTCTTAATATGATTATTTTGCCAAAAATTTTCCTGATGTTGAATCATCCTTTCATTCTTGTCATATATTGCCGTATTTATAAATGTGCTACAAAAACTTTTTGCAAATACTATATTGAATAATTTATAGCATTATTTGTTAACTACATTGATCTATGGTTTTCTTTTTCTTCTTTCTCTCTCCCTAGTTTGGACAGCAGGATGATATTTTCACAACAAGAAAGTATGACAAAATATCTGCTTTCTCTATATTTCTCAAAAGTTCAGGTAGTAATAGAGCTGTTGTTTAAATGTTTGAAAGAATATATTTAAGAATATGTGCTGGTAAATGTTTTCAACCAGCTCTCTGAGAAAAAAAAAATCTATCCATGAAAAATTTTTAAGTCTAATCTGAATTATTAAAATTTTACACATTACTTTCTTAAGTCAACCAAACAATAAACCAAGTCTTGATTTGCAGAATTTGCAGATTTTCAAAGTGTAAATGTTCACCAAGAAATATCAAGCTAATTTGAGCTAGCTCCAGCACCCCCTGGTACTTGTAATTCGATATGAACCAGGAGGGTTTTTTTTTCAGAATTTTTTCATTTTTTCCTCTATAGATGAAATTATTTCAACTTTATTTTTTATTTGAGCATTTAATCTTAAAATACTCTTCTATTTCATTTGTTTTCAAGGTGTTTTTTTTGGGGGGGTATATAAATGACTAATTTATTTATTTTCTTTTTAATCTTTGAAAATTTCTCTATTTCACTTCTATTTTGACAATTGTTTCCCTAATTTTTTTATCAAATTAAATAATAGCTTATCAATATTATTGGTGTTTTTAAAATATTTATTTTGTCCATGCATTTTTAAAAAATTAATTGTTGACTTTTGTTTTATAAAATCTCTACTTTTATGAGTATTCAGAGATTATTAATCTAATGATTGCATATTTTAATTGTATACTCAATTGTTATCTTTCATTAATGTAATTGTTCAGAGATATACATTTTCCATAAAGGATTTCTTTGATTGCCACTCATTTCATAATTAATTTTGTCATAATAAATTGCATTCCAGACTTGCAATTTATCTATAAATTTTTGTGTTTAAGGTATATATTTTTCTGTATTATACTTAATGTCTTCAATTAGTTTGTTTGTTTGTTTGTTTTCCTGGAACCTTCTTCTGCTTTGGGAATGAGTTTGTTTCTTTAATATTCAAGGATGTAGATTTAAAGTTTGCTTTATCATCTGCCAATGTTTTTTGTGCATTATGTTGATAAAATTAGTCCTAGGTACCAAAGTATGGTACTCAACTTTTTTTTATTTTCTTTTCTCATGTATGTGTGTTTTTGTTTGTAAGAATGACCCTTAGTTTTTTCCCCACAGAAATGTTTTCATGAGTAGTTGCTTTGGAATTGAGCAGCTCAGTTTTCATTTCATCATCTATTATCCTTTTTTTCTGCCACTTGGAATTCAAAGAGAATCTTCATAGGATAAGCAGTATTTGTGGTAAGTTTGAAGAATGGATAAGACTTGGATAAGTAAAGATGGAGATGACTACTTGTGTACTACTAACACAGAAGTGATGGGACAGACTCAGGACTATATTTGGGGAAAAGTGACCACTTAGTTCAGCCTTAATGTAGGGTATGTGAAAGGGATGAGTGGGTTCCAGATCATAGTGGGACTTGAATGTCTACCTAGTGTGTTTTATTTTATAAGTATTTAGGAGTCATTGGTGGCTTTGAACAAAGGAATAAGGTGAAATAATTAGAGCTATTTTTTATATCTGTATATCTGTACTATGTAGGATAGAGAGAAGGATTTAGGAATAGAGGATGGATTACTTCCATTATTCAAAATACCTGTGATTTCAATGTTGCGAACATTTCCTCCATGGAGGCAGACAGCACTTTTTCAACCCTTAATAAATTATTTCTAATTATTATACAAAAAACTAATTACCTATTATAGCCTGATATTGAGTCACTCTAAACTCAACTATACCGGTCCTCATAAAACAGTCAGATAACAAGTATGTACAACTTAATAGAATTCTTTCAGAGCTTGTGCTCCATTGGTGCAGCCTTTAAGAACTAAGGATCAGCACCTTTAAAAAAATAGCCCGAGAAAGGAGGAATGTGAATCTGGACTAGATTGGGAGAAATAAGAATGAACCAGAAAAGATGAATGGGAGGGATGGGATAGAGACATATAGAACTTTTCTTAAAAAGTCCTAAATCTAAAAAGATTTAAATAAATCTAAAAAGATTTATTCACGTACTCCTTCACAGTAAATGTAGCTCATGTCCCATTCTCTGCATGAAGTTTCTCCTAACTAATTTAAGCCATACAGATTTCTCTCTCTTCTAACCAATTTTAACATTGTCCTAACTTTGGCCTGAGCTCCTGTTCCTGGTATCTCCAAATCTGAATCATTGAACAAAGAGAAGAATAGTGTAAGCCCTGACCATCTTGATGGATCCACTGAGGATGGTGACTCCCTTCCTTTCCCCCTCCCCTCCACCACAAATTTTCAATCCAGGCTAGTCTCCTATCTGAAATCAAAGCCATTTAATCCAATCCCCTTACTCTGTAGATGAAGAATCAAGGGTCCAGACATGTTAAGTGACTTGCTAAAGATCACACATAAGCAGTATCAGAAGCAGGATTTGAACTCAGGTCCTTTGACTTCAAAGACAGTACTCTTTCCACTGTCTGATGCTGCCTTCTGAAGGCTGATTTTGCTTCAGGAATTTTCTGCCAATGATGTCCCCTAGTTACTTCTGTTGACAATCTATATATCCTGCTAGGTCTCCTACTTCGTTATCCAGGAGGGGCCTCAGTTCCAAATCCCAAGTATCATGGTGTTCAGAATGATTGCCTAAAAGCAGAATATTTAAGCAGTTTTTTATACTTACTTCCTTGCTTTCATTCTAGCTCCTGAAATGATGCTATTATAGGTTTCTGTTATTTGTAGACACTCACTGTGAGCTATTTCTTTAGGAAACATATTCCCACTATGCAATGATAAGGTACATGCTTCAAAAACTCTGTATTTGCTTTTTCACCTTTCTTTGTCTTTTGATAGTGGATATTTTTTCTAAGCCCCACTTTACTGCTGATATTAACAACATCCTATTTTTAGGAAATTACTTCTTAGGGTGCTTTGGCTTCACTAGATACTGTACTTCTCACAAGGCGATTTCCATTATAAAATCTATCCAGGAGATGCAAGAGGTCAGGAGATAAATAGAAGTTTGGAGTGCAAGAGAGAAGCATTTAATTAAGCAGCAAAAGAGGAGGCAGAAATATGCTCTTTAAACTCAGGAAGCAGAAAACTAGCAGCAATTTCAGAGGCAAATAGGAAAACTCCAAATGAATCTGGGCATGGTCACATTCATAAATTGAGAGTAAGGGCAACTTCAACTTCGTATACATATGGAACTTGTTAAGGAGAGCGGAAGAGAATTTTGGAAAGACTGCATAATGCTCTATATGGGGAAGTTTGTATTTTTGTAGTTGGGCAGGAGACAAAGGGATAGAGGAAGGGAGAGAGGGAGGGAGAGAAAGAGGGAGAGGGAGGGAATGAAGGAGGGAGGGAGAGAGAGAGACAGAGAGAGAGAGAGACAGAGACAGAGAGAGACAGAGAGAGAGAGAGAGAGAGAGAGAGAGAGAGAGAGAGGGAGAGGGAGAGAGGGGGAGGGAGAGAGAGAGGGGAAAAGGGAAAGAGACAGAGAGACAGAGATGGAGAGAGACAGGGAGGGAGGGAAAGAACGAGAGGGGGAGAGGGAGAAAGGGAGACGTGGAGATGGAGGGGGGGGAGAGAAATATTTATTGAGCATCTATTATATGTCTGGAATAATTCTAGACTCTGTAGGGGATATACAGAAAGTACATGATATGGTCCCTGCCCTCAAGGAGCTTAAGATCTGTCTGGGGAGACAAGGCTGAAACAGAGGAAACAATGTAAGAATAAGTAAATGATGCAAACCACAAGGAATTTAACATTAGAGAAGGAAGAAAGGGAAAATGCCAAATCAAATTTCTATTGTCAGTCATTTAATTGGTTTTCAATCTTTTTTGATATCAGTAAGAGAACACAAAATACTTTTCCCCTTTTCACATTGAGTTTGATTTGATCAAACATCAGCCAATTTAGGTTGATATGCAAACAACTGCTTTCAGCCAACCCTCAAGAGGAGGACTTTAGAAAATGATTCTTAGGGAAGCTGGCCCTGGGTATAGCAGTTCCATATGCACCCATCCTTTCAACTTTGCAAATATTGAAAAGGAGGCCATGGGAAAGAGATGCCCACCATGGGTTATGTGGCATAGATCAAGGGTCAGGGCCAGTGGAGTTTAAGTCCCAAGCCTGTCACTAATTAACTATTTGATCTTGAGTAAGTTACTTAATGTTTGTGAACCTCAGTTCACGATTCTAAAATAATCCTTAATGTGGTTAGTCTAGTTTCAAAAGTATACATTTTTTCTCCACCCCTAATTCAGACCAGTAAATGCTGGATAGCTCACGGAAGGAAGGAAGGAAGGAAGGAAGGAAGGAAGGAAGGAAGGAAGGAAGGAAGGAAGGAAAGAAGGAAGGAAGGAAGGAAAGAAGGAAG
>CM053622.1:560729406-560772802 GCA_028646595.1 Phalanger gymnotis
TGTACGCCATCTTGCAGTGGGGGGGGGGTGGAAATGGGGAGAAAATTTGTAATTCAAACACATGTGAAAATCAATGCTGAAAACTAAACATATTAAAAATAAATTTTTAAAAAAAGAAGGGTAACAATGGAGATCACAGATAAGGGGGGTTGGTACTTTATTCTTGATAGAGGCAGGTCGAGAGAGAAGTGGGAGCAACCGTCTGTCCATACAGTATTCCCAGAATTCCCCATTCCTTATTCTGCAATTCCATGTTTACTGACCAGTGCTCATTTGATTTATAGAGAAGCAGACAAAGAAGGCCACATGCCAATAATAAGTTTACGTTAATTTTGGTTATATCATGGTATGTCAGCATAGAGCAAGCACAATGTAGTGTTTACAAGTTAAGCTCAAATGTTTATATTATCTATGGTTATATAATGATGTGCAAGCCCAGTGGGGTTGTTTATGGCCATGATCCTGGGAACTTGTATTAAAAAAAAAAAAACCCAGATCCATATCACCTTACACATGTAGAGGAAATGGGACATAAGAAATGTTTAATCTTCATTAATTAAGAGTAGGGGTAGATAGGTAGTTCAGGAGCTAGAACACTGGACTTAGAGATTGGAAGACCAGAGTTTTAATGCTGTTTCATTGGACAGCCGGGCAAGTCACTTAACTTCTCACTGCCTCTCTTTCCTTATCTATAAAATGGGGATCGTAATAGCAATAAGATAATGCATGTAAAGTGTTTTACAAACTTTAATGCACTATATAGATGCTAGCTATTTTTTATTAAGCTTTATTTATTTTTAAATAAAATAAATGCAAAATAAATCAGAGAAGACTATTGGACCATGAACTTAAACTAGAAAGAACTGCAAAGGTCAGCTATTCTAACACCATTATTTTACAAATGAGGAAACTGAGACCCAGGGAGGCTAAGCAACTTGCTCAGGGTCACACAGGCAGAGGCAAGATTTATATATATATAATACTATATGTAGATTATATAATGCAGGTTTGAGGTGAAGTTTCTCTCACATTTAGATTTAACTGAAACTATGCTCTATGCATTCCCAGATGACCTAGCATGGAAGCACCCACAGGGGAGAGTTCAGGAACCTATGAGAAAAAGTTTTAAATGTGGTTTGCAACAGTCTTTTTCCAGTGATTGTATAGTCAGAATAAGTTTTATCTTTAAAACTGTGCTACTGAGAAACTTTTCCCCCAGGATCCAGAATGGTGAAGGTCTTGTCTACTCAAAGCATAGGTACCATGAACTGAGATGGTAAGAAAAAGGATAAACTTTCCCTTCTCTGTTTTAGGTACATTTGCCCCAAGAAGTGGGCTTGTGGCTTGGTTTCATCTTCTTCACTTGTCTTTTTCAGTTCTAGGCACAGTCAGTAAAATCTTCATGGGACCTAGGAACTCAGGTCATGGTGATCTTGGAACCAAGATTCTAGGCCTGATGTGGAGCCAGTCAGCACAGCAGGGAAGCCATGGGAAGCCAGGGTTTCCAGGGCTTGAGCCCAAGATAGTGGTGTGGGGGGCAGTGCGGGGGGGCTAGACTTGGAGTTTAGAGACTATGCTGTATAGGATCTGAGCTAAACTGTGAACTTTATTCCCTTACCCTCCCCAGAGTGTGGATTATGCTCCCCAGGTTTTGTGAGGATGTTTGTATATTTGTACTTATTTTATCTTTGAAGTTAATATTCCTTTTTAAAAGCTGGTCTCACTGTTGATTGGCTAAATGGAACTGGGGTGCAGGGGACCTCCTATAATTGGGGGAACATCTCTGGAATGAGCTGGAGCCAATAGCAGAGAGCCTAGATATGTCCAAAGCCTGGAGAACCCTGGGGCTGTGGTGAAATGTAACCTATATGGCCTTCAGGGAATGGGGGAAAGATTTTTTGTTGTCTTCTTGTTTGTTGTAGTAAGGTCTACATTAACTGTTTAGTAAAACGCGGAAGCAGCACGGAGTGTAGAAAGAAGAAGTCTAGTTCAGGAGTCAGAATACTTTGAGTCTTTTCTTGACTTTCTTGTTTATTAATCATACCACTTTGGCCAGTCACTCCAGTACTCTGAGTAGGAGTTTCGTAATGTAATGGCAGTGATCATATGGTGATTGGTTAGAGCTGGGACGGGCCTCAGCAAACAGCTTCTAGATTCACTTCCTCATTTTATAGTTGAGAAAACTGAAGTCCGGGGAACCTCTTACTTGCCCTAGCCAAGCTTATACAGGTAGCAAGCATTATAAAGGGGGCTTAAACCAAAGTTTGTCTGATTTCAAAGACACTGCTTTTTCCACTTTCTACTATACTTGTGTAATAAATAATATTTGCCTTACTGTGCCTCCCTCACAAGAATGTTTTGAAGATCGCAAGGGATAACAGATGTGAAAGCCTGCTTTAGAAATGTAAGATGCTGTCGCGATTAATATTAGAGTCAGGGAAGGTTAGAGACTGGCTCCTGTCATCTCCTCATTCCTACATCAAAAACTGGTTGAAAATAAATTCTAAATAGTGGTCATAATTAATATTCAACCACACACAGCACTAAATAGCCTTCCTGGATTCTTCGGCCCTAACATGTCCCGGCAGTGCCATATTCAAAAGTAAACAACCCAGATACCTAGCACATTTCCAAATTAAACTGAGGCTCCAATAAAGATCATTCTGGAGTGCACCATGCGACATAATTACCATCCTAATAGCAATTTGTAACTAACATGGAAATTTTAAGCACTGCACTGAGGAGTTTGTGTAAAGTACCTTGGGAAACTTTGATAGACAGTATGGAAAGATTCTATTAGGAGAAAGAGGGGAATGGGAGTCGGGGAAGGCATCATGTTGACCATTATAGTGTACAACATATGCATATATATATATATATATATATATATCTACGTATGCATACATATATCATATATATTTAAAAGCACTTAATGACTTTTTCTTACAAGGAATTCATCATAAGCTCAATCATTTAACTGCTTAACCATGGTGCATTAAAATCTAAATGCCATAAAAATGTTATATTTTAGCAGAATCTCTTTCAGAGTAATTTATGTTCATAAATTCCTTTTTTTTCTGATTCCCCAACAAAGTACAGTAAGCTAAGTGGAAAAAAAAAACAACCTGCTTTTTTAATGCTCTAAATCACTGACATAGAATTCTAGGACAGAGAAAACTGGGTCTATGTCAGGCATGCTTGAATTGTGAGTACTGAATGTTCAAGAAGGTAAAATCTTGTTTCCTGGCTTGGACAAGGTTTTTTAAAGAGAGACAGAGGAGATATGATCAAGACTGTCATGAGGCTCAAATGAGATGCAAAACCTTTGCAAATGCCAGTTATTATTATTTATCTCCAATAACCAGATCTCTAGTCTGATAATAACTTCATTCCTCATGTCTTCTATTGAATTTCTGTGAGCTCAAGCAGTATTGATTGAGCAATACAGTGATGTGCAGGTAAATGTTTAACAACCAGGCTCCTCCACATCCCCTGAAAAAGTATAAAACACACTTTAAAGTTTTATCTGAATTATTAATACTTTCTTAAGTCAAATAAACAACAATAAATGAATGGTCAAGTAAAAAACAAAACAAGCTTTGATTTGTAATGAGTGTCTACGTCCAAGAAGATTTAACAATGGTGGTCTCACAAGCTGGTTAGAGCTGGCTCCAGCACACCACTTTATATGAGGCAATGAGGGAAAATAGGATTAAGGTACAAAAGGGAAGAATAGAATTCAGAATTGTACGGAAGATAATAAGTATTTTCTTTCATTTTTTTTAAAAAAATCTGTGTTACAGTTGTATTCTTTATAAGATGACTTGAAACAAATGTAAAAAAAGTAATATTTATTTTCATTGTGCTTTTATACGTATGCATATGTATAGATGCACATGTATACATATGTGTATATGGGCATAGACATATGTATACACATATACATATGTACCTATAAATACACACATGTAGATATGCACACATATGTACACACAGACACACACATTTCTGTTTCAGTGCCTTTGCCCAGGCCTTGTCTCATACCTGAAATGCTTTACCTTATCACCTCTGTTCCCTCAAATTCCTATTCTTTAAGGTTCAACTCAAGTACCATCTCCTCTGAGTGTTTTTTTCTTTCTATTCTACCTCCATCCCCACCCACTTTATATTTATTTTGTATACATTTTTGATTTGCCAATCTGCATACATTTATAGGATCATAGATAAAGAAGTGAAAGGGACCTTAGAGATCAGTTATCCCCTGCCTCTTCCTGCACATTTTACTGAGGCTCAGAGGGATTGGGTCTCTTGTCTGGGAATACACAACTAGGAAGTGTCTGAAGCCAGATTTGACTCTAAATATCCTTCAGAAGCCTTTCCACTATGCCAGGGCTGTCCAAAATGCAGCCCACAGTGTGATTTATGCAGCCCGCCTACAAGCATAGAAATTAACATAAATGCCTTAGTAAAGGAAGCCCAGCTACTGCAGAGCTCTCACTAAAATGGTAAATCAAAATGTATTGTTTATTGTTTCAATAAAAACCTAAGGTTGGACAGCCCTGCACTATGCCATACTGCTTCCTTCAGCATAATTTAATCTCATCGAAGGCCTGGGTTATTTCATTTGGGTTTTTCTAGCTCTAGAACCTAGCACAGTGACGTCCACTGTTAATTAAGTGCTTACTGAATTGCCTTGAATTTCATTGTCTTAATACTATGCATTTTTGTAGGAAAGTAAAATTTAAGTTCCGAATAAACTTTAAGAACACAGCCTATTCATAAAGTGTTGACCGCTGTCTATGTATTGGAAAGAGTCCTGGACTGGGGATGAAGTGGATCGTAAGGGTTGTAAATTGAGACAACAAATGAGATTTGAATTTTAGTCCTGGTACTTCTGCCAACTTACTTATTCCTTTATGAAATATTCCCTAATAACTCCAGCCCACACTAATCCTTTTCTTCTCTGAACTCTGATATACTTAACAGACTGTGTGGTGCATGTTATCGCTGGGTTATTATTCTCTAACTGGGTGCATAGAAATTTATAAACTCTGCTGGCATGCCCTTCAAGAATTGAAGGTCACCTCTTCAACACTAGTACAGTGGATTCTGAACCAGTAAAGTCCCACTTCTGACACTTACTAGCTCTGTGGTCCAGACCTAACCTCTCTGTGGCTTGGTTATCTTATCTTTGAGATGATAGAGTTGGACTCGATGCCTTTAAGGATTCTTTTAGCTTTAAATCTATTATCCCATGATCTTATAATCCTATGGCTGTAGTGGAAGAATAATGATAGAATACAACCAAATCTCTTCTCCTTGCCTCAGAGAAGTTTTACAAAGATAAAATAAATAATCAATGTGAGCACGCTTTGAAAAATATGAGGTGTCGATGTCATTATAACTCTAGGTATGAATATAAGTTAAAAATCACTATGGCTATATATGACTATCCTCATGACCTTTATTTTTAGATATATTGTTTTTTTAAAAAGCTCTATGCAACAAATGTATTATTTGCAGAGCAAATGTGGGAATTGAAGAACATCTGAATAAAGATTGGTAAATTCTTTACAAGTGTATAATGGACTTGGATTCCATTAGAAACGCAATGTAATACAATGACAAGAATACTTAGAGATTCTGATTTATGGGACACCAGACCAGGACTTCTGATCCTAAATTCAGCTCTCTTTTTCACTACAGCTTTAATAGATTAATTTATATTAAATAATAAATAAATAATAAAATAAAATACAAATAAAATAAATATATAAATAAATAAAATAAAATAATAAATAAAAAATAATTAATTTAACAGATTAATTTGTCACCTAGCAGGATGCTGAGGGGAAAGAAACCCATGGCAAGTAAGTTTTTTTTTTTTTAACAATGGAAAAAAGCATACTTGTGTTTAAATCTTCTTGTACCTACTAATTTGGTGATTATGGAAAAGACATTTAACCTCTATCAAATGGAAGTAATAGTGCCAGAAGTATTTGCATCAGAAAGTTGTTGTGAGTCTCAAAATGAAATAAAGAATCTTGCAAACTTAAAACTGATTTTCCAACAAGTGAAAAGACAATACTCCTTAAGATTTTCCCAAACACTAATTAACCAAATGATATTTTTTGAACATCATATAGGCCTTGTGTTTGATGCTATGGAGGATACAAAGATGAATGTCATAATCTTTGCTCTCAGGTATCAGGGGTTGTAATCTTGATGAGGAAACAGGGCTTGTATGTCTGTGTATGTATACAATTTGTATTTTAAATTTGTGTTCATATGTATATGTATACATATACATATAATACAATGCAGCTCATGGTAAATATTAGCAGGTGGTACAAATGATGAATGTCAAAGGCATTTAGAGGAGATGACTGTGGGCTAGGGTGGTGAATAAGGAGCAGGCAGAATTGGTCTGGGTCTTAAAATAACTGAATGAGAATACTTAGGAAAGGAGATGTTGCAACAATCCAGCTAGCAGCTGCTGTGGAGGTGAAAAACTAACACAAGCCCAACAACAAGAGTGCTGCAAGCATGGGTTCTTTTGATCCACTTTACTAAGGAAAGTAGTGTTAAGGGGGTTAACAATCTTATTTCAATCCAACATATACATATATTATTCACTTAGTTCAGGGGAAAAAGCCTGAATTTCAGAGTAAATACAAATAAATTACAAACATACATTCATAAACAGACCAAATACAATTCATAGTTACCAAGAAACCATCAACATCTGAGTTCAGCCAGGAGGCTTTTAAATCGGCTGCCCAGAGTCCCACACCTCCAGGAGTGATAGCCTCCAGCAAATAGCTGTGTTCTTTCTTTTTAAACACTCTTCAGCCATCATAAAACATCATCTGAGCAAGCAGAACTCAGGCTCCTACTTAGGCTCTGGTCTTTAGCAACTCCCCTTAGGACCCTGAGTGCTTCATGCCCACATAGGCTTAGCACCAAGTAGATAGGGGTTTGGGCCTGGGGTTTAGCACCTAGTAAGACTCAATCAAAGACACCCAACTTACTTGATATTATAGGAGGAAAATAGGTAGGAGAGAATTTCAGGCATTGGAGAATCTGGTGAGTACAGGCTGGTGAATACAGAAATGAGAAAGCTATGTGTAGGAGATCCTGAGCTGACTAGTCTGGGTATCACACTGAGTCTTTGTAGAGATGCTGTCAGAGGCAGCTAATGCCAGCATCTTCTTATTTCAGGTTCAATGTTTTGATGAAAAGAGGCACTTGCAAGTCTGAACGTTTAACAAAAAGGTTTACTTTGCCTAACACAACGAGGATATACAACAAGAATACAATGTCATTTAATTCCTCTGGAGGCAATCTCCCTTGTCATATGGAAACATATTTGATCAACAAGGCGTGGTAAGGTTACTGGAGCAGATCCCAGAAATCCACCAATTCCAAGGAAATGAGATTCTATCTGATACTTTAAGCCCTTAGAAGACAAGGATGCCCTTTCAGAGAAGCCAGGACCAATCAAGTCCCAGGGACAGCTTAATTCTTGGCCTGTCCATGTTGACTGAGTTAGGGGGATGACAGTTAGGAAGGGGAACCTGAGGCTGATGATATTGGCCAATAGGTTCTTTGGGGGTGCAGCTCTATCTTCTTTTAGGTAAAGTCTCCCTATATTGTAAGTGGGAGGAAACTGTAGTGGGGAACCACCAATAGAATCTCAGATGTCTTAGCACATGTTGGAAATGTAAAACTAGGCAAAACTGTGGCTTTTGAATGCTAAAATATTGTCTATATTATGTTATATATTCATGGTATAAGACTTAGTTACTAGGCTGTGCTGTCATAATGATTTCAATTCAGTTTAGCTAAGCGCCTGCTTTGTGCACTTATCATAGTGCCTGGCACATAGTAGGCACTTAAAAATGTTTATTGACTCATTATGTGCCAGTAGGTGCCAGGCACTATGCTAAACTCGCCATCTAACGGGAGAGACAAGACACAAAAAAAGAGAGGGAGAAGCTACCCTGCTTGAGGACATGATGAAAGTGTTACCGCTGGATGGGAAATGATCAGGAGAATTCCCTGGGAGCTCTCCTTAAATGCTGGATGATTAAGGAAGAGCGCCCAAATACCAACTCTCTCACCCTCTCCAAAGAGCAAGGGAGGGGCCTTAGGCACAGGAGCTGTTGAAGAAGAGTCAGTTTCAGAGTTCACACATGGAATGACAAGTTTTTGGAGGTGATGGAGATGATGAAGTAGAAGAAGGTGGTCGGGTGGGAAATGATTATAGTGTACACAGGCCTGGCTTTGGTGTTAGGAAAGCCTCAGTTCCTGTCTCTGAAATATGTTATGACCAGGGTTGTCACTTTAAAATGTTGTGTATCTGTATACGTGTAGTTTTCTTCCAGTAGGAGGTAAGTTCCTTGAGGACTAGGCTATTAAATTTCTGTTTTTCTATCACTTCAGAGCTCAGCACAGGGCATTGCACAGAGTAAGTGCTTACAAAGTATTTGGTGAATAAGTGAGAGAATGCATTTAACCTTTCAGTACCCCAAGCAACTTTCTAATGAAGTCAAATGATGTATCTGTTTCAGTGGTGCTTGTTTAGAGTTCCACGTACTTATGTTTGTGGGCTAGACAAAAATACCCACACACCCACACCCACATTCCTCCCCCCCACACACAGACATACACACACTGGGTTGATTGCAGTGTATTAAATTTTGTGACCATAGAAACTCTAGAAAAAATATCAATCAAGCTATAGAGAGATTGCGATCTGTATGAAAAGGTGTGTCCACATTGACAAAAAAACCACATCTTTGATGTATTGAACATCATTCCACTTTGGTGGACCTGTGATTTTGTCATTGTGTATACTTATTCCTTTCATAGGTTGCAGAACACCACCCTTAGCCTCTAAGATCAATAGTGATGTTATTTGTAATACGAATTCCACCTATTATTTGTCAGGGACTTTGGTGCCCCAAGGTGCTTCCCATCCATTACCTCATTTTATCCTTATAATAGCCATGTGAGTTAGAGAAATCATGAATCATTGTCCCCCTCTTATGTGGGAATAAAACTAAGCAAAGTTAAGTGGTCCGACAAAGCAGGGACTGCAAGGCAAGGTTCTTTGGCATAGGACTCTGCCCTGGATCACGAGGTTTCCCATTAAGCACAGACAAGCACTTCTCTCCGCCTCCCCTGAGCCACAAGAAGGAATCTCTAATACCAATACATCCTATTGAAACTCCTATCTCTCCAATGTCTAGTTTCTAAAGTTTATCCAGTTCATTTATGTTCAATTTTAAATTAGCCACCCAGTGTGCAAATGAGGGGATTAGTTTACATTTATACACAAATTAACAGCCTAGTTCACGCAACATCATCTCCAAACACAAATTACAGGGTGTGGTGGCAGTCTACATTATTTTCTTAATGGTTTTTCTTCTCCTTTTAGCTTTCCACTGACAACAATGCCTTGTCACAACAATATAGAGAAACTTTGACAATTAAATATGAGGGAATACCAGTCAAAAGCAAACATAGATTTATCTAGTAATCCTTGGTGTTCATCCTTGCTGCTTCTAGGCAGAAACAAACTTAAAAAAAAAAAAAAGTAATCCCTATCAAAATGACCCATAAGTTAGTGCTCAGAGTTGGCTTCAGAAGCAAATTGGAGATGTGTTATAACAATAAGAGGGAATCATAGGACAAAGGATATTCAGGCCTGAAGACATTTGTTTGGAAAAAAATAGTCGGCTCATTCATGTGTTAGATAATAAGTGCCTCTGCAAGAGAAATAATATAGCCTAGGAGTTTTAGTATTAAATAATGAGTTAGCAGAACTAGTTTCTACTGGTAATTCCACCATTGTTTTGATATGTGGGCTTTGGTAATTAATATGTCTTAGACTCATAAGCCATAGAATATTTGAGCAAGAAGGGATAATGAAAATTCAACATTAGTCAGCTTAATGGTGTAGTGTATAAAGTGCTAGATTTGAAATCTAGAAGACTCAAGTTAAAATCTTGTCTTAGACACATTAATTATATGACCCTGGGTAACTCCTATGCCCTTTTTTAAGTTTGCTTAGCTGTAAAATGGGGAAGATAATAGTACCCATGTCCCAGGTAGGTTGTTGTGAGGATAAAATGAAATAATATTTATAGTATTTATAAAAGTATATTACAAACCTTAAAGTGCTATGAAAATGGTAGCATTTATTATAATATAAATTATATGTACCTAAATATTAGATTAATACAATTATATAGTCCATATAATTTTAACTCTATTATAATAGTTATGTGATATCTATCTATATACACACATATATATTACAGTAATACATAGCTATATATTATGTACAGGTTATTATGATTAGCCTTCATTCAACAAACATTTATTAAGTACTGAAATGGACAGTGTGTTGCGCCTGGACTCAGGAAGACTCATCTTCAGGACTTCAAATCTGGCCCCAGACTCTTACTTGCTGTGTGACCCTAGGCAAGTTATTTAACCCTGTTTGCCTCAGTTTCTTCATCTGTAACATGAACTGGAGAAGGGTATGGCAAACCACTCCAGTATTTTTTCTAAGAAAATCTCAAATTGGGTCACGAAGAGTTAGACGCTGGGGGGAGATAGGAGGAATAAAAGAACAAAGTAAAAAATGCATATTAGAGAACAAAAGAAAACTTAAAAGGAAGCAAAGAAAAGATGGACAGTTTGGAACATAATGTGTAGTTTTGATTATATAGGCTTTCTTGAAATGGAAATTTTTTGCTGTATATTTTGAATCTTCTCTCAAGTTCTGCTGTGCATATGGCAATGCTTTTTTTCTTATTTATATGTAAGATTATGTTTCTTTTTCTTTTTATTGTGTAGTTAAGTTTTAGTATTTAAGTTCACAATGAATTAGAATAAAAAAACAAAGAATCAGACATGACTAGAAAGTGACTGAACACCACCACCACTATTTTCAAGGCATTATAAAGAATCTGTAGAACATGGACTTTTAACCTTTATTTTTTTTGTTTGACAACTCTCAATCTGGTGAAACTCCCTGGATGCCATCTCAGAATAATGATCTCATCCCCAACACTTAGCACAGTATCTGGCACACATTAGATGCTTGATAAATGCTTATCACTTAGTTGATTTGTTAATAATGTTTTTAAATACATAAAACAAAATAACTGATATTACAAAGTATTAGAGTTATATTGAAATACAGTTATCAAAATTTTTGGAGGTGATATAGAAATATGTATTTGTGTATGTGCTTATTTATGAATTAAATTGTAAGACAATGCATTTAAAATTTAGGCAAATTAAAGTTTAATTTATTTTTTTAATTACATATGAAAGTTGTTGTCGCTGGTGTTTCTAACTGAAGGAAAACCAAATTTCAGTTAGGGATTAGTGAAAATAAAAGTGTACTCTTTGCCTCATCCAAGTTGCCCTATGCCCTAAACCCTATTTTAGGTTAAGAAGCTCTGATCTAGAAGTTCCTAGATTTAGTACGGAACCCAATCTCAAACCGTGATTACTGTAAGGAGAAAGCTTGAGCACGGGCCACAAAATCCCTAATTAGGGCTCTTTACACTTTGTGATCTACCTTCCCCTTTGTAATTGAATTCATTAAGAGGCAGCAAATGTAGCCCTAATGCATACAGGTTTGGATCAAACTCATCTGGGCACTGCAAGCCCTGGTACAGTTTGCTGAGAACAGAATAGGGGTATTTGCTGATTTTCTCTTTCATTAAAGAAGTCCATTTCTCTGAATGTGTCAGAAAATTGAAAGGCATGATGGATGATTGCGCAAATACCTGCACATCGCATCTGTAACAGGGGTGTTTAGGCCTGCATTACAAGTTTCTATAGTCACAAAGAAGCTACTAATAAATGGATTGAGGCAAGGACATTTTGCAGATACTCATCCTTGAAATGGATACACAGAAGGAAAATGTGAGACAGAGCAAGAGAGAAACTTGGGCTTGACCACTTTGTAAAGGATATATTCTTTGAATTTATTTGGGCAAAACTTATAAATTTCAACATTTATATATTAATTCAGATTATATTTTCTCCCAGGCAGGCAAAATATATTAATTTTTCAAGGTAAAGTTTGGATCTGAATTACCAAATAAATACTCATTGATCTTAAACTCTTTTGGGGCCTTTGTCTTGAAAAATATTGGTCTTGGCAGGTGCGAGGGCTGCCTCGTGGAGAACCGTCTCTTTTTTCTGGGTGAAGAAGAACCTGTAGCCCATGCTCTACCTCTGCCTCTGGGCTGAACAGCCTGGGCTGGCGCCAAAGGGGAGGTGGCGGCCAGGCTAGCTTCTGGCGCCAGGATGACCAAGAAGATGTAACAACTGAGAACGTTAAGTGTAGCTAATGCTGCACCTCCATCAGAAGGAAAGGCTAATGCAGAACTATGTCTGTATCTTTCCAAGGTCCTGGAACTTAGGAAGGTTGATGTTATCTTAGATGAGGGTGGTAAATCTTGTGGAAAAGTGGTAAAGATTTTGGCATCCACGAATCCGGAAGCAATTTTGGAGAAATTGAAAAGGCAAGCAGCAACTCCCTAAAACAAACCAAAAAAAAAAACAGATATGAACATTATCTTTGGTGGAATTTTTTTTTAATACTAAATTAGTAAATTTGTAAGAATAATTTAGACAATACTTGAAAGATAGTGCTGTGCAGAAAACAGGTCTCTGAAAATACTCTGGAATGTTGGAAATATCAAAATGTCACATAACTAAGAAGGCAAAGTATACAGCAGCCAAGCTTCAGTTACTACTGGAAGTACTCAAACCAAACCATTATGATCCAATTCTTAAAACTTGGAACTGTTTTGTTAATACTACATACCTGCCCTAAAGCTTATTTTATGGACTATTACTTAAATTTTATGGAATCACACACTTAAAAGAGTTGAAAGAGACCTTAGAGATTACCCACTTTACCCATCTCCTTTTTACTAATGATCAAAGTGTCAGGGAGGTGGAGAGGCTTGTCTGAGGTCATACAAGTAATCAGCATCACTGAGACTAGAGCTCACCTCCCTTCACTCTAGCGAGTGTCTTATATGTACCACACTATTGCCTTGACTGTTGTTTACAAGTATTAAGAAACATAAATATATAGAAGCAGCTTGGCAGTGAGTAGAGCCCTAGACTTGAAGTCAAGGACAGTCACTTCTCAGAGCTTCAGGAAAGTCTCTAAGGCTCTAGATTAGAGATGGGTTGGAATATGGGCTGGTAGACAAAATCATAGCTCCTTGACTTATTTCTGTACAGAAAATGCATTGGATTTGTTGAATTGCAATTGGGTAATATCATAAAATGTAAAAAACAAAGTTGGTCTTTCCTCTAAATTCTGAAGGTGACAGTAATCAGAGAGTCTAGCCTCAGGTTTTGTGATAAATTCTTCAATCTCTTCAAGCTGGATTTTGCTGGTTACTCTTTCAGATTTTTCCCTGCTCTAAACTTTCCAGGGTTCTGAACCACTCTCCTAGCCAGGTCTCCCTGTTCTCCTGCTTTCTCCACACTGTACTTTCTCCACAGCCGTACTCTGCCACTCTGGCTTCTGAGTGAGTTGACTTGTGTTTTTATTGTGTTTACACTACATTATTCCCGTTCACTGATCACTTAGGTTGCCTTCTCATTGGTGGTGAATGTGATCCTATCATTCTGCTCCAAAACAAGACAAGTTCATTAATTGAAATAAGTTCCAACCTCCCAAACCCCACAGTAGAAAGTTCTCCACACACAGAGAGATTAAGGTATTTGAGCTAGCGGTTTCTGAAGAGCTGATGACTTTATGGTTGTATTTCTATTCCCTAAGAAAGGATAACTGAGGTTTTCAAAAATTGTCAGAGGCTCAGATATGAAGATCAGATAATCAATTGAAAACTATAGCACTCAGTCAAGTTACATTAGCCAGCAATTTTCATCCCTCCAAATACATGAACTTATCTATCAGCTTGGGAGTATTCAAATATTCTTAAGGACTGAATATAAAGCCAAGGCTTCAACCAAACCATAGGTCTAAAGTGTTTTTTTCCAATTCCAGGCCAATTATGCCAAAATTCATTCACTTCAAGAAAATTCTCCTGAAACAATTACCTACAGCTTCAGGCACCACTGCATAAACTTCTGAAACTGCACATTCAGGAGGCATGTGAAGAGATACCTTGAGAACTATATGAGGACATTTTTGGACAACACTGATAGTTGCTTTAGTTGTTCGTACTCAAAATACGCTAATACGGTTGTCATTTGTCTGCAGGGATAGAGGAAAGCACGCGCTTCTTTGTAGAGGTAATTTTTAGAAGGTAAACAGGTCAGTGGCAGAAATAATGTATTGAGTGAGTGAAAGATAACCTAATTTCCAATGCAGAGCAAGGAATGCAAGAGAAACAAATGCTCTTGTGAGCCTCCAGGGTGAATACAATCACCTAGGTAATGTTGCTCTCATAAAAGCAGAAAGTGTAATTACAACTTTGTGATTTTGTGATAAGCCCTTGTGATCTACCCAAGTATGTGCTATCTTCCCCTCAAGCTGAAGCTTCTCAGGCTGCTGAGGTACAGTTCCCTGGAGTGTCCAATATGAAATGAAGAATATTGAGAGTTCATGCCGAGTAGAAGAATAAAACGAATTCAATTTCAAACGTGTGTACTCATTTCTTACTCTGTGAAAGGTAAGGTGGAAAAGGCGGAAGGGTTAGAAGATCATGGATTGTTGAGCCGGAAGGGACTTAGTCCAACCCCTCTCTTTACAGATGACGGAACTGAGACAGAGAGCTTAATTGAGTTGTTCAAGATTACACATATAGTCAGTCATGGCTGGCACCATTCTTAGACAATTTAGAACCTAAAAATGATTATGCTACTTCAAAATCTGAGGATGCTACAAACACTGGGATTCAGGTGGCACCTTGTAGATTGCTCTGAACAACTGTATATAACTTATAAATTGGAAGAAAAGGAGCCAACGATGTTCTGCTATATACAGTTTAGGCAAACAAATGACAGCAGCTTATGTTTACCAGTTAAAGAAGGTGAGGTTTTGGAACTCAAGTGGTCACACATTCATTGTCAGTCAATGAAGTGATTAATCACCAAGTATTTAAGCTCCTATTCTGAGCCAGGCACCATGCTAAGTTGGTTAATTATAACCAACTTTGAAACATCAACAATCTCAACTCTGGGAATGGAATTTCCAATAACAACTCCCCAAGGATGCTTCTTTCATTCTGCCACTACATTTGGAGAATGACAATATCATTATTTACATGATGTTGTCGAAAGAACACCGACTTTCAAGTAAGAAAATCTCAGTTCTGACCCAGCACGTGCTTCTTATCACCTGTGTGATGTTTAGCAAGTCATTACATCACTCTGGACCATAGTTTCCTAATTTAAAAAGGATGGAATGAAGCTAGATGCCCTCTGAAGCCTATTCTAGCTCTAAATCTATGATCCTATGATCCTAGGACTCCTTGATTTGTAAGTACTGGGTTCTCTTCTTCAATTTATTATATTTGCACATTATCTATGTAATTGTTGTATTCCCTGTCCTCCTTTTCTTTCACATAAGTTTCAAGAGAGCAGGCATTTGTTTTCCTTAAGTTTTGCTTCTCTGGCAGTTAGGATAAAGGCTGGAACAAACTAGGTATATAATAAATGCTTGTAATATTTAAAGCTTCTTCCTGCTTTCTTTCCTCCTTTTTTCCTCCCAAACAGCGCAACTTGCTATTGTCAGCCATCCCAATGACAATTATGTATTACCAGAAATATAACCTGCAGTGAACACGTGGATTGGTCACACAAACTCTCCCAATTTGCCCCATCAGTAGTATATATATGTAATATATAAAACTGCTATGATATTAACAAAAATGGCATTGGAGAATGGTACTGCGTATTCTAGTTGTTAGTATTTGGTAGTTACTGATATTCTCTAGAAAGAACATCTTCTTAGCAGCAGTCACTCTTACTTCAAAAGAAATGTTGAGATGAGATGAAAATTTAATGAAAAATAAGCACATATTAAGTACCTACTATGTGCCAAGCACTATGCTGAAATAGAAACAAAACCACCTCTGCTTTCCATTCCACCATATTTTTTTTTTACTGGAAAATCTAGAACTGTTGTCTGCTGGGGGAGCTCACTGTGAATAGGTGTGATTAATATGAGATATATTCTTAAACATTAGGTCCTGATATGTGTTAATTCATATTATATATTACTTTATAATTTAAATGTCATAAAAATGAAAAGCAAGGGACTTTAATATAATTCCTTTGAACCAACAAAACTTTTTACCTTTAATATCCAAAGGACCATATGTCACTAGGTGCAATATTACTTTGACCTGTCATGTGGTTTTGATCCTGGTTCTTGAAGGTTATTCCAGAATGCTGAAACTGGAAAAAAATACTAGTATGGATCTGCTGACAGACTATGCATGCCTGTCCTTCTAGTACCAGCCTACTAAATTATGGATAGTCTAAACACCAGATTCACCATCAAATAATGGGTTGTTTCATTTGTTTTGCAAAGACTTGAAAGTATCTCTTAAGGTATGAAGGAATTGCTACCTATATCAGTGGGAGATGACACATTGACAAAATTACAGTTCATAGGAATATAGTAGCACCAACAAAAGAATAATTCATGTTTACAATGCAACTGTTCCAAGGATTTGTCTTTAGAACAACTCAGTGAGGTAGGAAGGATTAATATCATTATATTCATTTTATATATGAAGAAATAGATGCTCAAAAGTGATAAGTGATTTCCTGGCAGCACACAGCTAATATCTTTGGCAGAAAGAGAGTCCAACCCATCCTCTGTTTCCCCACTTACTCTTTCTATTACTTTATGTCACTGCAGGTCAATAAATAAATCAGTAAGTTGTAAAAAGGATAGGCAATTCCCCTTCCCCCACAATGAACAAGGGAATTGAAATAATCCTGCTGTATGAAAAGCTGTCAATTTGATAAATGTTTTTGATTAGATGGATGGAATTTAGATTTAAGTACCCTTAGATGAATTGGTTAAAAAGTCCTTTAGGTATTCAAAAGCAAGAAAAAAAAAGAAATAAATAATATAAAATAAACACAATGAAAATGAAGAAAAAAACATTTCATACTCTAAACGTTTTGAAAATGGTTAATAGGGTAAGGTAAGTGGATCATTAGATAAAATAGTATTAGACGAATTGCCCTACTTCCCATTTTGACTATATGATACTAAGCATCTGGATGAAAATTGAAAAATAAATCAAATACATATTCAATCTATAACATATTTGACAACATAATTCATTGCAATTTCTCTCCTGAACTCCAGTTCTATGTTATTCCTAGACATTTCAGCCTAGATGACCCATTGATACCTCAACTTCAACCTATCCCTCCTTCATCCTTTCTTATCCACCGGTCACACATTTACCAACTTCTTCTGGCTCTTAATAATGAAACCTATCAAACTCTTTTAATAATGAAATACGCTAGACTAAGCCACAGAGAATGGGAACCATATTTTATTTAAACTCTGTAATTTCCTCAGTGTCTAGCACAATGCTTTATAAATAGTAGGCACTTAATAAATATTTTTTACATCAAACTGAAATTAATTAAATGGCACCACCATTCTCATAATCAATACTTCAGTAGATCTGTGATTCTACTGATGTGGGTAATACTTCCAAGAGCACTTATCATAATTCACACCCTCTTTCTCAACCTATTTGACTCTTGTCCATTTCCTCCCCTCAGTACTCCATAGCACATAATATTTTGGTGTCCTTCCTCTAGGTCTCTTGACATTATGTAGCTGCCAGCATAGCCCAAGAGCTGTACATGTTATTACTTGCTCTCTCTAGATGACCAGCTCACCTTCCTTTCCAGTCATTCATCTCTTTGATGATCTCTTTAATACCATTGTTTTGTGCCCATCTATTAGTCTGTAATCTAATGTGCTTCACTATTCGTAGAGATGAAAAATTAACCGGTAGGATGACTAAGTACAGAATAGCAGCAGAGAAGAAACAAAGCTAAAGGATCTGTAAAAGAGAAATGACATGTTAATATAAGGTTCTCTATTTGGACCCACTGTGTCTCTCTTCACTACTCTTTGGGCGACCATAATTTTGGATACCTCAGAGATCATGGCCCCTCCATGATGCACCACAGGAAGCATATTAGCATTAATATATATAAATGTATATATATATATATATATGTAAATCTCTCTCTCTCTCTCTCTCTATGTGTATATATATATATATATATAGTTTTCCCTCTTCCCCCAGAGAAGTTTGCACATATTCAAACTTCTTATACTGCAAAGAAAGTTTCCCTGTAGTTTCCCTACACCATTCATTTCAATACATCCCTCTTTCCTCCTTCTGTATTCACCAACCACTCATTCACTAACTTCTCTTCGATGTCCTATTAGTAGTGAAACACACCAGACTTCTTTCAGTAGTGAAATACACAAGATGTCAAATGCCTTCTGCCACTTCCTCCACCTTCACCTAAGCCTCATACGATGATGTAGCCTTATTCCTTGCCAAAGCATTCTACATGCTCATGTGATCTTACTCCATCCCATCTCCAGATTGACCCCTTGGTTATCCCCACTCTATCACTTATTTTGAGTCTTTCCCTTTCTACTGGCTCATTTCCTACTCCCTACAAACATGGCCATGTCTCCTCTTCCTTAAAAAAAACCCTCACTTGATCTTTCTATCCCCACTATCATCTGATATCTCTTCTGCCCTTTGTAACTAAACTTCCCTAAAAGGCCATTTTCAATAGGCACCTCTAGTTTGTTTCTTCTCACTCTCTTCTTAATGCCTTACAATCTGGCTTCTGACCCTATCCACTGAAACTGCTCTAACCAGAGATATCAACGATCTTTTAGTTACCAAATGCAATGTCCTTTTCTCAATCCTACTCTCTTTGACCTCTCCGAAGCTTCTGATACCGTTGATCACCCTGTCCTCTTCGATATTCTCTCCTCTCTAAGTTTTTGGGACACTGCTCTCTCCTGATTCTCTTCCTTTCTATCTGGCCACTCCTTTACAGTCTCCTTTTCCTGTATCCTCATCTAGATCATTCCCTCTAAACATGGGCATGCTTCAGGGTTCTGCTCTGGTACCTCTTCTCTTCCCCCTCTAATATCTCATTTGGAGATCTCATCAGTTTCCCATGCATTTGATTACCATCTCTATTCTGATGATGTGCAGATCTAACTATCTTGCCTCCACTTCTGTGCTGAACTCTGAACTTGCATTTCAAATTCCCTTTCACACACTTCAAATTGGATGTCCAATAGACATTTTAAACTAAAAATGTCCAAAACTGAATACATTATATTTTCCGCTAAACACTCTTCCCATCCTACATTCCATATTACTGTAGACGATATCCTCCCAGTTCCTCAGAATTTCTTCTGAAGAGTCGTTCTAGACTCTTCCCCATCTCTTACCCATTACCTCATATCCAATCTGCTGCCAAAGCCTATGCATTTTACCTTTTCAGCATCTCTTGAATATGTCCCCTTCTTTTTTTTTTTAATACCACCACTCTGGTACAGGATCTCACGCTTATGTTATTATAATAGTTTCATAGTGGTTCTGTCTGTCTCAAGTCTCTCCTCACTCCAATGCATCTTTCATTCAGCTACCAAAGTGATTTTCCTAAAGTGCAGGTCTGACTACCCCTCTTTCCCCCACCAAATAAACTTTGGTGGCTTCCTGTTGCCTCCAGGAGCAAAAATAGAACACCCTGTTTGCTATTCGAAGCTCTATCTAACCCAGCCCCCTCCTACTTCTTCAGTGTTCTTTGCTTACTCCCCACCACATACTCTGATTCTGTGACACTGGCCTCCTTGCCTTTCCATAAATAAGACACTCCAGCTCTCAGCTCTAAGTATTTTCCTCCACTGTCCTCCATGTAGGGAATTTTCTTCTTTCTCAGGTCTGCCAACTGACTCCCCTGGAATCCTTTAAGTATCAAGCAAAATCCCATCTTTTACAAAATTCAGTTCCTAACTCCTAATTCTAATGCCTTCATTCTGATAATTATTTCCTTCCTGTTTATAGCTCGCATTGCATATATACATATATATATGATATATATATTTCATTTTTTCTCCCCCATTAGATTGTAAGCCCCTCAAAGGAAGGGCCTATCTTTTGCCTTTTTTTCTAACCCTAGCTAGCCCTTTGCCCATAGTATCCCAGTACTGGGATACAATAGGTATTAACAAATGTTTATTTATTGATTGATTGAACTTGAGCGAGTTATTTAAACTATCACATACTTAGCAAGTATCTATTAAATGACTACAATATGCCAGACATGGTTCTAAATCCTACTTATACACGTAAAAAGAATGCATTAATCTCTACTCCTTATGACCTTAATATTCTAATGGATGAGAAAACAAATATGTATGAAATATATACAATATAAATATAAATGTAATAAATAGAAATATGTATGAAGTACAAATATGTACAAGCTAGTTAAGTACAAGGTAGTTTGTTATGGAGGATACTAGGATGGGGCTGGTGCTCAGGAAAGACTTCATCCAGAAGATAGGGGTTGGGCTACATTTTATGGGAAGAGAGATGCTCTATAAGGGATAATGAGGGAATACATTTCAGGCCAATGGGATGGCCTTGAAACAAAAGCATTGGAATACCAAGAAGGACAGTTTCCCTGGATCCCAGGGTGAAGGAGGAAGGCTAATGCCCAAAGACTCTGGTAATTTAGGCTGAGGCATGGTTATCTAGTACTTTAAAAACTTTACAGAAGAATTGACTGTAGAGATAGTTTGATTGCAGAGACAACAGAAAGCTCTTGGAGTAAATTGAGTAAGGGGTCACATGATCAGATTTGTACCTAGGGGAAATTATTGCCAGCAGCCTATATGATAGATTAGAGTGGTAAAAAACTTGAAGAAAGGGACAAATTAGATGCTTGTTGGAATAATCTAGGAAAGGAGTGACAGGAACTAAGGAAGTAGCCATGTGAGTAGACAGAAGAGGTCAGATGTAAGAGATCGTGTGAAGGTAGAACTAGGAAGATTTTACAACTAATTGAATATTGTGGGTAACTGAGAGAGTGAAGACTTCAGGATACCAAGATAATGAATCTGAGACACTGGAAGGATGATGATGCCTCCGATAGAAATAGGGGGATTTGGAAGAGTGGAGTGTTTGGGAGCATGATAATGAATTCCATTTTAAATATGTTGAGTTTGAGATGTGCTTGGGACATACAGATAATTTGTGATGCAGGATTAAAGTTCAAGGAATAAACTGGGGCCAGGTGGGAAGATCTGTGAGTCATCTGCATAGAGATGATAATTAAACCTATGGAGCTAATGAAATTACCAAGGGAACAGAGAAACAGAAAAGAGGAGAATCTAGGACAGAACTCAGGGTAACGAATCTCTGGACATCTCTTTTGTCATCTATGAAGGGTTTGGACCAGATATCTTTCTAAGATCCCTTCCAGCTCTAAACCTATAGGCCTGTGATATTATAGTCCATGATGCATGTTCTTTGTTGATCTTTATATGTTGATTCAAAGAAGCATCTTATTGAATTCTTCATAGAACTTACCTTCTTAAGTTTGGTAATAGATGCTGCCACATAAACTAGAATTGCCTCTGTTGTAGTCTTTTTGCCAATACACACTTTGCAAATACTCACTGCAATGCAAGATAACTGAATAGCCCAAGAAGTGGTTTTTCTTGGTGTGTTTGGACATATGCTAAGAGCAATTTCACTCACCCTTTATTTGAACTACCAGAAGAACTTATCATATCAACTTCCTTTTCTCCTTTGCCTTCAATTATAGAGAGAATATCACTTTGATATGAGTCAGTTCTTCCAATAGCACATCCACTCATTGGCCATTGGTTAGGACTCTGGTGTTAGGGTAACAATAGCTGAACTTTGTGATTCTTAGTCCTCTTTCTCCTTTTCTACCACAATCTCTGAAGAAGCAGAATTATTTGTGTAGGATCCAGGGCCGTTTTGTATTTTTTTGTTTGTTTAGTGCATTGCCTTCTGGAATAAATTCATCACCTAGTAGCGAACTTTACGATGATGAATCTTTCAATATTTAACAAGATTGGTTCTTAGAAAGCAGACACAGGCTGCCATCGAGATCATAAGTATTTATGTTAATTATCTTTCTGTTAAAGTAGACCTTCCACCTGTGTGACATTGGGCAAGACCAGGTTAAGACTCATCAGCACTTTGGGCCTCAATCTACAAAAGGATTAGAAACTAGATCGTCTCTAAGGTAGCTTCTAACTCTAAATCCTCTAGCCTACAGTCATCTAATACTTAGCCAAACCTGCAGTGACCCAAGATGAAGATTCCTTATGCCATTTACATTACCAAGTTCCTACATAATACCAGAACTATGATATATTTGTTATTAAGTTGTTATAGCCACCTAGGTGAATTTACTATAAAAGAATGTGCTCTCTTTGGGACAAAAATCTCTTGGTGGTATGGCAAGTGCTTAGATACATTATATTTTATTGATTTGATTATTGCTTTTAATATTTTATAATAGTTATTACCATTATTACTATTATTATATGCCCCTATGTTTTAAATGGGAAAGATAGTAATAAACAGTAGTTGTGTTCATTTATTGGATCATTTCAGAGATTTTTAAGCTTTGGCTTATTTTATTATTTGCCACTTGACATTAACTTGCCCCACATGGTTAGGTAAGATGTAACATCTTCTGAGAAAAGGCAATTATAGAAGTCTAAATTATCATCCTTATCCTCATCAATAAGTGGGACTTAGATGAAAAACAAAAACAAAGCTTCCATTTTAGGTTAGCATTTTTACTCCACCAATATGTACAATTTTAAAAAGTTAGACCTGAGCCTTGTTTCTCAACAATACGAGTACTGAGACCAAGCAGGTAATATAGAGAAAGTGCTACTTTTTTTCCTGTTTGATTCAATTCAGACAGTGAATTGAAGGAAGGATTACTACAACCAACACACACACACACACACACACACAAAATCTGTCAAATTAAATTCTGTTCCCCACCCCTAACTTCCTACTGCATTCTCTCACATTTCTCTCTTTCCCCAAAGAAAAAAAAGGAAAGCAAAAATACCCTCTTCATACCACTGGTTCTTCCACGAAAATGGAGGTTGATTGGACATATGCAACTGTAGGTCCTAAGACGATCGCATTTGGCAGCACAGGAGCACTCCTAGAATGCCTCAACCCTTCTCTTGAAAACTTACAATAGCAAGCAACTTTTAGTGCTCTTATAATAAAATCTGTATGAGGCAGGTGTCTGGCTCTGTGAGTGCCTTGTTCAGAATGTCATGATAATATTAGAAATGCTTTACAATTCAGAGTGGGGTTACAGAGAAAAGTATGTGTAAGACGAAGAGTATTGGGACTCTTGTGAGCTTTTGAGAAGACTAATACCAGGGATTGGTTTTGTCTATTAAAAGGGTAAAGATCCTTCCCTCCTCCAAATCAGGGGCCACAGAGACTCAGACTTTAAATTCATTACATTGACAGCTGATTAGAGGGAAATGTGATCTAGCAAGTGGAAGCTGCATGGGAAGGCAACACCTCAGAGAAATCTTTCTAACGAGGACCACCTTTATCATAGGAAGAATGCCATTTCAGGATGAAACATAACTAGGTACCTATTGTCCCATTTATAATGGATGCTATTATCAGCTGATTATGGGAGCCTGTGGGAGGGAAGATAACCCTAAGGAGCTGGAGTGGTGATTCTCTAAGCCCCATTGAAAGTCAATGCCTGTTAATGATAGCCTTCGAAAGATTTGGTGAAATATAAGTTTCAACTTGAAAGAGTTTCCCATGCTATTCTCTCTCACTGGTGTCAAAAGAGCAGGGAGATTACTAGAAATACTTGTAATGCACCAAACTTAGAGAGAAGCATATTATGTAGCAGATAAAAAGTCTGATTAAGAATAGTATTTGAATGGAAAAATAGTCATTTCTATATCACTCCCTCTTCAAAGACACAGGAAATCTTCCCCTTAATGCCCTTAACATAGTTAAAAGACATGTGCAGATATTAACCAAGAAGAGCAAAGAACTGGCACCAATATTCCCAGATCAATCACCCAATCGATCAATAAGAATTTATTTATTGCCCACTATGTGTCAGGTACTATGTCAAGTGTTGGGGATGCAAAGACAAAAATGGAACAGTTCCTGCCATTAAGGAGCTCACATTCTTTTGCATCATGATCTCTCTTTTCTGGGCTTTATGCATAGATTTCCTTGAAGATGGAAGTGAGTATTTTTTTGTTTTTATTTTCGTTGTTGTTTAGTCATTTCAATAGTGTTTGACTTCATGGACCAATTTGAGGTTTTCTTGGCAGAGATACTGGAGTGGTCTGCCATTTTCTTTCCCAGTTTATTTTACAGATGAGGCAACTGAGGCAAATGGGGTTAAGTGACTTGCCCAAGGTCATACAGCTCATAAGTATCTGTAGTCAGATTTGACCTAGGAAGATGAATCAAATCTTTCTGACTTCAGGTCCAGCACTCTATCCATTGTGCTACCTAGCTGCCCTAGTGAATATTTTAAAACACTTAAACCAGAATCCCCCAAGTCTGGTGTTACAATGAATCTATTGGGGAAAAGGTGGGAAACTTACGTTTCTTGTCATCAAATGGGAAATTTTCTTGGGGTATAGAGATTGTCCCTTTTGGGAGATATGTAGAGTGTGATGCCAATATAAAACCCCCAAAGGAACTTCTCACTTCCAAGACAGTTCCCTCTGCCCTATTTCTATCCTGAGAAACTCAGAATAGGATACTAATATCAAAAGTGTGAAGTGAACAATTTATTTTTTTTTATTTCCTGTGTCAATTTTGATCATATTTTTGAAATCAAAAATGTGGTTGGAAAATAAATTTTCTTTAAAAACTTCATTAACAATATATTATCTTTTCTTGTAATTAGAAAGGAATTCAGAGTGACCATCCTCATGTTACCTGTCTTCCTCCTATTAGCATTTATTGCCCCATCCCAGTAGCTTATGCGGGGTGTCATATCCTATTTCCCTAAACCTTTATTCTTTGTGACTTGCCAGTCATTTATTCCCTTCCTCCTACCCACATAAACTTTTATGTTGATAAGAGATTCTTGAAGACCTTGGACAAGTCATGTACCATCTCAGGGCTTCAGTTTCTCCACTGATAAAATGAGGAAACTGCTCTTGACCTTTTTGCAAAGTAGTTCCTTACAATTTTATTTGAATAAGAGCTTTCTATAAGAAGAAAAAATTTGTAAACCTTAAAGGATTATGTTCATATGCGTTATGGTTATTATTAATATTGTCTAAAAAGACTAGTCTATATATTGAAAGGAAAATATGGAATTATGGGGAGAGAAATATTTGGTTTTGTTGTTGCCATTGCTACTGTTTAGCCAGAATTTTTTTTTAATATCCTCTAACATTCATTTCAACTTAATTCAACAAACTTTTATTAAGTACCTACCAAATTTAAGACACTATGCTAGGTTCTAGGGACATATAGATAAAAACTGAAAGAGTAACTATCTTTAAGGAGTTTATATTCACATATTTCATTTACTGGTAAATCTTTGATCCTTTCCAAGGGTCCTTGTTATAAGGATATGACAAAAATAATTTGGAAAATCTCTATACTTAAAGGTTAAAACTAGTAGTAATGGCCAATGCTAGAAATCTTTCTATCAGGTTATGCTTCTGGAGACAATCCTAAAAGAATATGATAAAAGATTGTATAGCACCAACCAACCATAGGATGCTGGGAAATTTGATCAGTCGTATATTGGGCCAAACAAGTCAAGGCTTATGTGACTGGATTTAAGGACAAACATGAGGCTCCCTGTAACCTGAAATATTTCCACTACTCAACTGTTCTTGTGTCTGGATTCTCAACATTAGTCTTTAGATTATGGTCTTATTTTCTGAAGGTAACTAATAAAATTCTACATTGCCTGGATTCTAATGTTTTTAACATGTTACAAATCTCCTTGTTTGCCCCCACCAACATGGTTTTTATCATGTTAGCTAGCTACAGCCTACTGAGATAGTGTCCTAGACATCAGGCATATTTTGATTAAGAGGCAGATAATTGGGAAATGTAGATGGGAAGTCTGGAGAATCGCTGAGGAG
Source organism: Phalanger gymnotis (assembly GCA_028646595.1). Lineage (NCBI taxonomy): Eukaryota > Metazoa > Chordata > Mammalia > Diprotodontia > Phalangeridae > Phalanger > Phalanger gymnotis. The sequence goes on from CM053622.1 coordinate 560,755,628, forward strand.
AGAAAGAGCAGGGGCAGATGACATGTGAGTATGAGGGTAGATTTGGAAAGGCAGGGTATCCTGGAGGGAGCATAAGAGTGCTAGGTCCAAATATTTACAGACAGCAGAATGCCAAAGTCAAACTTTGACTACTTCACATTGGGATCTGTCACCATATTTTCACTCTCAATCCTCCTTTCAAACTTGTTTAATCAGTTTCCCTTCTTTGATATCTGGATTCTGTGTCGTTCTCTTCCTTGTATTTGTTCCTGTGCCCAATATGGCATGTGTTCTATGAGCAAAGCAGAATTGTAGTAGCTCAAAAGAAATGTGAGATGTGCAAATTAAGAGACATCTCTCTCCCAAATGGTCATACTCATTATTTAGGTCTGACCTGTGATAGAGCCTTCTGAGCTCATGTGGGTATGATCAGCCACGGTTAGACATACTGTACATTGATCTCAACATTGTGATAGCATTTGGTCCTCTTCAAGCATGAAAGACAAAGAGCAACAGCTTTACCAATAGTACAGAAGAAACCTCTTGAGACAGAATTAAACCTTAGTTGTCAATGTGATCTTAGCAGTGGTGTCTTGAATCTCTTCCTTATATATGCTTTGTCTTGCTCCTTCAGTTACTCTGGATCCCCTAGTTCCTGTTTCTTTTGAATCCTGGCTCCTTAACTTTCCTTCCTTTGTTGGAGTATCATAAAATGGAAGAGTTAAAGGGAACATGAGAGGCCATCTTGTATAACCTGTACCTGACTAAGTATCCCCGAGTAGCCATCGAGCTGCTGCTTAAAAATTGTCTTTGATCATACCCTTTGCCTTGTGCTGCCACTCATTTTTACTTTGGGAACAACAGAATTTGACTTTGAATGTCCTATAGGTATCTTAAGACATCCAGGCTGGCAGCCTAGGTGTTGTGCTTGATTGCTCACCCTTTCTCATGCCCCATATCCAAGCAATTGCCAAGTCTATTCAATTCTGCTTTTGTAATGTCTCCCATATATGCCTGTTCCTTTTCTCTGACATTGCTGCCATTTTGGTGCAGGTTCTTATCATCTCATGACTGGTCTGTTGTAATAGCCTTTCCGACTGCTACAAGTCTCTCCCCACTTCAGTTTATCCTCCACTCAGATATCAAGTTCATCTTTCTAAAGTGCAGGTTTGACCACGTCTCTCTCCCCCAACCCCCAGTAAATAAATGTCATTGTCTACCTACTACCAGAAAGATCAAATATAATCCTGTTTGGCTTTTAAAGCACTTTATGACCACCCCACCATGTCCCTCTGTCAGGTTAATGGGGAATAAGATCTTCCCCGCCCATCAATAGGCCTCATGTGGAGCCCATTAAGGGGAGCTTGCTTGCTCATCGGAAGGCTTACACACTTTTTGTTAATTTTTAATTAGGCACTGAGCCTATTATCTGAAAGAGTATATATTCTAAGAGGTGAGCTTTTGCTTTGGGGGATCACTTATGAGAAAGATGTTGTGATTCCCTGGTCGAGACTCTGAGTAGCCATAGGTTCAGAGCTCCTTGACTCCTCAGAGGTAAAGGCTCTCTCAATTCAGTGGTGGATGTAAAGCTTTGATTCAGGCAGTAGAGCCCTGTATATTGGTCTTTATTTCTCTTCTCTACATTTTCTCTGCTTGTCTTCTATGTAATTAAAAGAAGATTATTGACACATTTTTGAGCAGTCTTTACAAGTAACGCAGATAAAAGAACCTGCACTAGAAGCCATCCTGGGTATGCCAGTATGGTTGTTATTACACCCTCCTCTACATATTCTGTGACACTATACTCTTTCTGTGCTATCTCTCATAGCTGTGCATTTTCACTGGCCTGCTACCATCCCTGGAATTCTCTCCTTTTGCGTGTCCATCTCTTGGTTTTCTTGACTTCTTTCAAGCCTCAAATAAAATTCCACCTTCTGTAAGAAGCTTTTCTTAATTCCCCTTAGTGTTAATTTCTTTTGTCTGAGATTATCTTCAATTATCCAGGATGTATAATAAGGATAATAATTGCCCCTACTTCCCAGGATTGTTGTGACAATCAAATATTTGTAAAGTTCTTAGCACGGTGCTTAATAAATGCTTTCTCACTTTCCTTCTCTTCCCACATTGAGATTTAGAGCTACAAATGAGCTTAGGAATTGTCTATTCCACCCTTTTAATTTACAGATGAGGAAACATATTCAGGGAAACACAGTGACTGGCAAAGTTCACAAAAATAAATAGAAAAAGCAAGATTCAAAGGTAGGCATTCTGATCTGAAGTCCCAGTGTTCCTTCTTCTACACTCCATCTAGAGCTACTCCTAATGGGAAATTCTAAGAGGTATGGAATGCCTTTCCTAATCTTTTGGGGACTGGGTAATTTTTTTTTTAGTATAGACTTCTATGAAAGTTGAATTGTATTTGTTTGGAAATTCTCTGGTCTTCATATTTGAATTTCATGGCAGTTACTAAAGGCCAAACCATATTGGATTTCCTCCATTCTTGGGAAAAAGTTCTGCATTTGAATACAATAGTGCTTTACTTCTTGTTACTGGTATTTATCCTTCATTGTCAAAGAGGACTAATGATATCCAGAGGGCGATATCTTGACTTGTAAGTGAGTTGGATTTAAGTGAGGCAGAGTGGTGCAAAGTCATCACCCTTACCCTCCCCTCTAGGACCATTCCAGTCCACTGGCAAGGAATAGGTTAGGATGACTGTAGATGACACCACATGCACTGGGAGACCTTGGCCTTTTAAAACTAAGGTCTTTCTGAGGTCTCAGTGTATCTGAGGCAACACCATCATTAGTGATTCGGTGATTTAAGGTTACATAAGAATTGAGGCAGAAGACAGCTTAATTTACCTACTCAAGCTAATCATTCTGGGAGGGGAAGGCCAGAACAGAAACAACTGTTATTTACACTCACTCTGAACCTTAATCATAACTGAGGGAGGTACTGAGGGAAAATCAGGCTTTGATAAAGCCCATAGGGATTCAAATGGAGCCACTTGACTATGCCTTTACACTCAAATCACTCTGGTTCTCATTGATTAGCCAATAATAGGTCCCAGCCCAAGCTTCACTTCCTAGTAGTTAGACTTTTGTCAAGGACAACCACCGTGAGGTATGTAGCAGCGAATCTGAAAAAGAAATCTTATCGGGGAGAAAAATAGCTTTCACAAAGCCAATGCGTTTTATTCCCAAAGCTAAGGCATAAATACATCTTCACACCAAAAATTATTAGCTTAAGTTTTAGTCTAATTAAGGCTATTAATGTAATGATCTTGGCCATGTTTTCTATTTAATTCTTCTTGGCAGGGGAGGAGGGGGAGAAGGAGGCAGAAAAATATTTTTGCTGATACCCAGAGATTGAGCATCTGAGGGAGAGAAGAAAGTATAGTTACCAAAGCCTGCCTGGGAGCATTTGTGTAGAAGCAGAGACTATAAAACTCAGTATAATACTGGGACTTTAAGAAAATAAAGTTAAATTATGACCAGAGTCCTTTGATCAGAAAGATAGGGCAGTACAACATGTTTGAAATGTTTCCATCAAAAAAAGGTGGTTGAACATAGTGAGCCAGACGATGAAGGCTCTGGAAACTACGGCATGTGTGAAATAGCTGAAGGAAATGGGAAAATTTTAACCTGTAGAAGAGTGGACTAGGGAAGGGCCTGAAAACTGTTTTCAAATATTTAGAAGGGAGCCGTGTGGCAGGACATAGACATTCTATGTGGCTCTAAAGGGCAGAACAAAAAGCAATGAGTGAAAGTAATAGGCAGGCAGATTTTGTTTCAAAAGAATTTTCTAACAATTAGAGCTACCCAACAATGAAATGGACTACCTTATAAAGTCATAAGATTTCCATTACTGGAACAGCTCAAGCACAGCAGGCTGAATGATCATTTGTCAGAGACATCATAGAAGGGATTCCTGCTCTTGGTGGGAAGTTCAACTAGGTAATCCTCAAGGCCCCTTCCAAGTCTTAAGATTCGGTGACACGTTGATCTTCAAGAGGGTCAATTTCAGTCATTAAGGAAAGTTCATGTATGTGGAACACAATGCTATCAATAATGTTAGATAAATAAAGTGCTTCTGTAATATTCTTTGCCAGTCATAAATTCCTAACCTTGTTGTTCTTAATTGCTATAATAATAATGTAGATGAGAGCAGTAATAGCAACGATAATCATAATTAGACACCAGCCTAATTGGCTTTCAATGCAGCTTGGAAATGGATCAGAGGTATACTTGAATTTTCAGGGTGAAATGTCACTCCTAAGACTTAATAGAACCCAATTAGGATGTTGTTGATTAATTAGTGTCCACATGAAGCATTCTATTTTTCTAAAGGCCAGGTACATGGCTGACTGTTCCTTAAATGTTAACATATTCATAAAGCTGTAATCAAATCATATGTGTTGCTTATACAGGTTTGAAGTAATTTGGCATTAGCGAGGTTTCAGACTCATTTAGAGTGATCTTTTAAAGTTAAAGTGGTATTTAAATAATGTACAGTAATCGTCATGGAAAAATCTCGATTAAATACCCATTAATTCAGGATCATAAAATGCTGGCACCTTCACCACGAGATCATTTGCAAATACTCCAAAAATAATGATGAAGCGATGAATAGAAATTAATTCTTTACTATAGTCAGATGTCACAGTGTATTTTAAAGTCAAGCGTACTGTTCTTAAGTACTTTTGATGATGCTATAGAAACCGAATAAGAAACACGTGAATTGAGAGTCAGAGCATGTCTAAGAAAGAATTACTGCTTGGCAAATTTCTAAGTGCCATTTACTGGGTTTTTTTTTCCAGAGGATCATCAGAGGGACTCAGGAATGAGTTGCTTTTGCAAATTGACACGTACTAAGGTGCCCAAGGCCTAAAGAAAATCAGTTAGTGATCTTAAAAAAGGAAATCAGCGGTCAGACCTAAAAGAAATAAAATGTTTGGTCGCTTGATTTTATTCCTCAGTGTAGAAAACTGTTGATTATTGGCAGTGATCAGGTACCTGCTCTTCTCTGGGGCAGCGAAGGATGTAAAACTTAAATGGCTATGTTTTTTTCTATGGATCATGGGAAAGAAGTGGCATATATTTGAGGTGCTCTATGAATCTCAGATTAAATGCTGAATGTAAATATTTAGGGTATTATTTCTATGATTTTATTCACTGCTTTTCATTTATTCATTCCAACAAACATTGACTTAAGTGCAGTTATAAGCAATAATAGAAAAGGTGTCAGAAAGCAAGAATTGTATGTAAAATGAATGGTGCTAAAATGTTATTGGTATTCCATGGTGAGAGAGTCAGGAAGACCCAGGTTCAAATTCTACCTTGTATACACTTAGTACAAACTGTATGACCATGAGTAAGTTACAAAGCCTCTCAGTGTTACAGGCAACTCTGTAAAGAGAAGCGGTTAAATGAGAGAAGAGTAAGCATCTAGACCAAGAGTTCCGTAAAGCAACGAAATTGCAGATCAAGGCTAAAATGACAATGAAGATGATGATGATTTAAGAGGAAGAATAATGGAGAAAGACCACAGGCTCTAGAGGTTCAAATCCCATGTTCCTGATAAATCATCTGTAAAATGAGCAGCAAAATAGCCTCTATCACTTAGAGTTATTGGAGATCAAATGAGATATTTGAAACATGTCTTGCAGACATTTGAACCATTTACAGATGTTTGTTATTGCTGTTATTGACTATGTAACTTTGAGGAAGCTACTTAGCCCCCTGGGCCTCAGTCTCTGGAAGAATAAGGGGATTGGATCAAATGGCCTCTGAGATCCCTATCAGTTCTGATGTCTTATTCTATGATTATCAATATTTTTTAGATGAGGAAACTGAATGTCAAAAGATTTAAGTGACCAGCTCAAATTCATACCACAGAGTTTACAATTATGACATTGGAGACTTCAGCCTAAGCCTCCAGACTACCAGCCCAGTCCTCTTCTTGTTAGAAGGGATTTATTTCATAGGTCTAATAATAATGTTATATATAATAACATATAATGATATAATATTATTATAATTATATGTAACTATATATTTTATATAATAATAATAATAATGTCTAATCTCATTTTACAGGTGAGGCAACTCAGACCCATGAGTAGTTAAATGACTTGCCCAAGGTCACCTTTGTAATAAGTACCAGAGTCATGACTTGAAATCAGGTCCTTTGACTCTTTCTGCTCTACCCCATTGTGGCGGCTAGGTGGCACAGTAGATAGAGCACCAGCCCTGGAGTCAGGAGACCCTGAATTCAAATCTGGCCTCAGATACTTGACACTTACCAGATGTGTGACCCTGGGCAAGTCACTTAACCCTGATTGCCTCCCCAAAAATCACTTCTTAAAGAGGACCATTCACTGAATAGGCATTACCTCACTCAAAGTGAGAACCTGAAAAGACCTTAGCCTGAAAGGGCCAGGGTCTCCTAATGCATCCTGGGCTATCTCCAGTCATCCTGGTGAATATCAGGCCACTGGACCCAGATGGCTAGGAGAAAGTGAGGCTGGTAACCTTGCACAGCCCTCCCTCGCTCCGATCAAAGTCAACTGCAAGTCATGTCATCATTTGCCTGATGTCATGGTCCTCTTCGAGAACAAAGGACAGACACACACATTCTACTATGGGGTGTATATTGGAGGTATACACCCACAACGATAAAGTCATATATAGATGATTGAAAATTTAGAAGTATCTTGAACTATTGATTCATATTAAACTTACAGACAATGAAACCTTCCAGTTTTTTTTAGATGAACTGCTACCTGCCCATGTCTCTACCATCCTGAGTTTGTAAAGTTGAATTTTTGAGCCAAAGTGCAGACTCGAAAACATACGGCTATTACATGTCATCCTATTAGATTCAATACATTGTTCTAGCCTGCATCATTTGTAAATTTGGTAAGCCATTGTCCTTGGCAAAGTTGGTGAATAAGGCAAAGACTCCAAATCTCTAGAGCCCTATTACATGCCACTGGTAGCCTCTCTCCAGTTTGATGTAGATTTATAAACCAATATTGTTTGCACTTAGATCTATTGTCATCCAGGTCATATATTTTGATTTTGGCTATTTAACAGGCTGTATAATAAGAATAATAAATGAGTAACATTTATAAAGAACTTTAAGGTTTGCAAAGCACTTTAATGACAAAAAATATTAGTTAGAATTTATATAGCCTTTTAAGATTTCCAAGGCACTTCACATTTATACTCTGCAAAGTAGGTGCTAGTATAATCCCAGTTTTACAGATGACAATGTCTAAGGCTGAGATAGGTAAATGACTTACTAAGGGGACACACAGCTAGTGAATGCCTGAGGCTGGATTTGAACTTAGGTCTTCTTGACTTCAAGTGGAACACCACATCTCCTATGCTATCTAGTTTTCTTAATTAAATCCTGTTAAATGGCATTTCACCAATCTGGCAGTCTAGTAACTGTCCAAAATCAATCAATCACCCAACCAATCAATAATCAATCAGGCAAACCAATGTGGCTTATTAAAATGCAAATTATCATAGCAGAGGTTAACTTGCTAAGCTGTTATTAGTATTAACATTTAATCAGTAATATTTCTATAGAATGTTTTGTAATGGCAGAGCTAGCTTAGAGCAAGATGCTTAGGAAAAGGAAACAGAGAGTTTAAGATTAAATCATAAATACTGTGGTGGTATTTATTGTTAAATCAATCCCTTCTTGCCCATACTCTCCTAAAAACTGCACTTGGTGGTTGTCTTTCCACAAGCTCTGTAGCAACACAATCCTGTCTCTGCCTTTCTTCTCAGGTGAAAGTCACATCATTGCCTATCCCCAGCTGAGAATTCTCTGGGGATCAGATTGTTTCCGGTGTTTTTGGTTTCAGACAAAAATGTTCCTATTATCTCTGATCATTCGCCTTCTGGGGAGTCATTGCTTGAATGAGGTCGAGAGAAATAACTTCTCTGGATCAGAATCCAAGCTGATTTCCCTGTTGCAAAGAAAAAAACCAAGCCTTATTTTCATCCTCGCCCTTGAAGCCAGCTTCATGCTGCTCATTCCAGTGATTTTGTTCAGATGGCAAATTGCTCATCTGAAAAAGTCCAAGAGGAGCAGCCATGTTTTCTGAGAAGTATTTTTTATGGGATTTCCACACTACTAAAGTCACTGAATAAAGAAACTGCTTGCCAGGGTCTGTGAGTTGTATCCCAGGTGACTTTTTCTGTAGCTTCTTCAGTTGTTTCTGAAAAGAAATTTTTGAAGAGATTGTCAAATGGGCCCAGGGTCCTCAGGCCTCCCTTTGACACATATTGTGAAGGGTTATCAATGCTTTATACCTATAAGTGCTTTATAGGTGTCATTGAATGAAGTAGTACATATTTGTTGAACCTCTATTATATGCCCATCTCTGTGCTAAACTCTGTGAATGCTCCTAAAAATATAACATGTATGCATGTATATGCATATGACTGTGTATGTACATATGTGTATGTATGTGTGTGTGTGTGTGTGTGTGTGTGTGTGTGTATGAAATGACCTTTGCCTCAAGTTTATAAACCACTTGGAGAGAGAAGATGAAAATGCATGAAACAATATGAGAACAAACAGTATAAGGTGCATTTGTGGGTGTGCGTGTGTGCACATGCTCATACCCTATAAGTCAAGGCTTATTACCCTGAGGTAAGATTTCATGAGGTCTGTGAATTTTTCTTAAATAATATTTTGATTACAGGATTTCAATATAATTTGTTTCTGAGATAATCCTATGTGTTTTATTGTATCCATTTAAAAATATTGTTTTGAGAGGGGGTCCATAGGCTTCACGAGACTGCCAAAGGGATTAATGACATACAAAAAAGTGTTCAGAATTAGATCTTCACAGAAGGAACTAACCAGGATGAGTTGAAGAAGTTAGAGAAGATTTTAAGAAAGTGAAAATTTAGCCAGATCTTTAAAGATGAATAGTATTTGGATACTTTGGGAGAAGAGCAAAAAGAAAGGAATAGAAATAGGGAGAGATGGCATGTCCAGGGAAAAGGGAGGAGATGAGCCTGATCATAGCAAAATCTTTATTCAGGAATAGTGAGAGATAGGGTACCTACAACTATTTGGCATTTATAAGTGTTTTAAGATTCATATTATCCATCCATTCATTTAACAATATCTGTTAATTACTTGTTATATATAACTATGTAAGGCCCTGGAGATACAAACAAAAATGAAACAATCCTTGCCCTCAAGGAACACATTCTATTGGGGAAAACATCACATACACAAAATAAAAGACAAAATGTACATACGAAGTAATTTCTGTGTGAGGGCACTCCTCAGTACTCAGAAGGGAAAGGACAACACTTGAACTGAGCTTCGAAAGAAGCAAAGAATTCTGGGAGGTGGAGGTAAAAAGGCAGTTAATTCCATGGATAGGGAAATATTTGGAAAGACTCATATGGGATATAGCATGTCAAGTGAGTTGAGCAGCGAACAGGACAGTTTTGCTGGAACATAGAATGCATGGAGACTTAATGTGTAATAAGCTTGGAAAGCCAAGTTGGAAAGCCTTGACGGCATCATAGAGTCACTAAAGCTTCATAAGCAGAGGAGGGACATGGTCACATCTATACATTACAGACATCACTTTGGCAGTTATGTTGAAGATGATTGAAAAGAGGAGAGATAGGATGCTTGGAAATCAATTAGGAGGATGTTTTAATAGTGTAGGTGAGAAGAGATAAGGATGGTGGCTAGCTAAAAGGAGAAACGATGAATGCAGCACATAGTGTGGTAGTAGATTCTATAAGAGCTGACAACTAATGGAATGTGAAGGCTGAGGAAGAAGGGAAAATTGAAGATAAGTCTAAAGTTGTGAACTTGGATAACTGGAAGGATGGTGAGATCATCAACTGAAATGGGTAAGTTCAGAAAAGGGTAGGGTTTGGGAAAAATCATAACAAGTTGCATTTGGGACATGTTGCATTTGAAATGCCTATGGAACGTCAAGTTGAAGGAGTCTAATGGGTAGATAGTGACTCATGACTGGAATTATGAAGAGATCAGGAGTGGATTTATAAACCTAAGAATCATCTGCCTGGAAGATAACTCAAGTTACAGAAAGTGCCAGTGAGGATGATGTCAATATTATATCGCTATAGAGAAGTAAAGAAGTAAAGACCATTGATTTAGCAATGAAAAGATCTGGAGGTAGCATTTACAGTTAAGTAATGGAGATAGAATTAAGATTACAGATCTGGGTTCAAATACCAGATACATGATGTTAGACAAATCACTTTTCATTTCTGAACCTCAGTTTCAGCGTCTGTTAAGTAGAAATAATTATACATGTACTATCAAACTTTTGGGATTGTTGTGAAAATGAATTTTTGTTTTATTTTTGACTGGCTGTGTGATTTCATCAATTTAAGGGTATACCAAAGTAAAATTTCCTCTTTACCTTTACTGCCCTTTATAGCCTTAGTGAATGGACAATATGAGATTAAATGAGTTGTCCAGAATCACACAGCAAATATGAATCAGAAATGGGACTTGAATCTAGGTCTTCCTGACTCTGAGCCTGACTATTAAAGTCTGCATCTCTAAGAATGAAACAAGGTAATAATATAATGTGTTTCTCTTCTTTCAAATTTAAAAGTGGCTGCAAAAGTTGACAAAATTGAACACTATTTTTTATTCCTACTAAGAAATTGAGACTACTTCCAGACCTTTACATTCTGGGATAAAACAAAACAAATAAATAAACCAAAAAATCCTCTAGGTATTCTGGCCTAGGTTTTCTCCATTCAACAAGATATCTATAATGCAGTCATGCCTCCTACAGCTTGTTGCCCACTTCCTCCTGTCTAGAAATCTCCATGGCTAGAATGATTTATACTTGGAAGCTTCTAAGATAGAAAGGTCTAGTTTCTTTCTTTGCTTCTTTGTTTGTCTTTTTCTTTCAGAGATAATCGTGGTTAAGTGACTTGCCCAGGGTCATATAACTAGTAAGTGTCTGAGGCTGAATTTTAACTCAGGGAATCTAGGACCAGTGTTTTATCTACTGGGTGACCTAGCTGTCCCGAAAGGTCTAGTTTCTTAAATGATTCATCAGATTTGCCTGAGTGGGAATAAATATTTCTCTATGATATACTCGAACTGCTCTAACCATAGAGGTAACTGAGCTGCCTCAGCAGCTCTGATGCACAATAAAGAATGATCTAAGAGCCATAGTAAGAACATGGGGTAATGATGTCCAAGTCCTGGGAGCAACCTTTCTCAATCCAATGATAGACTCCTTCATCCTGAAAGTCTTTAAGAACACAGAGCCAAGGATTCTTCTCAGTATCCCTTGAATTCCTTCCCTGACCTTATCAGTGCAGTTTTGGAAGTGTCAGTCCTTACTCTGGTATGTTGTGGTCTGCAGGATGCTTACGTTTTGTAGGTGCTAGCTGCTGCACTAACTTTGGGGGCAGAAGGTGGTCTAGATACTACCTTAATACTGTTCCCCTGTTAATCCCTTTAACCTTCCATAAGCCCTTTGGCATCTCAAGTATTCAAGTTCTTCCCTTAAATTCTCCCAAGTAAAAGGGCCCATTGTTTTCAAACATTGAGCAGTTCTAAGCCTTCTGTTATGCCTTTTCAATTCCAGCAAACTAAAAATACCTAAATGAAGGTTAAGGAGGAGTAAAAGTTGATCATACATGTGTTTATTGAAAATGGGTTTGTGATGCTATATTCTGAAAGGAATTGACATTGGAATGTCAAAGAACACAGTCACAAAAACACCTATGACCACTAACCAGAACTTAATTGTTCCTATTTATTCTATGTAAATGACATTTGAATATAACAATGATTCACCCTTCTTTAAAAGTACATATAAAATAGAATAGTAAAATGTCAGTCAATAAGTACCTCTTTATTAACTACTTACTGTGTATTGAGCTTTAAAAATTATGTGAAGAATGAACAAAAGGGGAAAATTATTACTTAGCACAGGAGTTCTTAACCTTGGGATCCAGAAGTCTTTAGAGAAATTTCAAGGAATCTGTTAATGGAAATGGTTAAAAAAAAACAAACCCCCTCAAAACAAAAACCCACATTTATGCTCGTTAAAGTCTAACTGAAATTTAGCATTTTCCTCAATCATAAAAAAAATATATATATATTCTGTGAAAGGGCTCACAGGCTTCATTAGACTGCCAAAGGGGCTCATGGCACCAAAAAGGTTACATTCCTTGCTGAGAACTATCTAATTTCTATAAGAATTAATGCAAATGACTCCACATGTATAATAGGTATCATATTGCTTATCTTCTCAATGGATGGGGGACAGGTTGGAGGAAGGGAGAGAATTTTGAACTCAAAATTTAAAAAAAGTATTAATGCAGAACATACACTGATGTCTTTTGAATCATAGGACTATGGGATTTGGAGTTAGAACGGATTTTTGAGGTCAAGTGACCCAATCCCATATTTCATACTGCAGACAAGAAAATTGAGGTCCAGAATGGTAGAGTGACTGCCAAGGTTGCACTCATAGTAAATAACAGTGTCTTGTTAGAACAGAACCCTGGTCTTCTGACTCAAAATCCAGTGTTCTGTGGGAATGCTTAAGCAAACAATTTAACTCTGCTATAGTCAGAGTTTCAAGATGTAGATCATTTCATGTTTGCCTGAGTTCAGATGATCTTTTTTTTTAAATTATCCTTACCTCTATTGAGCTGCATTGTCCACTCTCTTCTCTGAACCCCTATATCACTTGCTGTCTATTACAAAATAAAGCCGCTAATTATATATTGCCTTATATCATTATTTAACTAACTTATGGGTATGTCATGGCTGCCCAACTATTTGCAAGCTTATGGAGGTCAGAGACCATTTCTTTTTGTCTTCATTGTCACCTAAAATGCCTAGAAGGGTGCTGAATATGTGATTTCAATACATTAAACATTTCTTCAATGAAGGACATAGGGATCACTGCTCAACAAATCATATTCTGATTACATTTTTATATGATCCATATTCCATTGCACACAGGAGTTCAATAAATGCTTATTGAATGAATGAACAAAATATGTTTTCTAACTTATACTGGAATATAGGTTTCATTGGGACTGAGCTGAGCTAATCAAGAGAGGATAAACTTGAAATCAGGCTAGAGGAAGGCATAACTGGCAGATTTTTAGGTGAGAGGAAGGATCTTAGGAGCTTCACTCAGGCAGGTAGAAGTAAGCTAGTCCCAGGGCAAACAAAATCCAGAGTCCAGGTGGTAGTTCGATAAGAGCAGCACCTAAGTGAGCTCTGATCATAGCATTGAGTCTGCTTTGTTTCATACTGCCTTCTGGGACCACAAGTCTTTGGGTCAACAATTATTAATTATGGTTGGAGAAGTCAGTGAACTGAGTTAGAAAGACCCTCCCTGTCTCTCATTAAAGTAAGGGCAAAGATGTTACTGTGACAAAGAGGTTCTTACACAGTGTCATATCAAAACCAGCTTATTTCCTGAAGATTCCTAGAGTAGCCTTGTAGTTTCCAACATTTGTGAAAAGCATTCCTTTCTGGTGATTCATTGAAGAAAACTGGTATCTTGTGCTAATTTCCTTTACTCAATTACTGTTAAGGCTCAAAGAAAAAGTTTCATGGCTACTGGCTAAGGAATTGTTGGTGTAATAAATAACCATAAGGAAGCTCTTGTATGTGTTTTATTAGACACTGGCAGGGGATCACTTATGACCTGCCCTTTCCCTAGAGCTGAAAGAGGGGCTTCTGAATTACACAAGCTTTGGACCGCTCATAAGTAAAGAATACTGAAATGGATGATAGCCCCTTTATTTTCTGCATCACCATACCCTTGTCTCTATTCTGCACCTAGGTTCTCTGGATATCGTAATGTTATTCAGGAAATCATTAAGCCCTAGAAGTCTTTTACAAATAAAAGCTATAGCTAGGTGTTTTCAGTATTTCATGACAATTTTTTTTCAGCCCAGGATTTCATTAATGAAACCTTAAGTATCAGAAAAAGAAATCACATATTTCATTCATTTGGTCAGTAAGCATTTATTAAGAGTCTACTCTCCTAGGTTTTATCCCCCTATCCTAGGGGGATAAAAAAGAAAACTAAAAGTCAGTCCCTGCTCTCAAGGAGCTATTTGTGTAGTGGGGGAGACAACATTCAAATTACATTGTACAAGCAAGCTATATACAAGATAAATTGGAAATAATCAGGAGAGGGAAGGCATTAGAACTAAGGGGGATTAGGAAAGGCTTCCTAAAGAAGATATATTTTAGCTGGGACTTGGAATTCTGGAGGTGGAGATAAAGAGGGAGAACATTCCAGGCATGCGGTGGGGGTGGGGGGGCAGCCAATGAAAATCCCCAAAGTCAAGAGATGGAGAGTCTTGTTCGATACACAGCAAGAAGTCTGGTGCCTTTGGATCACAGAGTATGTATGGGAGGATGTAAGGTAAAAGAAGATCAGAAAAGTGAGAGGGGCAGGTTATGAAGGTCTTTGCATGTCAGAAGATTTTGTGTTTGATGCTGGGAGTGTTAGAGAGCCACTGAAGTTTATTGAGGGGTAGAAGAGTGACAGAGTCAGACTTGTTCTTTGAGAAGATCACTTTGATATCTGAATGGAGGATAGATTAGTGACTTACCAGCCAGCAGCTTATTGTGATAGTCCAGGTGGGAGACCGTAAGGCCCTATACCAGGGTAGTGGCAGCATCAGAGGAGAGAAGGACATATATTGAGGGATACTGCAAAGGTAAAACCAGTGCTGTATTTGATAAACAAATGGGACTAAACAGAAAAGAAGTTAGCAGTAGAAGCCAGCTTGACTGGTATTGTGTAGTAGACAGCACAATGGACATGCCTTTTGAAAGCTCCTCTGAGGTGTCAATTTTTTATGTAATGAATTGTCATGTGGCTGCAAAGAATCCACAGGACTTAAGATAAGAGTCTAGGTGTGAGGCCAAACTGATGTAATAGTCATCATGTGATCCGAATACTCAAACTTGCATTCGTGGCCAAAAATAACCAGGTGCCATGGAAATAGCCCTGGCTTTAAAGTATGAGATCTGGGTTCAAATCTTAACATTGCTGTTTAATACATCTGTTGTTTTGTGCCTGTTCTTTAATTTCCTCATCTGTAAAGTGAGAAGTATGGAGAAGGACTCATGGATTCTTAATCTTATCTATGTTATGAACTACTTTGGCATTCTGGGTAGATCGACAGGCTCTTTTTTACAATAATCTTTTTAAAGACATAAAAATCAAATTAATAGGATCCAAAAGGAAATCACTTATATTGAAATATAACAATCAGAATGTATTTTGAACACAGACACCAAGTAGAGAATGCCTGGACTAGATGGCCTCTAAGGCAGATTCTGGCTCTTGCTTTATGAGTCCATTCTCTGAATCCCAACCAGGCAGAAAGACTTTGCCAGTGACTATCCTCAAGTGCACAGGTAAAGTTCTATGTCTATATATATATTCAAAGTGGACATGTAAAAGTAGGCAGAGAACAGGGTTCAAATTGGTTTCTTAAGATCTGTTACTATAGAAAGATGAGTACAACCAGGATAAACCTGTTACCTTAGGTTAAGACTGGTTGCACTCTGTTCTGGCTGTTCTGGTTTTAAGTCACTTGTCCTATTCCTGAGCAGACAAAGTTTTGCAAGTGTGCATTGTTCTTCAGAGCAAGGAAGGCTGATGATTGCAACACAGACAGAGGGCTAGTTCCTTTATGTAATCCCTCCTCATACTAACACTTTGTAGAAAGTGGGGCATTAGTCTGGGGGGGAAATGAGTGAGGTCAGCATTCTTATTCCAACATCTAAAAAGTATGCCATATGTTCACCTGGTAACACTGTCCAGAGAGATCTTTTTTTTTTTTGCCAACCAGCATGAGTGAGCACATTGAAGTGAAAGCACAAAGCATCAATGCTCTAAACCCCTGATAGAGTTTTGGGAGTTCAATTTGACTCTACCTTGATTCTTCAGAGCTTTCTCCAGCATTGGAGAAAGACTCAGTATTGTTGTCTTTCTATCTCTTTTTTGGTTAAATTTTATAGATTTATGGATGCTGATTGTCCTAAGACTAGTGTTGATTTCACATATAAGAAATAGCCTTTTCTTTGATGTAATCAAAATTCCTGGAAAAACAGGAAATTTGGTATGAGGGCCTTAGATTGGAAAAAATGACAATTTATCATTAAACTGGCATTACAATATCTATCCAATGCCAAAATGTTGGACTATGCTTTTCCAAAAATTAGTTGATTATTCATAGGGTGCTTATATGACACCAAAGCAGTCATTTGCTTGAATTGACTGGATAATTTAGCATTATCTAGACAGAGCAGATGCTAGGCATAAACAATCCAATGCTCATTGGTTGACAAGTGAAAAATGCAATTAAATCCATTTTGTATTACTTTGAAAACCTAGTGCCAAAATACTGATTCAATTGCTTTTTCTCCACCAAAATAACAAGACTTCTTTAGGGCTTGAACTGTTCGTAGAAATTTCTGTGATTAAAAGCATCCTAGAACTCAATAGATTTTTTTTCCCCAGGGCCTGAATACTACTTGGGATTTAATCTTGAGAGTTATCTGCTTTTATGTAGACTGAGCCAGGATACCCAAAGAAGCTATTACAGAAGATTATAGGGTCTGGTCAAGAACACTGGGTTTAAGCCTGGGGACAACTTGTGATATTGCAATTCAAGCCCTTCATTGATAATGGGAGTGATTAAGTACTTTAAGAATGGGATTATGGGAAGGAGCCATGAAGGAAGATAGAGGATATTTAAGGAAAGGGAATTGAAGAGGGAAATGCAAAATGTAGTAATATACTATATTTATAGCATTGGACTTATGATCTATATTCAAAGAATTGCTTTATTCAGGCCTTTTAGATGTTTTACTAACTTAACTTGGTATAAGGAGAATTTACTGGGCACCTGCTAAATAGTGTGTCCCAAAAGTTTTTGTGTGTTTTTAATCTAGTAAAGCCTAAAGGGCATTTAAATTATTAAAACTTAAAATTGCATGAAGACTTTTGGGAAATCCATATGATCGTGATAATAAAGCAGGAGAAGAAGGAGGAGAGGGAAGAGTAGGAGAAGGAGGAGTAGATGAGGGAGACAAGGAAGACAAAGATGAAGAAGAAAGAAAGAGCAAGAAGGAGAAGAAAGAGTAGGA
>CM053622.1:560772902-560833002 GCA_028646595.1 Phalanger gymnotis
AAGGAAGAAAAAGAAGAAGAAGAAGAAGAAGAAGAAGAAGAAGAAGAAGAAGAAGAAGAAGAAGGAGGAGGAGGAGGAGGAGGAGGAGGAGGAGGAGGAGGAGGAGGAGAAGGAGAAAGAAGAAGAAAAGAAAAAGAAGAGGAAGAAAAGGAAGAAGGAGGAGAAAGAGAAAGTGAATTTATGATTTCATTGGGGTAGGGAACTCCAATTGGTAGAGATGAATTTCTTCTGCCAATGAAAGTTGGCACCTGTTGGGGATCCCTATCACCCCAAATCCCAGGCCTTTGTCCAGCAAAGGCCTGATCTTGTGGGCAATGAATGAGGTGGGAGGCAAGATGGTGAGCAACTCCGTTTATTCAGGTTAGTAGCAAAACTTTTATATCTTTGGTTACATAGGTACTAGGGCCGCCCTGGTTCCTCCTACTCTCCTCTCCTCTCTTTCCCGCATTCTCCCATGATTCCCTTGCGATCAGGCAAGTTCAGACAAAGACCTGGAACTGCCACGTTGTCAACAAAGGCGAGACCCTTCCTCCTAGCTCCATCTTGTCCCACCCTTACCTCAGAGCCCTGAGTTTACCTCAGCAGCCCCTGGGCGAGGAGGTCCAGTGAGGGCAGGGGTTGGCTCCAACTCGCCTCTTACAGGCACCTTCTCTGCAATTTATAATCTTAGAAATTTGCCTACAGCCTTGAAAGGTTAAGTAACTCTCCAATATGTGTCAGATACAGAACTTGGATCCGGGTCTTCATGATTCTTAGGCCAGATCTCTATAATGTTATCTTTATAATGATGATGACTTTACCATAAAATCAACATGATAAGGCACATGCATAAACATACACGTATATGAATGTATTTATATATACATATATATATTGAATATATGTACATTGTCTGGATATATAGTCTGAGTTATGTGAGAGATGTCCACATTAAATTAGGCACAAAATAGTGCTACCCTTGGATTTAAAAAGACCTGTATTCAAGTCCCACCTTCAGCAAGTCTGGCTGTGTGCCCCTTGGCAAGTCACTTACCTTTCAGTAATCCAAGTACCCTCTAAAACTTGAAGTTGTAGAAAGTTTTGTGTTTTTTTTTTTGTCCAGGCAATTGGAATTAAGGAACTAGCCCAGGATCATACAGCAAGTAAGTGTCAAGTGTGGGAGGCTGTATTTGAACTCAGATCCTCCTGATTACAGGGCTGATGCTCTGTCTATCCACTGTGCCACCTAGCTGCCTGTTGCAGAAGAGTTTTGAATCTGGGTTGGTGGACTGGGATTTCCCTGAACCAAAGAAATCAAAGGTTCTTAAAAAAAATTATAATCCTAACTCATTTGAATTGTACTTTAAAATTTGCAAAATCCTTTATAATGTGATCAACACTGGGCTATACACTGCTGTAGAAAAAGAATCAGTAAATGATGCAGACCCTAAACCCATGTAACCCTTTACCCATGTAACAAGAAAAGAAGAAAGCAAGACAAGGAATTATGAAATACCAAAGTGAACAGTGTACATTTATGGCTAATAAAAATGATGTCTATGAATTGTAAATGGCATGGAAGTTCAAACATGACGGCATATTTTGGATTGGAATAATTGGGAAAAGGCCAAAGGATGAGATTTGAATGGATATCTTGTCTGTCCCTACCTTTCTCCTCATCATACCACCCTTATTTGTTCCCTTCTCTGGTATATCCTTCAAATTTCCCAAGTTCTAAGGGAGAAGTGAAGGGAGAAGGGAATAAACATTTATACACCATCTATTATGTGTCAGACCCTGTTCTAATTGGTATTTTTCAAAGCTCTATGTAATGTGCTCAACACTGGGCCATGTACTTTTGAAAAAGAATCCATATATGAAACAGACAATGAGAAAGATCTCTATGCTGTAAGCACATGGACAACTCAAGTTTTGTGGGAAATTAAGTCCTTCAGGGATATCTAATATATCCTACTTCCATTAAAATAAATTAATAAATAAAAATGTAAGGAAATATATATGTAAACAAATAATTCTAGTCTCTAAGTCCAATCTCTTCATTTCATAGATGAGAAAAAAAAAAGATCCACTGAGGTGAAAGATCAGACTTAAAGTTTCACAATTCTTAGTCTATTATACTTTTTACTACACTACACATCAGTTGAATCTGCTTTGGGAGACAACTCTGGGGCTCTTCATTATATCTTGAGAGGGTGGGATTATCTGAGCAGAGGGAAGTTTCTGACATTGTCCTAAAAAGGGTGAATGGGAATAAAGTTAGTGAGCACAGGCGAAGGGACATTGGGCAAGGAGATGGACAATAAGTTAGCTTGCATGGGCCATGCTGCCATAGAAGCCAATTTCTCTTCAGGGAATCTAGGATTAATTGGATGGGATCCAGGTAAAGGGAAAAGAAAGAAGTAAAACGTGTCTGTGAAATCATTGACTTGGTTTAGCAATAGACTGTTTCCAGAAATCAAGTGACAGAAAGGGGCCCATATGCTACCAGAAGAGATGAATAGGAAACAGAGTGGGGGCTGATAGTTGAGTTATGTTTCTCTGAAAGACTTCAGCCTTATTCCCTGTCAGGATCACTTACCCAACACCACAGAGGTATCAAAACCTTTTTGCAGATAAAGTCTTATAGTAAATACTATACCATAAATGCCAAATGAGCTTCTGAGGTCATAGATTAGCTAACTGCTTTTCTGAGAATGCTTTTTTTTGGGGGGGAGAGTGTTCTCTCCCTCTCCTATATATCAGGTTGAGTGTCCCTGTGGATAGGCTTCAATTTCAACATTTTAAATCTGATGTATTAGATAAGCCCTCTGTCTCCTGCTACTTCTATTCAGGACTGTCACTCTCCTGCATCACTCTAAGCCTCTTTCCTCACTCCATTCCCAAACCCTTTTCTATACTCCTTGGAAGATGTGATTCCTCTGTGAATATCTACTTCTTCATGTTGATCCCTGTAGTTTTCCCCCCACTGGAATACTAAATATGCAATGCAACATTAAATAAATCAGGAGAGGCAACTCTTCTAATTCTAGGATTTTTGAGTGGGCACCACTGATTATTTACAGTGGGTATCACTATTTCCACTAAAGATATTCCTGCCAGAGTGGTACAGTGGAGAGAGTAATAGATTTGGAATCAGAAGACCAGGGTATAGATCTTGGCTTTACTGCTTGTACATATGTGACTTTGAGTAAATTACTTAATCTCTCTGAGTCTTAGTTATTACATCTATTAAATGTGAAGTTTGAATGAGACCATCTCCAAGTCCTCTTCCAACTAGAAATTTATGATTTAATTATTTTCCTCCCATCCCCATTTATGATCTCTCTTGCCACACCTTTTAGTTTCTTGCCCTCTTGGAGACAGTTCTTCCTAGAGACAGAGTTTGAGAAAGGGAGAAGGATTCTTCCTGATAGGTCCAATCCAGGACTCCTCCCCTTCCCCACCTCTTTTTTTTTTTTTTTGGAGAGTTGGAACTGTGGGACTGAAACAACCTCTTTTCCTCACTTTTAGCTTCCCACTTTCCAATTTCTCTCCATCTAACAAGGAAGAAGAAGCAAGATTATAGCTCAGGTTGGGTCCAATGATTGGCCTAGGAGATTCTACTGGGTTCTACCTGGGAATTTGGGGGATTCCGTACCTCATTAGTTAGCTTTTCCCACCCTGTTCCTTCCTGCTTAGAATAAGAGAATATTAGTGGTGGAAGGGAACCTAGAGGATGTCCAGTCCAAGCAATTCCTGCATAGGAATTCCCCTCTTCGCTCATTAACCCTTTCCCCTCTCATATTGCCTTCCCTTTACTCTGGATGTACCTGTGTACCCAGTCACTTACAAATTTTCTTCCCCAAAGATATGGAGTTCATAATAACCTGGAAAAACCTACACCATATAATGCTGAGTGAGCAGAGCAGAACTAGGAGAACATTATACACAACCACAGATATATGGATTCTGTGATGACTAACCCTGATAGACTTTGTTCTTCTCAGCAATACAAGGTTCAAAGACAACTCCAAAGGACTCATGATGGAGAGAGCTGTCTACATCCAGAGAAAGAGCTACGGAGTCTGAATGCAGATTGAGGCAGGCTGTTTGCTCTCTTTTTTTTCTTTGTTTTTTTTTCTCTTTTTTTTTCTGGTTTTGTTTCTTCTCTCTCATGATTCATTCCATTGGTTATAATTCTTTACAACTTGACTAGTGTGTAAATAAGTTCAATGCGAAGTTACATGTAGAAGATATATCGGATTCCATGCCATCTTGGGGAGGGAGGGGGGGAGGGGGGAAGAAAATCTGGAACTCAAAATCATGTGGAACTAAGTGTTGTAAATTAAAAATAAAAAATCTTAATTAAAAAAAAAATTTCTCCCCCATTAGGATGTAAACTCCTTGAGGTCAGTGATTGCTTTTGCCTTTCTTTCAATTTCCCCAAATAAACATTTGCTTATTAATGTAATGCCCGGCACACAGTAATCTTTTGCTAAATGATGACCAACTATCTGATTATTTCTATGTTATTCTGGAGAAGTAGAGTCAGAAGTAGATAGTGAAAGTGCAGTTCAACACTCTCAGATTTCTCTGTGACAAGGGTGTGCCTGGAGGCAGCTTAAGTCAGCTTGTGAGGGCCCATTATTCAATTTTCAGCATGAGCATTTATACCTCAGAAATTGACACACTATAAATACAGACTTCATTTATTGTTTTGTTGATTGTCTAGATTTAAGAAAGTGATGGGAGAAATTTTATTAAGGTGGATTAAACTTAAAAGTGTGTCACTTGTATGTTTTTTTTCTCCCTGGAGAGCCAGTTGTTTAACACTTCCCAGTATGCCCCTTCCTTGGGATGGATCCTGAGGGAAGGACAAGGGTTGGATGCAAATGAAAGATCAGTATGTCCATCTCCTTCATTTTGCAAATGAAAAAATGAGAAAACAGACTCAGAGGTCATAGAACCTGTCCAAAGTCACAGAGTGGGGACTGGAATCAAGACTGAAATCAGGATTGGACTCCAATCCATCTTTCTTTCCAGCATACTATGCTGCTGCCCAAGGAATTTTCCTCAGCTACAGAATCAGTCAAATACTAGTATTTTATTTACGCTTATTCTTTACCCAGTTCTGTGCTAGGCCTTGGTGCAGGGATGAGATATAAAACACGTTTACATATGATCCCAATGTAAAGAAACACCCAGTAGCGTGTCAAGAAAATAGCTTGGGTCATTCTGCCAGCTTCAATATGTGTCTTCCACCAGATACTTTATTTAATTCCTAAAACTCCTTCATCTCCACAAACACATAGCTAAATAGACATTGAAAAATTTAACTATAAATGGACATGAATAAATTAAGTACTAGCCTATTAAAACGAAGGGATAGATAATTATAACTAATGGCTAACATTTACATACTGCCTTAAGGTTTGTAAAGTACTTTATATTTATTATGTCATTGGATCCTCACAACAACCTGCCACGTAGGTACTATTAGTGTACTCAATTTATAGATAAGAAAACTGAGGCTGAGAGCGTTTCAAAATGATTTGAGGTAGATATTTACACACAAATCTTTCTGATTACAAGTTTAGAACTCTATCCAGCACTCCAGTTGGAATATGGCTTTTTGAGAGGAGTATGTTCCCCACTCTCTCAAAGAAAATGAGGATATAAAGGAATCTTAGTATTTGACCTCTCTGTGAAATGGCAGTATAGGGGGTTTAGAGTAGGAAAAGGAAGATATAGCAACACAGAGAACTTGGGTTTAAAGATGAAACCTTGGATACATAAAAACAGGCTTCTTTCAGGACTTGGGTTGATTACTTGGAAAAGGCCAGTGTCCCTGTGGAATCTTTGTCTCTGGGTATTTTAGGGCTGTGGATTAAGAGCTAGAAAGGGGACTTAAAGAGTATCTAGTTCAATATCTTTTTTTTTTTTTAGCAGGCATAGTTCAATTTATTTGTTTATAAAAAACATCTAATGTGGTTGCCACAGCAGCTGCCTGGGTCCTCTGGACAGACACTCGAGTGTGAGTCTTCACAAGATGGTCGGTGAATTCCTGATAGGGAGACTTAGTGAACACAGTCTCCTTCCACAGGTCTGGGGTTAGATAGCTGTATGTTTTGGAGATGGCATCAAAGGTAGCTTTAGCAAAGTTGCCCAGAGTGGCAGTACAGCCTCTTGCAGAAGTATAGCAGTCATCAATTCCAGCCTTCATCAGGAGTTTCTTAGGCACAGGAGCTGAGACAATGCCAGTACCTCTAGGAGTGGGGATCAGGCGCACCAGAACCGAACCACATCACCCAGTGACCTTGCAGGGCACTGTGTGAGGCTTGCCAATCTTGTTCTCCCAGTAGCCACGTCTCACAGGAACAATGGACAGCTTGGCCAGAATGATCGTACCATGAATGGCCACTTCCTTGGGGCACTTGACACCCAGACCAACATGGCCATTGTAGTCACCGATGGCCACAAAAGCCTTGAACCTAGTTCGTTGTCCAGCTCTAGTTTGTTTCTGAACAGGCATGATCTTCAGAACCTCATCTTTCAATGAAGATCCCAGGAAGAAATCTATGATCTCAGATTCCTTAATAGGGAGGGAGAAAAGATAGATCTCTTCCAAAGACTTGATCTTAATGTCCTTGACTAGGCGGCCCAGCTTAGTGACAGGAACCCACTCCTTGTCTTCGGCCTTTCCTCCCCGGGCTCCGCGGCTCCAGCCTCGGCCTCGACCACGGCCCCGGCCTCGACCTCGGCCCCCACTGCCGAAGCCACCGCGGAAGCCACCCCGACCTCTGACTCCGGGGCCCCCCCGCACCTCCTACTGCGCCGGCGTCGTCCACCATTTGGTGTTCACTATCTTTGCTTTACAGACAAAGAAACTGAGGCCAAGAGAGGTTGTGATTCACCCACATCTCATTAATGGAAGATCTAGGATATGAACAGAAGACCTCAGACTACGAATCCTATAATCTGTGTCCACAACCCTTCTGGGGTAGTATAAATTCATCATCTTACTGATGCTACAGTGGGTTTTTTAAAAACTTTTTTTTCATCGTGGATACCTTTAAAACATGTGGTGAAACCTATGGATCTCTTCTCACAATGGTTTTTTTTAAATACATAAAAATAAAATGCACAGAATTACAAAGGGAATCTAGATTTTAAACTATCATTATCATATATGTGTATATATATATGTGTATGTGTACATACATATGCATATATATACATACATACATATATATATACATATATATGAAATAAAAAAAAAGTAAGTTCTAAGTCCTAGAATCTAAGACTTTCAGAGATAAGATGTAAACCCTTTGAATTCCAAGGAGTAATAATGTTGTAGTGAGGATAATACCGAACTTTGTTTTGGGAAAATGTGTTCACATCTTAGCTCTGATCCAAGCTGTATGGCCTTGACAAATTAGTTTATGTCAAGTATTTTAAAGAGTTAATGCTTATACTACCATCCTCAGAAGTCATTGTGAGTATAATAAGGGTCTGATGCATGCACACATTCTATAAGTTTGCTTAGTTGATATAATCTCTTCTGGTTTTCAGGATAATCATGATGATATGAAAAAGAAGTGCCCTGGAGAGACTGTGAAATCTTGTAGACATTCCATAACTGGTTCTGGTTGTTTAACCACATAGTTGGTGGAAGCCTCTTTTGATTTTCTTTGAAGCCATGACTATCAGCATCTTCAAAAAATCCTGAATCAGCTTCTCTGCTTCATTTGTGTCAGAGGGAACTTGGTGACTTTCTGTCATGGTGTTCAGTGAAAGTACATGCAGTGAAAGAATGGAACTTATGGCTTTCTTCCCTTATGAAGCCATATAATGCCAAGAAATAGTTGTCAGTTCTTAGCTCTTTTCATTTATTAATTTCCATGACAGGTGAAGAGATTGAGTCTCTGACCTTTGTCAGGAGCGTGAGCCATAGGAATCTGAGAGTGAGAATCTAGGTGACCAGTTCAGTATTGATGCTTTGAGGAGTGAGAAATAACCTGCAGGACTCCAGCCCATTAGAATGACTCATCAAGCATGCCATCTTTGTAAATCAACTTGGTAGGGCCAGTGCCTACAGGCCAATATATATTCATCATCTTTTAGCAATATTCCTTATATGTTTTCCTAAATCTTTGTCAACTTAGAGAAATAAGTTTCACCGGAAGAATTGGTGATAATTTTTTTCAGAAGAGGATTCATGGTGAAACATGTTTTCTAAGAATTTGTTTTGCTTAGCTATAATGAGGTAGGGTTGTGCGATTAAGATTAAATGAAATTTTATATGAAAAAAATTATAGTTGTCAAATTTTATTATTACTTCACACTTTTGCTTGGTGCCACCCCTGATAACTGGTACGGTTTCAGGCCAATCTAATATATCAGTACAAACTAGCAAAAGATAGCTCATCTGTGGGCTTGGACTTACAAAAAAAATTGAGCTTATAGCTTCCAATATAATATAATTTCTAAGATTGGGAAAGGCCTTCTTCCCTAGTCTCAGCTGTGACTAATGTTCTAATTACCTCTTGACAAGAGACAAAGCTTTTCATCTTACAGCTAGGAAAAGAAAAAAAAAAAAGACAACGCCAATTACTCTGGCTGAGAGATCAAACAGATAGAGTTGAATTTACATTAACGTATAAATGACCAATATTCTTTCTCCAGCAGAAGTTTTGATGAGGATAAGAAAAGAGCCCTTGACAATTGTTCTGTCTCCTGTCATAGTGTCACAGGATTATAGATCTAGGGCTAGGGGCTCAGGAAGGATAAATGACTTGCCAAAGGTCACACAAGTAGCTGGGCAGACTCAAGATTCAGACTGAGGTCCTCACTATGAGTTTCATCTCTTTGTCCATGGTATTCTTATTAGAAGAAGCAAAAATCGAGGAGGCTGCAGCCAGTAATCCCTGCCCTTTGTGGGGCAATTTGTCCAATTCAGACCTTGATCTTGAACAGTTACTTCACATCTGATTCCCAATTTAGTCTAAATCTCTCTTTCCTTTTGGTTACCAAATTTTTCTATAAATTAGTATATTTTTTATTATTGTATTAACTTAACAAATTTAAATCTTAACACCTTTTAAAGGTCAAGAAAATCATCCCCTAGTGTATCAGACACCCCAGTCAACTCCTGAATTTCAATCATGAAATGAGGAGTAAGTCCAGAAGACCAGCTAGTACAAACCAATCCTTTCATAACAAGATTTTCCTCTTATGTGTTTTAAGAGTGAATGAAATGGAGCCTGTAATTTGTGTTTTTAGCATCATGGTGAGCTCACTCTGCTTCCTCAGAGACACACAAGAGTTTTGCTAGCTTCATTATACTCTATTTGGCAAAGATTAGCTCTGCATTTAAAGTATATAGTATATTTGATATAATTAATATATAATTATAATGCATTCTTAATAATTATATCAATATAATTAATCAACTGAAATTTCATACTTTTTTTAGTGTTCATTGTAAACCACACATAATTGAAGCCATAGGCCAGACACCCTAGAAAGCACCTTTGACCTTCTCTGTTTTAGACGTGAGCCACCCCTTTCCTCCACCTTAGGCAGTCTAATCATTGGCTCTCCACTCCCAGGGGCTTACCATGCTAGGGCTAGATTTAGTTTCAATACCAGATCAATCTTGGTCTTATAACAGCTCAGAATCCCTCCACATTCTAGTGGTTGAGCATCATCAGCCTCCCCTAGTAGCAGAAAAGACGGTCGTGCTATCACACTCTGCTTTCTCACCCTTGATGCTTATTAGTCTTGTAATCCCTAAAGCTACCAGGTAACAGCTGTTGACTCTTTGTTGCTACCCTTAACTATGCCCAGGCTCTATCTAGCATGTCTCTATGAATGTTGTGTTTCCCTGTCTAAAGATTTTATTGGCTTCCTCATGGAAGTCAAATTCCTGACTTCACTAAAATTCGCTAAAAATTCAGGTTGTCGTAAAAACAAAACAAAACAAAACAAATAAACAGCCCTTTACTAATACAATCTTGGGTCTCACAGATCGTTACATAACTGTATGCTTTCACTGATCTTTTCTCCAATGTAGCAACAAGAGCAATAACGAAAAACTTTTTGTTGTTTTTAGCTTTCCTCACTAGCTTGCACTCAACCTGAGCTTTAGAATTTTAGAATATTTATATAGTACCTTGAGGTAGCTAGGTGGCTCAGTGGATAGAGTGCTGGATCTGGGGTCAGGAAGACCTGAATTCAAATATGGCCTTGGATACTTACTAGCTGTGTGACCCTGGGCAAGTCACTTAACCTCTGTGTGCCTTAGTCCAATGGAGAAGGAAATGGCAAATCACTCCAATATCTTTGCTAAGAAAACCCAATGGTTAGTATAGTCCATGGGGTCATAAAAAGTAAGACACAACTGAACAACTTCATGACAACAAATAGTACTTTTAAGTCTACACTGAACTCCAAATCTATTTTCCCTTTGATCTTCATAACAGCCCTATGAAGTAGGCATAGTATTATCGTCATTTTATAGCAAAGGAAAGTAAGACTGAGAGAAGGTCACTAAATGGTTCAGGGTCGCACATTTACAGGTAGTAAATGTCAAAGACAAGATTGAAATCCAGGTCTTCCTGACTCCATTATATGATGAATGCACTATCCACTAAACCACCTAGTTGCCCCTAATTTGAAGACTGCTGATTTTAAAAAAGATATTCACTATTAATCTTAACTATCTAATGAATAGGTTTTTCAACTAAAGAGAGACTCATGGAAGAAAAGGAAGATTTATAGAAGAGACCAAAGGTAGAATAAGAGGGTGGAATAAAACATATGAAATTGTCATATCTGCTTAGCAAATTCAACTTTTCATTGCTTTTTCCTATTCTTTACCTTATTTGATCCCTATAATAATAGTAGTATATAATGTGCAGTGAGGATATGTTATGGTTGAGTAGGCAAATGCAATATATTACCTGCATTTTATAGATGACAAAAATAGGCTGGGACCCAGGAAGGGACCTTGATCAAAGTCACACAACTTGAAAATGACAGAGCTAAGGCTAGAACACAGGACTCTTGATTATTGGTTTGTAATATTAGACCAAGTTATCTATCCCTTACACACATGAAGACAGAAACACACCTACAGAGTGAACCAGAGTGAAAATTAGAATGATTGAACCTAAAAAAGAAAAATAGTGTCAAATGATGCTCTTTCAATATATGAGAACTTATTAAAGAGAAAATAGAGCTAGAAGTTACTTCAGCAGCCAGATTGTCTAGTCCCTGATTCTTTCAGATGAGAAGACTGAGGCCCAAAGAAGTTAAGTAATGTGCCCATGGTCTCGCCATTATTAATTGTTAGAAGTGGATTTTGAACCT
This sequence comes from Phalanger gymnotis, assembly GCA_028646595.1. Classification (NCBI taxonomy): domain Eukaryota; kingdom Metazoa; phylum Chordata; class Mammalia; order Diprotodontia; family Phalangeridae; genus Phalanger; species Phalanger gymnotis. Next base: position 560,784,258 of record CM053622.1, read on the forward strand.
AGGTGTTTTGACTCCAAAGCCTGGAGAGAGACAACAAACCTCTACTCTCTAGTTCCCTGATGTGATAAGAAAGAAAATACCTTCATCCTGAGGCCTGGATAATAAAAAAAAATATCATTTCCTAAAAAAAGGTACCATCAGTAAAATATCATACAACAGAAGAAGGTGAGAGGAGTCCCTTCTCTGGAGATCTTTAAAAATAAGATAGACTTTCTTCTGCTCAGAGCAACATAACCACCATCCTGTCCCAAATTAAGATGGACTCCTAGACTTCTCAAGATTTGTTCAGTTGTAGCCATTTGGAAATATCAAGAGATATACTAGGTTAAAGGCACACTACAGACAGAGATAGGTTCAAGAATGTGTTGCAGCCAGCTCTTTCTGGTTCCCACATACTGGTTATTATATTTGCAGCTTGAACATTAATACTACAGAAATTGGTGAATGCTCCAAGTTAGGGCTTGATTTATTGTTTTATTGATTGTTCAGACTTAAGAATGTAATAAAGAAAATGTTAAAAATGCAGATTAAACTTAAAAGAGTGTTGTATGAACATTTTTTCAGGGTCTACAAATACCACTGGCTAGACTGATTATGCTTTTATCCTTTGGTCAAGTATAGTATATTACAAGCACAGGCTTGGATACCTGTCTTTCTGACTTCTTACTAGCAGTTGTAGGTGGAGAACTAGACTCTACTTTTCCAAAATCTGTGTTGTCCTTTCCTACATTGACAAACTGTATTATTCTCTTTGCTGCTCAACGAAGAAGAATATTCTTTGTTCTGTGACAAACATTCTATATGATAGCTATTTGGGTTTGCTATAGAGGGTCTAGAAGCTAATTAAAAGATGAAGTGAAATGAAATTAAAATGGAGTGCAATAGAAAAAAATGGAATGGAGTGAAATGAGGTAGAGAAAACTAGAGGGAAATGGAGTTAGCAAATGAAGTAGTGGAGATATATGCGCATATATATGTATACATATATGCGCATATATATGTATACATATATGTGCATATATACATATGTATACATATATATGCACATATACACAAACACACACACACAGAGATATATAAAGTAGAGAGAAGTGAATGAGAGGACAAGTGATATTAAGAAGGCCCAATGATATCCAATGATCACCATAAGTGATTGAGATGTGATTACAGAGCTGGACCGATCTCTAGAGGCTGAAATTATTAGAAGGTACTAGAAAATTCTAAAAACAGAATAATAATCCCTCAAAGAGAAGGAAGGTGCTGTTTCCCCTGACAGCTACATTGCATAGATGGAACTCTATTTAATTAGTTAACTGACAAATATTAAGTAATGGCCTATGACTGTGTTTACCAAACAGAATATGAAATGAATCATTTTGTTGATCATTTAATTAGTTGGTGTTCTCAAATTACAGAACAAAGGTAATAAACATAGTTATAAGCAAAAAAAAATCCATAAGTAGGACAAATAAATTACACAGCACATGAATTAATTGATAGCAATTCTGGGCTATGAAATAATGTATTAATTATGATATGTCACCACAAATTATTTTGGGAATGAGTAAATTCATTTGCTACTGTTAATGCTTTTAATTACTAACATTGCAATGCTCTATAAATTATATGTTTTTAGCATTCGATATTATAATCTCTAAATTACCTGCTCATCATATTTAAAACCTTTGATATCTAAAAGGTGCTTTGCTCTCATGTTAACTTATTTTTCATATAAACTTTAAGATATCATCTTCTCCATCGATGAAAAAGGAAGACATAGGTCTGGGACAGTCTAGTGAGGTTCGGCCTGAATGGGTCCACCATGAAAGGGCATGTGCAATCCAGTGTTTGCATGAGGTCACTGGGTGACTTAGGTGCTGAAAAGTGAGTCAGAGATACCAAAAAAAGTCTTCATATTTAATAATTTATGATTAAGCCAATTCAATGATACTCTCCCTCCCAAAGATTGAAAGTAAAAAGAGGTCCACATAGAATAAAAATGTTGCCCTTAAGTTCATGTTCATTAAACATATTGTTAGGTTTCTAGTGATTAAAATTCTGACTGGTCTTCCATACCCTGAGGCACTCTACTTGTACTGAGCATTGTAAAGCCATTCAATAACTTATAAGCTTCTTATAAAACATTTAATCCATTCTAAACATCCAGTCTTCCTATATTATACCTAACATATATATGTATATATATATATATATATATCAAGTTTAGTTTTTGCATGATTTCTAGTCATGATCTAGTTCATAGTTTAATATGTTGTTATGATCTGTGCCTTCCTACACAAAAGTTAATTTGAGTTTCTCAGAAGAATATATATATTTCCATTATCTCATATTTGGCATATCATTATTCCATGTAGCTGCAAAACATCAATCTATGTTTTTAATAATCAGTTTGTGCGCAATTAGCATGCAATTACCATTGAAATTATGTGCTTGCTTTTAAATTTAAAAAGCAATTTCCTTGTATTTCAATACACATATTAATAAAAACATATTGATAATATTAATCATCCCATATTACATGATAATGAAGTCTCTATAAATAATCAGTCATTTGAAGTGAGTTTTTAATTTAAAAATGAGAAATTCTTTTTGGCATTTAAATGGAATGTTCACCTGTCAAGGGTCTTCCAGCTTTAATATTCTGTGGTGTTGTTGTCCTGTGTCTCTACATTTTAGTGTTATTTGAATTAGATTCCTATTTTCTAGTTGCTTATGGCAATGGAGTGATGATAACTAGTGGGATCTTCATTTATCACATGACTTTGTAGGTATGTGTGCATACATACATTTTACTTGCTCATCAATATTCCTATCTTTTCTAAGAAGCCTTCCTTAACAACTCTAGTCCTTATTGAAAGCTTCTGAATGTGTGCTCTTGAGAACTGGAATGAATCTTAAGGTCCAATGAGATAAAGAGAATTATCCATGTTTATCCAGTCAGGGAGAAGTAGAACCACAATTCAGCAAACATCTTCTGACTCCAAATCCAGTGCTCTTTCCACTATGTGAAGCTTCTTCAATATTTCCAAACTACTTATTATTTGGCATACCTATTTGACTATAAACATACATGGCCTGCACCATTAATTATCTGTGTGGATACTATTTTCTTGTTCTTTAACTAGATTGTAAGGTCCTAAAAGGAAAAACTATCTTATTTCCAAGACTGTCAGAATGTCTCACCAAAAAGTAGATAATCGTATATAGAATCCTAGAATATTAAAAGGAAGAATCATTTGGGCCACTTGGGCTAACTAATATGCATGTGCCCACACACCTCCACACACACCCATACATACACACACACACACACACACACACACACCTTCTACAGTATCCCTGACATATGGCATTTTGGCCTCCACTTGAGAGAATTGGGTTAGAATGATGAATTACTACTGAGATAGCAGACATAATTGCTAGTAGTCTTGATTCTGCCTATACAATACACACAGACACACACACACATACACAAATGTGAATATATATGTACACCTATATTTGTATGTGTAAATATGTACATATATACACACATTTGCATATGTACACATTATATATGTGTGTGTATACATGTGTGTGTATATATATGTATATATGTATATATACATATATACACACACACACTACACGTGTAAACTTTGTTGCAAGTGAAATTCATTCTACAAAGATAGACTGAGGCAAGATAACAGTTTATCAGCAGGGCATGGACCTGTTAATAAAAATGGTCTTAATGACTGCTTTAGTGAGCCAAAAGACCATGAGCTGAAGTACAGCAACCCTTTTATAGTGTTCAGGTAGTACAGAGCAAAAGGCAGATGAGGAGGAAATTATTGTTTACAAGGTTGGAAGCATCATGGGAATGAGGACAACATGATGGCTTATGGAGTTGAGGCATGAGGGATAATATGATTGATTGGAAACCAGGAATGATGGGGCTACCAATAATCTCCTTCCCTCCTATGACTAAAAAAAGTTCATTGTTTGAATCTACTTGCAGGATTAGAGATAGTAGGCTAGACTTCTTTGGATAGTAAACCAGGTATTCTTGAAGGATAGTTTGGTGGTGTAAAGAAACTAGATAAGACTCCCTGGTGTCCACTCACATTCCTCGAAGATGGTAGATTTCCTTGAGGAAAGAATAGGACAATGATTAGCAGGAAAACTGGATTTTTAAACTTATTATAAGCCAGCTGAATTTCTGAACTAAGTTCAGAGACAAAGAACAATGACTTAGGGAGATATAGAACAACATCAATTAACTGTAAATTGGATCAATTAAAAATTATATAGAATCAATTTAAGTATAAAGATACACAAATGTGTACATATGCCTATATACCCAAATTATGCTATCTATCTCCAGAGAAAGAACTGATACAGGAAAGTATATATTGTATGGTTTTGCATATATATGTAGATATATAGATATATGTCAAATGATGGCCTTTCTAGTGCAGGGTTGAAAGGGAGGTAGGGAGACAGCTCAGAACTCCAAATGTGAAGAAATAAAATTCAAAAGCAGAAACAAGGTAGTTAAGTGGAGAGTCATGAAGACTTGAGTTTTTTCCTGGCCTCAAATACCTGCTAGTTGTGTGACCGTGGGCACGTCACTTAAACATCTCTCAGACTCAGTGTCTTCCACTGGAAAATGGAGGTAATGATAGCATCTACCTCTCAGGGTAGTTGTGAGGATCAAATAAAATAATATTTGTAAAGCACTTAGCCCAATGCCTGGCACATAGTTGACCCTTAATCCATGCTTATTTGATTCCAATCCATTTAATTATCAAGGTTGTTATGAGGATCAAAAGAGATAACATATGTAAAGCCTTTTGCACACCTTAAAACCCCATATAAATGCTTATCATCATTATTATCACTCTCAGCATTATTTGTCTTGGAGCTACCATTTCAAATTCCATGAGTGGGCATGGTGAGTGGGAGGGGAAGGAATTTCTTCTTAGTTAAAAGATTACAGGATTGCATTAACAATACAACTACCCAATATAACATTATTTTGGCTTTCACGTATGTTCTCTAATTGAGCTCCTGCTTCCCACTTAAAACTCTTTTTTGGGATTCATTTACACTACACTTTCCTGATTATCCATCCACCCATCCACTGCCCCAGTCCGGAATGCTTTCCTTTTTTCCTCCTTATCTAGTTACATGCTATGCATCTTTCAAGACCCAGATGAGATCAAATCTTCTCCACAAAACCTTAGCTGAAAAATTTTAATAATTTCCCACTTTTTCAAAATCCTATTGTCTTGCTTAATACTATCTTTTATTGCATTTTCATTGTTTTATGTTTCTGATTCTGGTTGCACAATCTAGATTGTGAGCTCCTTGAGGATGGGCACCATGACCTCTGCATCCTGCCCATTGCATGCATAGGGATTGAAATATAGAGGGTACTCAATAATGAGTCATTGATAGACTGATTTATGTAGAACTGCTCTGAGACAGGAACATGATAGCCTCTCAGTGTCCTATTGACATTAAGAATTCTGGCATTCCACATGAGTTCACATTAAGCTTCGTAGAAAAACACCTGAAATCCAATTGGCCAATACCGTTACTGCTATATGTATCCCACTAGAACATTCAATTCATAAGATTATCCAGGGAAGAAAAGCTTGTAGCTACCATAGACCATTTAGGGTTGCAGAGATCTGGAAGAAGTTGATTTATGCTGATGCCAAGTCCTTTAACCTCCTCTGGTTAGAAGGAAAAAAAAAATATCCCCATGGAAAAGATATGGGTAGGCAAGGCAAGGTCCCATGCGAATTACACACATTATATGGGAATCGGTGGGGCCAGAACAAAAGAATAATAAAATAATATGATAACCTGAAAAAAAAACTACTTATTTTTTGGGGCCCCTAGCCTTGCTTGCATCAAATGACCTCTGCAATGAGCCTGCCCCCCTCCTGACAATGACACCATATTCCTGGTATTTTCTAGCACCATCTGCAAACTTCCATGCTCCATGCTCATTGACTTAGGATCTGGTCAGTGAATCCTTCCTGTCTATCTGTCTGTGACATCTAATATTTTAAGTCAATTGGACATGCTTGAGTAAGCTGCTGCCCCTTCCCTATAAATCCCATGACTCATCTGTGTCATTGATCTGCCTTGCTGTAGAAGTAACAAAGGAACTTAGTATGACGTCCACGGAGGATTGACAGGAACTTGGTGAAACATGAATTGTTATGTCTTGAGGCAGTTTCTTGAAGGACTATTTTTGAACATAGTTAGTCTTTTTGCCATAGTCTGAAGAGCATTCTGCCGGAGGTTGCAATGGCTTTCCTAGTACTATGTCCCTGACTGACTCTGCCCCAATCTTATAGCCTAATACCTTAGGCTTTTAGTCTTCCTTTGTTTCAGTTAAAAGTGCTGTAATAAAGGAATTTTGCTTTTAGCCTTACTGGCCTATCTCACTCTCTTGTGAAAACAAAAAGAATAACCTCCCTATGTATCCAAACCACTGTCAGAGGCAAGGGGTCTAAAACTGCCAAAGTTGAAAGACAAAGTTCAAGGAAGCAACCTTATGTCGGCAGGTCAGAGGGAAACAATGAAGCCTTTCAGGATGCAGTGAAGGATGGTATCAGAAACAACTGTCCCTAGCAGTGTCTCTGTGGGGACAGCTCCATTTTGAAGACCATAAATAGCCTTTTAAAGAACCATTTCTTCAGTTCAAACTAGAAGAGTTTGATGTGTTTAGATGCTGAGAGTATTTTATTCCTCATTTCATTCAGTGGGGAGCTCTTTCTCTTTCTCTTCCACTCTTCCATTATCAAAATGGCTTCCATATATTCTTTGGTAAAGGTTGGTTGACTCTGGCTTATTTGAAAAGTCCCCTTTTGGAATTTTGGCCAAATATGCCTTTTGCTTTCCCAGAAAACTGTGATCAGACTACCTGAATGCCATCACCAAAACAAAAGCTGAGGCATTATAATTTCATGAAAACTTTTGAAATCTCTTAGAATCATAAAGTGTAAATAAAAAGAACCCGCTGGCCACTTCTTGAAAAATTCCAAAATGAAAACTCCTAGGTTCATCATAGCCAAATTCTAGATCTTCCAGATCAAAGGAAAAATACTGAAAATGGGAGAAGGAATCCAAATATCAATGAACCACAAGTAGGATAAAAAACTCACATGATTCTGTAGCTACCATTATCAAGGAGTGGAGAGCCTGAGATATGGTATTCTGATCCAAAATAATTTAATCAGCAAAACTGAGTATAATTGTGTGGGGTGAGGAGTATAGGCCTTTAATGAAATAGAGGACTTCCAAGCATTTCTGAATGAAAAGAACAGAACTGCACACAAACTTTAAAGTACAAACACGGAAGTCAAGAAAAACATGCAAAAATGTAAACATGAGAAAGCAATCATAAAGGACTACATAAAAATAAACCCTCCACATTCTAATATGGTGGAATAGTCCATGTTTCCCCTCAGTACCCTACTATTATCAAGGGTCATAGAGCTTCAGAGTGGTTATGTTGTGTTTTGATTATCTTAAAAGAATGGAAATGGAGGAGGATGCACTGGAGTGGTAAGAAAAAGAGCAGAAAGGATAGGGAAAACTACCTCACATAATTGAGGTGAATAAACAGATGTCTATGCAACAAGGAAGAAGGAGTTAGGGGAAAAACTCCATACCGAACTTCATACTCTTACCAGAACTGGTCAAAAGAGCAGGAAATACACCTTTTATTCCCATTGTTTTGCACAGGGCTTGCCACATAGTAAGTGTTTAATAAAGGCTTATCTACTGACTCATACATAGAGTTGTGTACCAAAATATATTTTACTCAACAGGGAAAGATGATAGAAAGGGGGAGAAGGAAGAGAGGGCAATAAGAGATAAAATAAATTAAGGGAAAGATCGGTCCTAAGGAAAACAAACTCTAACTAAAGATATACAAACATATTTATAGCAGCTCTTTTTGTGGTGGCAAAGAATTGGAAACCAAGAGAGCTCTCACTCCATCCCTTGGAGAATAACTAAACAAGTTGTATCTATCAGCCAGCCAATAAACATTTAAGTGCCTACTATGTGCTAGGCTCTGTGTTAAGTTCTGGAGATACAAAAAGAGGCAAAAGATAGTCCAATCTATTGGGGTCAACAAGCAAACAAACATTTTACAAACAAGCTATATACACGATAAATAGGGAAGATGCTACAATTAAGAGGGGCTAAGAAAAGCTTCCTATAGAAGATGAGATTTTAGTTAGGATTTAAAGGAAACCAACAAAGCCAGTAGGCAGAAGTGAGGAGGAAGAGCATCGTAGGCATGGGGGACAACAAGAGACAATGCTGGGAGCTGAGATATGGAGTGATTTGTTGATGGAATAAGGAGGTCAAATATGATATATAACTGTGATGGAATACTATGGTCTACAAGAATGGTGAAGGGGATGGTTTCAGAGAAACCTGAGAAGACTTGTAAGAATTATTTCAGAGCTGGGAGAATAATTTGCATATTGGCAACAACATTGTAAACACAAACAATTTTCAAAGTCTTAAGGACTCTGATCAACAAAATGATTAAACATTATTCCTAAGCACTTATAATGAAAGATCTATCCACCTCCTAATAAGCATGTGATGAACTCAGAATGCAGATTCTATTTTTCTGGACATGGGCAATTCAAGAATTTGCTTTGCTTTATTATACAGATTTATAACAGAGGTTTTGTTTTTCTAAATTGGGGGGGGTGGTAGTAGGGAGAGAAGGCAGATTTTTGTTGATTGAAAACAAATAATTTAAAAAGTAGTATCCCTTACATCTCTCATCTCTCCCTTCTCTAGTTAGATATAACTGCCAGATTTATATTCCAAAGGCACTTGAATATGTCTTTCCCTTACTCAAGAAGCTTCAGTGGCTCCCTATTGCCTCTAGGATAAAGTACAAACTCCTCTGAAATTCAAAGCCTTTCATAATATTGCCCCAGCCCATTTTACAAGCTTATTAGAAATTATATTCTCCCCTTTCCCTGTTCCCAACATGCTCTTTATATTCAAGCCAGATTGAGCTACTTGGTATTCTCTGTATGTGCCACTCCATCTCTCTCCTCTCTGACATTGCATAGGCTGTCCTCTGTATTTAAAAAGCTTTCCTTCTTCACTTCTACCTCTTGACTGTGTTTTCTTTTCATTTTCCTTCTGTCTTCATCTGCATATTCATTTTAAATGATTCACTGACCCTTTTTCCTTTTCCTTTTTTTTTTAAACAGCTCTATTACTAGCCCTCCTCCACCCATCTCAGGTCCTCACTGGGGGGAAAAAAAGAAAAGAAAACATTTGTAACAAATATGCATAGTTAAGCAAAACAAATCACCACATTTTTCATACCTAAAAAAGCACATCTCATTCTGTACCTTGAAGCCACCATGTCTCTGTAAGAATTACCTCTGCCTCTGGGAACCATTAGCATCTTTAATGATCAGCTTGAGTGCCACCTCCTTCAAGAGGCCTTTAGTACTTTCCTCAATTGCTAGTCATCACCTTCGCTTCTTAATCACATTTATTAACTTTACATATAGCCATAATATATTATATACATATATGCACACATATCTATACATATATACATATAAACACACATACCCACATCCCATCACACATGTAGAATGTAGATTTTTTAATGACAAAAACTCTCTCCCTTTTGTATTTGTATTCTTAGCACCCAACACAGGGACTGGCACATAGTAGGCAGTGAATGAATGTTTGATAACTGACAGGTTGACTGATTGATCGATCAGTCAAACACCCCAACTTAATAAATTAATGAATGAATGGCTGAATTAGAAGGATGCCCTTATGAGATCTTCAGAGACTTGGCCATAAACGTTTTAAAAAGTTAATTGCAACCATTGCAGTTTCCCAGAAACTGAAAGATCAATAGGCTCATTTAATCAGTTAGGCGCTAGAGTGTTTAATTTAAATATCCAAATGAATTCACTTAGTAATAATGTCATATGTTTATTGACCTTTCATCCTCCATTATTAATTTCCTCTCTTCCCATATGTTCCCAGACCAGGGTATGGCTATTGTGGGATAATTTGTAATATTTAGCCATGGGGCCAACATTATTTTCTTTCTGAATTGCATCTTCATGTCCATATGGAATCCTATGGTAGGAGCTATATAACTAAATCCAAATAGATATATTAACAGATAAGCTAAATTCTAGATAATACAATTAATAAAAATCACCCCTTTAGAGAAATTGCTTATTTCAAATTCCTCAGTGTCTTTTATTCCTAAATAGTGATTGCCAAGACCATGCTATTTTATCACTGACCATGTTATGAATTCTCAGTTGTATGGCTTTTGCTATTATTCTGGGAGAATAACTAGGTTTTAAAATATTGAAGGACTCATTCATACTTTAGTGGTTATTCAGGACCTATGGTTTACCCCCCTTTTCTGTCAGTACTGTGCCTCACTATCAAAGACAACTAAGCCAAGCCACAGGTAAGACCTTGAAAAAAAAAAAAAAGACTGTGCTGAATGTAATTCAGACAGAGTGGGAGAGAGAGGTAGATGGTTGAGTAAAAAATACTGGTTGGAATTGGAACCATCTAGAGCTAGACCTTGGACTGTTGTTCTTCGAATTGTGGCTAATTACTGACTGTGATGTATCTGGAAAGGGCTGAGAACAAATAAACAAAGAAACAACAACAGCAGCAAAAACTGGCTGGTTAGACAAATTATGTGGGTCCTTTAACAAAGTAGACAACATCTATCGACAATTAAAAACCTGTGAAGTACTTCTCCATTGTAGTACTCTGGTGCAATATTGACAAAGTCTTTTGAAAGCCTAACTACAGGTAATTCTATGCTCTAGATTCTGAAAAAAAAAAAAAAAAACCAAGGCATTAAGCAAAGGGAATGTGATTGGTTGTTTCTTTATTTCTGTTTGATGTTTGCATTCTCTAGATTAATATCCATGTGGCTCAGGCATTTGTACTTCTTCAATACATTTTTGCTTCTGTGAATCAGTGATCTCATTTATGGAATGAAATGGAATGGATGAGCATTTATTAAGCACATATTATGCACAAACATTAGTGATACAAATAGAAATTCGAGGTAACCCCCGCTCTCAAGGAGCTCACATTCTAATTGGGGAGACAGCATTTATAATAGGATTTAGCTTTAAGGCAGATGGAAAGGCCTAGGATGCTGCACGGCAAAGCTTCAAGAAAGATGGTAAGGCTCAGTGGATTCTGGGAAGCAATGCCATGTCAGACAGTCCCTGACCAATGATGGTTTAGAAAGTGTGGTGATTTTGAAGAGTAGAATTGAAGTAGGCTTCTTGGTTACTTCACAGAGGACTGGGGGAAGTGGGAACTGGTAGGGTCAACATCCAGACAGGAGAGGTTACCCTATCAGTTCATCTAAGTCTTTCCAGGTTTTTCTGAAGTGGGCCTGCTCATTATTTCTTATAGCACAATAGTATTCCATTACTTTCATATACCACTACTTATTCAGCCATTCCCCAATTGATGGACATATCCTCAATTTCCAGTTCTCAGACACCACAAAAAAGAGCTGCTATATTTTTGTACCTGTGGGTCTTTTTCCCATTTTTATGATCTCTTTGGGATACAACCCTAGAAGCGATATTGTTTGGTCAAAGAGTATGCACATTTTTATAGCCCTTTGGGCATAGTTCCAAATTGCTCTCCAGAATGGCTGGATAAGCTCACAGCTCCACCAACAATGAATTAGTTTTCCAACTTTCCCACATCTTCTCCAGCATTTATCATTTTCTTGTTTTGTCATGTTAACCAATCTGATAGGTGTGATGTGGTACCTCAGAGTTGTTTTGATTTGCCTCTCTCTAATCGATACTGATTTAAAGCATTTTTTCATTTGACTATAGATAGATTTAATTTTTTCCTCTGAAAACTGTCTGTTTATATTCTTTGACCATTTATCAATTGGGGAATAACTTGTATTCTTATAAATTTGATTCAGTTCTCTATATGTTTTAGAAATGAAGCCTCTATCAGAGACACTAGATGTACAAATTCTTTCCCAGTTTTCTGCTTCCCTCTTAATCTTGGTTGCATTGGCTTTGTTTGTGCAAAAACTTTTCAATTTAATGTAACCCACATTATCCATTTTGCATTTCATAATGTTCTCTATCTCTTTTTTGGCCATAAATTCCTCCATTCCCCGTAAATCTGACAGATAAACTCTTCCTTGCTCCCCTAATTTGTTTATAGTATCAGCCTCTATACCTGGATTGTGTGCCCCTTTGAACTTTATTCTGGTATACGGTATAAGATGTTGGCATACGCCCAGTTGCTGCCATACTATTTTCTAGTTTTCCCAGTAGTTTTTGTCAAACAGTGAGTTTTTATCCCAGAAGCTGGGGTCTTCGGGTTTATCATACAGTAGTTTACTGTCATCATTGACTACTATGTCTTGTGTACCTAGCCTGTTCCACTGATCTACCCCTCTGTTTCTTGGTCAATAACAAGTGATTTTGATGATAGCTGCTTCATGATACAATTTAAGATCTGGCATGGCTAGATCACCTTTCCCAGGTTTTCTTTTCATTAATTCCCTTGATATTCTGGACCTTTTATTCTTCCAGATGAATTTTTATATTATTTTTTCTCACTCTATAACATAATTTTTAGTAGTTTGGTATGGCACATAATAAGTAAATTAATTTAGGTAAAATTATCATTTTTATTATATTAGCTCAGCCTAATCATGAGCAACTGATGTTTGTCCAACTATTTCGATCTGACTTTATTTGTGTGAAAAGTGTTTTGTAATTGTGTTCATAAAGTCCTGGGTTTGTTTTGGCAGGTAGACTCCCAAATATTTGATAATGTCTACAGTAACTTTAAATGGAATTTCTCTTTCTCTTGATGTTGGGCTTTGTTAGTAATATATAATAAAAAGGCCGATGATTTTGTGGGTTTATCTTATATCTTGCAACTTTGCTAAAGTTGTTTGTTATTTCAAGTAGTTTTTTTTTTTACTTGATTCTCTAGGATTCTCTAAGTATATCATCATAATATCTGCAAAGAGTGATAACTTAGTTTCTTCTTTGCCTATTCTAATTCCTCCAATTTCTTTTTCTTCTTTTATTGCTAAAGCTAACATCTCTGGTACCATATAGAAATGGTGATAATGGACATAATTGTTTCACCTCTGATCTTATTGGAAATGCATCTAGCTTATCCCCATTACATATAATGCTTGCTGATGGTTTTAGTTAGATGCTACTTATCATTTTAAGGAAGGATCAATTTTTTCCTATACTCTTCAGTGTTTTCAACAGGAATGGGTGTTGTATTTTGTCAAAAGCTTTTTTTACATCTATCAAGACAATCATATGGTTTCAGTTAGTTTTGTTGTTGATATAATCAATTATGCTGATAGTTTTCCTAATATTGAACCAGTCTTGCATTCGTGGTATAAATACTACCTCATCAAAGTGTATTATTTTCATGATAAGGTGCTGTAATCTTTTTGCTAATATTTTATTTAAAATTTTTGCATCTACATTCACTAGGGAAATTAGTCTATAATTTTCTTTCTCTGTTTTGGCTCTTTCAGGTTTAGGTATTAGTACCATATTTATATCATAGAAAGAATTTGGTAGGACTCCTTCACCAGTTTTCCCAAATAGTCTATATAGTATTGCAATTAATTGTTCTTTAAATATTTGATAGAATTTACTTGTAAATCCATCTGACCTTGGAGATTTTTTTCCCTAGGGAGTTCTTTGACGGCTTGTTCAATTTCTTTTTTTTCTGAGATCAGTGTTGTAATAATTTGGCTAGCAGCTACTGTGGGGGTGAAAAACCAACATGAGCTAACAAGAACACTGCAAGCCCAGGTTCTTTTGATCTGCTTTACTAAGGAAAGCAACGTTAAGGGGTTAACAACCTTACTTTAATCCAGCATACAAATATCATTCACTTAGTTCAGGGGAAAAAGCCAGCACCCTGAACTTCAGAGAAAACAAATTCCCAACATCAACAGACAGACCTTGTTTGATTCAAATCTCAATGCATTGTTATCAGAGTTTTAAAAAGTCTAAACATCCGGGTTTACAAGTTGGAGGGCTCTTAACTACAGCTGCACAGAGTCTCCACATTAGCACACCTTCAAGAGTGAGAGCCTTAAGCAAATAGCTCTGTCTTCTCTTTTTATGCACTCTTTAGCTGCCATCAAACGTCATCTGAGCAACCAGAACTTAAGCTCTTATTATTGGCTTTGGTCTTAGCAACTGCCCTTAGAATCCTGGGGGCTTCACACCCACATCAGCTTAGCACTTAGTAGCTAGTGGTTTTGGGTGTACTTGGGAGTGAAGATATAATCAGACCTCCCTTCACTGGCCCCACCTGGAGCCCTACCTTAGTTACCGATGCAATCAGGATATTTAAGAATTTTGCTTCCTTTTCTGTTAATCTGGGTGATTTATATTTTTGTAAATACTCATCCATCTCACTAAGATTATCAAATTTATGGACATACAATTGGGCAAAATAATTCCTAATTATTGTTTTAATTTGTTCTTCACTGGAGGTGAGTTCACACTTTCCATTTTTGATACTGGTAATTTGGTTTTCTTCTTTCTTTTTTTTAAATCAAATTAACCAAAGGTTTATCGATTTCATTGCTTTTTTCATAAAACTGACTCTTAGTTTTATTTATTAGTTCAATAGTTTTCTTAATTTCAATTTTATTAATGTCTTCTTTGGTTTTCAGTGTTTCTAATTTGCTATTTAATTGGGGATTTTCAATTTGTTCTTTTTCTAGCCTTTTGCGTTGCATGCCCAATTCATTGATCTCCTCTTTCTCTATTTTATTTATGTAAGCATGCTGAGATATGAAACTTCCCCTAAGAACCACTTTCACTGCATCCCATAAGTTTTAGTATGTTGTCTCATTATTGTCATTCTCTTGAATGAAGTTATTGATTGTTTCTATGATTTGTTATTTGACCCACTCATTCTTTACAATTAGACTATTTAGTTTCCAATTAATTTTTAGTCTATCTTTCCATGGCTCTTTACTACATATAATTTTTATTGCATCATGATCTGAAAAAGGAGGCATTTAATATATCTGCCTTTCTGCACTGGGTTGTGAGGTTTTTATGCCCTAGTACAGGGCTGTCCAACCTTAGCTTTTTTTGAAACAATAGACAATATATTTTGATTTTCCATTTTAGTGAGAGCTCTGTGGTAGCTTGGCTTCATTTACTAAAGCTTTTATGTAAATTTCTACGCTTGTAGGCGGGCCACATAAATCTCACTGTGGGCCACATGCAGCCTGCGGGCTGCATTTTGGACAGCCCTGCGCTAATACATCATCAGTTTTTGAGTATGTGCCTTCTACCACTGAGAAAAAGGCATATTCCTTTCTATACCCATTCAATTTCCTCCAGAGGTCTGTGATATCTACCTTTTCTAGAATTCTATTCTCCTCTTTAACTTTGTTCTTATTCATTTTGAGGTTAGATTTATCAAGTTCTGGTGGGGTGGAGGTTGAGGTCCCCCTCTAGTATAATTTTGCTGTCTGTTTCTTCCTGTAGCTCCCTTAACTTCTCCTCTAAGAATTTGAGTGCTATACCACTTGGTGCATATATGTTTAATAATGATATTACTTCATTGTCTATGGTGCCTTTTAGCAAGATATAGTTTCCTTCTTTATCTCTTTTGATTCAATCTATTTTTGCTTTTGCTTTGTCTGAGATTAGGATTGCTACCCCTGCTTTTTTTTTTTTACTTCAACTGAAGTATAATATATTCTACTCCAGCCTTTTACCTTTACCCCATATGTATACTCCTGTTTCAAATGTGTTTCTTGTGAACAACATATGTAGGATTATGGTTTTTAATCTATTCTGCTATCTGCCTCCATTTTATGGGGGAGTTCATCCCATTCCAATTCACAGTTATGATTACTATCTGTATCTTTCTCTCCATCCTATTCTCCCCCCCCCCGCCCACCATTTATGCTTTTTTCTCCCTTCTCTCTTCTCCTTCTCAAAAGACTTTTGCTTTTGCATCTCACCTCCCTCAATTTTCCCTCCATTCTATCAGCCCCACCTCCCTTTTCTTTCCCTTCTCTCTTACTACTTCTTCCCTCTCTTCTAACTCCCCTACCCCTTTTCTTTGCCCTTTCCCTTTCTATTGCCTTTAGAGTAAGTTTGATTTCTATACCAACAAAATATGCTATTCCCTCCTTGAACCAAATCTGATGAGAGTAAAGCTCGAACACTACTCTTCTCCCTCCCTTCTTTTCAAGTACTATACTATGTTTTTATGCCTCTTTGTGTGATATAATTTACCCTTTTCTGCCTCCTCCTTTCCTCTTCCCCCATTATCATCCCTTTGCACCTCTTAATTAGGTTTTTTATCATCACATCAGTTAATACCCACACCTTTTGTGTATGCATATCTCTTTTAAATGTTGTAATAAATGTACCATTCTCAAAATCCACAAGTACCATCCTCCCATATAGTTATGGAAACAGTTTGCCCTTATTGAATAACATGGTGTTTTTTTTTCATTTTTTCCTATTTATCTTTTTATCCCTCTCTTGAGTCTTGTATTTGAAGATCAAATTTTCCATTGAATTCTGGCCTTTTCATCAGGGAGGTCTGGAATTCCCCTATTTTATTGAATGTCCATCTCCTTGTGTGAAAGATTATGCTCAATTTTGCTGCATAGTTGATCCTTCATTGTAGTCCAAGCTCCTTTACCTTACGGAATATCATATTCCATTCCCTCTGATCTTTTGATGTAAAAGTTGCAAGATCCTTTGTGATCTTGACTACAGTTCTGCTATATTTGAATTCCTTCTTTCTGGCTGCTTGTACTATTTTCTTCTTGAACTTATAATTCTGGAATTT
This sequence comes from Phalanger gymnotis, assembly GCA_028646595.1. Classification (NCBI taxonomy): domain Eukaryota; kingdom Metazoa; phylum Chordata; class Mammalia; order Diprotodontia; family Phalangeridae; genus Phalanger; species Phalanger gymnotis. Next base: position 560,801,196 of record CM053622.1, read on the forward strand.
GGCTACAATATTCCTTGGAGTTTTCACTTTGGGATCTTTTTCAGAAGGTAATTGGTGGATTCTTTTGGTTCTTGGACCTCACGGCAGTTTTCCTTGATGACTTAATGGAAGATACTGTTCAGGCTCTTTTTTTTTTTCATCATGGCTTTCCAGTAGACTAATAATTCTTAGATTATCTGTCCTGGATCTACCTTCCAGGTCAGTTATTTTTTTCCAATGAGATATTTTATGTTTTATTCTATTTTTTCATTCTTGAGATTTTGTTTGACTGATTCTTGATGCCTCATAAAGTCATTAGCTTCTACTTGTGCAATTCTAATTTTTAATAAATTGTTTTCTTCATTTAGCTTCTGTACCTCTTTTTCCATTTGGCCAATTTCACTTCTCAAGGAGTTATTTTCTCCAGTTAGATTTTGTATTTCCTTATCCATTTAGCCAATTTTACTTTTTAAAGATTTGTTCTCATCAGTGAATGTTTTTGTCCATTTTGTCCATTGTATTTTTAAGAAGTATTGGTCAGTTTTTCTTCTACCTCTCTAATTTGGCTTTTAAAATCCTCCTTGAGCTTTTCCAAAAACGCCTTTTGGGCTTGAGACCAGTTCATATTCCCTTTTGAGGTTTGAAATGTGGGTATAATATGAATGATGTCTTCTTCTGAATTTGTATTTTGATCTTCTCTGTCATAGTAAGATTCTACGGTCTTCGCTTTTCTAGTTTGTTTCTTCATTATGATTCCCTTTTGCACAGCTTTTAAAGTGGGTCTCTGCTTCTGGGGCACAAGGGGCTCTGTCCCAAGCTTCTTATATTGGGGGCTAGTGGCCTTTTGTGTGCTGTGGCCTCTGGTGCTGTCAGCTAGAAGCTATATAATGCTGCAGCTCACCTGGTGCTGAGCTGGAGCTGACTGGTGTGTGCCAGATGGCCAGGTGGCATCTTTCTGATTTTCCCTGGGATTTCACTGAAGCTCCCAGTGTGAGGTGTGGAGGAGGGATGGTCTGGCCACTAAAAGTCTCCCTCTCCCTCAGGGCTGTGCTTAGCACAGGTAGACTCAGCTGCTGATGGATGCCTGTCCGTTCTGGTGTCTGCTGATTACCCTGGCTGTGCAAAGGCACACCTGGGGTCCTGGTGTTGGTGCTTGCCAGCTCCACCCCTCTGTGGCTCAGGATCTCCTGCTAGTCCACTGAGGTGGGGCTTGCTGGATGCCTCCTGTCCTGTCCTGGTTCTTCAGGTCCTTCAGCCACAGTAAGAGGGACCTCTCATGTCAATCTCCCTAGCCTCCTGAGCTAAAAACTGCTATACTTCTTCTGCTGACTCCACTATTCCAGGATTTTTCCTAGGGCATTATTCACTGGGTTTTTCAAGGTCAACAAGGTGGGGGGAGGAGGGGGGAACAGTGAGAGCACTTATGGTTTACTTCACCATCTTGGCTCCTGGACTACCTTTCTTTATAAGCATAGCCCTCAGCATTCCTTCTATAATTGCTCCATATTCCCAATACAGTGATTTGATTTATGGTTTGTCAGTTATATCTTTCAAAGTTCTGGAAACAACATTATGTAGATGATCTGATGAACCAAAATGCACTAATGATATCTGAGCTGCCTCAGTTGCCTCAGTCTGGACCGTGCCAACAGATCCTCTTAGTAAATTTATACGAAAGTCAGTTTTCTATCAATCTATGTCTCTCCCTTATTCATTTTTTCTCTAAGGGGTTCTGTTTCTCTTTAAGCTGGTTTCATTAACATCCTTAACACAAAACCTTCCTTTTCTTCCCCTTTCAGCAACAGGAACATTTATATAACAAGGGGATATGACTTACAATTCACTTCTCACTGTGTTTTGCCTGAAAAACAAGGCATTTATGTATAATATTTTAACCCACAAAATGAATTAAGAGGTATTTCAAAATGTCAAAGGCTCCTGGGGAGACATTTAGGGGCCACTGCTTGACCAACTTAGCACCATACACTTGATACCAAGGAAAACATAACTTCACTTGCTGCAAACTGTGGTCTAGACCTGTCCAAGTAAACTACAGTGATTAAAAACACAGGATTGTTTTCTTTTCTATCTACCAATCATGGAGCACTGATCCATATAATGTTTTAATGAACATTAGCACTTTACCTTGACATTCTTGAGTAAACTGGGGAAGCATATGAGGAAGAGATATGAAATAAACATAACTTTAAGCATTACGCCTTAACTGAAGCATAACATTCTAATTTTCAGTAACTTCCCATTTTCTAATAATTTCTATTAGGCACACACCATCGCCTCTGGAGTTTGGTTTTGCTGTGTGTTATTGTTGATGTTATTGTCTGATTAAACATGCGATGCTGTGTTCGTAAAAATGTAAATCATCTGTTAACTTGATTCCCTTTTGGAAGGTATCTTTCTTTTTTCTCCTCTCACTCTAGTTGTTGCAGCCTCACAGACTGCCAATGCCTATGACAGTGAGTGAGAAAACATAAAGATGATGTATGGTGAATGTACTATGCAAGCTGTTACAAGCCCATCTGTGGCCCTCGTGAAAAAAATCTCTTGGTCATGGTACACGGTAAGTTAATAGCATTTCATTAGTTTGTGGTTATTGGCGTGAGAGAGGCAGTGGACTTAAAGTGGACAGACTATCTGAATTTGAAAATTGAAAGACGTAACAGGACAGTTAAATTATGAAATACTCCTATTTTCTTTTTACATTAAAATAATTCTCATCTTCTTAGAGCATGGACTTCTAATATGATCTCTAGCACACAGATGATTAGTTCATACTGCTTACTTCACCTTTCACTTTTTCTCCTTCCCTTTCATCTACCCAAATTCTTTCCATTTTTAGAAGCTCACCTCAAGTACCATATCTTCTATGAAGTATAATAATAATAATTTGATATTTATATAGCAAATGATGTTTTGTAAAGCTCTCCAAAGATATATTACAGTGAATGAAGTGCTGTGCTTTAAGTCAGGAAAATCTAAATTCAAATCTGGCTCTGGACGCTTACTAGCTCTGTGACACTAGGCAAGCCAATTAACCTTTGTCTGTCTCATTTTCCTCAACTGCTAAATAGGGATAATAAAATCTCCCCTGTCCCAGAGTTGTTATGAAGATCAAGTAAGATAATATTTGGAAGGTTTTTAGATGACTGGGACATAATGGCACTTAATAAATGTTTATTTCCTTCCTACCCTAAGTGACTTGGCCAGGATTACACAGCTAGAAAGTTTCTGTGCCAGGATTTAAACTCAGGCTTTCCCTGCCTACAAAAGTTTTCACAATCTTCTTTTCCTCTAGACCATTGCTTCTTAAACTGTGGGTCATAACTTCATGTGGGGCTGTGAAAAATTTGGCAACAGTAAAAGGTTTCTGAACACACAGTGATCAAAAATTAATTCAAAATCAAATGTGTCATGAATCTGAGGTTTTTCTGGCAGCACTCGCCCATATTGCATCACACAATTTCATTTCTAAACACACAGCATGGCACTACCCATTTCCCTCAGGCCATGCAGCACCAAAGAATGCTGCTGAAGCTGGAAAAAGAGTCCCAGGCAGAAAAAGTTTAAGACACCCTGCCTAGCCTACAATAACATTCACAATCTGTATTGAAAAATTAGTCACTTAATTATGTACTGTTGCATTGTTCAGTTTTGCTTCATGTATTAGTCTTGTTTTTCCAATTACAAAGTAAACTCTTCAAGGTCAGCAACCATGCTTTGTAGCATTTGGTATTATTTCACACAGCCCTGGCCCTACTGAAAGAACTCTGTAAATAATGAACTGCTAACTGATTAAGACAGCACTGCATTGAAAGTCAAGGAATCTTAAGCATTGCTTCACAGTCACTATGTGATATTGGGCAAATCACACATAAACTCTGTGGACTTCAATTTCCTTGTAAAATGGCAATCATTGTACTTGCCCTCTCTGTCTCTCACAGCACTGATGGAGAGATAGAAAATAAAGTTCAAAGGTTATCACATATTCCAAACCTTCGGGTGTTGACATAAAGGACAACTATCTCCCCTCTCACAAACCATCCTGTGATGGTCATTTTCACACACAGAATACTGGGCTGGATATATCTGAGGCTGACCTAGGTTCTGGTCCTGCTAAGAATTTACCACCTAGTAAAGACACATATACATACCCACACAAACACATATAAGGCTAAATGTGTTGTACTGCAAAAAAAATATCGGACTTGCAACACTGGATTCAAACAGACTCTGATGCCTGCTATGACGTCTTGACAAATTATTTAACTTCTTTGATGGTAGTAACTGGAATCAGGGACAGGGTTTCTACTATATTATTTTGATTTTCGAAGAGAGCTTTTTTAAAATTAGGTGATTGCTGTGAATTATGGCCAGAAAAAGTCTTGTTATATAATACGTTAAATTTATATAGTACTTTATCATGGGAATAGCATGAGAAAAGCACTGGGACTAGAGTCAGAAAAATTCACTTTGAATTCTATCTCTACCACTTATTGACTTATATAATCATGGGCAAATCATTAATCTCTCTGTTCTTCAATTTAATCATCTATAAAATGAGCCACAGTCCTATAACTCTATAGCAGACAAGCACTAGAAAAAAGCCTTTTATCCCCTCCTTAGTGCATCTACTTCATCTCTCATTCGTTTGTAATCCTTTGCAACCTGTCTTCAGAATCCACCACTCAATGAAAGTGCTCTTCCCAAGGTTTCCTGATTGCTAAAGCCAATAACCTTTTCTTAGTCCTCATCTCTCTTGACCCCCCTTTAAAGAATGATAGTTTTTTACCCATTTCTCTTCCTCTTCACTTTCCTCCTCTTCATCTTCACTTTCTTGTCACCATTTCTGGTTATTCCCTTACCAACCTGAGAACTATTTCTCCATCTCCTTTTGCTGGATCAGCATCAATGTCCTATCTTCTCTGGGGCTCCTTTTTGTACTCCTCTTATATAGCCTATCTTTTAGTAATTTCACTTTCACTTATAAGTCCTTTTATTACTCCTATGAAGCTGTCTGCCAAAGCTGTCCAGCACTCCTCAGCTATGTGGAACAGTGGATAGAGAGCTGTGTCTGAAGTTAGGAAAACTTGAGTATGAAATCCACTTTAGACATTTACTATCTGTGTGAGGCAGGGCAAGTCACTTAGCCTCTGTTTGCCTCAGTTTCCTGAACTATAAAATGAGAATTAAAATATCTACCTTACCTTACAGGATTGTTGTGAGGTTCAAATGAAATGATATTTGTAAAGTGCCTAGCATAGTGCCCACCACAAAGGAGATGCCATATAAATGTTTATTCCTTTCCCTTCGTTACTCTCTTGAGCTTCAGTTCCACATTGCCAACTGCCTGATGGAATTCTCCTCGTAGATGTATAGTGAACATTTCAAACAAATGAAATTCATTGTTTTCCCCTATATTCATCACTCCCCCGACCTTCTTTATTTCTATTGAGTACATATCTACCATTACAGTTATTTAGGCTCAAAAACTCAAAGTCACCTTGACTTATCATTCTTCCTTTCCTCTTGTACTTAATCAGTTGCCACATATTGTTCCTTATACACTCACAACTCTTTCATACATCTTCTTCTCTCTATTCACAGATCTACCGCTATTCTTTAGGCCCTCATCACCGATGGCCTGGACCTGCAACAACTTACAACTTGTTTGTCCATCTGCAGTTTCTTTCCTCTCTGATATATCTTTTTCACATAACTATCAAAATAATTTTACCATACTGCAAATCTGGCCATAAGACTTATTTTATTAAGAATCTTTAATGGTTTTGTATTGCTGCTATGATAACACATGAACTGCTTGGTTTGACACTTGTAACCCTTTACAATGAGAACTACTTCACGCTATTCATTCTCATACTACTTACACTTTAGGAAATTGGCCAACTTGACATTCCCCATACGTGACAGTGCATATCCCACCTCCTTGCCTTTTTACCCAGTATCCACATCTGGAATATTCCATCTCATGGCTTTTATTGATTGGAACTTCTTGTTCTTTTTGAGGCTTACCTCTGGCTTAAGGTCTTTCATGTTACCTCATTTCTTAGTGTCCCCTCTTCAAAATTACTTCATATGTACTTTGTATATACTTATCTGTATACCTGTTGTTTCCATGCTCACTCCCAATTAACTGAAATCCTGCCTTGAAGGCAGGACTGTTTCATTTTTGCTTATATCTCTAGCTTCTAGCAAAGACATTTGCAAATAATAGGCAATTAATAAATGCTTATTTACCTAAATTGAAAATTAGTATACAAATGCCTTTACTACTTAACTTATTAGAGCATTGTAAAGGAAAAACTTGGTCAATTTTAATGGCCTATATAAAGATAAATAATAACAGCCTTAAGTAGTAATACTAATTAAAATACTATTTAGCCTCAAAGCACTCTTGTGAGATAGTTAAATCAGGTATTTTTATCTTTATTCCACTGATGAAGAAGCCAATGACCAGTGTTATTGAATGACCCTCTACACACCTTCTTAGATGAAAATCTTGCCTTATATTTCACTGAAAAAAATTAGGCCATTTACTAGGAGCTCCCTCTTCTCCCTTTCTCCTCCTATCATATCATTCAGATACCTTCTACCACTCTTACATATACAGCTAATCCCATTCTATCCCATTTTCTCCAGAAGATTGCTTCCCCTATCAATCTCTACTTTGTCTACTGGTGTTCCCTACTGCTTACAAATATTACCATATTTTCCCCATCCTCAGAAAAACAAAAGCAAAACAAACAACAAAAAAACCTCCCCTTTGATCCATTCATCACCCCTAGGTTTTATCCTTTGTCTCTACTCCTTTTTTGTGGTTAACTTGTTGAGAAAGCTTCCTATAATCAATGCCTACACTTCCTTTCCTTTTATTTGCTTTTTAAATTTCTGCAGTCTGGCCTCTAATTTCATTGTGTGACTGTAACAATTCTACTCAAATTATCAATGATCTCTTAATTGCCACCTCTATTGGCATTTTATTCAATCCTTATCCTTCTTGCCATCTCTGCAGTATTTAATACTATAGATCACCCTCTTCTTTATGTTCTTTCTTTCTTTCTGTTTCTATGACATTGCTCTCTCCTGGTTTTCCTTTTATCAGTGTGAATACTCATTTTTTACCTCTTTTGCTTGGAATTTCATCCATGGGAGTGGTAGTACTGGTAACAGAAGTAGTCTCTCAAGCTCTGTCCTGAGTCTTCTTCTCTTGTCTATACTATTTCACTTTGTAATCTCGGCAGTTTTCATGGATTCAATTATCATCCCTATACAGATGACCCTCAGACCTACTTTGATAGACCTAACCTCTCAGCTGACCTCCAATCTTATGACTCCAACTGTCTATTGGACATCTCCTATTGGATATCTCATACACATCTTAAATTTAACATGTCCAAAACTGAACTCAATATCTTTTCCCCCTACTCTCTCTTCTTCTTAACTTCCCTGTTACTTTTGAGAGCACCGCCATACTACCAGTCACCCAGGTTGGCAACCTAAGTATTATCTTTTGCTTCTCATGTCCTCTCATTTGCCATCTCCAGACAGTTGCAAGGTCCTGTCAGTTCTAACTTTGTGACATTTCTCCTACATACCACTTCTCTCCTCTGATACTGCTACTATTCTGGCATCACTTCATGCCTAGACTATTGAAATAGCTTTCTCTTTGGTCTCTATCTCTCCGCACTCCAGTTTCCTCCATTCAGCTGTCAAGTTGATTTTCCTAAAGCACAGTGACCATATCACCTTCTCCTGATTCAGTCAACAATAATGGCTCCTTTTACCTCCAGGACCAAATATAAAATCTTCTGTTTTTCTTTTAAAGCCATGTATAATTTGTCTCCTTCTTATCTTTCCAGTCTTCTTTTACCTTATTCCCCTCCATATATTTTGCAATCCAGCAATACTGGCCTCCTTACTCTTCCTCCCATAGAACAATCTGACTCCTGTTTCTTTTCACTAGCTGTCCTCACGAACTGAGATTCTCTCCCTCCTCATCTCCATCTACTGGCTTCTTTCAAATCACAGCTAAAATCCTACCTTCTTCAAGAAACCTTTTTCTGATTTTTCTTAATGCTGGAACCTTCTAAGATTATCTCAAATTTATCTTCTTTATCTTGTTTGCACATAGCTGATTGCATATTCTCTCCCCCATTAAACTTTGATTTCCCTGAGAGCAAGAACTATTTATTTGCTTTCTTTCTTTTTCTTTATTTTTTTAGCTTAAAAGTGAATGTATTTATTTATTTTTTATTAATGATAACTTTCATTTAGCAGGAGTCAGGAAGACCTCAGTTTAAATCCTGCCTCTGACTTTTTTTATTTATTTAGCATTTAATTTTTCCCTGGTTACATATAAAAACAATTTTTAATATTTGTCTTTAAAACTTTGAGTTCCAAATTCTCTCCCTTCCTCTCTAGTCCCTCATCGAGAAGGCAAGCAATTCCATATAGGTTATGTATGTGTAGTCATGCAAAACATATTCATAGTAGTAATGTTGTGAAAGAAAACTCAAGAAAAATAAAGTAAAAAAAAAGGATAGTTCAATTTGTATTTAGATACCATCAGTTCTTTCTCTGGGGATGGATAGTATTTTTCATCTTAAGTCCTTCAGAGTTGTCATAGATCATTGTATTACTGAGAATAGCTACGTCATTCAGAGCCGATCATCTCATAGTATTGCTGTTACTTTGTATCCAGTACATTTCAGTTTGCATCAACCCATGCAAGTCTTTCCAGGTTTTTCTGAGAGCCTCTTGCTCAACACTTCTTATAGGACAATAGTATTCCATCATAATTACATACCACAACTTTTTCAGCCATTTCCCAATTAATGGGCATACCCTCAATTTCTAATTATTTACCCCCAGAAAAGAGCTGCTATAACTATTTTTTGTACATATAGATCCTTTACATTTTTGGTTTTTTTTTTAATCTCTTTGGGATACAAGTAGTGGTATTGCTAGGTTAAAGGTATGATGGTTTTATAGCCTTTAGGACATAGTTCTAAATTGCTCCATAGAGTGGTTGAGTCAGTTTACAACTCTGCCAACAGTATATTAATGTCTTATTTTTTCCCACATCCCCTCCAATATTCACATTTACCTCTTCTGTCCTATTAGCCAATCTAATAGGTATGAGGTAGTAACTCAGAATTGTTTTAATTTGCATTTCTCTAATCAGTAGTGAGTTAGAATATATTTTCATATGGCTATAGATATCTTTAATTACTTCATCTGAAAACTGATCATATCTTTTGATCATTTATCAATTGGGGAATGATTTTTATTTTTATAAATTTGACACAATTCTCTATATGTTAGAGAAATGAGGCCTTTATCAGAGAAACTTGCTTCAAATATTTTTTTTCACAGTTATTCTCGATAACTGTATTTCTCTCCATTCTATGCCCCCCTACCCCTCATTTATTCTATTCTCACTCTCCTTTTACACTGTCCCTCCTCAAAAGTGTTTAGTTTCTGACTGCTCCTTACCCCAATCTGCCTTCTTTTCTATCACCACCACCCCCCTTCTCTTATCCCTTTCCCTTTCTACTTTCCTGTAGGGTAAGTAGATTTCTATACCCCATTGCCTGTGTAACTTATTCCCTCTTTGAACCAGATTTGAGGAGAGTAATGTTCACTCACTCTTCCTTACCATCCCTCCTCTTTCTCTCCATTATAAAAGCTTTTTCTTGCCTTTTTATGGGAGACAATTTACCCATTCTATCTCTCCCTTTCTCTTTCTCCCAGAACATTTCTTTCTCATACCTTAATTTTATTTTTTTTTAGATATCATCCTTTCATATTCAACTCATACTTGTTCTTTTTGTTCATATGTACTCCTCCTAACTACCCTAATAATCAGAAGGGTTTATGAGTTACAAATTTATCATCTTCCTATCTAGGAATGTGAACAATTTAACATTATTGATTCCTTTGTGATCTCCGTTTCCTATTTACCTTATGATGCTTCTCTTGAGTCTTGTATTTGAACGTCAGATTTTCTGGTCTTTTCATCAAGAATGCTTCAAAGTCCTCTATTTCATTGAATATTCATTTTTTTCTCCTGAAAGATTATACTCAGTTTTGCTGGGTAGGTGATTCTTGTTCTTAATCCTAGCTTCTTTGCCCTCAGGAATATCATATTCCAAGCCTTCTGATTCTTCATGTAGAAGCTGCTAAATCTTGTTTTATCCTGACTGTCACTCCACAATACTTGAATTGTTTTTTTTTTTTTCCTGGCTGCTAGAAATATTTTTCCTTTGACCTAGGAACTCTGGAATTTGGCTATAATATTCCTGGCATTTTTCCTTTTGGGATCTCATTTAGGACATAATTGCTTGATTCTTTCAATTTCTAGTTTACCGTCTGATTCTAGAATATCAGAGCAGTTTTCCCTGATAATTCCTTGAAAGATGATGTCTAGGCTCTTTTTTTTTTTTTTGATCATGGCTTTCAGGTAGTCCAATAATTTTTAAGTTATCTCTCCTGGATCTATTTTCCAAATTAGTTGTTTTTCCAATGAGATATTTTACATTGTCTTCTATTTTTTAATTCTTTTTGGCTTTGTTTTATTGATTCTTGGTTTTTCATGAAGTCATTAGCTTCCATTTGCTCCACTCTAATTTTTAAGCAATTATTTTCTTCAGTGAGCTTTTGGACCTCCTTTTCCATTTAGGCAATTCTACTTTTTAAGGCATTCTTGTCCTCATTGGCTTTGCAGACTTCTTTTGCCGTCTGGCCTAGCCTTTTTTTTTTAAGGTGTTATTTTCTTCAGTATTTTTTTGTGTTGCCACTAAGCTGTTGACTCTTCTCATGATTTTCTTGCATCACTCTCATTTCTCTTCCCATTTTTTCTTTTATCTCTCTTACTTGATTTTCAAAATCCTTTTTTGAATTCTTCCATGGCCTGAAACCAGTTTGTGTTTTTCTTGGAGGCATTGGATATTAGAGCTTTGACTTTGTTATCTTCTTCCACACGTATATTTTGATCTTCCTTGTCACCATAATAACTCGATAGCCAGACTTTTTTTCCCATCATTTGCTCATTTTCCCAGTGGATTGCTTGACTTTTAACTGTTTGTTCAAGCAGTGCTTTGCTTTCAGGATGGAGGTTTCACTGTTCCAAGCTTCTGGGGTTTTGTACAGCTGTTTTCAGAGATACTTCTAGGGACCTGGTAAGTTTTCAGTTCTTCCAAGGTGGTATGATCTAAGGAGAGGTCTTTTCTACTCTCCTGGCCTGTGCTCTGGTCTGTGAGTGACCATCAGCACTGTTTTCTACCCAGGAACTGTGAGGAGGGTCCCCACTCCACAAGCTCGCTTTGCTAGTGCTCTTCCTTGCACTGAGACTGCCACCCAGGTCCAGGACCCAGATCTGAGTGTGGGCAAAGCAGCAGAGTCCTGCCTTAATGCTAGCAAAGAGACCTCTATAATCTCCTTACCACCTGTTCAACCCCCTTACTGTCTGTGGGCCAGGAGCCCTGGAAACAGCTGCTGCTGCCACTACTGATTCAGTCACTCCCAACGCCTGCTCCTGGCCTGCTGAGGCCGGGCTGTGCTGGTGAGGCCTGCTCTGGACTGTGCTCCACTCCCACCCTGCCATGACAGACCCTTCCTGCTGACCTTCTAAGTTGTCCCTGGTGTCTGTGGGCCAAGAGGTCCAGAAACCACCACAGCTGCCAGCAATTCACCTTCCCCAAGGCCTGCTATGGGCTTACTGGGAGCTGGTCTGTGCTGGCACAGCCTGTGCTGGACTACATTCCTCTCACAGCCTGGTTCAACAGACCTTTTCTGGAGACCTTGTAAATTGTCCTGGGCCGGACATTTGTTTCACTCTGTCTTTTTATGGGTTCTGCTGCTCTAGAATTTGTTTAGAATCATTTTAAAAAGGTGTTTGGAGGGTTTTGGAGGAGACCTCAGGCAAGTCCCTGCCTTTACTCTACCATCTCGGCTGCACCCTAATTTGCTTTCTTCCTATCACTAAAACTTAGCAGTCATCGTGATTTTTATTTTGCCTGGACTTTGATGGCTCTGAAGGAGATATAGAGACTGACAACTTTGCATAGCTGTGCCTCACCTAAAGCCAATACTTGGGCATGTCAGGACATCGCTTTCTTTATCTTTGGTCCTCTTTGAAAGCAAAGGATGTGAGGGAGGATTCTGGGAAGATGGCTGTGTAGGTCAGAAAATTTCAAGCTCTCAAGATTTTCCCCCAGAAAAGAGATGAAATAGCACCTCAGGGTAAATATCGAGAAATAAAAACAAATAAGAGTAGGTGCAGAAGCAGGGCCCTCCTGGGACAATCAGAAAAGATCTGAAGAAAACTCGCAGGATGAGGTTTGGTCCCTGTGAAGAGTAAGCACCTTCAGGCTAGATTCTAGGTCCACTTAAAACAACAAACAGCAATCGCTGGGGTTAGCTGGGTTGGAGGCTGCCCTCAGCCCCAGCCACAGGAACTTTTACCCCAGGATAGTGAGGAGATTTGGTGTCTGAGTTGGGGAAGATCAAGGGAACGTCCGTTGGCAAGGAATGCCAGACCCAGCTGTGCTGCTGAGATGAGACCAGGGGTGAGAGGGAACCAGCACATGCCCTGTGAGTGCAGAAGCAGTGGGGTGGTGACTCCACTGGCTGTGGACACTTACAGTAGGCTGGACATCTTAGTTCCAGTTCCAAGACAGAGAGGAAAACTGAAGAAGGATCTGAGGCCAGAGGCACAATTCCCCATATCCCAGGACTAGAGAGATATTACAAATAAACTACTACAAATAAAAAAAGCATAGGGGAAGGAGAAAAAAATTCAAACATTGAGAGTTACTATGGAGATAGAGAAGATCGGGGTTCAGCTTCAGAGGAGGATACTGAAGCAAAGAAACCCTCTTCTAACCCAGAGAGTAATGTCAAATGGTCACCTGCTCAAAAAAGAATTTATAGAAGAACTTAAAAAAAAGACTTTAAAAATCAAATGAGACTGAGGAAAAACTAAAACTAAAAATAAAAACAATCCAAAAAACCCAAGAAGATTATGATAAGAAAGTCAACCAATTACAAAAGGAGATCCAGAATCTTAAGAAAAAAAATGACTCCTTGAAAAATCAGAATTGGGTGAGAGGAAGCCAGTGAAGTTATAAGTTACCAAGAAATAATAAAACAGAATACAAAGAACAAAAAAGTAGAAGAGAATGTGAAACATCTCATAAGAAAAACAACTGATCTGGAGAACAAACCAAGAAGATAAAGCATAAGAATAATTGGAGTACTTGAAAGCTGTGATCAAAAAAGGAACCTTGATACAATAATACAAGAAATAATTAAAGAAATTTGTCCTTAAGCATTAAAACAGTAGGGGAAAATGAAAATAGAAAAAATCCATTGATCACCACCTGAAAGAGATCCTATGAGGAACACCCGCAGGAATATTATAGTCAAATTCTGAAACCCCAGCTCAAGGGTAAAATATTATGAGAAACAACAACAACAAAATTTAATTGTGATGGTGCCACAATTAGAATCACAAAAGATCTAGCAGCAGTGACTCTAAAAGACCCCAGGTCTTGGAACACTGCTAAGCATAATCATGAATGAAAAAAAAAATGGACATTTAATGAACTGTCAAACCTTCAGGACTTTGTTTAAAAACAAACCAAAAAAAAAAACTGAACTAAATAGAATATTTGACACATAAGAGCCAAGAGAAACATAAGGTACATACAAAAGGCTAATTACAAGAGACTCAATAAGGACAGATTGTTTACTTCTTACATATGTAAAGTGTAAAACATATATCTAAGATTGTTATTAGTAATTGGGTAGTTTGTAAGAAAGATTGGGGTAGACTTAAGTATGATATGACTTTAAAAAGTAAAGCCACTTAGGAACAGCTAAAAAGAGTAATTATTTTACACAAATGAGGTATGAGAGGAAGAACTGACACAGAGGAATTAGGAGAAAAGGGCTGTTTGTTCTGAAAACCCACTTTCATTGGGAATGGTTTTAAGAGGGAACTATATATATATATACATACATACATATATACATGTATGTATATATATCTAGAAGATAAATAAAATTCTTCTAAATTCAGAAAGAAATAAAGTGCTAATGGGATAGGGAGGGGGGAGAAGATAAGAATGGGATGTCTGGAGGGGAGGGTGAGAGAATAGGTCAAAGGGGGTATAGAAGGGTGTTTAGATTTAAGTAATGGGAGGATAAGGGAAGGATTCTTCGGGGAGGCTAGGTCAAGTAATAGGAGGGCAAGGTACAAGGTAGACATAAAACAGGGGAGTTAAGAGGGATAGGAAGTAAGAGATACACTCAAACATAGAAACAAAGATCGGAAGTAGCATTTGTTAGGGAAAGTATGTCTATATATGCATATGCATATTAGTATATGTTTATCTATATATACATATATCCATGCTGAATTGTAGTCTTCAGGGGCGACAAGGAAGAAGGGGGATAAAAGAACAAAGTAAAAAGTGCCAGCAGAGAACAAAAGAAAACTAACAAGAAAGCAAAGAAAAGATGGACAACTCTCAACATGATGTGTAGTACTTATTTTTGGAAATGAAAATTTCTTACTATATATTTTGAATCCTCTCTTTTATTCTTTTCTTATTACGTATTTAAGTTTCAATATTTAAGTTTATGATATGTTTCTTTTTCTTTTCTTATTATGTATTTAAGTTCTAGTAATAATAAAAAACAAAGGATGGACAACAACAACATAATGCCTAGGACATAAAAGGTGCTGAATAAATACTCTTAAGATGACTTCTTTAAAGGCATTTAGCTAATCAATGGCAGAAACAAGAAGAGAAGCCAGGTCTTCAGACATTTAGTGTCTGCTCCTAATCCTTGCCACTATATTATGTTTTCTGTCATATTCATCAATTCATCTAGATTCCTTATCCTTTGATACGTTGAGAATGCTGATAGAGTAAATGCCCCAAGTGTTAGATTTATATTTATCTTTTCTAATTCACTCAAACCAAATGAACCACTGACTTATTCCCCTGAGTTTTCAGCCTCCTGGCCAGTGGTTTAGAATTCCCTAAGAATCATCTAAACATTCAAAGTTATAACATCATACATATCAAAACCATTTGAAATTCAATAAAAAAAAATCCACCTGCAAGCTCTCATTGAACTATGCATTGAGAGCTATTGTTTTGGCTTATAAACTCTCTCCTGATGTGGACACCACAACATCCATATATACTATTTAGCTACAGAGACCCGGGCAACCTATTCGTGTCTTTTCCTTCCCAGATGAGAAAATAACAATATCAAGAAAGTTATTTTAATCAATTATTTTATGATAAACACTCCTCGTTCTAAAGGGCTTTAGATAAAGCTTTCAATTTCTGGAAATATTTTTGATCAATGTATCCCTAAATCCCAGGTGGCCCTAAGTCCTTTCCATTTGTCATTTACTATAAAGCCTGGATCTTACCATAATAATTGCTGATTAAAAGGAGGCCACCTCATCCATAACTTCATTATTGCAGTATTAGCAGGGAAAATATATGGTAAGCCAATGATCTGCAAGCAAGCCAAGGCAAATTTACGACACAAGATACTGTATTGATTTTGATGGGAACAAAAGCAGAGAAGGTCAATAGTATGGCATCCAGAGCCATTACTGGGTGGGAGAGAGGACTAAATCAAAATGAGTGATTACATTTTTTTAGCCATTTTATGCTATGTTCTAGCAGCCTCATAAATGACCCCATATTATGGTGTCAGGATTTTGTAGGAAAAGTACACAAGGACCATGGTAGAAAATTCAATCCTGAGTAGATTGCCTCTTGAATAATGGACCATATGGAGAGCTTACTGTTTTAATTATGGAAATAGCTCAAGGATGTATGAGATGTGCACTTTTTAATAAAGCATAAATAGTAAACACCAAATTTTAAGAGCTTTAGCTTTCTGGCGTGTGTGCATACGTGTGTGTGTGTGTGTGTGTGTGTGTGTGTGTATTATCCCCTACTTTCTGATGAGCTAGGCTGTCTTTCCCATGTTGCCCTTGCACCTTTGCCTTGCTCTTAGGTGCTACATAGTAAAGTTCAGCTTCAAAATTTGGGTTACAGTAGGATGAATCTTTAAGGACCAGAGAGTATAGAAACAAAACAGCCACCTTCAAAATGTGGCTGTGCCTATAAAAGGTTCTAAGGATTAATTACCAATTAAATTTTCCTTAAATTGTTTTTTTCAAACTTTTCCCTTGTATAGGTTCCTTGCTTACATTATGATTTACTGACTCTGCCTTTTAGGTTTAAAGACCTCAAGTTGAAAAGGACCTTGAAGATCTGCTAGTCTAATACTATTTTTACAGGTGAAGAAACCGACTCATAAAGGTGAACAGTGTTGTCATAGTCATGCACTTCTTTCAGATTATACCTAGATATTGAGTCAGAGAAAAGAAGAAAATTCAGTTGTCTTTGTTGAATAAAATATCTGAAGTAGAGATTGGACAAAGGAAGGAAACTTGAAAATTTGGAAAGTTGATAGCTATTTCTGAGCTTTCGGGGCATGTTTCTTGCTTCATTTCAGGACCAGGGGAGAAATTGATCTATTAAACTTGCTGTATTATTCTGCTGATATTTAGTTATTGTTATGACTGTCAGTACATGTTGATTTCCCCAGAAGTCTCTAGTAATGATTTAGGGTAGAAGGACTGGTGTAACAGCTAGGCAGTTACGGCTCCACTTAGACCCTTCACGCCGTGCTTCTCTTTCCTTCAGAGCAATGTTTTCTCTTTCTCTTAAGTACCAGAATGTCTAGGAAGTGGAGAGAATTGAGCCTTTTGGAGCTGGAACTGTGAATATGCTTTGTGATGATTTAATGGTGGCTAGCCCCAGAGAAGTTATTCATTTCTTCAAAGAAACTGCGCTTGCAATTCCAGTATCTATGTAAGTGGTTCAATCTCACATTACAGTATGGGGGTAACTGAAGAAGGTATGAAAATGTCCCATGATACAGCCAATTATGGCTTTTTTCAATAAAAATAGATTCTATAAAAATAACCACATAAACCATTGCTACTAGCTAACATTTATATAGCACCTACAATATACTAGACATTGTGCTATGCTTTTTACAAGTCTAATCTCATTTCTTCCTCATAACAACCTGGGGAAGTATGTGCTGTTATTATCCCCATCTACAGATGAGGAATCTGAGGCAAATAGCGGCTAAGTGACTTCCTTAGAGTCATACAGTTAGTAAGCATCTGAGGCTGTATTTGAACTTCAGGCCCAAGGCTCTATCAACTACACCACCTACCCGACCCATTCAATTAATATAGCACCTACTTTGTAGAAGGTAATCTGTTAGGCACAAGGGTGCAAAGACAATAAAGAAGAGCTACTACCTTCAAGTCACTTTCATCATGCTGGGAAGATACAACATATGGATAGATTAATCAATTCAAGGCATATACAAAATAACAGGGGATAGAAATATTTCTAATAACCATAAGGATTGGGAAAAGATCTCATATAGGAGTTGGTACCAGAGGAGAGCCTTGAAGGAGGTTAAGTATTCCAAGAGATGAATGTGAGGAGCTAAAGGATTCCAGTATGGTGGAGGGGTGCAGGAGTGGAGAAGTAGTAAGGGAACAGCCTTGGGAAGGCATGAGGAAGGTAGATGGTACATCATGTATGAAGAGAAGTAAGCAGATTGTCTGAAATCACTAATATACAATCACTCTAATCACTATATTTCAATAAAAAAAGGAATATATACCAAAGTTTCAAAGATACTTAGATATTGGTGTATAAATTACTTGAGACAAGCAATAATTTTTTTTATATAGTTTCATTTTGTGACAGCAATGATTAAGAGTGTGTGTGCTTCAACTGATAGTAAGCTGATGCAGAATGTCTGAATCTGACCAAATGAAACCAGACTAAGCAAGTTTCTTCACTTTTTTTTGGCGGGAGGCGGAGGGAAGGCAGGACAATTGGGGTTAAGTGATTTGTCCAAGGCCACACAGCTAGTAAGCGTGTCAAGTGTCTGAGGCCAAATTTGAACTCAGGTCCTCCTGACTCCAAGGCCGATGCTCTACTCACTGTGCCACCTAGCTGCCTCTAGTTTCTTTGCTTTTAGTTTTTTTGTCAGATGGATGTTAGATTTTATGCCATATGCAGATGTTTCATTGCTCTCTTCTGTTTTGTCTTTAATTCTGTGATTTTAAGAATTTACACCAAAGCAAGGGGCAATTGTAGCTTTTACAGAGCACTTCAAGGACTATTAGAGATACCACAATGGCTGTTGATGTGGAAAAGTAAAGCATTTTAAGGATCATTCAAGACCACAATGAAATAGCATTGGTCAAACAAAGCACAAAAGAAAATTAAGTTTAAAATTAAGAACAACACCAACAACTAATAAGCTGTTGTTGTAAAAACAGCCTAATTAATCCAAAGGAAAATAAAACAGACCTTCAGAAGAACCTGGCAGCTGGAGAGATCCTCCATAGATTTCTCGAAGGTGAAAGAAAAAGATGTAAAAAGCAACTGCTACCTGTTAGGAAGAAAAAAAATAACATTCTTGTCACAGGCAAGACAACATAAAGATTAGAATCCTGAAGAAAGGAAAAGGGCAATTTTTATTGCTGGAACTCACTTTTTCATTCAAGGCTATACAAAAACCATTGCTAGAACAAGCCCAGATGAGCCTATAAGATCTTATATTTTTATCAGACTCTAAAACAACCAACCAAAATTGTTTTGGGGATGTTTTACTTCCAGATGGCTTAGAAATCTTGTCTCTATCAATGATGAAATCTAATTAATATGTTAATGTCATGAGAAGCAAAATGGTTCTAGAATTATAGAAATTCCCGAACTGAGATGAAATACTGAAGCACGGTTCCCCCCCCCCCGCCCCCGCTTATCTCCCTCTCTAACTGTTCACCCTTCCCCTTTTCCCCCTTCCCCTCCTCCCCCTCCACCCTTTCTTCTTCCTCCCTTCCCCAGCCTAGATGATGCCATGGTGGAGATGGCCAAGGATGCCAGGGAGCCTGAGGAGGCTGACATCACAGGGCTGTCCCAGGACATGTTCTCCTAAATGGCTACCTGATGGGTGAGCTGACAGTCACCAGTGAAGACTATAAAATTCTGGAAAATATGAACAAACTGACTAGCTTGAAGTATCTAGAAATGAAAGATACTGCAGTAAACATAAGTAGAAACCTAAAGGCCTTAAACCAGAAATACGCAGCACTTCAGCCTTTTCTGGATCAGATCACTCTGATTGAGGAGCAAGTAGCAGCTCTTGAGCAGGCAGCTTACAAGTTAGATGCATATTCAAAGAAACTAGAAGCAAATACAAGAAGTTAGAGAGGCGATAAGAGAATTGTTTCGCACAAAGGTGTTAACTACAAGAATGTTTCATAAGAGCTGAAATAAGTGGGATGAAACTTATCACTACTCTTCAATTCCTAAAAAGAAGCAGGGTGCTGACCCAAGGAGAATCCCAGCCCCCACCTCTTGCCACCCCGTCCCCCATGTTTTCCTAAACCTGTACCCCCTGGAACCTCATCTTATCATATGCTTCCTAGTGTGCCCTGAACCAAAGCTCAGAAATCAGAATCGACTTGATCTAGAGCAGACACAGATGAGAGGCTCTCATCTCCCTGTTTCCTCCCTTCTTCCCTCCTCTAGCCACTCCCTCCCTTCATAACCTGTTCTTGAACTTACATAATAAATGTGGACTTCGACCCTGAAGGAAAAAAGAAATACTGAAGCATGACTTACCCCATGCCACTAAAGTCAAGAAACTTATGCAAAAGGTAGAAATAAACATAGTTTAATGTCCTTGGGACTGGTCTGATTTAAACTCCCCTGAAAATCTACATTCAAGGCTAGACTTCGAAAAATAGGGCTTTAAAAAATATTTAATATCTACTGTGATAAATTGTAGTTTCATGATAGATGATTAAAGAATGTGTCAAAATTTTGTGAACTCAGTGCTAAGTTATGTAAAACCAGTGATTGCAGAAAAAACAATGCATATTAAATGGTTCCTTTTAAGATGTAAAAAGGTATGATTATTTATGACAACAAATTTAATTGTTTTATTTTGTTCCCATTCATTTATGCAGCACAGGGAACTAATTCACCATCTTTCTCACTAAACTACTATAGTACTGTACTTGGAGTCAGAAGATCTTTTTTTGAATCTTGCTTTTGTTCCTTGATAATTGTATGTTTTCAGAGGTTAGAAGGGAAGTATCCTTTCTGAGTCTCAGTTTCCAAACACTTTGTAAAGTGCTATGTAAATGTGACATCATAATTAGTCATCACTTATTTTACTCTATAGCTAATGCTCCTTCAGTGTAAATTGAACTCACTCTGAATTTTCCATTGAAATCAAAATTCTACTAGGACATGCACTTGTTTAGAAGCAAGTAGATGGATACTCAGCGGATAGAACAGTTTCAGACACAACTCTCTGTGTGATCATGGGCAAGTCATTTAACCTATATCTGCCCCAGTTTCCTCGTCTTAAAATGGACACAATAATAGCATCTGTTTCCAAAGGTTATTGTGAAAATTGAATTAGAGAACATTTTTAAAGTTCTTTTTCACTTTAAAGTGTAATGTAAATGTTAACTATTAATATTATTTTTTTCATAAAGCATTTAAGACAGCAAGCAGTAGCTTGAATGAATGTTTCACCCCTTTGTTTAGTCCTTTAATAATAGTAATCACTCATATTTATGTAGTGCTTTCAGATTTACAGAGTCCTCAGAGTTGAGTGGAATTATCTCTTTAATTTCTAAAGTATCTAAGTATAACAACAGCTTTGCGGGTCTCCAAAGGCTATGGTGTCATCTCCCACGAAGTGGCCCCAGGTTCTGCGCATCCCAAATTTCAATACTGTGGGAGCCTAGAGAGAGGGATGAGGTAGAAGTTACCATCACAGAGATGATCAGGAGAGAGACAGACAGACAGAAAGAGACAAAGTCTAAGAGAAAAAGTCCAGGATGAAACTCTAGAGTATATTCACAATTGGAAGGTGATGATATAGATTATGGTCCCACAAGGAAATGAAGAAGTAATCTGACAGGTAAGAAAAGAATCAAGAAAGAGCAGCACCACAAAAATCCAAAGAGGAGAGAGTATTCAGGAAAAGGTGGTGATCAACAGTGTGAAATGACCTAGAGAAGTTATATTTTTTTTAAAAAGACAAAAGAAAGGCCATCAGATTTAGCAATTAAGAATTTATTAGAAATTTCAGAGAGCAGTTTCAGTTGAGTAAAGAAGTTGGAACAAAGGGTTGAGAAATGAGTGAGTGGAGAAGACAAGTAAAGGCAATGAATGTAGCCTACTGTTTTCAGAGCCCTAAGACTAGTAGCAGGCCCTCTCTAAGCTGGAAACAGATGATTTGAGGCATTTCTTACTCACCCAGTGGGGAAATCCCCATGTTGAACTTCTTTTCCTGGTAGAGTTCATAAGCTAATAATGAGAAGCAGGTCGAGAAAGTTCAGAGAAAATCTAGAGATGTCACAGAAAAAGGTTTCAGGAGTCAACACTAGGAAGACCACTACTAATCCAATACAAAAGACCAATTTTGAAAAGGAATTTAAAAATAATTAAAAAAATAATTTACTGTAATTTCTTCTCTCTACACAAATGTGCATTAAATACAATTAACAAAAAAGGGGGAGGGTTCAGGGTCTTTTCTTGTTGTTTCTGGCTTTCTATACCCCCAACCTCAAGTCTCAGAGAAAATCTTAAAGAACACTTTTATTTGATTTGTTTAGTGTTCCTATAAGGAATTATAAAGTCACTGAACCTACAAAGTAGATGAGGTAAATAATAGTCATTTATTTCTCCCTGTTCAATTGAAATATTCAAAACACAAATATCCATAATTATATGAAATAGTAGCCTATAACTGCAACTTTCTCTCCAAGGAAGTTAATACGTTAAAACCAAAACAAGAAACATTTTATGGGACTAGTGAACAGTCTTTTCAACTTTTTTTCTACAGTCTATACTTTCTTAACAATTCCCACAAGGTGTATGCTTTCTGGTAAGTCAGGATCTGGTTTGGACTAACCCACCTGTCACCGGTTACTTTTTTCTCCAAGAAGCATGTAGTTACGAAAAAATCTTCTAGCTATCACAGCTCCTACTTAGGAACCCAGAACTCCCAGACTCCTAAATTAGCTATTTCTGAAAAGTCCATCTCTCATGATTATTGTTCAGTGACTTATAGTCAGACCAAGAAACATTGGGGGAAAAAAAGTATTCAGGGCCTTGAGATCCAGGTTCAGGGTTGGCTAGACTGTTCATGTGGATGCTGCTTCCATAGCAATCCAGGGAGGAGGACCTCACTCAATCTTCACAGAAAGTTAAAAACAATCCCCACACAGCAGATGGGAAGATAAATTCCACCACAGGACAAACTCACTTCTTTTAAAATCTTCTGAGTGGGCTTCTTTTCCTGATTTAGAGGCCAATATTTTTGATGCAGTTCCTCCTTCCATCATAAAATATAGATGTCACAGACTTACTAGGAGACTAGTCAGAAACAATGACTGTGTATTTCTTTTAACGAAGAGTTGAAAACACTGTCTTAACTTCTAGTAGGGCAAAGCATATGCGCTGAAAGGATCACCTCTACTATATAAGTAAATACAAAACTTATGCAAGAAAATAAAATTAGTTAATGTCTAGGGAAGAGGAATCTCAGAGACTATCAATTGAGGGATCAGAAAAGTTGCCTTGTAGGAGGTGGTACCTGAGATGAGCTATGAAAGAAGCTAGGGATTCTAATAGGCAGAGATGAAGATCGATGAATTCTAAGCATGTGGGACAGCATGTGCAAAGCCATGAAGTTATGAGATGATATACTATATGTGAAGAACAGCAAGTAGACCAGTTTGAATAAACTACAAAGTGCATGAAGGGAAGTAATGTGTAATATATTTGCACAAAGTGGGCTAGTGACAGACTATGACTACCTTTAAATGCCAAATTGGGTACTTTATATTTGATTTTCAAGGCCATAGAAGCTTTGTAACATAGAAGAGTGACATGATTAAACCTTTGCTTTAAGGGACTCATTTTAACAGATTTATGGATTATAGATTAGAAAAGAGAGAGGTTAGAGGCAGGAAGAACAAGGAAGCAATATTAATAAAGAGTCAACTGCAGTAAAACTTGATGAGGTCATGAGCTACCATATTACTAAAATGAATTTACAAATCCAAGATAGATTATGGAAATATAAATGGCAAGTTATGGCCACTGATTGGCTATATGGGAGTGAAGGAAAGTAAGAGTAAAGATTCAAGATTGGTGCCAAAATTGTGAACCTGGATTACTAGAAGGATGGTGGCACTTGCAATACAAATAAGGATGTTCAGAAGAATGACAGATTTGGGAGGAAAGATGATAAGTTTTCTTTTGGACACGTTGAGTTTGAGATACTAGTGGAATATCCTGTTTGAAATGTCTAATAGAGCAACTGATGATGCAGAACTAGAGCTCAAGAGACTAAAGCTGGATACATCTAGATCTGAGAGTCACCTACATAGAGATGATCATTGAATCCATGATATCTGTTAAGAATATCGATAACACATAAAGAAAAAAGAAGACAATGCATAGGACAGTTCCTTGGGGTATACTCTCAGTTAGAAGGTGGGTCATAGATAATAATACACAAAAAACAGAAATAAGTTATAATACATGAATGTATGTAATACTATTGTGCTGTTAAAAAAAAGATCAGAGATGCTTTCAGAGAAACCTGGAAAGTTCTACATGAACTGAGGCAGAAAAAAGTGAACTAGGCTACCTTATAACAACATTATCAAAAGGTGTAACTTTGAAAAACTTTGGAATTCTGATGAGTGAAATCATCATTTGTGATTCCAGATGACCAATGAAGATATCTACCTTCTGACAGAGAAGTAATGGACTAAATATACAGCTTGAGGCAAACATTGTTGTAAATGGCCAATGTAGGATTTTTTTTACTTGACAATGAATATTTATTACAGAGGATTTCTTTTTCTTTTTCTTTTCTTTTAGGCAATGGTGAGAGGGAGAAAAATGTTTCATAATTGAAAAAAATAATTTGAGAAAAAAATGAGGATTGGCCAACAGGCAAGAGGAGAAACAAGAGAGAACAGTGCCACAAAAACCCAGAGAGGAGAAAGTATCCATGAGGAGAGAATAGTAAGAAGTGTCAAAAGCTATAAAATAATGAAGGTTAAGGATGATTTTTAAAAAGTCATCATATTTGACAATTAACAAATCACTGGTAATGTTAAAGAGGGCAGTTTTAATGTAGTAATAGTCAGAAGCCATATTCCAAGGGATGAGGAGTAAGAACAGCGAAAATGGACACAAGAAGTGTTAACAGCTTTTCTCAGAAGTTTGGCTATAAAAGAGAGGAGAAATATTTAATTACAACTTGGTAGGAGGGATCAAGTGAAGGAGTTTTAAGCACCAGTGAGTCCCAGGAATATTTTTAAGCAGCAGGAAAGGAATTAGTGAATAAATACGGAAGCTATGTGTGTGTTTGTATGTGTGACTTAGACAATCTTCTGGAAGAAGCAAGAGGGAATTGGAACGATCATACAAAGCAGAGGTTTTGCCTTTGGCAAATAAAGAAAAGGCTTTAAGAAAGAAAAAAAACGTGAGTAGGGGAGGGTCATGTTGAGAGGGTTTGAGGTTTAAAATAGTTCAGAAGGAAGAACTTAGGATAGGTGGCCTTTATTTTCATAGGAATCAAGGTCTTTATTTAAGAAGGATATGAGAAAGAGTCTGAAAAGGAGTTTCCGAAAAAGCCTCTGTGGAGAACTCAACAGAGATCAACAGGGAAGAGTAAAATTATTACCTTCCACCAGTGAGGGGCCATTTGAGATCAGAGGACACAGATGTGCAGTTGATAAGTCAACACAGTTATATGACTTCCTCATGCACTGTTCAGAAGCTTCTGAGTAGGGGCATAGAAAGCAGACGGAGGAGATGATATAGAGTTGTGGTTTGGAATGGTATGTATGAGCACCCAAAGAGAATGGCATAAATCTGGATGGGTTTATTATAGGGTTAATATTGAGAAGGAAAGAAAATGAAGACGACTTAAGAGAAGGTTGTAGGAGACTGTTGGTTATGATGAGAGGTTCAGCTCATAAGAAATTCAGAATTCTTGATCATGAAAGTCAAATACTTGTGAATGATGGAGAGATCAAGGATATGACTATCCCTATGTATGGATGAGATAGAGTGAAGGTGTAGGTCATGGAATTTGAGGAGATTGATGAGCTTGGAGGCTAGAATATTTGAGGTAACATCAACATATAAAAGACCTAAAGAAGAAGGGGAAAAGTTGAAGTGGAGAAGAAGATGGCGATCCAGGTATAGAAGTCTTTGAGAGATGAACTGGAGGTTAGTATGTAACTGCCAAAAATATCTAGATACCTATGATTATGTAACTGAATGGAATGTACCTCAATGGAGAAGATGGTGCTGAGCCATAGTAGCAAAGGAACGTTCCAGAAATGGCAATGGGGAGCAAGGATTATACCTCTTCCTCTAGGGCCAGGGTGGGAACATGAGAGAAGTACCAGGAGAAGAGATCTAAGATAAAAGGAAGTTTATTAATAATAATATAGGAGCACCAGAGAGCACAATGGAAGAAGAAGTGCTGGGCTGATACTTAGGAGACATAAAAATTGATGTGAATTGGGAATGAGAGAACTGGAAGTGGTGGCAAGGGATAGTTTTTGCTTAGGTACAAGTGATTCTGCATCATTACGAATCGAAAAAATAAGAGGCAAGGGTTTGTTAGCTATAGGATAGGGATATATTACTTTTTCTACCAAGGCTTCTACCCTCAAGTTTTTAGAATGGTAGAATTTCTTTTCTGTGCTATTAGGTAAGAGGGGAGATAGGACATTATGTAAGAGGCCCTGAAGATAAAGTACTAGCAGGAATATGGATGGTGTAGGTCTAGTTTTGGTCTTTGTCCTCTACTACAGGTCAAATATTGGAGTCTCTCGTCCTAGAGATGATGACTATACAGCTTGTATTCCTAATCTGAGAGGTGAGGGGTCTGATATCTAAAGTTCAACTCCAAGAATGGGTCCTGAGGTGAGAGATGTGGTAGGACCAAAGACTTGGACTAGCTCTCATCCAGTAATAAAAGCTCTGGCCTGATCTCAGTATGATAGTATTAGACAGGTAGGAAGTAGTATTGAGGTAAGAAATCAAAGCAGAGTAACATTAGACCCCAGCCTAGTAGATTCCCAACAAAAGTCTAGGGAAACGACTCATATACTCATATTAAAGGATGATGATGGCTTTGTAGATGTCTGCTTGCAGAAGCAAATTAGGCCTCTTCTAGGCCTCTTTGCTGACCTCTTTTCCCCTTTGAACTAAACTCAATTTTATTATTGCTTCCTACTGATTCTGATCTCTTCCGTACTACTGTTACTGAAATATCAACTTTGTGTAGTTTCACTTGAGACTACAGCAAAACCTCATTGATTTAAATTTGGCTACTTAGGGATTAAGGTCATTCAGAGAAGGGCTGAACTAATAGTCACCTTTTCTTTGTCTATGAAATAAGGATTTTCTAAACAAATGAATAATGGAAAGAAAAATGAGAGAGAGGAGGCTTAAAATAAAAACATCCTCATGTCAGAAGCATCCTTTTACTTACAAAATATTTTAATATAGTCATTCCGAAGTCAATTTTATGTGTTCGTTAAGGCAAGTTTGATGCAGACCACTATTCGGAAATAATCTCTACTATCTCCCACCCTCTATCTGAATCATTCTTAGAAATAGGCATAAGGGATGGGCCTGGGATTTCATTTTTATAGGGAATTCCAGGATGAGGGTACTTCTGCACTGATGTGTATCAGAACCTTCCGTCTCTACAATTTAGAGTTTTGAGTTAGTGTACAGAAGTAAAGGCAAGTCTTCTCCTGCAGTGGTCTGAATTAACGGTATGTGCTCATATTAAATAATCATTCATTCCAAAGATGTGCATTATTTCCTTGAAACTTTTCCTTCAGCATCTCCTTTACGTCTTCTCAACCTTGGGTTTCTGTTTGAACATAATGTTTGTCCATCTGACTGGGATCAATGGAAATTTTGCAAAAATTCCCTCTTTTCTTAACTCTTCAAAGCGTGCCTTAGTACAGTGTCTTTGGCTTAGAGACATCTTATAACAATGAACGAGAGACTTGCTGAGCTGAATGCTAAGTTCACTCACTCTTCACCGTCTATATCTGCTGCTTCAGTTTATCGAGCCTCCTTTTCCATGCTTATTCTGAAACTCTCTACTTTTGCCCAAGGAGTTCAGCCTAGGATCTCTACCTCCCTTGTCACAGATCCCAAGCTCATCATTCTAGAGCTGCAAGGGACTTTGATGGCCATTGAATTCAATCCCCTCATTTTACAAATGAAGAAGCTGGGACACAGAATGGCTAATTGACTTTTCCAGTTTCGCAGAGCTAAAAAACGTCTGAGGGACTCAGGTTTTTCCTTTGTACTCTAGGTTTCATTGATCTGTTCCTCTGAAATCCAAAGCAATTCCAATATGTATTGCAGAATTAAACAGTTACAATACACTGGCATAGTTTTCAATTTTAAACTCTTCATAGACAATTGATACCATTGTAAGAGGCCTATAAGTGAATGATATGTGCATTATATACCTCAGTGATGCAGCCATATTGCCTCCAAGACTTTTTGTGAAATCGGTTGGAAAAACAAAACAAGAAAGCAAAACACCCTATATCTAGTGACAAAGAATCAGTTAAACCTGGTGGGCATCTTTCAGGTAGAGCTGAAAATTAACTGATCTAACTCCAATTCTCTCTTCATTTGACTTTGGGGGTATCATGTATCAGAAAAGTACTTCTAGATCTCTGGTTCTTAATTAAACATGATCTATTCTATTTCAAATGTTTTTGGACTTATTTCCTTTCTCACAGAGTACTTAGCAAAGGATATATTTACTCATGACCCTCAATGGCCTCCCGATTGGGATCTCACCCAAACCAGGAAAAGAAAAGTTTTCATAGACATCTCATGAATAAATGAATATGATGAGAGGAAGCCACAGGGAAAGGCATAAGTATTTGTTATTATTTGTTAAGGAAACAGGAAGGCAGAGTAAACTTATAAATTGTCTGTAGTTACTGCAGAAAGAACACTTGACAATTATTTGGCCATTTCATTAGATGGTAGAACAAATGGAAAGAAGACTGCTTTGGTACTTTAAACTTAAGGAGAAGGTGGGTTAGGTTTTAGAGTGGTCCAGGGATATCAATGAATAGATTAAAAAGCTTTTTTAATTGCTTACTATGTGCCAGGCACTGTGTCAAGTGCTGATGTTAGAAAGATAAAAAATAAAACTTCCTCTTCTCAGGGATGTTAAATTCTATTGCAGGAGAAAAATGTACATAAAGAAGTGTGTTAAAATGAATGAATATGAGGTTTTTTTTTAAATTTTGAGGGGAAAGCACTTGCAGCTAGGGAAATCAGGAAAGTTTCTTTGTAGGGTTCACTTGAATAGAGCTCTGAAGGAGACAATGGATTCTAGTGGGTAAGATGGATTTCCGAGTATAGTCTAGGTCTATGGAACATCCACTACAAAAGGAGATAGATTGTACTGTGTGAGGATTAGTAAAAGGCAGTTTAGCTAGATGGTAGAGTGAGAGAGAGGGAGTAATTTTATAGTAAGGTAAATTGAGGCTAGGTTGTGAAGGACTTTAAGAGCTAAATAGAAAAGATTGTGTTTGATACTAAAGGCAATAAGGAGCCACCGGAAAATTGTGCTGTCAGACCTGCACTTGAGGAAAATCACTTTGACAAGAGCATGGTGGATGGAATGGAGAGAATGATGAATGAATCTATGCTGGTGGTCTTTGTACGATATCAACTTATTCATGTCATAGATGCAAGATATCCACATATGTAAAACATTAACACGATTCATGTGTCATTTGTTTTATGCAGCTCTTAACTTCCCAATCCTAGAGAAAATTTGAAGCCTATATTCAAGATGGCATAGGAAACCATTGAACTAATAAGTAAAGAAAAGCCTTTCTAGTTAACATGGTTTTCTTTCAGCCCTAGGCTATTAGATCTTCTTTGAAAATAGCCCTTTCTCTTCATATTCTAGACCGTTTTTAAAAGCAGGAGTGAAAAGTATATGATTGGTTTATTCTTTTTTCTCTTTTACACTAAATTTTCAGTTCCTTAAGATGATCACCTGAGGGAGTAGTTGACGGTTACTTTCATTTTTTCTAATCAGCTTGAGGAAATGGTTTCTGAGGTCCCCTTATATGTGTGTGTTTGTAATTTTGCTTTGACATAGAAGTACCTTTCCCTCCCTTCACTTTTGTTGGGTAATACAAGAGTGAGCTGTGCCCTTCTGCCTTTTTCCCCCCAGGCAGAAATAGAAATCTAAATATTCTTTTGCTTGCCTGGTTTGTTTTGCTTAAGAGGTATTCTTTGATAGCCTGATCCAAAGCATAGGAAGCCAAGCTGATAACTCCTATTTCCTAGAGAACTATTTTCTCTGCAGTTACCAAAATTAGCCACTACTACTGGATTCTAGCATTTCCCATGAACATTGTTGGTATTGCCAGGGGGAACCTAGAAAATATTCCCAAAGATTACGAAGGCTTAGACAAGAAAATGTGAGGAATACAGAATCTTTGAACTATAGACCGATGAGCTTGAATTAAATTGCTGCGAAAAACAGTCTGGGATATGTGATTAAGGGCATGATTTTTTATACTCTTAGAAAGAAAAGATCACTAAGAGCAAGGATGGCTTCATCAAAAGCAAGTCATGCTAGGACAACCTCTTTTTTTACAGGGTTATAAGAATAGTAGATCAAAGGAATGTATGTGGTATGTGAGGCTCTGTGACACATTCAAAGTGAGGCCTTGGTTAAGAAATAATCTGTAAGTAAAATGGCCTACATCCTGCCAGCTGGGAAAGGCCCTACCTGAGCAAGGCTTCTTGAAGTGGGCTAATGAGTTCAAGTCACCAAGGCCAGATGAAATACATCTCACTGTATCGAGAAACAACTATAACACTGATATGTGAGTGTGATTTTTGAGCCGTGCTCAGTGATTGCATGACTGGAGTTAAGTATATATAGTCTTACTTTTCAAAGGTGTGAAGGTCAATTTTTCAGACTTCAGACCTGTGAGCTTGAATTAAATTGCTAGAAAAGCCCTAGAATGGGTTATTAAAGGCAGGCTTTCTGAACACTTAGAAAGCTAGGCAATGACCACTAAGCTCCAGATGGTTTCATCAAAAGCAAGTCATGTCAGAACACCAAAATTCCTTTTTTATTTTTGATGGGGTTATAAGAAGTATAGCTTAAGAGAATACTGTCATCATAATGTTCCGAGATTTCAATAAGATACTTGAGAAATCTGTCTGAATATTTTTGTGTACAAGAAAGAGAGATATAGGTTATAAAAAAAGTACAAGGAGATTTGGAATTGATCAAACAACTGAAGAGAAACAGTGGATGTCAATGGATTGATGTTTCTAGCTCCATCTAGGATAAATATTTCTAGCAGAGTGTTAAAGACATCTTTATCCTTCAACTTTTTTCTGATCAGATTGATGCCTTTGATTAAAGCATAGCTTTAATGTTTAGAGTTTGAGTATGACACAAAGCTAGAAGGCATAGTCAATACATTGAGTGACAATTGTGATTCAAAGGCACACAGAATAATGAGCTGAATCTAATAAGATATATTTAGTAGGCATTAAAGCAAATAACTAGATTGGGTTTAAAAATTGACTATACAACTGCAATGAAGTTTATTTGCAGAAGTCAAAGAAGTTTAAATAAACTATTACATGAGTATGATTCAAGTGTGAGAGAAAACAATGACTGCATGCAAAAAATTTCAAATTAACAAAAGAAATAAAAAACATAAAAAACTGAATCAAAGCTAGTAAAACTGAATAATCCAAGAAGAAATCCTAAAGGTGGGAAAATACTTTGATCTCAAAGATTTACTAGTGAGTTCAATTGAATGTTTTAAAAATAATTACTAGAGCCCTTCTTGGGGAGCAAAGCCAAGATGGCATCTGGAAAGCAGGGACTTCTGTGAGCTCCCCACAAGGTCCCTCCAAAAACCCATAAAAATGGCTCTGAACAAATTCTAGAACTGCAGAACCCACAAAATAGCAGAGGGAAGCAGAGATCCAGCCCAGGACAGCCTGGATGGTCACTGGATGAGGTCTATCCCACACGGAGCTGGGAGCTGAGGGGAGCAGAGCTCAGCGTGGGTGGCAGCAGGACCAACCAGACAGGGAGCCAGGCGGAACAGACCCTAGCACCCTGAATCAGTGAGCTGTGGCAGTTACCAGACTTCTCAACCCACAAACACCAAAGACAACAGAGAAGGTTAGTGGGAAAAGGTGCAGGAGACTGAGTTTGAGGTTTGGCCACCACCTTAGAGGCAGGGGGTGGTGCAGCTACAGAACTACAGCTGTAGTTACTTCCAGCCCCAGGCCCACCTGGTGGGAGGAATTAAGTGGCAGATCAGAGCAGGAGTGCAGAGCCTTCTTAAGATTTGCATCAGGTCCAGGTTGGTGGTTCTTGAGGAAGGAGGAGTGCTGGTGTGGCAGAGCTGGCTGTATAGAAATAGCTCTGAAATCAACAGTGCATCCCCTCAAGCTTGGAAGAAGGTATTCTTTGTTCTAGAAGCAGTCATACCCCACTGAAAAACTCAAGGGTCAAGTAAGTTGGTTGGGAACATGGCCAG
>CM053622.1:560833502-560877213 GCA_028646595.1 Phalanger gymnotis
CAGATCGCCTCTTCAAAAAGATCCCAAAAAGAAAACTCCTAGGAACATTGTCACCAAATTCCAGAGCTCCCAGGTCAAGTAGAAAATACTGCAAGCAGCCAAAAAGAAACAATTTGAGTATTGTGGAAAAACAATCAGGATAACACAAGATCTAGCAGCTTCCACATTAAGAGACCAAAGGGCTTGGAATACAATATTCTGGAGGTCAATGGAGCTAGGATTAAAACCAAGAATCACCTACCCAACAAAACTGAGTATCATGGCAAAATACGGATTTTCAATAAAATAGAGGACTTTCAAGCTTTCTCAGTGAAAAGACCAGAGCTGAAAAGAAAATTTGACTTTCAAATACAAGAATCAAGAGAAGCATGAAAAGGTAAAAAAGAAAGAGAAATTGCAAGGGACTTACTAAAATTGAACTGTTTTGTTTACATTCCTACATGGAAAGATGATGTGTATGATTCATGAGACCTCAATATTGTAGAAGCTGAAAGGAATATGCATATATATATATGTGTGTGTGTGTGTATGCATATATATACATACGTGTGTGTCTATGTATGTATATATGTAGGTGTGTATACATTTATGTGTGTATATATATATATATATATATATATATATATATATATATATATATATATATATATATATGTAGCCAGAGGGCACAGGGTGAGTTAAATATGAAGGGATGATATCTAAAAAAATAAAATCAAATTAAGGGATAAGAGAGGAATATATTGAGAGAGGGAGAAAGGGAGAGATAGAATGGGGTAAATTATCTTGCATAAAAGTGGCAAGAAAAAGCAGCTCTCTAGGAAGGGAAGAGGGGGCAGGTGAGGAGGAATGAGTAAATCTTGCTCTCATTGGATTTGATCTGAAGAGAGAATACCGTACACACTCAATTTGGTATCTTACCCTATAGGAAAGAAGGAGGAAGAAGATAAAAAAGGAGGGAAGATAGAAGGAAGGGCAGGCAGGGGGAGGAGGTAATCAAAAAGAAATACTTTTGAAAAGGGATAGGGCCAAGGGAGAAAATTCAATAAAGGGGGATAGGTTAGAAAGGAGCAAGACATAGTTAATCTTTCACAACATGAGTATTGTGAAAGGGTTTTACATAATGATACGCATGTGGCCTATGTTGAATTGCTTGCTTTCTTAGGGAGGGAGGGTGGGCGGGAAGGGAAGAGGGGAGAGACTTTGGAACTCAAAGTTTTAAAAATAGACGTTCAAAAACAACAACAGTAAAAAAAAGTTTTTGCATGCAACTAGGAAATAGGATACATAGGCAATGGGGCGTAGAAATTTATCTTGCCCTACAAGAGAAGAAGGGAAAGGGGAATGGGAGGGGAGTGGGGTGACAGATGGGAGGGCCGACTAGGGAATGGGGCAACCAGAATATATGCCATCTTAGAGTGGGCTGGAGGGTAGAAATGGGGAGAAAATTTGTAATTCAAACTCTTGTGAAAATCAATGCTGAAAACTAAATATATTAAATAAATTAAATTTAAAAATAAAAAAACAAAAATAAAAAAAATAATTACTAGAAAATTATTCCTTTTTTTTGTTTTTTTCTGGGGCCAAGGCAATTGGGGTTAAGTGATTTGCCCAAGGTCACACAGCTTGTACATTTGTTAAGTGTCTGAGGCTGGATTTGAACTCATGTCCTCCTGACTCCAGCGCTGGTGCTCTACTCACTGAGTCACCTAGCTGCCCCCATAGAAAACTATTTTTAATAATGGAGAAATAAAACTCCAAATTGCTTTTAAGAGACAGATATGTTCTTTATAGCTAAAAGAAATGTTTACACACATACATATACACACACAAATATATGTATACACTACACACATATGTTGTAATGAATATTAATGAATGAATATTAATGCGTCCTTTGGGGTGGCTAGGTGGTGCAGTGGATAGAGTTCCAGGCTTGGAGTCAGGAATATTAATCTTGAGTTCAAATCTGGCCTCACACACTAGCTGTGTGACCCCTGGGCAAGTCATTTAACCCTGTTTGCCTCAGTTCTTCATCTGTAAAATGGGATGGAGAGGGATATGGCAAGCCACTCCAGTATCTCCAGTACATTCAGACATGACTGAAATGACTGAACAACAACAATATATCCTTTGTTGGAGCCTCATCTAGATCGTGCTATCTAACTAACACAATTTTCAGTCTCGAGCTCTCTTCTCTTCTTCCTCCATACTACTTCACTTGGTGATCTTATCAGCTCTCATGGATTCAATTACCATCCCTATGCTGTTGATTCTCAAATCCATTTGTCATTCCACTCTCTGCTGACCTTCAGTCTTTCATCTCTAACTGTCTTTCGGGCATCTCAAACTGGATACCTTGAAGACATCTTAAATTCAGCATGTCCAAAACAGAGCTCTTTGTCTTTCCCCTTAAGCCTTCCCCTCCCCTTCCTAATTTCCCTGTTACCATAGAGGGGAATACCATCCTCCCAGTTACTCAGTCTGGCAGTCTTAGTGTCATACTTAACTCTTCACTATCTTCACCCCATTCCCATCATATAAAATCTCTTGAAAAAGCTCTTTGATTTCACCTTGGTAACATTTCTTGTATATGCCCCTTTCTGTCCTCTGACACCCTAGTGAATACCTTCATCACCTTATACCTGGACTATTGCAATAGCCTACCAATGGTTTTGCCTGCCTTACTTCCCTTTCCACTGCAATTTATCTGTCATTAACCTGCCGAAATGATTTTCCTAATGAGAAATTCTGACCATGTCAATCTTCCTAGTCCATAAACTCCAATGACTCCTTATCACCTTCATGATCAAATACTAAATCTTTGGTTGGGATTTCAAAGCTCTTCATAACCTAGTCTCCTCCCACCTTTTCAGTTTTCTTATACCTTACTTTCCATCATATACTCTTTGATCCCTTGACACTGGTCTCCTTGCTGTTCCATCAGCAAGACATTTCACCTCCTTGCTCCAATCATTTTCTCTGCATGTCCTCTCTGCTTGGAATTCTCTCCCTCTTCATCTCTGCCTATTTCCTCCTCTGGTTTCCTTTGAATTCCAACTAAAACCAAATCTTCTATAACAAGTCTTTTTCAAACCCTTTTAATTCTAGTGCAATTCCTCCCTCTTAAAAATTTCCTATTTATCCTGTATATAGCTTGTTTGTACAAATTTGTTTACTTGTCTCCCCATTAGATCTTGAGATCTTGGAGGGTGGGGACTCTCTTTTGCTTTTTTTTTTTTGTATCCCTTGCATGTAGCACAGTGTCTGATACCTACTGGAGGCTAAATAAATATGTCAGACTGACTGACTGATAAAATTTTACTAAAAAGATTATAATAATTTAATGAAAAAATCATAAACACAGGAATAGTTTCACATTTTTGAAATCCCTAAGGATAGTGGATCACTTGAGCTGAGGAATTTTGAGCTGTATTAAGCTAAGCAGATCATGTATCCATACTAAATCCAGCACTATTGAGCACCCAGGAATATGAAGCCAATTCACTACCTAAGGAGAGGTAAACTGGCCCAGGTTAGAAATGGAGCAGGTCAAAGCTTCCTTATCATTCAGTCATTGAATTGACCTTATGAAAGGACTATACTTCCAGCCTGAAAGAATTAGGAAAACCCAGTTTAATTTTTTTCTCTGTTATACTTAAGTTTAATTTATACTAAAGTTCCAAGAATGGTTCATTATTACCATATTTAATAATATTTTAAACAAAAATAATAAATCATTTGTTTCAATAAATGGATGCAGAAAAAGCTTTTGACAAAGTACAAAACTCATATGTACTATATAGTCTATTTAAACATATTGTGTGTGTACATATGTATATACATGCACATATATATGAATAAGCATATGTATATAAAGGTACATGATTAAACACTAGTACTATTCGAAATGGAGAAATATTAGAAATTTTCTCAATGAATACAGAGGTAGAATAAGGATGTTCCCACTCCTGATTGTGATACGACATAGTTCTATAAATTCTTACTATAGCAATGAGAAATAAGAAATAAATTTAAGGTATAGACATTAGCAAAGAGGAGACAATGTTATTCCAATTGGCAAAGGACTGATGATTAATTATATAACCCCAAAGAATATGCAAATAAATCAACTGAGACAATGAATAGTTTTTGTAAATCCTTAAAATTGCTGAGCATTTCTTTATAGCCATGAAAAGGGGAATTGGTAGAA
This sequence comes from Phalanger gymnotis, assembly GCA_028646595.1. Lineage (NCBI taxonomy): Eukaryota > Metazoa > Chordata > Mammalia > Diprotodontia > Phalangeridae > Phalanger > Phalanger gymnotis. Next base: position 560,837,713 of record CM053622.1, read on the forward strand.
AGAAAAATCCTATTAAAATGAGTGCAAAATCCATAAAATATCTGCATATTTTTCACCAAGACACATTCAAAATTTATGTAGTTATAATGGCATAACACTTATGAAATAAAGGAAAACAAGCAATTGTAGAACAAATTAATTATTCATGGTTGGATAATATCAATATAATAAATTGTCCAAAGTACCTAAATTAATTTACAGTCTTAGTGATATGCCAATTCAACTACTGAGTGGTTACTTTCTAATATTATACTGATGTTTTTTAAAGTAACAAAATTTATTTAGAGAAGGTCAGAAATGGTCTAGAATGTCAAGGGCAAATATGGGGAGAAAGGGAATGAAAAAGGACTGGTCCATATAAACCTCAAAATAGATTGTAAAGTAGCAATCATTAAAGAAATAAAGTGTAGTATAGTAGATAGAAGGCTGGCTACAATGTTAGGAATACTTTGGTTAAAGTTATGTTTCTGATATATATTGTATATATGATCCTGGGCAAGTCATTTAATCTTATAAATCTCCATGCAATTCTCTAAAAGTAAATTTTAGAATAATTGTCTATCTGCACTGAATAGGGAGGTTCCCCATTGGAAAATTCCTACACTAATGAAATCACAGGAGTGGAGGATATCATCGAAATGATTAAGTGCTGCTGAACAATTAGAAAAATAAATCAGTGGGACAGGCTTGCTAAGGAATAATCAGAAACAAGTGAATGCAGTAGTCTAGTATTCTGTAAAGCAAAAATATATAAACTACTGAGGAAAGAACTCCCTATCTTTACAAGGACTCCTGGGAAATCTGGAAAACAATTTGGAAGACAATAGTTTTAGACTAGCAATTTAAATCACACCAATCAATCAATTATCAAGTATTTCTTATTTGTGGTGTGCTTTGTGGAAGGGGATAAAAAGCTAAAATCTAAACTATTCTCACAGTCTTATACTCTATGGTAGGAGAAATGTATTCACAGAAGCATATATAGAATAAATAAAAGGTAATTTAGGGAAGAAAGGTACTAACAGTTGGGGAAATCAGAATAGTTTTCATGTAGAATGTTGTGCTTGAATTGAGTGCTAAAGAGAGAAAACTTGAGGCAGAGGTAGTAAGGGAGTGCATTGCAGGCATGAGGGATATACAGTGCAATGGCATGGAGAAGAGATAAGCCAAGATGTGTTAGGAATAGCAAAAAAGATATACCACAAAAAACTCCAAATGGATGTGTGACTTAAATATGAAAGGTCACATCAATTAAAGAGAAACAAAAATGAAAGGTGCTATTTTGGATGAATATGTCTAGGGAGAAAATTCTTAAAACAAACAAGGAATAAAAGATATCATTAGAAAATTGGCAATTTTACCAAAACAAAATTAGCAAACTTTTGCATAAACTAAATAATACATTTAACTGAAATGGAGAATTGTAGATTAGGGGAAAATATGCTCATATATGCTGTATCTGAATAAATACGTAAGATCAAGAGTCCTTCTGCAATAAATGATCAATGGATAGGAAAAAAAGTTATTAAGAGAATAAAGGCAAAATATTATCAACCATAAAAAAGATTTATACAAACCATAGTAATAAGAAAATATAAAATAAACCATCTTTGAAATTACATCTCATAGCCAGCAAATTGACAAAGATGACAAAGAATTTAAAGAGTCAGGATTGAAGTGTTTGCAGGAAAACAAGCTTACTAATACACTGTTGGCAGAACCATGAATTGATGTATTTGAAGGAGAGGAAGAGAGGAAGGAAGGAAGGAAGGACGGAAGGAAGGAAGGAAGGAAGGAAGGAAGGAAGGAAGGAAGGAAGGAAGGAAGGAAGGAGGAAGGGAGGGAGGGAGGGAGGGAAAGAAAGAAAAAAATTATTAAACTCTTTGTTCCAAGTAAAACGATATAGAGGAAGGGGATAAGAGTGCTCAGGATAGAGCCCTGGGGAGATATCCATAGTCAGTGGATATCACCTGGATGAAGATCCAGGAGAGGAAACCGACAAGAAATGGCCAGATAGTTAGGAGGAGAACCAGGAGAGGGAAATGCCATAAAAACTTGGACAGAAACAAATAGGATAGTCAGTCTCTGGAAATTTGATCTGCAAGGCTGAGGGCAGATTGAAGGAAGGAGCCACGCTCAAAGACAGAAGACATTATGTTGATAATCCACACCAGAATTTTTAGACCCACACTGTAGCACCCCATGAGCCTCATTACATTTTATTTCCAAGACTCAGCATGCTGCCTGGCATACAATATGGGTTCAATAAACACTTGTATAAAAATTGGGTGAGTTTAGAGTAGAGATGTCAAATTCGCTTCCTGTGGGCTCTCTAGTTCCCCAGCCAGATTAAAATGTAATTGGGAAATGTTTATCAAAATAAATAAAACTACAATGAATATAGAGATGGTTTTCTTAATTTCGTCAATGGGGAAACTGAGGCACTTACAAGTTAAATGAAAATCCCAGCTCTACAATTTACAACTTAATATTTCTGGGGTTAGGTTTCTTCATTTGTGTAAAAAAAAAAAAAGGAGATTGGACTATATTACCTCTAAGGTCCCTTCCAACTCTAACTCAAGTTCATGATCACAGACAGTATAGGGGACAAAGGTTGGGGTAAGGAGGACTTTGGTTTAAACCTACCTTGGATGCTGTGTCTACTCTGTTCTCCACCAACGCACCCCTTTCAGCTCTGTGCATGCAGTCTGGACTGCGTTCAGCTCAGGGGTAGCAGGACTTCTCAGTGCTACCTTCTGAGAGGAGAGGGAAGCACACTTTGTTCTTGTTCATCAGCCCTAATTGAATAAGTTTTCTATACCCACAATTAGCCAATCAAAGTAATGGCTCTTCTGGGATTTAAACATAACCATTTGCTTAATAAGGCAAGAGAAAAACACATTCTAGATATTTAAAATTAAACAAATGAATAAGTAATAAAACATAACACAATAGACATATAAAACCAGGTCACACTCTTGTCAATGAACTCAATACCTATAATAAAAAGAGGGAGTAAACAAAGGAACCTGGAAGAAAAACACATGAGAGGGAAATTCACATATTCAGGGCAATTGCAGATTTCAAATTTCAATGTTATGGTTCCGTTCATGAATGCTTGCACCACCAAAAACTCCTTCTCTGATCACTGTTTGACTATTGATCCTCCACTCCTCAGATGGGGAAGTTATTGCATCACTTTTACCAGAGCATAGCCTTTTTAAACTCTTTCAATTAACCATCATCTTAAAAGGCTATTTAGAAAGTGTTAGCTCTTAATGTAAAGAGCAATTCTCTTTAAGCTAAAGAACTTCAAACTCATCAAACTGGCTATCTCTGAGGATTGCAGGAAGCCCAGCCAATTATACACTCACAGGATGCTGCAATGTCCCATCAGAACAGGGTTCATAGCAACACATTCTCTCACCAGGATACTCAAACTTCTGTAAAACTCTCCTGCTTTTCCTCCTCCAATCATAGGTGGCAGCAGAGAGCAACAAGCGCTTATGCCAAGCTTTGCTTCCCGGCCCTCCCCACCTGCCTCTCTCCCCCAGATCTAGGTGCCCTCTGCAGTTCTTTCTTCCTTAGCATAGTAGTTGTCATTCAATGGCTTAAAAGGATTATTCTGACTCAGCGACTTAACTTTTTCTTAAAAAGTCACAACTCTCAAATTTCTCCTATCAAGTTGACAATCTCTTTTCAATTATAACTCAGTCTCCCATGGTTTAAGATATTTCTTTTTTTTTTCAGTTTTATGTTTTTTAGTCATAATTAGCTGAGGTGCCCATAATGTCTTTGCTTAAGTCAACAGTAAGACAGTGTGTCTCTTTGGTGTTTCTTCATTCTCTCATTTCTCTAGTTTTTAATAAGTAAATTATCCACCTGTGTCTTTGTGAAATTAAACTGTTCTCACACAAATGAAATCACTTCATATTGTTAACAAACATATCTGAGTTCTCAAAAAATACAAAAAAACACCACAGATCATTTTCTCTCCAAAACTGTCCAATAGTTCATCCGAAAGTTGTGTTTTTTCATATACATATTTTTGCAGTTTATGTTAGAAAGTTATTTTTCTGTTTGTTAGACATTAAAATGTTCATCCGTAAGAACAGTGATATAGTATATTCTTTGATAATGAATTCAAATTTCTTTCTCATGAAAAACATTAATTGCTTCAAATAAGAAAATCCTTAAAGATATATATACCTTGAACAAAAATAAAACTTCCTGCAAAGGGAATAACCAGGGAGACACTGGGTACATGCATAAGTGATTAAACCAACACTACCATTCCTGTAAAGGATATCCCAATATTAGTTCTATGATTCTACTCACTACCCCTGTGACTTCCCAGACCAAAATACTTCCCCTTTCTGGCCACCAGTCCCCTCTATATGTTGTCTTGCTCTATTAGAAAGTAAACTCCTTCAGGGTAGGGACTGCTTGCTTTTAGTTTTTGTATTCCCAGCATTTGGCACACCATAATCACTTTTAAATAATTTTTCATTCATATACTCAAGTACCTAATGATATATACAAAATGATCAATGTCAGGTTTTAGGATAGATTGTTCTAGAAGCTGGAGAGATAAGGAAAAACTTCATGTAGATGGTGCATTAGTTGATTTGTGAAGGAAACGCATGATTCCTGGAGAAGTGAATTGCAGGCATGAGAGGGAGTGTAAACTGTGTTGAATTAGATGATTATGGCTAGATCAAAGAGTTGTGTATGGAGGAGTTTTATCTACAATAAGACTAAATGGTTGGGAGGGTCCAAGTTGTAAAGACCTTTTCATATCAAACAAAGGACTTAATATTTGATTCTGGAGGAAATTAGGAGTCACCAGAGTTTATTGAATGTTTGTGGGGTAGAGAGTGACATGGTCAAACTTGCCATTTAAGAAATCACTTTGACAGCTAGGTAGAGGCTGCACTGCTTTGGGACTTCTCTGCCATGCCCCCAAAACCTCTTTATTGGGAAAACCTCATCATCTTACAAGATCAGCCTTGGTACTGAACCTCATCACTACCTTCTGCCTCTCTGATTAGAGAGAATTGTGAACTGGAGGTGATAAGGCACATCCCATTTTTCATCTCTTTTGTATGTTGTCTTCCTTTATTAGAACGTAAGCTCCTCAAGGACAGGGACTGTCTTTGTTGTTGTTGTTGTTGTTGTTGTGTTCATATTCCCAGCATTTAGCACAATGCCTCATACATAATAGGTGCTTATTAAATGTTTATTGATTGATTGAAGGAGGAAGATAAAATAAAAAGCTCTGACTATAATCATGGAAAGAGGTGAGGCCTGAACGAAGGGAGAGGTGGAAGAAATGGACGTGAGAATGGAGAAAAAAGATTTGGCCAACTAAAACATGAATATTGCAGAATGGATTAGAAAACAGATATGAGGATCTGTATTTGCAAATAAGAGTAGATGTAATTGTCCAGCCCCTCTCCCAACCAGCTTGGCTTAAAATCTTAGGAGACAGCAGAATATAATTAAAAAAGTGAAAAATAAGTATTAAAGATTTTCTTTTCTACAACCTGAAAAATAATAGAACCACATATAATGGGAGTTTACTATACTTAACAAGATTGTCTCTGCCTTTTGGCCTCCTTAAGAAGTGATAACTTCTGGGTCAAGAAGTGAACAACATGACTGGCTGAGAGAATCAGTTATACTCTCTTGATTCTCTGTATAAAACCTGCAATACAGTTTGAGAGTTGGAGCCATTTTTAGAAGACCCAGACACTTGAGAGGGAATCCGGCTTGGAGAGGAAGGGATTAACTTTTCCTCATCCTATTAGCCATGTCATTGCAGTTACTTGGTAGCAAATAATGCATGCTTCCAGATACAGAGACATGCACAAATACAGAGGATAGACAGAGATACAGAGAGATAGTCACCCAAGTATGGGAGCCTCTTCAAGGAGCAAGAACTTTTCAGCAGAGAAGAATGCTAGATACGGATTCAAGAAAGAGGTGTACCCTAGGATCACAGCTGAGTGGTCCAACTAACAGAGAATTGTACCCAGGAGGAAGTGGGTGAGGACCCTATAAGAATTACCTACTCCTGAAAGGGCAGGTAGAGAATGTAGTGGATATAGTGCTGGGCCTGAACTCAGGAAGACTTGAGTTCAATTGTGGCCTCACACATTTACTTAGCTATGTGACCCTTTGGAAAGTCACTTAACCTCAATTTCCTCACCTGTAAAATGGGGATAACAAAAGCACTTTTTATAGATAATAATTCTTAAGGACTTAGCATAGAGTCTGGCATATATTAAATGTTACATAAATGTTAGCTATTTTACCAGAATTAGCTAATTTACCAGAAGCTGTGAGTTACTTTTTGCTACACATGTATCCTACACATAAGCCTCATAATTACTATTTATGTTTCTACCTACTCTTCCTAGGGATGGTGTGTATATTTTAGGGACAGTGTGCCCTAGATTGGGTGGGGGAACACAATTTTACATCAGTGATTTATTTTAGAAAATATACTTCTTAGTAAGTGCCTTTACTAAGATCTAGTTAAATCTACCAGTTGATTGTTCATGGGAAGAATATTGCTGGAGACTTAATGAGCTACAGTGGTAGTAATAACCCAGCAAAGACTTACCCCCTATGAATCTGAGGTAGAAGTCATAACTCTGGGGAATCTATGAATGTGAGTGCAGGTTGGCAGGGCATTGTGTGTGTGTGTGTGTGTGTGTGTGTGTTTAAGCTCCAGTAAGTATTAGATACCATAAAAGATACACTTTTAAAACAAAAGTGTATTCAGAATTAAAGTGAAAAAGTTAAAGTTTGTTTCTGCTGAATACAGGGAGCTGTTTTTTTTAAAATAAATACTGTTTTGACAATAATGTAATTTTGATAAATACTATTTTAATAATACTGTTAATAAAGACAAACAGGGAAATTATAATATGCTGATAGGCACCATGTAATGTATGTAATGAAACAGTATCAGAATAAAATGTATACTTATTCAATTACTTGTCATCTAGATATTCAAAGGTAAAAATACGTAGATTACCAAAAAACCCTTTTAAATAATATAATCATTGTAAGAAATTTAATGTTCCTCTTTTAGACCTATAAAAAATGAAAAGACAGATAAACAAGAAGGAAAGTAGGGAACTAAATAGGATGTTGGATGAATTAGCTTTCAGAGACCTATAATTGTTATTTAATAGTAATACTAAAGAGAATACTAATTTTCAGTAATATATAACACCTTTGAAAAAATCGATCGTGTGTAAGGACATAATGAACTCCAAAATAAATACAGAAAAATACAAATTCTAGTTGCATAGTTTACAGACAATATCACAGGAATAATCAATAAGGGAAGTGTGAAAAAAGGATGAAGACCTAAGTGGAAATTAAATAATGGTAACCTAAAAAATGACTATGTCAAAAAACAAATCATTGGCATAATAAATAATAATATTAAAGAGAATTAGAGCCATAGTATCATGGAAATATGAGATCCAGCCAAAGCTATCTTTAGAGGAAAATTTATATATCTGGGCAAATATTAATGAAAGAAAAGACTAATGAACTGGGTATGAAATTTGAAAACAGATTAGAAAAATCAATCAATTAGCAATCTCAAAGCAAGCACAGAAAAGGTTTTGAAATTGGGATAAACAAAGTTGAAAACAAAATGACTTATTGAACTGACAAAATAAAGAGCAGATTTTTTTTATAAAAAAAGATGAACAAAATCAATAAACCATTAGCTAATTTGATTTGGAGGGAGAAAAAAAACAACAACAAATTAACTAGATAAAACATGAGAAGGGAATATTCATAACAAATGTAAAAGAAATAAAATTATCAGAAACTACTCTACGCAATGGATATATGCAGAATCAAAATACGTAGGTTAACAGAAAAAACAGAGAACCTAAAAAACTCAATCTTAGTGCAGTTGATCAAACCATAAATCAATCCTGAAAGAAAAGATATTGCTATCTGAATTTATTATGTTTTGATTTTGTATCTTCTATAGCATTTTTTTCTTATACGTATTGCAATTGTAGTTCAGACTAATTTACAAATGGATTTCACACACATAGGCACACATTTAAAGAGCAAATAACTCCTTTGCTATATAAACTTCTTAAAAATAGAGAAGGAAAACATCTTAGCATACCTCTTGTATGAGACAAATATGGTTCCACCTAATACCCTGTACAATGAAGGATAAAGAAAAGAAGAGAAACTATAAACCAATATCACTAATGAAGAATTACATAAAATATATTAGCAAATGCTACTAATCTCATTTACTCTTATTAGCTTAATTGTCATTTATATGCAAATGATTCCCAGACCCACGTATCCAGCCCTAGTGTCACTCCTCTTCCAGTTTAACATCACCCATTGTCATTTGGAATCTTAAAATGAATGTTCCATAGGTATATGGAACTCAAGATGTCCAAAATAAAATCATTTTCTTTCCTCCAAAACTTTCCTCTTCTTCCCAGCTTTGCTATTATTATTAAAAGTTCCACCAATCTTCATAACACCCAGGTTCACAAATTCAGTGCAGTTCTTAATTCTACACTCACATTCCTCACTTCTCACATTTCGTTGCCATATTCAGTGATCAATCAATCAATAAAAAAGTGTTTATTAAGTGCTTACCATGTGCCAGGTACTGGGGAGACAAAAAGAGGCAAAAGACAATCCCTGTCCTCAAGTTGTTTACCATCTAATACAGCAAACAACCTGCAAAAAATATATACAAAGCAAATTACATATGGGATAAATAGGAAATAATTAACAGATAAAAGGCACTACAATTAAGAAGAGTTAGGAAAGGCTTCCTGTAAAACATGGGATTTTTTTGTTGTGATGAGGTTTACAGTTGGTAGAAGTGGTTCAGGTGTGAAAGAATTCACTCAGATCTTCACTGTAGCCATTGGGACCTTTATTGATGAAAAAGAAGTATGGGTCTCCTAGCAAGAAAACTAAAGGAGACACTGATATTTGGGGGAGTTATCCTTGTGTTGGTGTTTCAGAATGATGATGTAGTTTTAGAGGTTTTTGTGGGGGTTGAATATTATGGACAGGATGAGGAAGATGGATGACACAAGATAAGGGAGACTGGGGAAATTTTATGACCCAGGACGGAGAGAGGCAAGGAATTTTATGGTCCAGGAAAAGCGGGAAGTTTTATGGTATTTTAAGATAAGGGGAAGTGACTTTAGGACACGTTCAGGCTAGAAAATAAACTTAGGGAAAAGCAACTCTTAACCTTTAGGGCACTGTTTGTATCCTCATCATTTTTTCAGTCATGTCCATCATTTTGTGATGCTGTTTAGGGTTTTCTTTGCAAAGATGCTTAAGTGTTTTGCTATTTCTTTCTCCAGCTCATTTTACAGCTGTGGAAACTGTATTTACAGATGTGGAAACAGGGTTAAGTGACTTCCCAGCGTCACACAACTAGTGTCTGAGGTCAGATTTGAACTCATGTTTTCCTGACTCCAGGCCCAGTGTTCTATTCACTGTACCACCTAGCTACCCTGAACATGGGATTTTTCATAGGATTTATAGGAAGCCAGGGAATTAAGTAGGTGGCAATAAGGAGAGAGAGGAGTCAAGAGATGGATTGTCTGGTTCAAGGAATAAGCAAGAGTCCAGTGTTACTGATTCTAAGGAATAAAGTGTAAGAATACTGAAAAAGGCAAAAGGCTGAGCTAGTTATGAAGATCTTAACAGAGCATTTTACATGCAATCCTGGAGGCAATAGGGAGTCGTTGAAATTTAATGAGTGAATGGGGTGACATGATCAGACCTGAACTTTAGGAAAACCACTTTGATGACTGAATGGAGATGGACTAGAGTGGGGAGAGATTGGAAGCAGAAAGACCTACCTGCGGGATGTCACAAAATAGTTTAGATCTGAGGTGATGAGGGCCTGTGCTAGAGTGTTGGCGGTACCAGATGAGAGAAATATATGAAAAATGTTACAAAGGTATAATCGACAATCCTTGGCAACATGGTGGATATAGTAGTGAAAGATAATGAGGAGTTGAGGATAACAACTAAATTGCGAGCCTGAGTGATTTGGATAACGGTGGTGCCCTCGACAGTAAAGGAAGGTGAAAGGAGGGCTAGGCTTTAGGGAGAAAGATACTGAGTTCTGTTTAATGGGGCATTTTTAGTTTAAGATGTTTTCTGTACATCAAGTTTGAGATGTCTGAAAGCAGCTGGAGGTTAGCAGGACCTTTGATGTAGGATAGGTTAATATGAGAATCCTTAGCATAGAGATGATAATTAAATCCATGGGAGCTGATGAGGTCGCAAAGTGAAATAGTTTAGAGGGAAAAAAGAAAAGGACCTAGAAGAGAATCCTGAAGGATACTTAAGGTTTGCAGGTGTGATATAGATGACGATCCATCTAGGGGTACTGTAAACAATGGTCAGATAGGGAGGAGAAGAACCAGGAGAGGGTGTTCTGAAAATCTAGAGAGAAGACAGTATCAAGTAGAAGGTGATTAATAGTGTTGAAGACTGCAGAGAGGACACAGAAAATGAGGACCAAGGGGGGAAAAACTATTGAGTTTGGCAACTGAGACATCATTACTTTGGAGAGGGCAATTTTGGTGGCATGATAAGGTCCAAGCCAGGAGTTAAGAAGAGAGTGAGAAGGAAGAAAAAGGAGCCACCTATTTACAAATAGTGTTTTTGAAGAGTTTAGCTACAAAGGGAAGAAGAGATATAAGATGACAGCAGGGATGGAAGGGTCAAACGAGGGTTTTTATTTTTGTTTTTTTAGGTTGGGGGAGACATGGGTATGTGTGTAAGAAGACAATGAGCAAGTAGACATGGAAAGATTTAAAATAAGTGATAGACAGTAACAACAATATTGTTTTAAAAATGACTTTGGGTAAGTCATTTTGACTATTATAAATAACCATATCAACTATAAAAGACATATGAAGGAAGATGCTATCTACATCCAGAGAAAGAACTGATAGAAATATGTATAGAATGGTTATACACACACACACACACACACACACACACACACACACACACGTACACATACATATTTGTGCCTAATGGTAGCCATCTCTAGGTCACCAAGGAGTCATGATGGAGAAAAGAGAACATAGTGAATAGTGCAGGGGAACTGGCCTGGGAAAGAATTGAGGGCCAAGAGATTAGAGGTCATGGTTTGGATGAAGAATAAAGTTTTGTAGGGGAAGGCAGAGGAAGAAGTGAAAAGCCAGCACGTTGTATTTAGATAAGGAACTTTTTGAATGGAAATGATACATTTGTGGGCAATGGCAAGATAAAAAGTGTATGACTGAGCAGTTTCGCATGTGGCTAAGGTAGAGTAGTGCAGTAGCTCATGGGAAGTGAGTAGTTTGAGTGACTGAATGGTTAGAAAATTTGAGAGGTTAGATTTAAAATAAGAGTGGATGTTAAAGTCTCCTTTTATGACAGCAGGAGTTGGAGAGGAGATGAAAATTGTGAGCCAAGTATTGAAATCATAGGGGAGGGAAGGAAAAGGACCTGGAATTCTGTAGACAATAACCACTAGGATTTTGGTTCAGTCATAGACATAAATAGCATAAACCCCAAAAGAAGAGAGGTTACTGAGTGATGGAGGTAAGGAAACAATGTGGAAGTGGCAATGAGGAGAAAGGAATGTTCCAATTCTCTCACATCAACCAGTGAGCTGAGAGTGAGTGAAGGTACAGTCAGTACTGCACAGTGGAAAAGGAATAAGCATTTCTATAATACCCATTAAGTGCTGGACACTATGTTAAGCATTTTGCAAATATTACCTTATTCGATCTTTACAACAATCCTGTCAGGTAGATGCTATTGTTATCCCCACATTACAGTGGAAGAAACTGAGGTAAAGAGAGGTTAAGTGATTTGCCCAGAATCCTCAGCTAATAAGTCTCTGAGGCAGAATTTGAACTCAACTCCTCCTGACTCTTAGCCTAGCAGTCTATCCACTAAGTTACCTAGCTGCCACTGCCAGGAATTTTTGGAGATGCACAAAAGAATGAAAACCTATTCCTCGTTAACTTTCCTCTTCCTCTTCCCTTAAAGGAGATGGAAAGCACAAGACATAGCATCAAAAGAATTCTTCACCTCTCTTCTCACCTTAGGAGGCTGGTGAGAAGGTAATAGCCAAGTGGCAAGTTCTCTGCCCAGGGAAATATCCTTTGGTATTGAAGGAAGATGCCAGGTCTAGCCTCTTTCTGCAACAAATTCCACAATAATTCCCATTAGCTTGCCATTAACTCCGGGATCAAACATAAAATACGTTGGCTTTTTAATCCTTTCTCAGCTTGGTCCTTTCCAACCTTTCCAATATCCTTATACTTTACTTCCCTAAACATATCATACAATCCAGCTACACTAATCTATTTTCTGTATCCACACATGATACTACTGCATCTAATTCAAGTATTCGCCCTGGTGTCCCCCAGATGCTCTTCCTCCTCATCTTCAGCCCCTAGCCTGCCTGCCTTCCCTGTAAACTAAAGTGAAATCTCACCTTCTGCAGACCTTTCTCATCCTTTGCCCCCTTCCCTCCGAGATTATCTTCCATTCACTTGTATGTATATGTCTTATATGTACATATTTGTTTGAATGTTCTCTCTCCCATTGTGAGCTCCTTGAGAGCCTTATTATTATTATTATTAATTATTATTATTAGTGTTATTTGCTTTTCTCTGTGTCACCAAAGTTGATCAGTGCCTGGACATGGAAAGCATTTCATAAACTCCTATAGACTAACTAAACGATTGACTTTTTCTAGACCTATGGAATTCAATAATTCACTAATTAGAGGAACACTAATTCACTCTTGATGTTTCTGTAAATTGCTGCAACTGTTTTGGAAAACAATTTGAAATTAAACAGGAAAAGTTATTAAATTGATTTGTATTCTTTGATCAAGAAATCTTACTGCCATCACATATATAAAGTCTAATGATGGCAATAAAAGACCCCATCTAACACTATTTGTAGCAGCATTATTTGTAATAGAAAGTACAAAAGCAAATATATGTCCAGTGATTTGGGAATGGCTTAATAAATTCTCATGTAGCACCCTAATACAAACTAACTACATGACCTTAGGCAAGTCACTTAACCTCTAAGAGCTCTATAAAATATTTGGTGTCGAATTCAAAATAGAAACAGATCCTTGACAGACATGTTGACCTAGAAAACTACGAATTAAATCTCTGTTGTATTTATTATTTATTTTGTTAAAAAAAAATTTCCAATTACATTTTAGTCTGGTTCAGCTAGCTTGACACCTCTTCCGTAGGCAACTTTGTAAGACTACAAGTTACAAAGAAGGTGCCGATCTCCACTGGTACGGAGAATTTCTTTATCTGGGGGTTCCAGATACAAGTGAAAGAGGCCCAGCTCTTTCCCTTATAAAATGCAATAGGATATAACTATATTATGAGGAACGAAAATATGAATGTTTTAAAAAAACATGGGAAGACTTTTAATAAAAGATTCAGAGAAGCAAAGCCAAAAGAATAATACATGTGCAGACTTGAACATAACTATGAGAACACTAAACAACACCACAATTCAGGTCAAAGATGAGGATAACATATGAATGATTAAAGTTAAAGCCCATATCCTTCCCTCTTGTTAATATAGGTAAACCATAAGAGTGGTAAGTGACATCATTTATCTCTCACAATATTTTTATTAAGTGATTTTCCTTCACTGTTTTGGTGAAAATGTACTCCATGAAGAGTTGAGTGTTTTTTCACTTGTGCCTGTTCTGTCAAAACAAAATTTATTCTATTTTTTTAGGAGAAGAAAATACATTGTATTTGTTTTACTTGACTCAATAGGTCAAAACTAGGCTAATTAGGTAACAGGGAGGCAGAGCTCAGCTCACAGAAGGCAGCCTTATTAAGAGAAATGCCAAAAAGAAGAATGTACTATATTAAGAGGTTATAGGATCCTAGATTTAGAGCTTGGAGAAATCTTAGTCATCCCCTTGTCCTACCTCCTCATTTTACAGATGATGAAACCAAGGCCCAGAGAATTACAGTGTCCTGCCCAGGCAAGTGGCATTGTGATTTGAAAAAGAGGTTTCCCACCTCCAAATCTCACCATTGTTTTAGTTTTTGTTTGTTTTCACCACAGAGTGGTGTTACTCAAATGGAAGATAGATGAACCCTATTTGAGGTTTTTGTAGGTGGATTCCAATTCAGCTATGATTTGGGTAAGACGACCTCTGGAGTCTCTTCCGATTTAGTGAATTTTGGACTGTCTGAGGCTTAGTGATAACAGAGAGACAACTGAAAAGTTTCCCTTTCCATGACTCTTTCTGAGATAAGGTAAAAGTAAAGTTAAAATGCAATTTCTTCCTGAAAGATCTCTTATTCACATGAGCTTTGAATCCTTCAAATTGAATGTGGTATGTTTTCAGCCTCACTTTAGTCTCTCAGATCAAAAAGATGTTTTCACCTTTCCTGGATCCTCAGTTTCTCATTCTTCGTAAATAAGAAGCTGAACTTGAATGCCCCAAGTAGCTTTCAGATGCATGCATAATTTAGCATCCACCTAGACACTGAGGGCAGATAAATCAAGGGAATTGTTTGACTCCTTCTACATTCTTCTAGAAACTCATTTATATGGCAGGAGCATCAGAGTCACCTCCTGTTTGTTTTAGATAAATAAAACTTCCAACTTTCAAGTTCCTTTATTTGCACTACTGTCAGCTCTTCAACAACACAAACTGTATCCCTCCTCATAGGTAACAGATTTTTTTGGAGGCAGGTGGTGCTGCCAGGAGAGAAAACAACCATTTTCTAGATACATAGTAGGTATGTTCCCCATCCTCTGGCCCTTCTGTGGCGTTGAGGGGTGTCAAATTCCACCCTGACCTCCAAAATTGTTTCTCATTGGTGTGCCATGGTAGAGAAAATTCATGAACTAAGTACCAAAGTTATCTTGAGGAAATTTGTGCATTTGGTGAGTTTCAGAAGCAGTGCGGGGTGGTGAAAAAACACACAGGATCGATAGTTAGACAACCTACATTTGAATCCCAGCTCTCTCACTTGCTAGCTGTGTGACTTTGGATAACTTAATCTCCCTGGGACTCAGTTTCCCCCTCTGTAGAATGAACAGATGATCATGAAATTCCCTTCTAGGTACAAATGTTATGATCCCAGCTCTCACCACATCTCTGAAGTCAACTAGACCACTACGATCATTCTCTCTGACATTTGCTTTCATATCATATCATTTGACAACCATATATTTCCTTGTGTTGTTACTTTACTTCGTGTGTGGGTTACCTGTCTTCCCAAATAGAATGTATGATCTAGGAGGACAGGAATTCCATCTTTGCCAAATCTTCTATTCCTCTTCCCTTACCACCAAAGTTCAGCTCCTGGGATCCTGAAAGTCTTTAATAAGTATTTGAATAGTTAATTTTAATTGAATAACACTTTAATGACCTGGGATTAACAGTTTGTTAGATCACAGAAGTGCAGGGACTAGTATCTAGCTAACCCTTTTCAAACCTGCATGACAAAAGATTGATTGCTGAGTTTTGGTGGTGACCTCTTTGCTACATTACATTATTTTGATTTTTGAAGCAATGGGCCACAACTCATACCTGTTTTGAATTTTCTTGTTTTTCATCTTCTTTAAGGTGAGTGGTGGGGGACAGTGGTTAGAAATCAAGCAGTAATATGCTACAGAGTAATAAGGTTGGAGCACCAACAAGCCACCATGCCATTAGCAAGCTTGCTGATAGGCTAAGAATGAGTCAAGACATTTTAGATGGCCCAATGAGGTTGGTCCAATGGTCTTGGCCAGCAGGTCAATGCCTTTTAGGTTGGGGATATTATGTGGTGAGAGAAAATTTTCTTTTTGAAATGATGTAGTTTTGCAGAAGTTATTAATCATTTCAATTATTTTTAATTTTCTCTAGGGTTCTTAGAGTATACCATCATATCATGTTCAAAAAATGATAATTTTGTTTCTTCTTTACCCATGCTTATTCGTTCAGTTTCTTTCTCCATGTCTTATTGCTATAGCCAACATTTCTAGCCATGTTGAAATGGAAGCAACGATAATTGACATTCTTGTTTCATTCTTGATTTTTTTGAAAAAGATTCTAGGTTTATCCTCACTGCATGAAATGATCAGAACCAAAAGAAAAATGCATACTATTTCATCAATAGTATAAAAATAATTTTGATGACTTTTATAAACTGACAAAGGATGCAATGAGAACTAAGAGAACAAATTATACAGTAAGAACAATACTGTAAAGATAAATGACTTTGAAAACTATAAGAACTTTGATCAGTCTGTATTCATCCATGATTCCAGAAGACCAATGATAACATGTGTTATTTTTTGACAGAGAGCTGATGGATTCCTGCAGGATCCAGCATGAGACGTGCATTTTTATGTATAGACAATGAAGGAATTCATTTTGTTTCACTATGTATATTTGTGACAGGAAGTTTGTTTTGGTTTCTTTTTTTCTGGTGGGTTGGGGGTGGAAGGGAGAGAAAACAGATTTCTGTCAGTTGAAACAAATTAATTAAAAAAGAAAATTATTTACAACAACAAATTCAGGTTAAACACAATTGATAAGGATAATTCCTTGAAAAGATTAAGGTACAATCTTTCTTTTGACAACCAGTTGCATGTTCTCTCTGTTGTAGTTTATCTCCAGTGTTATTTTGCTTAATTGTTTTCGTGTATTATGTTTGTGTTTTGTGTTGAATCAAAATTTATTGGAAAATAAAAACAAGAGAGGAAGGGAGGGAGAGAGAGAGAGACAGAGACAGAGAGAGAGACAGAGAGAGAGACAGAGAGAGAGAATGAGAGAGGGAGAGAATTTTCTCTCACACTTTCACAAAGGCAGATCCCCACAGGATAGATCCCCAGTCCAGAAACAATCATGACAATGGAGTAAAGGAGGTCTGTGTTTAAATCCTGCCTTAGGCACTAAGATATGGTTGACTCTACCATTTTTCCTAAGCCCAGCCTTATCACCCCTGTCCTATCCTCTTTTCCCTCTCCCTTAACCACCCCCCATCCCAACTCTATAAGCATATTTGAAACCCAGTAGTTTTAGGAAAGACAAAATCTATTGTTTGGTCTCACAAAATGATTCCTCTTGCAAATAGGAAAGGACAGCTAGGTTCTCAAATGATAGATTCACAGTATACAAAAGAAGCAGTTGTTAGATAAAGATCTTAGGAGCTCTAAATCTGTGTCTCTGATCCCTCTTGGTTCAAAGGGGCACAGACCTGGGATACAAACAGAAGCACTTATGAGTAGTGCTTATTTGTAGGGATTTCTGACTTCTGCTGCTTTTCCCTTGTGGAGCAGGAGGAGTAGAGGCAAAAGCAGGCCATGGCAAGAAGATCCTGTCACTGCTATTCTGACCTTTTGTTCCTGACTTTGAGACCTCCAGTTCCTGTTTCTGAATACCAAGAGATGCATCACACACATCTCTATTTTCTCAGGTCTTCTGGTTTATGGATGGGGTTAACTTGGAGGACAAACTGAATTGATCAGATATGACATAAATATTTAACTCCTACATTAAATGAAGAATTTGGATGATGATGTCTAAGATCCCTTGAAACTCTGACGTTCTATGATTTTGTATGTAATAACATTTTCTTTATCCTGCAAGAGGAAGAAAACATGGAGAAAGCTCGTGAAGCCCAGGGAAAATGATACAGAAAATGAATGGTGAAGAAACTACTGCATGTTTTGGGCAGTCAGGATTTAAGTCATAGGGTTAAAATAACATGACATAGGTCTAATGAGAGGACAAGATGAAAAATAACCAGAATTTTTCAGAGGGAGATGAGATAAAATGACTAGATAAATGAATTAGAACTTTTCAAAACGCCATAAGATAAAGAGTTTTGACAACAAAGGGTGAAATAACTACTATATGTAGCTAGAGTTTGGAGCATTCCCACATTATGTAAAATGTCATCTCATATGTGGGTGACACTATTTTGTATAGTCTGGGCATGTGTCAACCACTGTTACATATTTGTCTGTCTGTCTGTCTCTATCTTTCCATCATTTATTATACACATATACATACATGCACGCATGCACACACACACTGGGGTTTTCAAAGTCTAGCAAGTAAACTGTCTATGAGGAACTTTGAATAATTTCTTTATTGGGTCAAGCTGAGATATAGCATGGTCCTTTATCTCTCTTTGATGACTTTTGCTTTTATGTTATAATTTCTGGATCTATCCCCTATTCCAGGGCCACCCAGTGAGCCTCTCTTTGTAAAAAAAGAAAAGCAGTTAAGCAAACCAATTGACACAGCATAGGAGTCTGACAGGCAATATTCTGCACCCTAATTCCCGACCTCTAGGAAGAGAGTAGGAGGTACACGTCTTTATATCTCTTCTTGGACCAAGATGGTGCAGTTCCAAGATTGATCATCATAATTACACTGTTACCTGTTTTATTGTTCTTTTCATTTATGTTATTGTAGATATGGTTTTACTTATTTTAACCTGGGTCAGTTCACTCAAGTCTTCATATATGTCTCTGAATTCCTCCCATTTGTCATTTCTTACAGTATAACAATTCCATTATACTAATTGCCACAATTCAGCTATTCCTCAAAGGATAGGCATCCACTTTCCTTACATTTTTTTTTCTATCATGAAAAGTATTGTCAAGTATATTTTGGCATAGATATGTCTTTTCTGTTTTTGACCTCTTTGGCGTATATGCCCAGCAGAGGAATCTCTGGGTCGAAAGGGCATAAAGAGTTTAGTCACTTTTCTCACATAATTTTGAGTTGTTTTCTAGAATATCTGGACTAATTCATAGCTCAATCTGTAGTGAATCTGTGTACCCTGACCTCCTGCAGCCCATTTTAGCATCAACTATTTATGCATTTTTATCATGTTTTCCAATTTACTAGGTGTGAAGTAGAACTTCAGAGTTGCATTAATTTATATTTCTCTTATTATCAGTAATTTGAAGCAATCTTTATATAATTTTAATGATTTATAATTCTGTTTATTCTTATTTTAGCCAATTATTTATTCAGAAATAGTACTTTATCTTAATGCAGCACTTTGGAGAGAAGAAAATGATAGTACCTGAAAATAATATTATTGATGTTCTGTGGACAAATTTGGTCTCATTAATTAAAAAACAAAGGCTTCCGTTTATATAGCCTAATTAATATGGCTCAGTTCTTGAAAATAAGTAGCAAGTCTTGGAAGTAAATAGCTGAAGTCTCTGGCAATTAAAAAATATAGAATATGCTATGTTTTGTAAGACCTCATATTTAAGGGTAGACACCATAATCCAGTATAAAAGAGGAAATAAAGTTTGCCAACATAAAAGAAGTATACTGTTGATTTATTTAAAAAAAGACCCAACATAGAAAAATTGACCAAAGTTAGCAAATTCTCACGTTTTCAAAGAATTCATTGTAAGAAGCTTTAAAGAATGGACTGAAATGTTAATGGATGTATTATTTCATGGGTGTAAGTGCTGTACCAATGTACTTATGCAACTTTTCTTCTTGAATCCTTGTCCATATTTTCCCATAAACTTTTATGGAAGATTCTTCCAACTTAAAGGGCTTCCTTATGGTTTCTTAGTAGCATAACAATAATAATATATGTTCAGCTGTGCTCTGCAATTTTCTTTCATTATTTGACCAGGCCAATTCCCTTTCTCACAAAATCATAAAATATTAGAGTTGGAAAGGGTCTCAGAGGCCTCCTAGAATGAATCATTTCTATGTAGGAATCCCCTCTACAATATTCCCTCAAAGCAGTTATTGAGACATCTTTTAAGGACTTTTAGTGAGAGAATCCCAGCTGCTAAGGTAGATCATTCCACTTTTGAGTAGCTCTAATCTTCAGTAAATTTTCCTTAAATTGACTCTAAATTTGCTTCTCTAAAACTCCTGTCCATTGCTCCTCATTCCACCTGATGTGGCCAGAGCAAACTTAATCTCCCTTCTATGTGACAACCTTTCCAATAATTGAAGACAAATCTTATATCCCATATTCTCCATCTCAAGTTGTCTGTTTTACAAACTAAATATTCCCAGTAACATACCAGATGTGGTATGTTGTATATTATGTTGGTATGTGGTATATTATGTGACTCCATGTCAAGATCCTTCATAGTCCTTATTGCTTTTTTGTGAATACTATGATGTTTCTAAATATCTTTCCTAAAATATGGCTGTAAAGACTAAACTCAGTACTCCAGCTGTAATAAGACTAGGAATGACTTTCGCACCCTATACTCTGTACGCTCTGCCTCTCTTAATATAGTCTGAGACTACATAAACACTATTGGCTACCATTCTGTGCTATTGACTCATATTGACTTGAAGTGTGCCAGAACTCCTGTTTTTTTTTTCTCCCACAAACCATCATTTAGTCATTCTTCTTTCATATTGTAATTTAATCAGTTCATATTTAATCTATCTCTACAAGATTTTTTTTTTTGGTCCATTGGATGTATCTATGTGTTAATTTTCCCTTGTGGCTTTGTATAATTTAAAAATTTGATTAAGAATGAATTCATCCTAGTCATTGATAATATAGTTCTACCTCTGGGTGATTGCCCCAAGTTTGAGGTGACTCTTGAGTCATGAGTCTCTACTAGTGCGCTTAGCTTTCCTACAAATGTTACAGTAAAAACAGTACTCTGTCTCCCCTATAAATACGGGATACTGTCCCCAAAATACAAGTAGTAATAATAGATACCCATAGAGTCTACACACATTCAAAACATCTTCTTCAGTTGTAAGTTTGACTAGAGAGGGATTGCCTTCAACCTGAAGTATTCGATCTATGACTTCAGCATTGGTTGATGATGGTTGATTGAAAACACTATGGGACTGTTCAGTTCATCTCTCCACTCACACACCCACTACTATCAATTTAGGCCTCATTCCAATCTATCTCTTACTCTGTTGCCAAAGTGATTTTCCTAGAATACAAGTTTAACCATATCACCCCTCTAACTAATAAATTCTAGTAGTTCCCTGTACTTTCCAGGATCAAAATTAAAATCCTCTTGCATTTAAGGCTCTTCTTAGTCTGGCCTCTTCCTGCTTGTCTAGTCTTTTTTATACTTTATGCTCTTCCACAAAGTCATACTGGCTTACTTGCTGTTCTTCACACGTTATGCTCCATTATTCTATCCCCACGCCTTTGCACTGGCTGCTCTCTATGTTTGTAATGCTTTAATGACCCCTCTTACCTCCATCTCTTAGAATACTTAGTGTCTTTCAAGAGGGAAGTTCAAATCGTGTTCTGCAAGAGGCCTCTCCCTCTTCCTTCTATAAAGATAGCTTTTTCCTCCAAGCTTATCTTCTAATCTATATGTATCCTGCATGTACCCAATTATTTTCATGTTTTTTTCTCTTTCTAGAATGTAAACTCCTTAGGGGCAGAGACTACTTTGGCTTTTTTTATTCCCAATTCTTAGAACAAAGTACGCACATAAAAATGCTTGATGATTGATTCATTGCATGAATCAATGAACAGTTGCCATGTGCCAGAAAATGTGCAAAGCATTGAAGATATAAGACAGAAATGAAAAAAAAAATCCCTATTCTTAAGGAGATCACATTCTACTGTGAGAGAAGGCATTTATCTACATATAACTACACACTTGTCCGCGTGTATGTACAATGTCCATATGAAGCAAGTGTTTGACGGATGCAAAAAGGTAGCAGCAGCTGGAGGCATTAAGAAAGCATTCAGGAGTCCAGAGGACCTGAGTTCAAATGTGGCTTCAGATACTTACTAGCTATGTAACCCTGGGAAAGTCACTTAACCCTGATTGTGAAAGAAAGAAAGAGAGAGAGAGAGAGAGAGGGAGAGAGAGAGAGAGAGAGAGAGAGAGAGAGAGAGAGAGAGAGAGAGAGAAAGGAAGAAAGGGAGGGAGGAAGGAAGGAAGGAAGGAAGGAAGGAAGGAAGGAAGGAAGGAAGGAAGGAAGGAAGGAAGGAAGGAAGGAAAGATTCATGTAAAACTAGTGATTGAGCTGAGCTTTGAAGGAGAGAGGGATTCTAAGAGATGGAGGTGAGGAAGGAGTTCATGCTAGGCATAGGGAATACCCTATAAGACCTAGAGATGAGAGAAAGAGTGTTGGGAGGGACAGTCAGAAGGTCATTTTGGAAGGACACAGACATGTGTGTGGAGGTAATATATAATAAGTTTGAAAACAGGTTGGATCCAGGTGTTGAGGGCCTTTATACTCCAAACAGTAAAGCTTATTTTGCAAACAGTCATTTGATCACAACTGGAACGTGAACATTAAGAGAAACTAAAAGGAGAAGGGCAGCATCATTGACCAGGGACCAGCAGACTTCTTGGGCTTCTCCTTTGGAACATTTAATAAGAATGAAGAATCTTGGGGCAGCTAGGTGTCACAGTGAGTAGAGTACCAGCCCTGGACTCAGGAAGACCTGAGTTCAAATCCAGCCTCAGATACTTGACACACTTACTAGCTGTGTGACCTTGGGCAAGTCATTTAACCCCAATTGCCCTGCCCTCCCCCTGCAACAATACAAAACAAAAAAAGAATGAAGAATCTTGCTTTGTAGAATACCATAATTGTATAGCTATCACCTCTTAAGTGATACCCAATTATAGAATAGGCATGTTAATGGCAGATTTAGATCTATGTTTTAAAATATCAAGCTTCTACATTTTGCATCCACATTCATTGATTATGCATAAAGAGGGCAGGAGTGCCTTGTGGCTTTGTGAAACTGATCAGCATCTAATAACTTAATTATCTACAGAAACAGATGTTGCTTCTGCTGCAATCAAATTATGTTATATACAGGAGAGGAAATTACAGCACTGAGCACCACAGAGATCTTTAAAATGACCGTATTGAGGACAAGAGGGGAGTGGAGGATTGAAATAAGTCTCCTGCTGTAGAACATGGTTCTATTTTAGTCATTTTCAAAAAACTTTCATTATGATATCTCTCATAGCCTACATGCTCATGCCCCTCTCCTAATGTACACAGTTGGTCAGCGTTTCAATGTTGTTGAGATAGATAAAAAGATAAATAGGTAGATGGATGGGTAGATTAATAGATTGATTGATAGACAGATGGGCAGATCACTAAGTAAACCAGTAGGTAGGATTATAAGTAGATGTCTGAATATTTATCAAGTACTTACTCTGTACCAGTCACTGTGCAAAATATTATAGATATAAGCAAGGCCATCACCCTTCATCCTAATCTATATCTTGCCACTGGGTCCAGATGGCTCCAGGGGAGAAATTGAGGCTGGTGACTTTGCATAGCCCTGTCTCACTTAAATCTAATTCACTTTCAAAAAAGGTATCACCTTCCTGAGGTCTCCGTCCTCTTCCAGAACAAAGGACAAACAACAACAACCACAACAACAACATACAAAAATACGAGCAATCAAGATAGTACCTGTCCTTAAGGAACTTAGCATTCTAACTGGAGAAGGCAACCTTGGAAAGGTGAGTTAGGAAAGTATGAGAGGGGAGATAAGGAAGCATAAGATAAGGTGAAAGCTCACCTATCAGAGTCCAAAGTAGTTTCAGGGGTGGAGTCCAAAGTTCCTGTGGGGAAGGAATGAGGATGATGTCCACAAAGGAGGCAGCATGGTTTGGAAATGGCCAGGATAAAGCATGGAAGCCTAGTTAATGCAAAATCTCACCAGTCGCAGCTGTGTGTATGTATGAGTGTGTGTGTATATGTGTTTGTGAGTGTATGTGTGTGTGTGTGTGTGTGTGTGTGTGCGTATCTTATTTTTCCCCCCAGAGGCAGAGTCCAAGAAGAGAAAAAGAGAGTAATAAGCCTGGAAGAAGACGAGAAATTCAATATAGAAATAGAGTAGATTAGAGTCAGGTGCAGGTTTAGAGGATTAGGAAGGTATTTGAACTAAGGTAAGCAGAACAGCTATGAGGTAGACATACTACGAAGGAAGGAAGGAAGGAAGGAAGGAAGGAAGGAAGGAAGGAAGGAAGGAAGGAAGGAAGGAAGGAAGGGAGGGAGGGAAGGAAATGAGCATTTATTATGTCTTACTATGTACCATGTGCTGTGCTAAGCATTTTATAAATACTATGTCATTTGATCTTCACCATAACCCTGGGAGGGAGGTACTATTATTATCTCCATATTACAGTCAAGGAAAACAGAAGCAGAGATTAAGTGATTTAGTTAAGGTTCATACAGCTATTAAGTGTCCAAGACTGAATTTGAACTCAGATCTTCTTGACTCCTGGCCCAGGGAGTAGCCTGAGAGTAGCCACTGATGGCTATCCACTGTGTCACCTAGCTACCTCTAAGGAAACAAAAAAAAAACCAAAACAAAACAAACAAATTCAGCTCAAGGATCAGGGAATCAAACCAAGCAGAAGATCGAGTAACAGGTAGGCAAATGAGAATGAATCAAACATCATACAGAGATCAAGTAAGTGGGGAGACAAGACTCCAAGCATGTCTCCAAAAGAGGCGAGACTCAGAGAAATTGACAGAAAATAAAGAACAGGAGGATAACAAATGGGAGAATAGGTGAGCATTAAGGGAAACTTTAATAAATAAACTAGCTTTATCCCTTAGGTTCAGAGATTTAAATAATCCAGATGAGTCTATAACTTCACCTCAACTAGTGAAAAGCAGATAAAGGAAACATCTTGCCATAGTGAGTGGTGTACTTAAAGAACATTGGGGTGTTGCGAGAGATGTTGGTGCAGAGCTGAAGTTTTGTCAGAAATATCCAGGAGATCCTTTCAATATAAGAATGTATCTGTTTAGAGAAGGTAGATGAGGGGTAGGGTAAGAAGATAGAGCAGCAGGGGAAAAATGTTGATCTGCTAATTCTGGTTGCTTTGACAATTGGATGGAACTGATTGTTTTATGGATCTGATTAACTGAGCTGAAATAATTTATTAATCTACTTTTGCATTGACACTGCTGCCCTTAATCTATCCTTTCATCTCTCTCTTTCCCTTTCGCTGCTAAACTTCTAGGGAAAAAATAGCTTAAAATCACTGTCTACCCTTCTTTAACACTCACTGGTTAATCATTTGTAATCTAGCTTCCCTTCCTGGTGCTTTTTCCATCTCCTCTTTTCGAACACTAATGGCTGTCTTAAATTCAATTCAATGGCCCTTTCTCAATCCTCAGATGCTTACATATTTTTATTGCATTTTTACTAATAACTACCCTCCAACTCCTTGAACTTTCTCTTTTTGGCTTTCAGAAAACTGTTCTATCTTGGTTGTGTCTAGTCCTTACTTCTAGTTGATTTGGTCACATTTCCCAGGGCCATTGTGGCTCTTACTATCTGATTGACTCAAAGCTCTTGCTCTGTGACAGGTACTCAACAACATTAAAATATTTTATTTTGATGCCACTGCATCTCTCCTTTCTGTGATTTGTGCCATGTATTTTCCAGTTATGCTTGTCTTCAGGACCACCCTGCTGATTCTTTGATGTCTTTTTGTACTTACTGGGAGGGAAAATGTCTTATCTCCTTAGCTACTCTCAGATAAAGGCTGGAAGCCAGGCCTTGAGTTTCTTATCTTACAGATAAGTGTTTCCAGAGGTCATTCAAAGGCAAGAACTCCAAATAAAACTTCAAAACATAAATTCAGGATATTTGCAAAGGAGAAGTTATGAGATCCCTGGATTTTGAGTCTTTAGGCTCAAATCCTAGCTCTATTACTAACTACTTGGATGACAATGAGCAGGTGGCTTCTGCCCCAGGATACGTTTTCCTTACCTGTAAAATGAGGACTTGGGTTAACAGAAATCTGATGTCATTTCCAGCTCTAAAAATGTTGTAATAATAAGCCTAGGAGGAAGTACTTTTCCAAATGTGGAAAAAAATCAGAAATCCAGTTTAGCTCAAATTCCTATGGAAACTCTTCCCAATTTGTTCCCAGGTCTTCAATTCTTGACTACAAGGACACGTCAATCCAATGTTTTTAGTGAAGCAAATGCGCTAAAGTCATATGCTGGGAAGTTGACCAGGTTACAACTTAAATATACTTCCTCCATGATACCTCCAGTAATTTTAATCACCATGGTTCTTTTGCTTTTCTACCAGCCACTATATTTCAATATGACAAAAACAAAAAATAAATACTTATTAGGTTTAAGATATTGTGCTAGGCTCTGGGTTAAAAAAAAAAATCAAACAGTCCAGACATGAGGAACTATCTTTGTGAAGGCACCAGAGTGGGAGATGGAATGCCGTATATGACTACAGTGGTACATTTCGGGATGGCGAATAATTTTACATCAGACTGCAAAAGAAAGTAGGAGCCAGGTGATAAAGGACTTTAAATACGAAACATAATAGTTTGTGTTTTATCCTAGATACAGTAGAGACGACTCAAGATTTTTACTAGGGAAGTGGCCTTGATCAGAGCTTTGCTTTAGTTATATTCATTTTGTAGCTATATGGAGGATAGACTGGAGAGGCAAGTTAGTTGGTGCAAGGAGACCAATTAAGAACCTATTGAAATAGTCCAGGTAAGAGGTTATAAAGACTTAAACTGAGATAGAGGCTGGGACAGTGGAGCAAAAGGATAGATGGGGGAGATATGGTTATTGTCTAAGGAGACATTGTGATACTTGAAATATCTCCATGCTGTGACTCCAAGATCTGTATGACCAGACCTTATGCTATCATGAACTCTAATCGCATATCACCAAGTACCTACTGGATATTTCAAACTGGATTTCCTGCAGGCAGTTCAAACTCAATATATCTAAATCATTACTTCTTCCTTTAATGGCCATCCCTTTTTCTAACTTCCCCATTTCTGTTGACAGACCACTATCCTTCCAGTTATCACAGTGGATAAATTCTGATTTTTTTTTCTCAACTCTTCTCTCTCCTTCACCCTCTATATCTAATCAGTTGTAAACTCTCGTCAATTCTACCTCAAAAACCTCTCTAGCTTCCATCATCTTCTCTATACTCAGACAGCCATCACCCTAGTTCAGGCCCTTCTAAATTCTGACCTGGACTATTATAATATCTGCTTAATTAGTTTCCCTGCCTCCAGTCTCCCTCCTTTCCAATTTTTATTCCACAATACTGTCAAAGTGATATTACTAAAGCACAGGTCTTGAAATGTTATTCTCTTGTTCAAGAAGTTGCAGTGATTATTTCTCTATTGCCTGGAGGATAAAAATACAAATTCCTCTGACATTTAAAACCCTTCACAATCTTCCTCCAGCCTGGATTTCTAGCCTTATTACACATTACTCTCTTATTATTGCCTTTCACACTCTACATTTCAGTCAACTCAGCCTATTAGTTCTTCATCATACACAAATTCTATCTCTGGTCTCTGTGCCTTTGACCAGGCTGTACCATGTACATGCAATGTAATTCCTTCACTGTCCTCTTTTAGAATCTGTAGTTTCCTCCAATACTCAGCATGCATGCTGCCTTTAAAATGACTCCTTTCCTAATTCACCCCTCCCACTGTTAATGTCTCCCTCGCCACAGAACCTTTTAGTATTTACTAACATATATTTTGAGTCTACTAATATGTGTACACATTTTTGTCTTTGTGTCTCCAGAAACTAGCATAGTGCCAAGCCCGTGTGGTTTCTATCATTCACTCATTTTTCCATCATGTGCACCTCTTCATGACCCTATTTGGGGTTTTCTTGGTAAAGATACTGGAGTAGTTTGCCATTTCCTTTTCCAGTTCATTTTACAGATGAGGAAACTGATGCAAATAGTGTTAAATGACTTGATATAACCTATCTTTACTACATAAATCCTGGAGTTCCCTGAGGTTCATTAAACTAAGTGATTTGTCCATAATCCCACAGCTAGTTGTGTTAGAGGCAGGATTTGAATCCAGGTGGTCTTGACTTCAATTTAAGCACAACTTCCTACACCAGATTCCCTCTCAAGTCCATAGCATGTGCTCATTATATAGATTGTGATGTGACCTAAATAGCTGGGTAAGTAGATTGGATGTAGTAATTAGTCAAGGGCATCTTTATTCAGGCTATTCTGACTTAGTTTCTGTATTTTTGGACATGAGATATCTCATTCTTTTTTTTTTTCTTTAGAAAAAGTCATTTTTATTGTTTTTATTCTAAAATGAACTAGAGGTTTTTTTAGTTTAACAACATCATTTTTCTATTAGTTAATTTATTTACTTTTAGTTTTCCACATTCACCTCCCTAAATTTTAAATTTTCTCCCCCTCCCTTCCCCCTCCCTCCCCAAGATGTCCTGCAATCTGGAGATATCCCATTCCTACAGACATTTCTCCTTCAATAGCATTCCGTGACATGGCATGGACACACAGAGCCTTTCCTTCACCATGGAATAACTGCTCTTTTACAGACAAAGAGGCAATCTTTTGACCATAGGGACCACAGCTTCTCTGTGAGGGACAGATGTCAGAAAAAGCAGGGAATGCTTGCTAAACTTTAACTCTCTGAATGATGCTTTCCTTCCCAGAAGGAGAAAAAGGAAGGTAGAATCAGTGAGAGGTTCTACAAACTCTAACCTTTATAACCTCTAAACCATGTGTGCATTGTATAATAGGAATAGAAAAAGCAGGATTAGAATTGAAATCTAATTCTATCTATCATGTGAAGATACTAGTGATTGTGGGAAATGCTTCAGAAATCTAAGATACAGTTTCTTTAAAAAAACACAAGTTAATTATAGAAATTACATATATAAATAAAGATACAGATGTCAATGTAGATTATATCTAAATACAAATGTAATTAGTGAACAGTTTATAGGACAGTTTTTAATCAAAGGTTATAATCGATCATAATTCACACTCAGAAGAAAATGTAGAGGTTTCCAGACGGGAGAGATTGTTGGAGGCTGGAATAGTTAAGTAAAGTGGGTAAGTTTCAAAAGGAAGATGAGATTTAGGTTGAATTTGGGTGATACTATTTGTATTTCTATAAGCCAAATCCTCAGCCTTAGCTATACTGTCCTATTGAGGGAAAGGGATTTCACAGATGCCCTTGTGACCTGTACCAGTGCTTGATAACTGCCATGAACTGTCAGGAATTCCCAGTGGAAAGATCGGACCTCAGGAGAGATTTAAATTCACTGGGAAAAAAAAAATCCAAACATAAGACAAAGGAAAAATCAAAATGCTGAATGTGATACTATCCTGTGAGCAGTAACAGCTACAGTGAAATGTTACTTATTAACTTGATTCCATTCAGCATATGATTTTCCCATTGCTATTTGACTTAACATTTATCTGCAAATTCTTCTATATAAGCCATATGGTATATAGCAATAGAAAGGGTCAAATGCATGGTAGATTCATATGTAGGGAAAATATAACTCAACCAGAAAATGTAATGATTAATTTGAATTAGATATAGTTGGGGAGGCAAGAGGAGAGTTACCAAGTATTAGCTAACCCTGTTCAATAATTTACAAATCAATTAAAATGACATTATTATTCTCCTTTACCACTTAGCTTTCCTGATGTTTAAAGGTCATTCAGATACTATTGGAGAAAAGGATTATTATCAGACACGTGGAAATAGCATTTCCAGTCTGGATAACACAATATGAGGCCAATTTGTGTCCTAACTCAGTTGTGCCTGTCAGTACATAAGGGCAGGACTTTGATGAAATAAAGCTGTTAAATGATTTTTTTAAGAGCATCTAAAGCTTGATGATGGTGAAAAGCAAAGTGCTGAGCAAGGAAAAGAGTACTTACTGGGACTGGAATCAAAAGGCCTGGACTGGCATCTATCTCAGCTTTCTCCCCAGCAGGGTGACCTTAAGTTAGTCACTTAATCTCTTTATCCCCAGGTTTGTTCACCTGCAAAACAGGGATAACAGCAACACTTAATAGTGTTGTTGTGAGGATCAAAACAGACAATAGCCTTGAAAACAGTTTATATATTGCAAAATCCCATACAAAAATAAGGTTTTAGGTTAGCCCAGTGCCAAGGCAATCTCCTTCAGAAAACAGACAGTAATGACTTTAGCTGTCCAAGATTCAGTAAAGTTGTACTAGAAAAAACAAAACAACTGATCTTTCAGGGTTTATAGATTTAGAACTGGGAGAGAGACCTTAAAAGCCATCTAGATCAACTCTCATTTTTCAGAGGATAAGGGACTTGTCCAAGGTTATAAAGGTTTTTGGTGGTAAGATAGGAAATAAATGGACTCTTTATGCTCCTGAATTCACAATACCCAGGGCTGGCTGCCAAATACTTTAGTGCTACCTCCTGGTGCTTCTAAATGCACCCCAGAGAATTTATCACTTCCATCTCCTTTCAGCCACTCCTTTTCCCTATTTCCTGAGCGATGAGAATTTTTGTCTCAAATTGTAATTTTTATTCATTAACTTAATAAATATTTGGTAAGTACCAAATTTGTGCCCAACATTATTCCAGGCACTCTTCCAAATGAAAAGTAGAAGAGAAAGTCCCAGAATTCCCAGAATCTCTAGTTGTTGAGATAACATTAATCTTATGTATACATTAACAAAATCAAACCCAAAGAAAACAAACAAATAAAACACAGATCTATGATTTCATCTAATTGGGGAACTCATGGTGAGGAACTCTGACAAGGAAAGTCTCCACACAAGTTGTACTTATAGTCTTAGAAAGTTGCTGGGTACATGGTGTTTAAGAAATATAAGGAATTGATTGATTTATCTGCAATACTATGCAAGGGTAAATGATGACCTAAATTAGTTGTGTTTATCAACACAAACATCACAGTAAGGAGACATGCCTAATACATACATACATACACATACACACACACAAATAATTCTTGGAAGATACATTGAGATGATGTAATGGAGAGTATTCTGGACTGGGTCCTGACTCTGCAATTAACTAACAAGTTAAGCTTCCTAAGAAAATAACTTGTGCAAGTTATCACTGAGGGCAATATAAACAGAGTATCTGGACAGCCATGTACCTTTCAGATGGGCCCAAAATTGAACAGCTGAACAGACTAGATTGCCACTAGGAAAATACATGGTACTATTAATGACCCCAAAGCTTCTCCCTGAAATAGAGGCATATTTTTAAGCAGTAATATTCTTGTGATGTTGTACTGTTGTATTATGGTTAATCATGGGACATTCTAGCCTTTGAATAGATGAGGTTTGAGGATTAACTAAAAGTTATTGGGGAGGTGGTTATGAATGGGCTACATGACATCATCACCAAGGAATCATAACAGTCACTTCATACTGGTTTTAACTGTATGGAGGGGAGGCTGGGGAGTGGTAGGAGAGAGAGAAGAAAGAGTGAGAGAGACAGAGACACAAAAGACACACAGAAAAATAGTGCAGGATATTTCATTAGCTAAGGCATGGGAAATATGAATCTGCCCCACATTCAACCATCCCTCTCTTCCTCTCCCACACCCATCTCATGGGGCATTTAGTCATTCTCTGTTGAACACAGTTTCTATAGTCAGAAGAAGGTTATTCTTACCCATGTAGTCTGGCCTGGAAGAGGTTGTAGGCCTTGTGTCTCAGTGACAAACTCAAAGTGAAATTGGCTCTGAGGTCTGCTGTCATAAATCTTTTATCTCTGGGTGAATTCTTCCTCTTCCCTGTAGCACAATACGCTTTTGGTTATCAGGCTAAACAATGGTCAAAGTGTCTGTGGTGATTGGAATAGTGATAATAATGGTGATTTTGATAGTAGTGGTGGTAGTGATCACAATGGCAGTAGTGATGATGACAATTATGATATGATAGGGGTAAAGATGATGAAGTTTTAAGTTGTTTTGGCATCATGACTATTATAGTATGACTTGTAGAAGGTTCCACCAAAGCTCTCTCCTAAAGAGAAATAGACAATTTTTATCATGTATTTCATTCATTACTTTTCTTTCTCACTAATTGAAATAAGAAATTTGTGTTATGACAAATATTTCTATCATTTTGGGGTGAGTGTATGAACCAGAAAAATAATTTGGCTAACTAATTGAATGACAATTTTGGATTTAGAAATGTAAAATATGTTACTTGTGAGAAGAAACAATCATATGATACTAAATGTCATTGTAGCGGAAGCACAGTGCAAGCCTCAGATGTGTAACATAGGAGAACTCCCCCCATATCTACCTCACACACAGCATAGAAGCAACTGCTTCAGGGCAATATGAAATTATGGATTAAATGACACTTCTGCATGATAACCCCTTTACTCATCTCTGATTGACTCCCTATCACAATCCCCTCAATGTGTATGTTCAAATCTCTTAAGTTCTTAAATCAATCCCTGTCATTCTTTCAGTAGATGGCCTTGCTTCCTACTTTATTAAGATTGAAGCCAACTATTGTTAGCTCCTTCCTTTATCTTTTTCCTCACCTTAAATCTCTCTTTGTTTTCACTCATCTTTGCTTCCTTGCTTTTATTTTCAGAGGATGGATGAGGTTATACTTCTCTTTGGCATGACTAACCTCAATTCTTATACCTTTGATCTAATTTTTTCCTATCTCTTCCTAGATATTCCTAGATGAATCCTTGAGACCATTCACCTATTTTTCTGTTCATCTTGAGCTTCTTCCTCTCTAATGACTTCTCTGCCAACAAATTCAGGTCTATGTTGGACTAAAAATGTCTCTCCTTGGGTCCATTATTTATTCACATTACTTTCCTAGCTTTCTCTTCCTTTTGACTAAAATAAAATTCTGGAAAGAGTAGGCTACATTTGCTATTTCTACTTACCTATCGTTTGTTTACTCCCTAACATCTTATAAGTTTTGTCCCCATAACTCAGTAGTGAAACTATTTTGTCCTAAGTTGCTAATGAACTTTTAATCACCCTTCTCAATCCTCATACTCTTTGACCTTTCTGAGGCAGGTAATGCCACTGTCCACATCCTCCTTTATATTCCTTTTTTTTCCTTTGCTTTTTGGACGGCCCTACTTTACCCTGGTACCCATTTACTTGTTTAACTATTCCTTTACAATCTCCTTTTATGAACAAATGAGTGACAATACATTTATTAAGCACTTTTAACGTGCAGAGGACGGCATTTATATTTTTCTCTTCTCTCTCTCTTTCAAGTTCAGGTGACTCTCAAGGTTATGTCCAAAATGATCTCCTTTACGCTCTCTGGATTCTCCCTTTGTGATCTCACTTATTAGCAAGGCTATAATTATCACCTCTATGGACATGATCTCTGTTAGAATCCATTGCTGGGATTTAAAAAGGGCTTCACAGAAAAATTAGATAAGTCAGCAATGGCAGAAGCAATGGGCCCTTTTATCTGATATGTTTACGGAAAGGGCTGAAAAGGAGATCATGGCTACCCAAGGAAGTAGTAGCTGGGAGCCTGTATGGAACTGATCAAAGAGATCTTCATGCAAGGTGCAAGATCGGATAGGTCTCATAGCCACTGAGGGATCTCTTATATGTAGATGACAGCAAGGCACTCAAGTCTGGAGATCAGTTTTTGAGCTACAAACATAACAGAATGTGCTTCCCCTATGAATCAGTTGGTGGAGAGCTCATTCCTATTTAAAAAGGAAATAAGCACCAACTGCTGGGAGCTCACGAAAATTATAGAACTGAAAGGCAATAGAGTATGTGGAAAAGAACTTGAAATAGCATGATTGCCATGTACAGAAAGCTGAGCAAAGCTACAGTAAATAGAGTAGTAGAGAAGAGCAACAAGTGAAACTTGCTAAGAATATCTGGAGACAAGAACTACTAAAAGTTAGCACAACTGCTCCATTAGTGTTACAGAAAGGATTTATGAGGAGCAAACCTTAAGCACTCACTGCTAGGATACCATCGAGGGCTATGATACCATGTGATAGACCCAACTCAAACCAGCTCATGAAAGCCCATTGTTAAATTTTTAGTGTGAACATTTAGACCTTGGCAATTGGCAAACTTGACAAAGGAGGTTAAGTAGGTGGCATAGTGGATAGGGCTCTGGATTTGGAACCAGGATAGCTCATCTTTGTGAGTTCGAATCTGGCCTTAGACACTTACTACTAACTGTTTCACCCTGGGAGATTCACTTAATCTTCTTAGCCTCAGTTTTTCACCTGTAAAAATTATCTGGAGGGAGAAATGGAAAACCACTGTAGTATCTTTGCCAGGAAAACTCTAAATGGGGTTATGAAGAGTTGGACATGACTGAACAACAACAACAAATAAGGGCTTGATTTATTATCTTTTTGGTTGTTGAAACCATATAGTCAAAACTATGGTTTTTCCAATAACAATATATGGCCATGAGAGTTGGACCATATGAAAAGCTGAATCAACACTTTCAAATTATGGTGCTGGAGAATAGCTTTGAAAGTCCCTTGGACAGCAAGGGGATCAAATCAGTCAATGCTTAGAGAAATTAATTCAGGATATTCACTGGAAGGTCAAATACCGACACTAAAGCTTAAATACTTTGGCCACATAATGAAAAGATGGAACTTATTGGAAAAGACCCTGATGTTGGGAAAGATTGATGGCAAAAGGGAAAGTGGATGACGGAGGGTGAGATGGATAGATGGTATCATAGAAACAACCAACATGAACTTGGACAGACTTGAAGAAATAGTGGAGGACATAAGGGCCTGGTATGGTATGGCTCATGGGGTGACAAAGAGTGGGATATGAATGAATGACTGAATAAGAACAACACTGTCTGTCTCTGTCCCTCTTTCTTCTCCCCTATCATTTATCTTACCCCTTTCCCCCCAAGCACATGTAACAAAACATACCCAATCCTCTCTACCACTTAATCTATTCTTCAATTTTAATTATTTTAATTTGTCATGTCCTGTTTCAAGAATTGTTTTCATTCCCTTTCCAATTATTTTCCTTTGAATGATACTGTAGAAACTATTCTCAAGATTGTTATTTCTCAAAGGAGACAATGAGGTAGAATAGGACATGCACTATAACCTTAGTCCAAAGAGCATGATCTTATCCTTTACCTTTTCTATTATAGCATGTCCTTTTCAATGTCATTCCAGAATCTCTGTGAACCCTATTTTCATCTCCCTCTGCACCATGCCCTTCTTTCTTGGGTTTTCAACCATTTCCACTACCCTAAAGTAAGTCCTTATTGAGGTGAAATATCCTATTTTATAGAAAGAGATCTCTTAAAATCTCTAACCTTCTAGTAGATTTCATTGTAGGATCCTTGATTCCTCTCACTTCTTCCTCTATGGAAACTTTGTGATGTTGCTAGATTCTTTCTGTGCATATATCTTCTTCTTCCCTCCTATAATCTTCCCTCCAATGTTTTATTCTGACACTCCCACCAATCTCAGCACAAGGAGAGAAATGGAAACCTTATTTATTTCTCTTTGTGAGTCATGACCAGTTTCTTTTCTTTCTACTCTTCCTTTTCTCACTCCAATCCCACCTTCTCTTCCCCCTACATGAGAAGAGTTCATCGGGATTATCTTACAACCTCTAATATTGATTGGCTAATTAGGGAATGGTATTTTAATTCTGAAATATTAATTTAGTTTTTTTATCTAGTCTCCCACTGACATTTTACATTATATATTTTGCTCTTTAGCTTGCCTACTGATGTTTCCTTTGACTTCTGAATGCCTATCAGTTAACTTAAAGAAAAACACAAAGTAAAAATCCATTTAGTGTTGACACTAGCTCAAGGTTGGGGAAGGGGACCAAATATCTCCCTTGTCACCTTGAATGGAGATTAAAAAAATGGAACCCCAGAAAGATTAAGTGTCTTCTCTGAGATCGCCCAGATTATAAGTGCCTGGACCAGGATTAAAACTTAGATCTCTTGAATCCTAGAACATCAGAATTTTACTTAGTCACCAAGAACATGTAGTATAGCCCTCTAACATGTAGAAATCTAAAAAAGTTAAATTAATGATAATTGGGAATTGGCAAACATGACAAATAAGGGAGGTTAACTAGGTGGTGTAGTGGATAGGGCTCTGGATTTGGAACTAGGAAATCTCATCTTTATGAGTTCAAATCTGGCTTCAGACACTTACTATCTGTTTTACCCTGGGAGAGTCACTTAACTCAGTTTGCCTCAGTTTTTCACCTATAAAAATTATCTGAAGGAGGAAATGGGAAATCAATATTGTAATAATTAAGTGTGTGGAAAATACTCGGTTTCAATAAATTCATATCTAAAATTTTAAAAGCATAATTGGAAATAATATGACCAGACTAAATAATTGTAAATATATACCCCAGTAATAAATTATACTGATATAGAAGAAATAGAAAATACCTACCTAAGTAGTCTTGACAGTAGAAAACACATTAGTGGCATTCACTGTAATGTGGTCTCGGTTTAATACAGAGCAAAACGGGATCAAATGTCTCCAACCAAATTTATTGCTTAAAATTTGTCCATAATAAATGAATCTCAGTAATAAATCTGCAACCATACCCAACTATAATGAAAAGATGGGCAATTTTCCATCCCGTACAAATTTTGTTAATCACCTTTTATGGCTATTGAACTGTAGTATTTGGAAATTTAAAAAATGAAAAGATGTAGGTTTCAATAACAATATCAAAGCCTTCTAGTAAAGCTGGGTCCTGGCATTCTACTAGATTTGGCAGCAGTCTGAATGAAATAGCCCTAGTTTAGAGGTCAGAAAAGAGCTACATTTTTTCAAACTGTACTTTTAAGACATTACTGAAAATGCATTCTGTTTAAATAGCTATTTGTATAATTAGATATGTCCAATGGGGGAGGGGAGGAGCACAAAAAACAATTGTTAGCTGAGTAAATGCCCACATTTGAAATGCACTTGTGTCAGAAAGAAAGAAAATGATTTTTTTTCAAAGCTATGAGACTTTGGGGAAAAGTGCTGAAAAATCAATTTATTTTCAAAGGAATAGAGTAGACTGATTATGCATCTGTTAGTTCTACTGGCACTGTTTGGATACAATATAGCTGCATTGATTTTGATGCATATGTAATGTGTCTTTTTCACACAAATAAACATGTGCAGAAAGAAAAGGAATGACTTGGTGATGGTTGAAAGTATAGATTTAGTATTTTTTTCTCTTCCTGTAAAGATTCTCTACCCCCTGTCTAAATTTAAGAAATTATTTCCAACTATATACAGGGATCTTTTAACCCCGGGAAATGCATTCCAATCAGAGGTTCAATACAAATCTTAATCTCAGGAGGCATTTACAAAAGAGGAGAGCTTCTGTGACTAGGATTGCTTCAGTGTGTTGCTTTCTGAAGTCAGAGGACAATCTACCCTCCCAGAGGAAATTACAGTTCTAATGAATAGAT
Source organism: Phalanger gymnotis (assembly GCA_028646595.1). Classification (NCBI taxonomy): domain Eukaryota; kingdom Metazoa; phylum Chordata; class Mammalia; order Diprotodontia; family Phalangeridae; genus Phalanger; species Phalanger gymnotis. Next base: position 560,875,008 of record CM053622.1, read on the forward strand.
GCTTAATGTAGGGGAAGAAGTTGAAACCACTGAGTTCTCTTCATGGCTCAGCCACTCTTTACTAGCTTTAAGTCCTTGGATAAGTCACTCAGCTGTTCTGAGCCTCATTATTTTTGTCTCTGAAATGCAGACGACAATATCTGCCCTTCTTACCTTATATAGATATGATAAGGTTCATGTGAGATAATAAATACAAAAGTTATTTGAAATGGTAAAGCACTACAGAAATGTAATTATTGGTATAATTGAGCACTCCTTGTCATATATATGCCATATGAGGGGGCAAGTGTTCTGTGTTCTACAATGGAAGGTTTAGATTCAGGTGAAGGATGCTACAATAGAATAGAGAGATGTGAAGAAGCATAAGTTTGCCATTGATTGCCCTCTTTATCGCCCTACAATTCTGTCCTCCTTTTGGTGTTATTCCACCAGATTTGACAATACTACCAATTTAGCTGAAATTTTTTTCTATTTTATCATAATACTCCTTGCCCCAGGAGAGTAGCTCCCGTTCATGTGTAAAACAAACTACCTGGGGGGCAGAGACAAGATGGCAGAGTAAAAGCAGGGACTTGCTTAACCTTTCCCCCACACCCCTCCAAATACCTCTAAAAAATGACTAAACAAGTTCTAGAGCAGCAGAATTCAATAAACGACAGAGTGAAACAAATCTCTAGTCCAAGACAACCTGAAAGGTCAATGGGAAAGGTCTGTTGCACCAGTCGGAGAGAATTGCTCAGTCCAGCATGGCACGCACCTGCACAGACTGGCGGGAGCAGGCCTCAGGGGACTGGCAGCTGTGGCAGTTTCCAGACTTCTAAACCCACAAATGCCAAAGACAACTTGGAAGGTCAGTAGGAAAGGTCTGTTGGACCTGGGTGAGAGAGGAGCAAGGTCTAGCCCAGTCCCAGCTCTAGGGCTGCAGCTGTGCCAGCAGTGGTGGCGGCAACAGCATCAGCTGCTTCCAGAGCTCTTGGCCTACAGATGGTGGGGGGAATCCAGTGGCTGATCAGAGGGAGTTTGCAGAGATCTCTTTGTTGGCACTGAGGCGGGGTTCTCTTGCTTTGCCTGTGCTTGGATCTAGGTCACACTCCTGGGTGGCCATCCAGGGGTGAGGAGGAGCACTGGTGTGGCAGAGCTTGTGGTGGCAGTGGAAAGGGAATCCTCCTCAAAGTTCCAAGGCAGAAAAGAGTACTTGTGGTCACTCACAGACCAGAGCACAGACCAGGAGAAGAGTAAACACCTCTCCTTTCATCATACAACCCTGGAAGAAAGTTTACAGGTCCCTAGAAATATCCCTGAAAATAGCTGCACAAAACCCCTGAAGTTTGGGACAGTAAACCCTCCACATTGGAAACAGAGACATAACTTAACAAAGAACAAAAAAGTCAAGTAATTGGCTGGGAAATTGAGCATATAGCAGAAAAAAATTCTGACTATAGAATCTTACTTTGGCGACAAGAAAGATCAAAACATACAACTAGAAGACGTCAAGTCAAAGTTCCTACATACAAAGCCTCCAAGAAAAATATGAATTGATCTCAGGCCATGGAAAAGCTCAAAAAAGATTTTGCAAATGAAGTAAGAGAAGTAGAGGAAAAATTGGGAAGAGAAATGAGTGATGAAAGAAAATCATGAAAAATGAGTAACAGCTTGCTAAAGGAGACACACAAAAAAAAATGCTGAAGAAAATAACACCTCTAAAAATAGACTAACCCAAATGGCAAAAGAAGTCTAAAAAACCAATGAGGAGAAGAATGCCTGAAAAAGCAGAATTGGCCAAATGGAAAAGGAGACCCAAAAGCTCACTGAAGAAAATCATTCCTTAAAAACTAGAATGGAGCAAATAGAAGTTAATGACTTTATGAGAAATCAAGAAAGTATAAAACAAAACCAAAAGAATGAAAAAAAAAAGAAGACAATGTGAAATATATCATTGGAAAAATCATTGACATAGAAAACAGATCTAGGAGAGATAATTTAATAATTATTGGACTACCTGAAAGCCATGATTGAAAAAAGAGCCTTGACATAATCTTTCAAGAAATTATTAAGGAAAACTGCTCTGGGGCGGAGCCAAGATGGCGACTGGAAAGCAGTAACCGGCGTGAGCTCCCCTCCAAGTCCCTCCGAAAACCTATGAAAAAATGGCTCTGAACCAATTCTAGAACTACAGAACCCACAAAGGGGCAGAGGGAAGCAGGAC